>CM044960.1:24035402-24694933 GCA_024516035.1 Bactericera cockerelli
ATTTATGTTCTTTTAGAGCACCATCAGGTATTAACACTTATCTTACAATAACATGTGACTTATCATTGTTTGCTTCTCACAAAACTTTAGCCATTTTATAATATAAATGTTCCAATACCTAGGTAGGTAAATGGGTACTTATTTAACAAAATGGGAAATTTCGAAAACAATTTTAACTAATTATACTCTAACCAAGTTTTGAACTTAGCACAAGTTTTGGGGTGGGATTATTGATTTTAAGAAAAATGTGGCAAAGATGAATACATATTATTGATAACACCCCTATAGCACATTTTACAGCATATAATTATAGAACTAATGTAGAGTATGTATTCACTCATAGCAATAGGTACATTCTTTTAGATCTTTCTCACTTAATGTGAAAAGTGAAAACCCTCAAAAATATTATCAAATTTAATCCAAGATGTTCTTTTTCAACTACTTTTTACAAAATATTTTTGCTCTCATTGGTAGATGACTGAGAAAGTAAAATATTGATGATAATGACAAAGAAAAATAATACTATGGAATCAACAAAGTTAGGTAAAGTTAAAATCACTTACCTCAGTTACAAATCTACCAGAATCCAGAAGACTTTCCTCCAGGGGGATTACGAACACGGGTACTAGCACGATATCCTGTATCTTCAATTTCTCCACACACTGACATTGATGAACTTTGCAAATCTCTCTGTCCTTCTGGCCTCATGCCTTTGCCTGTGTGCACTTGGTGGTTATGTCCATACTCTGCATCACCGTACACACTGGATGTGGAACTGTATGATGGAGATCGGGGAGCCACAATTTTATGATTATTTGGAGTGATTCCATGTAACTTTTCTCGAATCTCTTCAATAACTTGGTGATTTTCTTTATGGTCAATGTCAATTTCAGGTGTTTGTCCTTCATAAACAAATGGTGGATTTGTTGGGGTTGGTATAAAGTTACCCTGTCCTTGGGCTACTCTAAGATTTCCTTCATCAACACATACTCGTCCTCCTACAATTACATACTCTGGAACACCATGACATTCCAGACCTTCAAATATATTATAATCACATGCATGGGCATGTGTCTTAGCAGAGATGGTGCGCTTAGCTTTGGAATTCCAAACAACAATATCAGCATCTGAGCCCTCAGCAATAACACCTTTCTTTGGGTAGAGATTAAATATTTTAGCAGCATTTGTACTAGTAACAGCAACAAATTTTTCTGGTGATAAAATGCCTGAAACAACTCCCTTTTCCCAAACAACAGATAACCTATCTTGCACACCATTGACACCATTTGGAATTTTAGTAAATGAATCTTTACCCAGCTCTTTCTGAGATTTGTTGAATGTGCAATTGTCACTTCCTGTGGTCTGTAGAGCATTTTCGTTAAGTAGGGTGAGTAGATGAGCAGGAGTAGTCTCATCAGGTCGAAGTGGAGGACTCAACACATGTGCTGCCTGGTCATGCCAAGTGCAAGGGATTTGGTTTGCATGGGTACCAATAGCAGCAGCCAGAGTTTCTCCGTACAATGTGCAATGCTTTCCCTTCTTCATTAGTTCTTTCCTCTTGTAGGCCATGGCATCCCCTGCAGCTTTGCTCATGATATGTACAACATAGAGTGGGCAGTCTACTTGGTTGGCAATGGTGCATGCTCTGTTAACTGCTTCTGCTTCAACTTCTTCAGGACGGGAAAGCTCATGGCCTTCTGGTCCTTTGATCCCAGCTGCCAATAGCTTTTGGGTATTCTTGTCAATAATCTCTCCATTTTCAGCATGGACCATGGCTACAGCACCAAGGTTTCTAACAGTAGCAAAAGCATCATAGAGTTCACCATCTGACAGCATGTATAAACCTTTGTAAGCCATGAATGCTTTAAATGAATTCACTCCATGTTTCTCACAGAGCTCAGCCATTTCCTGCTGAACTTGCTCTGACCACCAAGTAATGCCAACATGTAAAGCATAGTCACAGCACACTTTATCATCTGCCCTTTGCCTCCAACTTTCATAAGCTTTCAGTAAAGACTCACCTTTACGGGGTAATACAAAGTCAATGATGGTAGTTGTGCCTCCTGCTACTGCAGCTTTTGTACCATGGTAGAAGTCATCCACTGTGGTTGCCCCCATCAGTTCCAGCTCGAAGTGAGTGTGGGGATCTATGCCTCCAGGAATCACATAGCACCCTGCAGCATCTATAATTCTTATGCCTCCGGGAACAATAAGGTTTCTACCTATCTGTTGAATGACACCATTTTCAATATAGATATCTAGATCTGCAATCTTGTCCGCGTTGACGACTTTTCCATTTTTAATCATCAAACGATTTTGAGAACTTTGCAAATGGATTGGAACTTTTTTAGGTGTAGTGGTCGTCATTGTACTCATTATGATTTTTTTGTATTGATTAAAATTAAGGACAGAAAAAAAAACACGGGTTTAATTGAACAGATTTATAAACACGACACCATTCATGAATTCAGTTTAAACTTTATTTATTATAAAATGGAAATAAGTTAGTTGTAATTTTGTTAAAAAAATACCTACGTCAATTTTTAAAAACTTTCACACCCATTCATTCAAATCAACGGTAAAAAATTAACTGATTTTTTTTTCAACTGAAAATAAACGAGGGAACAAGAAGTTCCACCTCCATCGAAAAATTCAAACTATCGATTGAAAACAGGCCCATGTGAAAAGGGGGAGGCTCCAAGCCGCGTTCACAGTTTTTTTCAGTTATTAATAACTTAACAGTTCACGTTCAAAGTTTTTGA
Source organism: Bactericera cockerelli (assembly GCA_024516035.1). Classification (NCBI taxonomy): domain Eukaryota; kingdom Metazoa; phylum Arthropoda; class Insecta; order Hemiptera; family Triozidae; genus Bactericera; species Bactericera cockerelli. The sequence goes on from CM044960.1 coordinate 24,038,165, forward strand.
GTTGTTGACACAATAAACGCGTAGTTGACGCTAATTCTAGTTGAAATTTAAGTATAATATGAAAAACAATTCTTAATAGAAAAAAAGATCCTTGATATATCTTATTTTTACGAAATAATTTTAGCAACACCTATGTGGTGTATTAAAGTTTACGAGTTTTAATACTTCTTTCAATCTCGTCTTTATCGTATTATAGCCGAGTTTATCACAACTCCACCAATCACTGATTCGCCAACCACCCTCGAATCTCGAGGGTTCACGAATCCACCAATCGGGTTTTATCACGAAAATTGAAGCTCGAGTTCGCGAATCATGATTGGCGTTACGGCAACATCGCAATTATACGAAAACTCTCATAAAAGCCTCTTATTTTTCGAAAATTGCGATGTTGTTTTGTTAACTTTTTACATTTTGAATGCTAACATTTCTGAAAGCATTTTGAACGTTTTTTTTTGTGTCGTTCACATGGTCATTTCATAAGTTTCATATTGATCAATGATCATTTTGTGTGACTTGGGTTCAATTCTCAGCAGGGCAAGATATAATAAATTACCTTATGAGTAAGAATGCTGTTTCAATGTGACAATCAGGGATGGAATTATGGTCAATATAAGATATTGGGACAGATGGTGATCTCGGTTTTATTCCCAGCAGGGCAGAAATTTTTCTGCCCTATGTCCACTGTATTTCCATCACGTTTTCATTAATGTTGTGTACTAGAATTATAATTATAGTTCTCATACCTAGCTGTTTAAAAATTCTAAATATTATCAAACACCTCGGCCGAGGTGTGAAGAACGCCAATACAAAGAAAGAGACAGCCCGGCAGAGTGTAAGGTTACGGAAAACATAGTTCCCATGCATTTCATGTACTTTCAGCCAGCGAGGTTTTCAGCAGGAGTTTGTACATACTGGTGTGGAGAGATGATATAGGACCTGCACTCAGACCCAGAGTCACCAAGAAGTTTTAGTACATGTGTTTTAAAGTCTAAGGGCGGAATTAATAGACGTTTTTGTAATACCTCTGTGGCGCTAAGTCACGGATTGCGTACTGTGTAAGATAGGGAAAACCGACACTTACCAACGACTTAAGTTATTGATGTTGTCTATTAATTACGCCCTAAATCTTGTAGGAACTGAGATTCGGACAAATTCAGAATGTTCCCGAATGAGCTTTTATCTTCCTGGGATTAGCTCGTTTTCAGGAAATATCATATAGACTTAGAAATTCAAATTGTGGTGAAGCACAAGCAGAAAAAGCACAGGTGAAGCACAGAGCAGAAAAATTCCTGCCCCGCTGGGGATCGAACCAAGGTCACCATGCGTGCAATGCCTAGCGCTAAATCATTGGGCAACGGTGACTACTCACAAATCGCTTCTCGGCCTTTTGGTTAAGATGTAATATCACAAAAATAAGTATTAATTAATTAATTTTAATAGCAATCGCGTGATAATGGCCAGTTTGAAAAATTTTCAAGTATTTTTTTAGGAATAATTCAAATTTATTTCAGTCTTTATTACAAAACTTTTATAAACTTAGCACATCAGGATAAGATGACAGGTTTATGAAGAACAAGGACAAGGATAATTAAATAATGGGCAAAAAAGGCAAAAATAAAGATGTCATGAAGATAAACAAGTATTTGAATTTTGAAAAAGATAAACATTTTATCTTTGTTTACGATTTAAAAATTCCAAAGAAGAAATTCTTTAGTATTTTTAATATTTTTTTCTCTTTGGGAAGCCAATCGGTCCTCGAATCACTGATTCGTGAATCAAGGTTACTTCCTCAAATTGAGTGCTCCGAATCACCTGCGAATCAGAGATTGGAGATGATAAAACCCGATTCGTCGAGCCAATCCGGAGTTCGAGCGAATCCGGGGTGAATCTTGGATGATAAAATCGGCTATTAATGATTCCGGACTCTTTAATTTAACCACGGACTGTGCAGGGTCATTGCTTTGCTTTGCTTACATAAAGGCTATCCATAAAAGAAGGCCCTGTTGAAAATTAGTTTTATTTTTCTTTTGAATGACGTCGGTTGATTTTAAACTTGTTTCATGCACATCTTTGAAAAAATCTTTCACACAGAAAAATCCATTGACTACATCACTAGAGGAAATAACTTGAGACAAACGGCGCGAAACTTTTGAACAATCATATTGTATACAAATTGTGGTTCTTACACAGTGAGTTCTTAGTTTATTTTTTTAAAACAATTTTTCTAAAAAAAACTGTACATTTTTTATCTCTAATTTGACTGTTTTTGATTTATTTTGTGTACCTGAAATAGTGCTATCTACCAGCTGTAAACTGTAAGACTTGACCAAATGAAAATGCCAGAAAACGAGGATAAACCTGTTATTGAGATAATGCTGGCATCAGATAGGATTGATCCTCTCATTGAAATGCATGAGTTCAGGGATCCCATTCTAACACCTGGTGAGACTGTAGAGTATCTGGAAGGTTACATGACAGGCCATGGTACTTTCCCTGATGATGAAGAAATCAAAGCTTCTGTAGGAGGAGTTGTAGAAAAGGTCAACCAGTTAGTGTCTGTACGAGCAATGAACAGTCGATACATAGGAGAAATTGGTGAAGTGGTGGTTGGTAGAATCATAGGACTTCAGTCTCAGAAATGGGTTGTTGATACCAATAGCATATTGGAGTCTTCATTACATTTGACATCTGTAAATTTGCCTGGTGGTGAGCAAAGAAGACGCAGTGTGCAAGATGAAGAAATGATGAGAGAATTTCTCAAGGAAGGTGATCTCATCAGTGCTGAAATACATCAAATATCAACAGAAGGAGCACTGACATTACACACACGCAGTTTGAAATATGGAAAGTTAGCTCAAGGCATCCTACTGTCTGTACCACCCTCTCTGATAAGAAGAAGTAAATCACATTTTTGCAATTTAGCTTGTGGTGCACAAGTTATTCTAGGATGTAATGGTTATGTTTGGGTATCAGCTATTGATGAAAATCAAAGTGGTGGATTCATTCAAAATATGGAAGTTGTAAAACTGTCTGATAGAGAAACAATTACGAGATTAAATAATGTAATTAAGGCTCTTGCTGAAAGTAAGGTTATGTTATTTGACACAAGTATTCAGTATGCCTATGAAGAATCATTAAAATACTCCACATTTGATCTGCTCAAGCCAGAATCAAAACTAGATTTAGTTCTATGCACAGCTCAAAAATTACAAACTATGGGGCTTACTGATTAGTCTTTTTTATCAACACCTTGTATTAGGTGCATTTATATTGAAAAACTTCAATATCAATTACCTGTCTTGTGAATATTTCAAATAAAAAAATGACCATTTTCACTGTAAACTTTCAATTATTCCATTAAAATAAAATTTGTATTTCATTATTAGTTATTTTTGGGGTTAAATTTTATACAAAAAGTAGACTGTCTCTACTATTAAAAAGTCATATGAATATTTTGTTTCAGAAGGTTGAATACCTTGAAACCACTAAAGAGTGAGCTCATCTCATTAGTGTCAACATTTCATCAACAATAGCTGGTGATTTTTTTAGCAAGTAACATCTGAGCATTGAAAATTGTGCTACCTAAAGCCAGGATCCCACCAATTGCAACATTTTGTCTTGCAAAGTTTCATGCTGAACTCTTCCTTTAGGATCAAATGAGATCTAACACCCCTGAATTTGCTACACTTCCCAAATTTAACAAAATATTGTGCAATGTTAAGACAAAAATATTGCACTCACTGTGATCCAAGGCTTATTAATTTTTATACCAACTCATAAATCAGTCTTTCCTAATGCATTATTACCACACAAAACCATTGTGCACTGGGAGTGAAGGGGTTAATGCACTAGTCTCATAATGCAGGTAGTGTAGGGATCCCTTGGTTCGAATACCCCCAGTGCTTGAATTTTTCCTCATTAATTTGAGTTTGTGATCACATAATAATAAGACTCTGAGGGTTAGGCGGTAGAAAATGCTTTGAGCATTAACCTCACCTGGTGGTTACCTTCAACTAAAGAGTACTCGTGTTTCATTATTATAATAATAATAATTTGTATATGTTTAAGGTGTAGTTTGTAATAGTGTTGACAACATTTAAATTGTACCTTATAAAAATAAATAAATAAAATTAATTGAATTACAAAAGGAATTCATTTACCAGAATTATTTTATGAGTGCCTTTTAAAATACCAGATATGCAATGTGGAGTACCTACTTCAAAAAAGGATAGTATTTACTTGATATATTATAACGCTGTTACGTCGGTGTCGCTTTAAATCGCAATAGAAGTCCAAACTGACACATTTAATCAACCTAAGTGGGTGTTGATACCAAGAGAACGAGGATTTGAAACCAAGACGAGTGATAATCCATCGTCTTCTTTCTCCATGGTGTATAGACTGTATAGTAATTGTTGTTGTTCAATAGGTGTACTAACTAGTATGATAATAATATTTAAATTGAAATATTTTTTCTGAATTGAAATTATTTTTTGTCACACTAATCAATTGATTTTATTTAATCAACACTTAATTATTTTAGTCAATGGTTAAGTTCCAATGGTGTACAATAATATGCCATTAATAAACACACCAACAGCACTAATCAGTTGATTAGCTTCATCACCCTGTTTAATGTGATTGATAAACGCACTCTTATGTTCACCTACCTGAAATTGATCATACGAGGTTATTTCTTATAGTCACCAACTCAATCCATAAGACATGAAATGGACATTATCTCCTTAAAGCTTAATAATCTGTTCTGGGAGCAGCAGATTATAATATGTAGCTAAATCAATGGTAATGTTACTTAAGAAGGAAAGTTTCTACTACCGGATTATCTAGATGAAAGCTTTGTCTGTGGACAGGTGATTTATGAGTTATGGCTTATTAGCCCTACAGAGTTCCTCATTTTATTGTTACTGTGAAATAATTTGTCCGTCTATTGTATTTTCTTAAGCCGATCTTGAAAGTGCATTTTGGCAGTTCCTATTTCCGGCGTACATTAAGGAGCATAGTATAATTTATAAGGAAAAAAATCTTGACACTAGAGTGTTTGAATATAGTTGCATTTTAGTGCAAAAACTAGAGGCTTGATTTAACCTTGGAACCATTGCATGAATAGGGACCATCTGAAGTTAAGAATCAGTGTTCCTTTCCAAATTGTTAATTTAATATATTATGTACCTCGTATATTGTTGAGTTCAACTAAAGTATAGGTATCTACATTAGCACAACGCCCGCTGACCTAGAGGGTTTTGAAATATCTATGAATATCTTTAGATGACATCTTGTCATGCACGTACGATGAGAAATAATCCTTAGGGCTTTCTCATTGATAACATCATTATAAACAATTAATAACGAGATTTCGTACATTACGCGACTACATTTTTATCAAAGTTTCCAAAAATCAAGCTGAGCAGATCCGCATTACAGCTGTCTGGATTACATCATTACATGCATTACAGACATTGCAGTAATATAGAGATATTTTCATTGGATAATACTTTTTAAAATACACAGTGAGAGAAATCTAAAGATTCCAAAATTTCAATTATATGTCCACTAGCTGGTAACCCGTTCTTCTGTTCGGGAAAGGAAGTAGGTGCCCGCTTTCTTAAGCCACGGTTTTTAAGTGTAGGTCACAATTTCGGTCCTTTTGGGGTTCAATGGTGTCTTACAGGCTTCGGACGACGTTTTAAACATTATATTGACCTCTTCCTGGGTTTTCTGAATATGTGTGCAAGGTACCTAGTCCAGGGGCAAGTATAGGTATATAGGTACCTATTACTTAGTATCATTTCTTTGGCACGTAGACCATTGTAGTTACATTAATTTGGAAATATAGTTACAGGTATTTTTACTTATGTGTCCATCATCAGTAGCTGTCGGCTATGTTCAGACATAAAAACTATATGTTCTCTTTGGTATGTTCAGTCTGTGTGGTGGATTTCAATGTTTTTATATGTAGTTTAGTAGATACTTGAAAAGAAATATAGTGCTTTACCTACTTTTTTCTATCTACATACTTAGTCTTAACCTTTTTTTTTTGTTGAAGAAAAAAAGAAGTAAGATATGGAAAGAAGTAAGAAAAAAAGAAGTAAGACTGTATGGAGGTTTGAACGGGGGATTGAGGCTAATGCCATCAGGTGCTCCCTTTCAATTGCCCAACAGGGGTGGATGGAGGGATCTTACAAGAAAAAAGACATATTACCTTTGAGGTGTTAAAAGTCCAGTTATAATATAATTTTATGTCATACAAACAAAAATCATCTGCGATTACCAAGGTGAACCATAAACCTGCTTTTGATTTGAAAACGAAAAAGTCAATTCAATGAAAGTTTATTTTAAAAAACATTATTTAAAGGTTTTATTTGTACATACATAAATAGGTACATAATTCAATATTACTTGATACATGAACATTATGAAAATTTCTGACCTTTATCTACCTAAATCTGAAGCACTTTTATAATTATCTATTTAAAAGATGATTCGAAAAGACACCACATTTAAATTTACTCAAAACCTGCGTAACTATAAACTTATCCATCGAAATTCACGTTAAGATTACACTGTCTTATTGCATACATTAATTTAAATAAATGTATAGCTACAATGCATAGGTACATATCTATTATTTAGTGACTCATAAAAATAAGAATTTGGCTTTCTATACTTACGGTTTGGAGGATTGATTTGAATTTGGAGACTTTTGATTTTGTTGCGTAAGTTTTTCTTGAATTTGGAGACTGTTGTTGAATTTAGATGCGAAGATTTTTCTTTAATTTGGAGACTGTTGAATTTGGATGCGTAGGTTTTTCTTTAATTTGGAGACTGTTGAATTTGGATGCGTAGGTTTTTCTTGAATTTGGAGACTGTTGATTTTTGGATGCGTAAGTTTTTCTTTAATTTGGAGACTGTTGAATTTGGATGCGTAGGTTTCTTTAATTTAGAGACTGTTGAATTTGGATGCGTAGGTTTTTCTTTAATATGGATACTGTTGAATTTGGATGCGTAGGTTTTTCTTTAATTTGGAGACTGTTGAATTTGGATGCGTAGGTATTTCTTGAATTTGGAGACTTTTGAATTTGGATGTGAATTTGAATTTGATACGAAGAAGAATTTGAATGTGAACTTGAATTTGGATACATACGACGAAGAATTTGGATGTGAACTTGAAGGATAGATACGACGAAGAATTTGAATATGAACTTGAATTTGGATGTGAATTTGATACGACGAAGAATTTTAATGTGAACTTGAATTTGGATAGATACGACGAAGAATTTGAATATGAACTTGAATTTGTATGTGAATTTGAATTTGATACGACGAAGAATTTGAATGTGAACTTGAATTTGAATAGATACGACGAAGAATTTGAACTTGAATTTGGATATGAATTTGAAATTGATACGACGAAGAATTTTAATGTGAACTTGAATTTGGATAGATACAACGAAGAATTTGAATATGAACTTGAATTTGGATGTGAATTTGAATTTGATACGACGAAGAATTTGAATGTGAACTTGATACGACGAAGAATTTGAATGTGAACTTGAATTTGGATAGATACGACGAAGAATTTGAATGTGAACTTGAATTTGGATAGGTACGAAGAATAATTTGAATTTAGATACGACGAACAATTTGGATGTGAACTTGAATTTGAATAGATACGACGAAGAATTTGAATTTGAACTTGAATTTAGATATGAATTTGAATTTGATACGACGAAGAATTTGAATGTGAACTTGAATTTGGATAGATACGACGAAGAATTTGAATGTGAACTTGAATTTGATACGACGAAGAATTTGAATGTGAACTTGAATTTGGATAGATACGACGAAGAATTTGAATGTGAACTTGAATTTGGATAGGTACGAAGAATAATTTGAATTTAGATACGACGAACAATTTGGCTGTGAATTTGATACGAAGATGAATTTGAATGTGAACTTGAATTTGGATAGATACGACGAAGAATTTGAATATGAACTTGAATTTGGATGTGAATTTGAATTTAATACGACGAAGAATTTGAATGTGAACTTGAATTTGAATAGATACGACGAAGAATTTGAACTTGAATTTGGATATGAATTTGAATTTGATACGACGAAAATTTGAATGTGAACTTGAATTTGGATAGATACGACGAAGAATTTGAATGTGAACTTGAATTTGAATAGATACGACGAAGAATTTGAACTTGAATTTGGATATGAATTTGAATTTGATACGACGATGAATTACAATGTGATGAATTTGGATAGGTACGACCAATAATTTGATTTTAGATATGACGAAGAATTTGAATGTGAATTTGAATTTGGTACGACGATGAATTTCAATGTGAACTTGAATTTGGATGTGAATTTGAATTTGATACGACGATGAATTTGAATGTGAAGTTGAATTTGGATAGGTATGACGAATAATTTGATTTTAGATATGACGAAGAATTTGATTGTAGATGATATGACGAAGAATTTCAGAAGTGAACTTGAATTTAGAGATGACGACGAATTTTGATATTGGAGACGACAGCGAATTTTGAATTGATCTTTTATCGGGCGGGAATATTGACATGGTACCTACTTGACTGACTGAGAATGCGGACCTGAAAAGAAATTAAGTACCAATTTTTAAGAAAATACATCATTCAAGAAATGTTCACAGCATCTTGTACAATAGAGAGTACACATTTTTACATTTCGTAGGGAAAATTGAATATTTTTGCTGAGTGGTGTCTTTAAGAATCCTAATAATAGTTGGTTCAGTTTATGTAAAAGATGCTTCAGATTCAGGTTAGTTTTTTCTTCTTCTAGACTTTCTAAACTTAGTAAATCTTTATCTCACTCTCTCTTTCTTTCTCTGTGTCTCTCTCCCATTCCTAGCTCTTCATTTTTACTCTGTGTTTTCTTTTCTTCTTTCCATTTCTCCTCATCTGAGTAGGTTGTCGAGCTCATGTTTCGCAGTACACACAAATGCAATGACCATTCAGTGTCCGCTCTCGAATTCTCAGCAAATCACACTAAAATTAAACATAAAGACATGTTAGCTTTATTACTAGATACCGATTTGATCATATTAATACATCAAGCCATACTTTCCATACCTACAAATGGAAAAAGAAATCTATCTGCTAAGGATGGAACACAATATTGTCGAATAATTAAAAAAAGGTAGATTGTGGGTTTTTCCCGTCAATACAAATGGTCCCACATAAGTATAGCTTTATCTTAAAGACTTCGTCTCAGGAAAACGTTTTTTGTTGAGAAATGTAGTAAATTATTTATACTTTGCCGGTATCAATAGAAAACGATGCAAGCGGCAAACTAGTTTTTCTTATGATAAAACTTTTTTCTTTCCTTTTCAAACTTTTTCTTGTGATGAAACTTAAATTTACATATTTATTATTTTTTAAATATTTTGTATGTTTTTAACTGTCTTATTGTGTAACATTCTGTAATTTATGTTTATTAGGTTATTCCCGTTTTATAAACAAATATAATCCGTTGATGATGCCGCAAGTCTTCTACTCCCTGTGATTAAATCCCATCCAGAAAATTATTCTTTTTTTTAAAGATGAGTGTTTCACAGCCTTATTTTTTTGTAGCCATGAAACAGGAGCTACTGTAGACGATTGTGGTCTGTGTTGTAGCCTACCCATCCCGTAGTATGCCTCCCCTTTGATGGGCGTGAAGTGACACAATACTTCCCAATCAGGTGCTAGGTCAACACGAGCGTACCGGAAGGTATCCCATACAAACAATTGTAATCAAATTAAGAATAAAAATTTTTGTCGGCACGGGGGATCGAATCCGGGAACTTCCACATGGCAAACGAGTGCTTAACCACGAGTTCTTAACCACTTAACCACAGACTTTGCTTTCAGTACCCAATTCAGGCTAGCTTTACAACAACTTTTTTTTTTGGGGTTTAACGTCGCATTCAGCTACATGACCATATCACGACGGGGGTCTCAACTTCCATTCACTGGAAACTCAGAAACCAGATACTCAAATTAACCTCACCCAGCCTGAGATGGGCCGGGAATAGTCAGCATCACATGGGTTCGAATTTGAGTGGTCACCCATCCAAGTCCTAGCCTCGTTGGACGTCGCTTAACTTCAATGACTAAATCAACGTGCCATCCACCGCGACGGCGACAACATCTTTCATATCCGAGATTCAGCCATTTGAGACCATATCTTCATATACTAAAAACTTAAATTTACCTTACCTGATATCCTGTGTTGTCCTCTCCCCGTAAATATGCACCTCCATAGTACACTAACGTTTTTGAATAATGCGTGAGAATTGCAAAATATCGACTCTTTCTCTGAAGTGTGCACATTGGGCTTTATCCAATGAATGAAAAGTTTATCAGCACATCTGTCAATTAGCGAGCGTTTCGTCGTACAATTTTTTGGATATCCAGTATATGTAGAAAATAGATACATCTGTGACCATTGACCGACTTGTTAATCTGAATTGTTGATTTGTTCCTAGATTGGTGTCCTTTCTTCAACACCGGAAGGTACGTCTTGAGAGTTGCCACAGTTCTGACCACAGTAAACCGTGTGTCGTCGACAAATTGAGGACTTGAATTTCTACTGATTTCCTATTTTATAGTTGACGATTACTGAGAATTTTAGAGGTACAATGAAATTTAATTTTGCTTTGTTTTAAACTAACCAGTTATTCTAAAAATAAGGGAAATATAATTTGGTTCAAACAGCAAATTATAGTTTGATTTTCCCAATCTAGGCTTCATTCGTGTCAGTCGTGTTTTTCTTTGCTCTGTTCTATTTATAAATTTCTGTCGGTTTTTGGTCGAATTATAATGTATTTTTTTGCATAGACATATTATTTTTCATGGACTACAAGTATGTGAAGTTAGAACTGTGAAAACATGTGTAATTAGTGTGATATTATCGTTTTTTGTGGTGTGTGTATATACTAATATAGACAATAATTTAGTAATACATAGGTACACAATCCCTATTTCGCTCAATTTTCCTTTCTAGCCAGTTGCTTTTTCCGAATTTTCTGATGTAAATCGTTCGTGAGTTTATTTCAGATAGATATATAAATATCACATAGGTATTTATATATTTATTCTTCACGATGGAAAATGATCAGAAGGAAGATGAAAGTTCTACTCACACCCGTGAGAGTGCAGAGCAAGTATCGAATTCAAATGCTGCTGGCGGTATTCATCCAAATGGTGATATTAAAACTTCTCACTTTTATTCGCAAAGTGATATTTTTTCCAATAACACTCAAAACTCCTATGAAGATAAGAATGTTGGTTCAACATCAACTGAACCGATATCTTCTGGCGATAATGTAAGAAATCAGAGCTCTTATCCTCAACAAAATGGTAGTACCCCTATTATATCCAGTGGAATCAGTAACTATTCTGTAACCACCTATCAATCAAATCACCCACCTGTATATGGTGCTGAATCTTTCTATCAACCTGCTGCTCATAATAATACTTATCATTATATGCCACATCGGCCGGTTAACCATAATGGACCACCTCAAATGTCTTACAATAATTATTACAATCCTAATTATTCCCATCTCAATAATCATATTAATAAAAATGGAGGTTCCTATGTATATCCTCCTCCTAGCAGTGGTGGCTTCATGGCTACTAGTGGCGGTCAAACTATGCTATATCCTTCGGCAACTAATGGCGGTCCTCCTCTGCTACCTCTTCCGCCTACCAATGGCGGCTACACAGCTCCCAATGGCAATCATTCTGTGATTCTTAACTCCCCGCCAATCAGTGGCGGGTACACAACTACCAGTGGTGACCATCCTTATGTTCCTATTCCCGGGCCAGTCAGTGACGGCTGCACGGCTACCAGTGGCGGCCCTCCTGTGATTCCTATCTCCCCGCCAGTCAGTGGCGGTGACACGGTTACCAGTGGCGTTCCTCCTGATATTCCTGTTCTCCCGGCAGCCAGTGGCGGCTACACGGCTGCCAGTGGCGGTCCTCCTGTGATTTCTGTCTCCCCGGCGGTTAGTGGCGTCCACACGGCTACCAGTGGCGGTACTCCTATGTTTTCTGTTTCCCCACCAGTCAGTGGAGGCTACACAGCTACCAGTGGCGGTCCTACTGTGATTCCTGTCTCCCCACCAATCAGTGGCGGCGCCACGACTACCAGTGGCGTTCCTCCTGATAGTCCTGTTTCCTCTGCAGCCAGTGGCGGCTACACGACTACCAGTGACAGTCCTCCTGCGATTCCTTCTCTATCTATCAATGGTGGTCACACAACAACACCAATTAATATCAATAGTTGCTCTTTTACTAATCATGCCACTGATAACAATTGTACTGTAACAACTGCGTCTAGTACTTCATCTAGTAATTCTACAAATAATTTTTTGGACATGACGGAAAGTAATTTTCCAAGTCTAAAACAACAAAAAATTTCAAATGTTCCTAATGTGAGTCAGATAAAATCTCAAAGTTCAAATTTAAGGCCAAATACTTCTCAATCAAATAATGTGTCATATGCTGGAAAAATGAGCGCTGAGGTTATTGTAAAAAAGGAACAGGGTATTATTTTACATTCAGGAAATTCTGATATATGTACGAAAATCCCCAATATTCAATTAATAAAAGCTGTTGGCAGTAAAATAGGTCCCAAAAATATTATATCCGCGTCTCGAATTTCTAATGGTCGTTTTTGCATGTTTCTGAAAACTGAGCAGATAGCAAGCTCCTTTGTTTACAATAACCCACAAATATCAGTAAATAATCAAAATATTTATGTTCGTCAGTATGCGAATTCTGCTGAGAAACTTATCATTTCAAATGTATCAACACCTATTCCCAATTTTATATTGGAGAGTATATTAAAAGCACATCTACAGGTAGAAATTGTATCTCCAATTCATCATAATTCGATACCTTTTTGCCAAAATGTGAATTGCGCCAAAATCAAATTTTTCAGGAGAGAGGTTTGAAAAAATAAAAAGTTGTTTTTTTCAAAAAAAGTTTCATTACTCAGTTGTCCTACGTACGATTTATACCAAATTTGGATATAATACTTGAAACTTTTTGCTTTAAATATTCCTGATAATTTTAACTGCGAAATGCCTTTAGTTATTGAGATAGTGTCGCTTTTCACAATTGAGAGGTTGAAAAAGAATTCGCCAAAATGTGAAAAACTCCATCTTTCTTTGTTTAAGTATTAACCAAAAAGTGAATTGTCCACTTTTGTTCTTCAGCCTACTAACCAGAATGTGAAAAACGCCCGATTTTTCGGGTTTTAAGTAAAGATGGTTTAGCCAAAATGTGAAAAGTCCACTCCTATTCCTCAGCCTGCTAAACCAGAATGTGAAAAACGCCCGATTTTTTAGGTTTTAAGTAAAAGTGGTTTACGTAAAATGTAAAAAGTGCCGTATGGAATACAATAAATTTGTGAAAAGCGACATATAAAAAGAATAAATAGTGCATAATTTGTGCGAATAGTAACTGTAATAATGATTATTATTAAAGAACGCGATGGCGTTCCGCAACGCCAAGTATCCCCAAAACATTTCCCCACCGGCCGCGCCTAGAACAGACACATAACGTACAGACATACAGGCAGACATTTAGATTGACATACCTGTACGAACAGACTAAAATACTTTTACGTACATCGTAGGGCGATAATGCACTGGTGTGATTGTGTGTGTATGCATTTAAAGAAGACACCTTTCTTGTCAGAAGGTGCCTGGCGGTATTTCTAATACAAACTTCAAATGTTTTATCTATATTATTTCTTTTTGAAAACATTCAAACACGTGTGAAAATACTAACTACTTGATTAATACTAACGTATCTCTATAAGATAGCTCTAAGTGTAGGTATGTCGAGTAGATAATAAACGATAGTACATGAGAGGATAGTAAACATGAAGCAGATCCCAAATATTATTTCATTATTTTATTATTTATTACACACTTAAACGGGCGGACCCTGTACTAACTAATACATTTTCTCTAACTAAAGACATGAAAAAAAAAAAAAAAAAAATCATACTAATTTCAATTTAAAAAAACGAAAAGTGGGAAATTTTTATAAAGAAAATATTGATATAGCTATTAGAATTAGCTATCAGATTGAAGATATTTTTGATGGAAGTACGATTTTAGTTGTGGCACAGATGTAAAATATAAATCGATATCATCAGATAGTTCATTCGCAAGGTTTTGAAGTCGTTGAAGTGGTGCGTTAATAAAGTAGTTTCTGCGAGCAAGAGGAGTTGAAAAAGGAACAGGTACACGTGTTAATGAGAGAGCTGTAGGTGATGGGGTATGGATATTAATTTCACTAAGAAGTTCAGGACAATCAATTTGATTATTTAATATTTTAAAATGAGTTATAATATCATAAAGTGATCTACGGTGTGATAATGGAAGAAGAGACAGAGAAGATTCCAAAACTTCATAAGAACTTAATCCAAGTCGGAATTTTTTTGACATAAATTTCAATGCCCGATGTTGATAGCTTCTATAGATGTACAGTGGATATTGTAATAAGGATTCCAGACAGGGCTAGCAAATTCCAAAATTCCTCGAACTAAAGAGCAATAAAGGATTTTTTTTGGAAGAACGTTCGAAAAGTCTTTGGTAGAACGAAAAAGAAATCCAAGCATACTAGAGGATTTAGAGACAATCTTTTCGATGTGAGTGACGACTGGGCGGGTAATTTTTATACCGCGAAGGGGTATTTTTTTTAGGGATTATTACTTTTTCATACTTTTTCACCAGAAAAAGGAGCCACTCGAAATATCTAGAGAACGGATTAAAATTTTAAAAAATGCTAAAAAAACCTGTACCATTATGTCGAGGGGAAACCTTATCTATTAGGTTCTGATTTTTTTTTATCATTACCAGGGGTGGCCCCAAGGGAGTCAACTTTGGAATCTTAAATGAAATATCCCTATTTGAAATATATTTTTGAAAAGAAGTTGACATTAAAATTATTTTAAGACAAGTTTGAGATTTTTAATCATAACAGGGTCGGAGATATCGTGCATTTCATTTCACAGGTTTCAGTAAGTTTATAAAAGAAATTAATTGTATTTTTGTAAAAATTGTTAAACACATGTCTTTCTAATTGAAAAAATTAAATTTTCATGACTTTTTTGATACCATTAGGTTTACCAGGGGAGCTGTCATTAGGTTTACCATTACCATTATGTTTACCATACCATTAGGTTCCTTTTTTTATTATAATCTGTGCTAAATAAGTGTTGTTGCTTAATCTAAATTTAATATAAGATACCCTTGAAAACAGGGCCAAACACTAGGACAGTACTTGGGTTTCAGAATTTTCACATTCATTTGAAGTGAATCCGGCCCTGTTTTATTTTAAATTCAACATGAATCATTGCATATATTTAACACAAAAAAGGATGGTTTTTACATTATTGAAAAAAAGTTGACCCTTGACACATCCCCTGGTAAAGCTAACTAAGGGTATCAAAAAGGCATGAAAATTTCTTTATTTCAAATCAAAAAAAATCATATCTATTTAATTTTTTTTTTTTCAAATATACAATTAACTTCTTATAATGTCTTACTTTTTGGAAATGTCTTACAAATATGGTGGTTCCTTTTAAGATTCCAAAGTTGACACCCCTAGGGCCGCCCCTGGTAATGATAAAAAACCAATACCTAGTAGAAAAGGTTTCCCTGCTATAGAATGGTACACGTGTTTTAGCATTTTTTAAATTTTTAATCCGTTCTCTAGATATTTTGAGTGGCTCCTTTTTTTGGCGGGCCTTATTATACTAATGAATACACAAAATTCATCATTTGTTATTGCGGCGGAAATTGAATCCGGACATAGATAGTTTGAAACCCTGAATCGAATGGAAGGTATTTTAGCCGCACTAACGTATATAGCACTTTGAAAATCCTGTTTTTTTGTTTTTTAATAACAATCCTTTAATGTTTCAATAGTAATGATAACATCTGAAAAGAAAAACTAGGAAGAAAGGCTAATACTTAGACAAAGAAAGATGGAGTTTTTCACTTTTTGGCGAATTCTTTTTCAACCTCTCAATTGTAAAAAGCGACACTGAAATAAAACGAAAATTGAAATTTTGGATATTTCACATTTTGGCAAAAAGGTATCGATATATTATCGGATTTTTCACATTCTCGTATAATGTAAAAGAAAAAAACGAAAACTTTTCACGTTTTGGCTGGATAAATCTAAAATTTTGTCCAAAAAAATTAAAACTTAAAATTAAAACTATACTAGATAGAAACTTGGCCGTGAGTTCATTCGAAAGAGCTTTTAAAACTGATTAAGAATCTGAAATAAAACGAAAATTGAAATTTTGGATATTTCACATTTTGGCAAAAAGGTATCGCTATGGTCTGATAGACAAAGATTACTCTCACCTGACTAACTTCAGACGTTATGTTTTTATCAAATATGACGCTGAAGCGGTCAACATTCCAGAGTCTATTGTCTTTGATTATGACAAGCTTTCTTACCAAATTTATCTAACTGTGGAAAGCAACAGATGTAGAATTTGCCCTGACGATTACCACTCGTCCAAAAGATGTCCAAAATCTGGATCAAATCTTAATGAAAGGCTAAAACAAACTGAAAAATTACCAGAAGAATCTAACACTGTTGTGAAACCTCTAGAACCTCAAGTAATGGAAAATAACTTGAATAAACCTTGTAATGAAAAAGAGGAAAAAAACAATTCAATCCATCCTGAATATACAGATAATACCGACTTACAAGATTCTTCAAAAAATATTCAAGAAGAAGATTCCCAAATGTTAGAAGATTACTCGGTTCCCAAACGAAAAGTACAATCTTCTACAAGCGGCGAAGAAAACTTTGAAGTTGTGAATAGAAAGACAAAAGCAAAAAGGAAAAAGAAGTCCAAGGATATAAATACAAGAAGCGAAATAACTCGTGAGGATAAACGTCCTCCCCTAAAGTTACAAGACTTCATTGTGGATCTGAAGAAAACCACACCATCTTCCATGAAGTATGATGATTACAAAGAAATAACGATTCCATTAAATTCAATCATCCATGATTTAGCTCAAAACAGTACAGAACCATTCAATATAAGTACTAGTGATGTCATCAATATTTTGGAGGATTGCAAACACTCCAGAAACAAAATTAAAATAGTTGATGCATTTAAAGTTGACAAAACAAAACTTAAAACTATTTTAACTGAACTTTTAAATACCAATGCAATTTCGCATAAATTGAAGAACAGGTTAAAAAGTATTCAATCATTATTGATAACATCAGACGATGATCCTAAGCTTCCGCTTAACGGTCAAAACGTATAATTTAAATAATAAAAAATGAATATTCTTATCAATCACAATATATTTCCTACTTTCTCAATATTTATATTTATGGTAATACTTTGTCATTGGAATGTAAAAAGCCTTTTCCAAAGATCTGATGAGGCAAAATTATTAATAAAAAATAAACAAATAGATATACTATGTGTCCAAGAAACACGTCTTAAAAATACTGACAGAATAAATATAAAAAAATATAAAGAAGTTCGCTTTGATCATGATGGAGGTGTGACGGCGTGTGGAGGTGTCGCAATATATTTGCGTGATAATATCTATTTTGAACCACTTAATATTCAATCTCACTTACAAGTTGTTGCTGTTCGTGCCTCCATACCTTATCCAATCTCAATATGCAATATATATTTACCTGATCAACATGTGCTTAAAAATGACATTTTAAAAATACTAGATCAACTTCCCCGCCCATTCCTGTTAGTTGGAGATATGAATGCACATAACACTCTCTGGAAATCGACGTCTCAAAGAAATAACAATGGCAAAATATTTGAAGAAATCCTATTAAGTGATTTGCATATACAGGGTGAGCATAAAGTCTCACCCCACCCCCCGTATCTCGAGAATGGCTGAAAATACAAGAAAACGCAAAAACCCGTAATCCTTAATTTTCAGGGGGATTAATTTTCAGCAAATTTTTTTTTGCCTACAGGGCCCCAGTCAGGCTGGGCATGGACCAACTTTAAAATCTTAAATAGAATGGTATATCTTGTGGCACATTGTTTTAAAGGTCTCATAGAGAGAAGTTCATTACAACAAATTTCAGTGAGCTACGACTTACCGTTCTCGAGATACAGGGTCGAACGTCCTGCGTAATATCCATAATTTTGACCTGAAACTCGTTGACTGTAAATTCCAGAAAAATGAAATTTGTTGATAATAACTCCTTATGGCAAGAACTTTCGAACAAGTTAAAACTTGATTTGTTTTTTCGTTAAAAATTTTCGGACTGTTCGTCCGGCTCGCTGACGAAACCGACCAGAAACTAATATCAACAGAGTATGTCAAGTTATAACTTTTTCGACAGGGCTTGTCATAAGGAGTTATTATCAACAAATTTCATTTTTCTATAGTTTACGGTTGACGAGTAATAGGTCAAAATATATGGATATTACGCAGGACGTTCGACCCTGTATCTCAAGAACGGTAAGTCGTAGCTCACTGAAATTTGTTGTAATGAACTTCTCTCAATGAGACATTTAAAAAAATATGCCGCAAGACATACCATTCTATTTAAGATTTTAAAGTTGGTTCATGCCCAGCCTGACTGGGGCCGTGTAGGCAAAAAAAATTTTGCTGAAAATTAATCCCCCTAAAAATTAAGGATTATGGGTTTTTGCGTTTTTTTGTATTTTCAGCCATTCTCGAGATACGGGGGGTGGGGTGAGACTTTATGCTCACCCTGTATTACTTAACATACCTGAAATACCTACTCATTTTAACTTTACTACGAGAACAGAATCTACCATTGATTTAGCTATAGCTGACTCAAGATTAGCTAACAAAATATCGTGGTCAGCTGACTCGGAACTTCATGGTAGTGATCATTACCCAATTTTCTTGAAATTAAATTGTTTACAAGAAAAACGTACGTTAAACCCAAAATGGATTTTTCATAAGGCAGATTGGAATAAATTTTCAAAAAAACATTTCATTTCAATCAGCGGTTGAACAAATCGACACATCACCAATTGATCAAATAATCGAAAATATAAATAGTGAGATTATACTTGCAGCCAAACTTTCGATTCCTGAGTCACATCCACCAAAACATCCTGTATTTATTGTTCCTTGGTGGAATAAATCATGTAAGGATGCACTGAAAGAAAGAAAACTTGCTTTTAGGAAATACAAACTTAACCCTTCAATAGAGAACTGGATATTATTTAAAAAGTCTAGAGCTTTAGTAAAGAAAACTGTCAGAAATTCAAAATCTGTTTCTTGGGCGAGGTTTATCACTTCAATAAATTCTTCAACCCCTTCATCTGTAGTATATGATAAAATCAAAGCAATTCAAGGAGGACTTTCGCCCCGAAATGTAATCAAATGCTTGAAAACTAATGATGATAGGCTATTGACTGATTTGTCTGAGATTTCGGAAGAAATAGCTAATCACTATGAACAAACTATAAATTCATCTTCCTCTGTACTTCCTAATTTCTTTCAATACAAAACAGACCAAGAAAATAATAATTTAGACTTTTCTTGTCTCAATACAGAAATTTACAATGAACCTTTGACCCTTACTGAACTTGAAACTGAAATTAAAAGTCTAAAGGAAAATTCGTCACCTGGTCCTGACCTTATTCATAATAGAATGATAAGGAACTTACCTCAACAAGCTAGAGAAAACCTTTTGATTATTTTCAACAAAATTTGGAAACACAATATATTTCCCAAGCAGTGGCGTGTCGCTGAAATTGTGCCAATTCCTAAACCTGGGAAACCAAGTGATCAGGCTAAAAACTTGAGACCTATATCTCTAACATCAACTCTTTGTAAACTATTTGAAAAAATAATAACTAAAAGAATGAACTGGTTCCTTGATAATTTCCATTGCATTGTACCTGAGCAATCAGGAGGCAGGAAGAATCACTCAACCAATGATCAACTGATTCGTCTTCAAAATGAAATTCTCACAGCCTTTGCCAAAAATGAATACGTCATATGCATTGCTTTTGACTTAGAACTCGCGTACGATAGAGTATGGCGATACGGAGTCCTAAAACAATTTCATGAATGGGGCATGAAAGGAAATCTTGCCTATTTCATTCAGAACTACCTCAGTGAACGACACTTCTATGTAAAATTAAATGGACGTTACAAATCATCAATTAAACCCTTAAATAACTCAATACCACAAGGTGGGGTGATCAGCAATAAACTATTCATGACTGCCATAAATCAACTTAGGAACTTTGTGGACCCTCATATACAGTGTGGATTATTTGTTGATGACTTCGTTATTTACCTAAGACATAAAAATCTAGATTATATACATCATCAGCTGCAAGAAACAGTCACTAATCTTGAACTATTTACCGATAAGACAGGTCAAAAATTCTCAGCTGATAAAACAAAAGCTGTTGTATTTACAAGAAAAAGGAAAGTCGGTCGGATTCCTGAATTTAAATATAGAAACTCAGTTATAAAGTTTTATGACAATGTAAAATATTTAGGTATGATATTCGACTCAAAACTCAAATGGGATTTACATTTAAAAGATCTTAAAACTAGATGTATTAAAAAATTAAATATATTAAAAATTGTATCAAAACAACACTGGGGGGCAGACAGAAAAACTTTGATCACCCTGTATAGATCATTAATTAGATCTAAACTTGACTATGGAAGCATTGTTTATAATTCAGCGCGAGATAAAACTCTTCAGATTATAAATTCTGTTCATAACCAAGGAATTAGAATAGCTACAGGTGCCTTCTGTACTTCGCCTGTTCAATCATTATAATTATGTTGAAGCTAACGAGCCGGCCTTGGAAAAACGTAGAAAAATTCTTACTTATAAATATGTAATGAAAGCACTGAGTTTCATTACTCACCCATGCCATTCAAATTTTACTAGACCCATATACTTAGACCTAATGAGAGATAAAAACATAAAATCGGTTCCAGTTGTATACGAAAACATAAAAGATGAATTTCAACTTCAACATTTGAATCCAGAAAAATTCGTTAATAACAACATTCCACCTTGGGCCAACTTCTCCATAAATCTTGATCATGTGAATGCTCTTTCAAAATATATCAAGAAAGAAACTTCAACAATCCAACTTAAAACGAAATTTTTGGAAATAATGTCTCATTATTATGAAGATCATATAAAAATTTACACAGATGGGTCTCTTTCTGACGAAGGCTCCTCCTGTGCCTTTATTATTCCAGCACTCAACATTAAGAACGGATACAGAATGCATCCAATATCCTCTATTTTCTCGTGTGAACTAATGGCTATTTATAAAAGCTTAGAATATATATATAACATATCAAACTCAACCAGAAATCCAAAAATTGTAATACTATCAGACTTTTTTTTTTTTTTTTTTTTTTTTTTTTTTTTTTTTTCTTTTTTCTTTTTTTTTTTTTTGTTCAACAATTGGTAAAATGTTGCGCTCAGATATAATTTACATCTTTTCAGCAACTTGTGGTTGTGGGTAAGTGTTGTTTGGGCAAGAGAAGAATGACAAGTAACGCCCTGCACTTGTGTGCTAGTGACGTGTTATGAAAAGTATTGGTAATCATGATAAGAGATGTACATTATTTCTGAGCTGTAACATAATTTTATTTAATAAAATTATGTACAATAAAAGGAAAAATCAACTGATAATTAATTAATTGATATTAAAAAGGAGGCTTATATAATAATTACCTGAAATATATTTTTTTTTTTTTTTTACCTATTTATTTATTTTTATGGCATAATTATTATATTAGGAAGTGTTTTCCTCGTCTGAGGTTAAGGATTCACCAGACGAGAGATCCGACAGGATTTCCTGTGGTAATCTACGTTTGAGTCTCGTTTGTGTACGTTTTTTACCTAATTTATAATGGTTATTGGTTTTTCTTAAACGAATAAAACATTTTTTTGTGAGAGACCTATCAGACTGTAAAAGTGCTATACAAGCGATAGCATCATATAATAACAAAACAAAAACATCAAGTCATTTCCTTGATTTGGAATATACTACTGTCTTTAAAATCTGAAATGAATATTCACGTTGACTTTCTCTGGTGTCCTGGGCACACAGGAATCTCTGGTAACGAGGCGGTAGATCTCTTAGCTAAGCAAACGGTTACTGATGAATCTGCCCCCCACCTCACTCTCCTACAGATAATAGATCTTGAAATGTTCTTATCACGCCAAATTAAAATTAAATGGAAACTAGAATGGGAACAAAATCATGAAAATAAATTATATCAAATAAAACAAAATATTGAAGTTTGGAAAACATCATTTAATAAAAAAAGAACACTCGAGACAGCACTAGCAAGAATAAGAATTGGCCATTCAAATTTAACACATGTTCATCTAATGAAGAAAGAAGATCCACCCCTTTGTGAATGTGGACATCTGATCTCAATTCATCATATTCTCATTTCTTGTCCAATTTTAGAACCCTTGAGAAAAAGAGTGTTTGGTCATACCCCAATCTATCTCTCAGAAGTCCTTAAGGACTCTGATAAAAATGCAAAATATACATTGAAATTTTTTCAATTTTCTAAACTATTAAAATTAATTTAGCATTAACATAAAAAACCTTTTAAAAAAAATACAATAATGGCTAGGCTAATGCTGCTCGATGTATTTTCATTATAGGATATATTTTATGTATTCACTGTAATGTTTTTTGAAATAAATAATAAATTATAGTTTGAGGAAGAGCAGTAACATTATTATATCTTTTATCTACAGTAGTTTATTGGTCAGTTAGCGTTTATGATTTGAATTTTTCTTCCCCATAACATTTTCGTACCTCTACGAAAATACGAACACAAGAAACCTACTTACACATTACAATACATATTTTGAGGTTTATTGCATGGGTTCAAATAAAGAGATTAAAGGGTTGGGTGGAAGAGATTGCCACAGGCAATAACCCCGCCCTTTAGGTAAGACATTAGCTTTATTCTCTTTATTGTTTTTTTTCTTTGTTCAATCTGTTTATTTTTTCTTTATAATTTCATTGTATTTTACTGTATATATTTTGTCGTACCCAAAAAAGAGCATACTATAATAATAATATCACTAGATACGTATTTACACGGTAGGCCATTATTTTAATGTAAGTTATTTGTTTTGTGATAAAACTAGAGTGACTCACAACTATTCGTGATGGATTGCATTTTTGTGAAGTAGAAACCTTACGGATTTGGTCTCTCAATGGTGGAAGGGGGCCTCCACAAAAAGCAGATAGCTTTGTGCGCTCATTTTTAAGATTTTTCCATAACTTTCGTCACTGTATCAAGATCTGTGTTCAATATTATAATAATTATAATAATATCGCCTTATTTATACTGCCCGATTAGGACTATTAAAGTCCCATTGTTCCAGCAGTAAGCCCAAGACATATTACTATGTAGTAATGGGAGGATAACTTGTCATGTCCTGGCTGGGTTTCGAACCCACATACTCTGGAATCTTTGGATTCACTGAGTGCCGCCTTTACCACTGAGCTACTGGGACAGACTAATAGTAGCTATTTCTTGTTGAAATAGCTGTGTTTAAAGGCTACTAGGGTTCATGGATCATTCGCAAAGGCCCTGAATTTTAGGAAACCCCACAGAAAAATATCAAGTCGGGTGATCGCGCAAGGTTTTCAGATACATTCACTGAAGCTATGGGACAAGCTATGGGACAATGGGACATGCTGGAAAATGAGCGCACTATGGCATCCACTCTCGTGAAGGCCACCTGAGCGACATTATCGTATACCATAAAGAGAACAAATTCACAAAAATGCAATCAATGGCAAATGATTGTGACTCATTCTAGTGTTATCACAAAAATGCAATCAATGGCAAATGATTGTGACTCATTCTAGTGTTATCACAGAAACAAGTAGGTACCGTGCCGTACATTTGAATGACCCACCCTGGCATATAAGGCTGACATATAATACTTTATTTATTTTCTTATAAAGAAACATTTATACAAAGGTACTTCTCCTAAACTTTGAAGGGCTTCTAAGAGAAGTGGTATTTTTATTTCTCCAGAATGGCCTTTGAATGAGTTACCTCACAGATCAATGTACACATGTTTCTTCTATGTCACCAGATGTTTCTGTCATCCCAATGACCAATGAGCATTATTGTCATGCGGTCACTTGTAAAACTCAGCCGTAATTAATCCCCAAGAAGGTCGTAATATCTACACCCACGGCACTTATACATACATTAATAATTCCGGGATAAATCATCCCGCAGTATAACTTAATTGAATCCTGTATTACGTATTGAATAGTTAGGAAAAACTTTTTCCTTTCAATTGCGCCGGTGACTACTAAAATAGATTTCAGGATATTTTCAGTAACATTTCAACTGTAGGTACCACTCGTCATAGTAATCATTGCTCATTGTCAAGTACCAAACCTTATCCTTAACTGATTTTTACTCTGGAGATCTCGTAAAATATTTTTTCTTTATTTTTAAATCTGAATAACATTATTTAGTAACTCGTGATTATTTTCGTTCTTTCTTCCAAAGATGTTACGTTGAAATTAGACCATTGGCACAAGTGAAAAGTAGGTAAATATTATAAAGTACTGGACAAATTAAGTAATATTTTTATATTGGTATTTTAATTAATTAAATATCTAAATTTCTGTATGTATTTATTGTTCAATAAATTCTAATAATATCTAATGGATAGTGTTAACGATATTTTCCCGATTTCCTGAATTTCTCTAAAATATCTACTAAATTTCTTTGAACTTAACTTTTAGTACGATATAATATTGTGACCTCGGTAGTTATGAGTTCTTGTGACTTTAAAAGGTAATGTACCGAATAATAATATTTGATGATTTTTATTTTTTATAAATCTTGCTAAGAACACAGTGATTATCTAACATGTCTGAAATTGGAGTTAGTTGCACTTTTCCATGTTGACTTCCCTAACTGGTCGTTACCCTTCCTGATGCAGGAGCAATTAGTTTTTCCTTTTTCATTCAATTTTTTTATCCCCCCCCCCCCATTATTTCAAGGTATATAGTTCGAAAATTCATTTTTACCCGCTGATTTTTCGGTACCTTACTATTTTGACCTATAGAAAAAGGGTAGGTTTATCGGAATAGTATGTAATTTATGTACCTCGAAAACAAAAATGTGAATTCGAAAAGGCCAAGATCGAATTTATTTATTGTATGGCTTTAATCACACATCTCAAAGTGAGAAGACATTACATGTAATAAACTTGATCAGGAAATCTGATGGCAGTGATTGTCTGATCGGTAAAATTGTCAGTACTTTAGCCGCATGTCAATGCATGCGTTGCCCAGGGTGAACCAAGATCTAATTAAAAAAATGAGACCATAAGAGTAATGAGATTTTAAATATATGGCCAGTGTGAGGTACTCAAATAAACATATAAGTTGTAACCTACACATATATTTTACTTCCGAGAATCTATAATAAATTTATATATGTTATGAACCATAAACAAATAGATTAAAGGACTGACCTGATGGATCTCTTCTTTATTCAATACCTGTAATACCTACTTCAAATTTCTTTTCTTTTTTTGTTTAAATTTTTTTTTTAATGTTAAAATATTTGTAGTTTGTTCAGAGGACTAGTCCGTGCATATAAACCCGTTTAGCGGGCCATATTATAACCATTACTAAAAAAAAAAAATATTGGAAAAAAATGTCATACTATTGTGTCCTTAATAAATCTTGTTCTTCTATTGTACTTCCAGACCTGAGGTGGGCGAGGCGCAGGCCTCTTCGGAGACCTCCACCTCTCTCTCCTCTTCACAGTTCTATCGTTTCAGCTTCTGGACCGCCTTTATGACGGCTGCTTGTAGCGCCCGTCATTGGAGGTGCCCCCCCCCCCTATCTCATAAATAAGTAAAAGTGATAAACCCAGTATGTAAATCAAAAAAAAAAAAAAATAATAATATAATAAAATAATAATAAGAAATTTACCTTAAGTCAACCAGACTTAAACTCACCTTAATAAATAACCTCAGAAAAAAAAATCATCAACATATTTTCCATTCTGGTAACATAATCCGACAAAAAAAAAAAAAAAAAAAAAAAAAAACAACAACATTAAAACTTCTATCACTCTTAACACAACTGTTTTGTCTGCTCTCCCCGTCCTCGACCGAGGCCACCTTATGTTGAGTCGTTAGGTTAGGTTAGGTTAGGACCTTCTTACAGAACCGGTCATGTCCCATCACTCAGACAAAAATACAATACTTTCCTTATTATAGGATAAGGAAAGTAAAAAAAACACTGCCAATTATGGACACAATACTTCCTCGTGATTGTTTCACATTGTAAACACGTGCCAATTTTGAGATTTTATACAAAATTACTTGTATCTCCAAACCAAAACGACTGAACCGATTTTCTTCAAGTTTGTTTTATATGGTAGAATATTGTTTTTTCTACATTCTAGACTCTACAAAAAATTCTGTATCGGCAAGTCGTGGTCCTTATTTTTTTACTTTTTTGTTTAAAATTTCGGATTTTCTATATCAGAGTCAAATTATAATTAATTAAAAAATAAATATAAATAACCTATGTAAAATAATAATATGCATAACCATAACAAATTTCATCAAAATCGGGTGTACCGTTCACGAGATATAAGCGTTTAAGTAAAAAGTTAGTGGTCAGGCGCATGGTCTCTTTCACCAAGAACCGCTTGTACGAATTCGATGAATTTAAAATGGAACCATCTACAGAATGTCTCCTAAATGTGTGCAAAATTTCATCAAAATCGGTCGAGTAGTTTCCGAGATTTGCGCGTTACAAGGAATCGTTTTAACAGACCGACGGACCGACAGACCGGCAGACGGACACAAAACCAAATTTGCTCAGGAGGTTATGAAACGTCCAGAAATATGAAAAAAATGAAATCGGAGCCAAAAAATATTTTTTTTTACAAAAATGAACACAATACTTCCGATTTCTAATATTAGAAATTTCTCGGAAATAATACCTCACAACTAATGACTGCCACGAATATGAGAAGTATTCTATGTCTTTTGGTGAACTGTATTAATCACATGTCTTGATTATCGGAAAAGGGTTATAAATGTTTCTCTATATGTTTTTAATTTATACCTTAGCTTCTTTTGCAGCGCTGTCTCTAAACGTGCACATCGGGATGTAGAGTACCTTTGGGCTGACAAATTGAATTCACTACCTTCTTTTGCCTCCTGTTAAAACTGATTTCAATTTTGAAATAATAGGTTTATTATATTATATTTATAGAAACAGAATGAACCACTACCTAAAGTGGTGAAAAATAATAATAATAATAAAAAGAATAGAGTAATCCAAAAAAGAAGTCTATGTAATAAGAGTATCTAGCTCATTAAGGGCCCCGAAGTAATGAGAAATCTGTTCCGGGGCAAAAAATCGATTTAGAGAATCTCTGGGGGGTTTTTTAGAGGGTAAAAAACCCTTTCACAGGCTCCTCAACTGCCAAACTACGCCTGTGTTTGAGCATGCAAATTTTTCCCTCCATAAAGAAAAATTATAACCATTACTATTTTACATCTCGATTTACCAATTCATAATTTCTGTTTTCTTTCAGTATACTATCGAATTCTTACTGAACCCCATTGCGACCGCACATTATAACACTGATGTAACAACATGCGAAGAGAAATATTCCCGGAAACAATGCTCTGCCTCTTTTTTCACAATGACGCGTAAAATTAAGTCACTGAAATGAAGTTCGTGTGACTTTCTAGAGTCACTTTCTCAGCGAAAAAAATAGTCTGGATTAAAAACCAAAAATTCTTATAATACCCCAAAATGCCAAAGTTCGCTCTTCACCATTTGGTCATCTGCGCCATTTTATGCGCAACAATGAGTCAGGCTCAGCAGTCTCTGTTCTCGAGTCAGGGCATCATCAGCAACATTCTGTCTCGGTTCCTGAACAACGACAGCGACAACATAATTGATGTGGGCGTGCCCCTGAAGAATACAGTAAGTGAGAGCACTGGTAGTCAAGTGGTTAACGCGCTAGTCTGGTAATCCAGGTAGCGTAGGGATCCGTTGGTTCGAATCCCACCCAGTGCACGAATTTTTCCTCATTAATTTGAGTTTGTGACCATATAATAATAAGACTCTGAGGGTTAGGTGGTAGAAAATGCTTTGAGCATTAACCTCGTCTGGTGGTTACCTTCCACTAAATAGTATTATTATTATTAAGTGAGTGAGTGAGTAAAAGAGAGAGAGAGAGAAAATTGTCTGTTCATAGATCCAACGTTTAAATGGTTTTATTTTTGAAATATAAGCGGTAACCTTGAAAGTCAAAGGAGATGATTAAAAATCCGTTAATGTATGTAATCAAAAGAAAAAGGTGTGTTTACTCAGGCACGTTGGCTGTTGTCAAATTAACATGCTTCTAGTGATCAAAGTGTATCAGGCGATTCTATTTCACCAAGAATAGAAACAAAATTACATACAATAACTTTTTAATAATATATGGTCTTCTGATTATAGTATGGGTAGCTTGGCTGCAGGAGTATTCATTTTCTTATATTATAAAATGATTCGTTTGTGTGTGTGTATATGTTCAGAACGCTACAACTCGAGAAGCGCATGTCGGATTGAGATGAAATATTGCATGGTTACCAATAACTGGCTCAGAATGGTTATGCGCTATCCATTTTCCAAATGTTGAGCTTTTAAATAAGCTTTTTCAATTACTATAGTATATCTAAGCATATTATCTCGCAAAGTAGAAGTCTGATTGAGCTGGAATTTTGTATGGTTCCTGACAGAAATGTATAAGAGCTATTAAGATTTTCAAAATGTCCATTTTTTTAAAGTTAAGCTTTTTCACACTTAAATTTGGCCGTCCCGCAACGCTGCTAGTTCTCCATACTGAGGCAATTATTCTCTATCCTGAGACAAATTATTCCATTCCCTGCAGCTGTTGCATTCCATATCTTCTGTTTTTGCTAGTATCATATTTTAAATTAAAAAAATATTAATTGACACTTATTTATAATACTGACCGATTGACCAAAGACTAAATATTCCCTCATCATTATTGATGCTAATGAGGATTTCGCGGATTTCGCAGCTTTAAAAAAGCAGCTACTTTAGATGCTTGTGGTCTATGTAGTGTGCCTCATCTCTGATGGGCGAGAAGTGACACAATACTTTCTATTTAGTGTTGCAACCAAATTTTGAATGCAATCTTTGTCGCCTTTCCACTGAGCTAATCATGTGTGACGAACATAAGGTTCATTTATTCCTAGAATGTCTAATGTTTTAATATTGTCAATTTTTATATTTAATTTTTACTATTATTTGTCTATATATATGTTCTACCTACTAAAAAGAGTTTCTAAATAAATAAATAATGTTCTTCGTGAACTTTACTCTCGTCGGCAGACTCAACTGTGTCAGAAGTGGGGCCTCAGGTGCGAAACTCACCGTGTGAAAACAGAAGACGGCTTCACGCTGACAATCCATCGCATCGTGCCCAAGACATCCAGCAGTAGCCCGGTGCTCATACAGCATGGACTAGGCATGGCATCTGATAGCTGGCTGCTGAGGGGCAGAGAGGATTTGGGTAAGAATCTATCACTGTAAATATTTTTCCTTTCAAAACATTAGTTTGTCTGTTGGTATCTTTGCCATGAAGTGATAAGACATAAACGAAAATCAGATTAGGTATTAGTTGTTTTTTACAAAGAGGTACCTATTTATAATGGGCTATCAGAAATTAGAAACGCTGTATGAAAACATATGTATAGGTATAATACCAAATACCAATACCCCCTCATAGGGGGAGGCCCATACTATAGGGGTGACAGAGGGCTATATTATTATTATTATCAGAATTTAAGAAAACTAAAACACGTGTACTACAAATTAACAATAATATCATTGCATAAGAGAGAGGAGATTCACCAACGTCATCTGTATAGATCTGAGAGAAGAAGATATCCCACGTGTTTAAATATATTCTTTGATTTCCAGTCGCATTTATTTGTTATCATATCACTTATCAATAAAATTATCTTCTTTATGTTCAAGATGGCTTGAATCCAAGTCATTTGTAATTAAATAATTAGAAACAAAAATAAGCTGCATAAAAATAAGCAGCATACGGCCGTGACGATGAATAAATAATAGGATACGGCCACGTGCCAACTTAACGCGATTTTCTCAGGTAGCATGGTTAGAGGGATCCAATTCCTATCAATTACTTTCATTACCTCAGCACTTTTTCACTAGAGACAGCCGGGGACCTTAAACAGGTATTAGACCAGTGTCTTGCTAGATTACTAGGTATACACAGAAAGCAGCCAATCCTAAAAAGCCAGGCTTGTTCTCAGTTTCTCAAAGGGTTTAATGGCTCATAAAAAAAGTCCACAAGGTCTTACGATGATCGATTGCACATACTATTATGTGGTTCAGAACAAGCCTACTAAAGTTGGCTAGAGACAATCTCTCTCCTCTCTCAGTTGTAGCCATGCGAGTTACAAAAGCAACAGTCTGTCCCGGTAGCTCAGTGGTAAAGGCGGCACTCTGTGAATCCAGAGATTCCAGAGGTTGTGGGTTCGAACCCAGCCGGGACATGACATGTTATCCTCCCATTTGGGATTTTTACCACATAATAATATGTCTTGGGCTTACTGCTGGAATAATGGGACTTAATAGTCCTCATTGGGCAGTATACTCGTAAATAAGGCGATATTATTATTATTATTATTATTATTATTATTAACAGAAATGTGTTGTAATCCTCAGCCGTCATCCTCCAGGATAGCGGGTACGACGTGTGGCTGGGCAACATCAGGGGCAACTGCTACAGCAAGGAGCACGACTATATGGACGTCAAGGAGGAAGCTTTCTGGGACTTCAGGTAAATTTACAAAGAGACTTTGTATTATAAAGAGACTTACAGCCGTATTTATGAACAGAAAATGCCGTTTGAGCATGGTCTGAAGCATGATTTCCTTTAATATTATTGGCCAATACCTTGCTTGAGACAGTGCTCCGACAAAATTCGCTGTTCATAAATACGGGTGTTAGCGCGATTAACTCAGTGGTTCAGCACTCGCTTGCCATGCGGAAGGTCCCGCGTTCGATCCCCCGTGCCGACAAAAATTTGTATTCTTAAAGAAACTGTAACCAAATTAATTTGGTTACAGTTGTTTGTAAGGGATACCTTCCGATGCGCTCGTGTTGACCCAGCACCTAATTGGGAAGTATTGTGTCACTTCTCGCCCATCAGAGGGAAGGCATACTACGGGATGGGCAGGCTACAACACAGACCACAAGCGTCTACAGTAGCTCCTGTTTCATGGCTACGAAATAAAAAAGGATGTGAAACACTCATCTTTAAAAAAAGACTAACTCGTTCTGAAGCTTCAGGTAAGCCTAAGCTCAGACCGAGAAACCGTTCATAAATACTATTTCTTTGAGAAGTCGTTCTCAACTGAGTATTTTTTAGGTCTGAGTAGTATAGGTCTGACTTATTTTCTGTTCATAAATACGGATGTAAATGAACATGCATCCATAGTTTGCCACCGATTTTGGTGTCAGCATAAGACAGTCTCAGACCACCTCCCTTGATTCCGATCATTGTCACTCCTTGTATATTAGGTATTCTCCATCTCCATAGGCATGAACGATTATACTAAGTGTAAAAAAAAGAACAGCGATTTTCAATTTATTGTGCTCATGGTAAAATCATTATTTTATCCAATAATTTTGTTTTATCTTCAACAAACCCGATCTCAACTTGCGACCATCACTTCCCACAGCTTTCACGAGCATGGCATGTTCGATGTCCCGGCCATGATAGACTACATTCTGGCCATCACACGGCGGCCGCAGCTCTCTTACATCGGCCACTCCATGGGGACTACCATGTTCTATGTGATGGCCTCAATGCGGCCCCAGTATAACGCCAAGATCAACCTCCAGATTAGTTTGGCCCCTGTGGCCTACTGCTCACGAATGAAGAGCTACCCGCTCGTATTCAAATCACTCGCCGATAACAAAAAATCCTTTGAGGTAAGTTTGTCCCCCTTGTGTATCAGACTCAAAGACTCAAGCTTTTGACGCAGATTTTTATTTTATAGTTTTAGGGTCTAGAGCAGAGGTCGGCAATATCATGTCA
Organism: Bactericera cockerelli; assembly: GCA_024516035.1. Classification (NCBI taxonomy): domain Eukaryota; kingdom Metazoa; phylum Arthropoda; class Insecta; order Hemiptera; family Triozidae; genus Bactericera; species Bactericera cockerelli. The sequence continues at coordinate 24,070,416 of CM044960.1, forward strand.
GGGTCCGGATTAACATGAGAAAAATCTCGGCGGTCCGGATTAATAAGAACCATCAGTCTTTTGGAACATCCTTACACCAAAACTCTTCGGTCCATGCTGTCTCTTTGCACATTTTTAGGATTACTTCTTCTTGCAAATCAATTTTTCTTTTAGGAAAGAGAAAAAAAAATATTATTTTTCGGGCCCAAAATTCTGCCCACGGGCCGGACAAAAGAGCTTCGGAGTCCGGATTCGGACCGCGGTCCGCTAATTGCCGACCTAGGGTCTAGAGTTTTCTAATAACTATATTACTAGGTAAAGTATCCATCCATAATATAAGCTTTCTCCTGGTCTTTCTGAGAGAGTCTATTTCTTCAATCAACTTAAATAACCCAAAGTGCGACGTCCGTCGGAAGGAATCATTTTTACCATTAAAAAACAATTAGTAACCACGTACATAATAGGTATTATTTAGTCATTGTTTTCCAATATGTACCTATGATAATATATCCTAAAATATGTTTTTACTCTCTTATTTATACACCGTCCACAGAAAGCTCTCAGGAAAATAAGGAAGTACGAGATCCTAGAGAGGAGGTTGGCTAACCCCATCGCTATCGTGTGCAAGGACCCTATCCTCAGGATCCTGTGCCTCAACACTGCCTTCCTCTTCGTAGGGCCTGACCTGCAGCAGATGCCAGATGATGTGAGGCTTTTTCTCTTTTATTTTCTCCCTCGGTATAAAACCACAGGCAATAACCCCGCCCTTTAGGTAGGAAATTAACTTCATTCTCTTTTTTTTCTCTTGTATATTTGTTTAATCTTTTTGTTTTTCTTTATATTTCATTGTATTTTACTGTATATATTTTTTGTTCTACCTAATAAAGCTTACTATAATAATAATAATAATAGATCCAGAACGCTATATAACAATGTAAATTTCAAATTAGGTACCTACCTAGCTATTTTCATAATATCTAATATTAATTAAATCATCGTCAATAGTCAGTTTAAGAATCTCATTATGTCATATTTTGAAGTGTTTAAAAAAAGAAAAAATCCAAAAGAAACGAAATTTAAAAGAACGACCAAAGAGTCTAACTTTAGTAATCTTAAATTTTGCGAGTGTGCCTACGAGAATCGAAGTAAATACTTTCTAAAATATTTTATTTCACATAATACACTACCTAGTTCATTGGAATTTATTTCAGTAATCCAAATATTCTGAATGATTACAGAACCTGATTTCTGCCATTCTAACCTACTTCCCTGCGGGCACCAGCTTCAAGACACTCTTACACTATATGCAAAGCGCGCAAACAGGTGAGTGACATCCTAGAAAAACCTACTTTGAAAATCACCGAATTGAACTCTCAATTGAAAAAATCTCATGTATTACGTGCTTATGCTTAAAAAAATACAGTGAGAACAATAATTTATGACGATAAAATATAAAATTAAAAATTTATGACGATATATTGTTAGGATCAAAAGTGAAAATGAAGTAAAATATTAAAACTACTTGTACTTTGTATTTCTTGTGAATTTTCTCTTGAATTTCTTTCTAATAATAGATAAAACACTTATTTTCTGCCGCAGGGGATTTTAGAGCATACGATTTCGGGTACTTTGGAAACAAGATGCGTTATGGAGATTTATTTCCCCCAAGATATAACCTGAGCGCCGTCACTGCCCCAGTTGCTCTATTCTACTCCACCAATGACTACATGTCACACCAAGCGGTAAGATAATAGGGCATCCATGTAATAAACCTCAAATTTCAGTATTTATATCGATTATAATGTCTACAATACAAAGAAGAAAAAAAATAATTAGACGTCTACACAAATGAGTCTATACAAAACGTTGCATAATATGTATAAGAATATTGCACATTGCAGAGCTAGCATAATTCAAGGCGAACATAAAAATCTAGTAGTAAAAAAAGTACAAATTTAGTCATAACTTTTAAAAAGACAGGCTTGACCAATTTTTTTTATATAATTATTATTTGAAATTGTACTTTAATGTATATTATATCTTGGGTAAATAAATACAATATAGTTATGTTTTAAGTTTGAGTGAGTACTTCTTACTCAAGTAGGAAGGTACTACAGTTTTTTATTATATAATATTTATTATATAAATGATAACATTTTTTTATATATAAAAAAAAAATTCTTTCATCTGACCAGCATCTGGTAATGAACCAAGTATGCTGGCCGCATTACCCCTCTGTATGTCTAGGGAGAAAACTTGTTTTATAAAGTTTCGATTTGTACTACAGTTGTATTACAAATCGAATAATATTTCGCTCTCTTCACTATCCCAGGATGTCCGGCTTCTGGCCTATCAACTGGCCCGTGTGGTGGGCCTGTACAAGGTTCCGTTCCCCTACTTCAACCATCTGGACTACTTGTTCGCGCGGGACTCGCGGAGTCTGCTCTACAATTCTATCCTCTGTCTCCTGGATGTCTACAACCAGCGCCGCCCCCACTCTGGGTGCCGGCTGCCGGAAAGCAGTCTAGACACTAGTGAGAAGTTCCACTGGAAGGAGAGGGATGAGATCTGACCAGGAGCGGCATGCAGGCATGCTAGACCGAGAGGGAACAGTTAACACGTTTAGCGTCAAGCCTATATTAGAGATTCGTTGTGAGGGACTAAAGCTCATTTATCATTTCAAGTGTCTCGCACCAATTTTTAAGTGTCTCGGACTAATTTTCAAGTGTCTTGGACCGAAAAAACTCAGTGGGACCAGAGCTATCAGATCCACATAAGAAATACATTGTATTAAGTCACATATAGGTACCTCATGTCTTCAAAGAGCAACATGGGGTTGGATACAAATACATACTTAATGTCATGAATAATAAAATACTTGAGGTACACATACGTACCTCATATCATGAAGAAAAGTTAGCTGAGGTACATATATGTACCTCGTGGCGCTGAATGTGTTAACAGAGGCCGTTGGTCCGAGGCGGCGCGGCGCAGCGCGGTATACAGGAAGAAACCTGTTTAAAGCCGGGATCCCACAGAGTGTAACATTTTGTTGTAATAATAATAATATCGCCTTTTTTATACTGCCCGATTAAGACTATTAGAGTCCCATTATTCCAGCAGTAAGCCCAAGACATATTATTATGTGGTAAAAATCCCAAATGGGAGGATAACATATCATGTCCCGGCTGGGTTTCGAACCCACGACCTCTGGAACTTCTGGATTCACAGAGTGCCGCCTTTACCACTGAGCTACCACTGTAACATTTTGTTTCGAAACAAAATGTTACACTTTGTGTGGGATCCCGTGTGCTCTCAGTTCTGTCATGGTACCTAACTGTGCTTTTCTAACTTTTCCACGCAATGGGAAGAATTGTTGATCTGGCAAGACAAAATTATTCGCTGGTCTTCATCAAACTTAATGATGTTGTTTTTAATGTTTTTAAAACAATTCTGAATCTTAATACCTACATATGTTATGTATAGTTAATAATCTAATACTTTTTTATTGTACTCGAATATTCTATTTTCGGAAGAATTTTTTTACGGAAGAAAAAGAAGTTGTTTTCTACTTGTCCATATATTATGACTCCTTGACAAGGCTTAATAATTCCACACGACTCATGAGTTGACACTGGGATGCATCCAGAAAAGAAAAAAAATCATAATAGCTATTTAGAAAAAGAGAAAATATCGATATCCAGTTTGCCAAAGTTTTCATGCCTATTATTAAAGAGCGGACCATATTTTTGTGTGCCAGAAAGAGTAATTACAAGCTATCCACGGACATCAATCTGAATGCAAGACAATGGAGGGCAGCAGTATAACTTTTTCACCTTTGAAAATTATTTTAATTAAGACATTAATAAAACCGATGTACATAATATTATGTAGAATATGATATCAATAAAATAATAATAAATAAATACAAATTGTAACCAATCACTTCTTCTATTAGATTCCGTGACTCTCGTTTTCGAAAGTAAAATATTAAAATTGATAAATAATTTACGCTCATAATAATTATAATTATGTAGAGCAACAGTTGTCAACGGGGTGTATGCGTACCCCTCGGGGTAAGGGTTCGAATTTGTATGGTCACCCATCCAAATCCCAACCTCCCTAAACGTTGACCCAGCACTATGAGAGGTAGTGTGTCGCTTCTCGCCCATGAAAGGGGAGACATACCACGTTGTTGGGTAAGCTACAACACAGTTCACAAGCGTCTATTCTCCTCTCTCTCTCTCTCTCTCTCTCTCTCTCTCTCTCTCTCTCTCTCTCTATCTCACTTATTCAAAAGCCAGTCGAAATTTTACCATTCATGACTGCACCAACCGGTTTTTCGTCAAATTCTTTTGAACATGATAGTCTTATCTTTGATTTAAAAGGGGGTTCAACTCTTTACATTTTTGATATCTCTAACAATTCAGCCAAAAAAATATAAAGGGCTAACAAAAATCGTGTTATACTCTCAACAAAAAGTTTATAGCTGTGTTTTTTCTGCACATACCAAATTTAAAATCCATAGGTAAAAGCGTTCTCGAAATTGTATTCTTAATTTACAGAATTTCCTATTGTTTCACAATGACGATGGCGTCACAAATTTTTGTTACGTACCTTGGTTCTCACGGTACGTTTTCATGGGTTCACAAATAACCAGACTACATAAAGGAGGACCGAACCCTAAGTGATTCATTTTTTTTCCTTCAAATTCTCGATATTTCTTCGCGTATTCCCGGTTGAGAACCACTACTACAGAAGGTTGTAATTCATATCCAAAAAATAACGTCTCGCGGTATAATTCGAAAAACACTGCCAATTATGGACACAATACTTCCTCGTGATTGCTTCACATTGTAAACACGTGCCAATTTTGAGATTTTATAGAAAATTACTTGTATCTCCAAAACAGCTCAACCGATTTTCTTCAAATTTGTTTTATATGGTAGAATATCGTTTTTTTCTACATTCTAAATTCTACAAAAAATTCTGTATCGGCAAGTCGTGGTCCTAATTTTTTTACTTTTTTGTCCAAAATTTCGGTTTTTCTTAAATATCAGAGTCAAATTATAATTAATTTAAAAATAAATACAAATAACCTATGTAAAACAATAATATACATATTTTTACAAAATTTCATCGAAATCGGGTGTACTGTTCACGAGATATAAGCGTTTAAGTAAAAAGTTAGTGGTCAGGCGCATGGTCTTTTTCACCCAGAACCGCTTGTATGAATTCGATAAATTTAAAATGGGACCATTTAAAGAATGTCTCCTAGATGTGTGAAAATTTTTATCAAAATCCGTTGAGTAGTTTCCGAGATTTGCGCGTTACAAGGAATCGTTTTAACAGAAAAACAGACAGACCGACAGACGGACACAAAACCAAATTTACTCAGTAGGTTATGAAGGTTATTCCATAAATATGAAAAAAATTGAAATCGGAGCAAAAAAATATTTTTTTTTACAAAAACGAACACAATACTTCCGATTTCTAATATTAGAAATTTATCGGAAGTAAAAAATCAAGATTTTTGGGATGGCCAAAGAACGACTTTAATTAAACGTAGGATCTTCGTGCGTTATAGAAATGCAATCTATTTTTCAGTCTCATTAATATTGTGAAATAAAATTCTTCGCGTACCCCCTGACGGTTCACGCTATTAAAAAATCTGGTGTTTTTTTTTAAGTGGGGTTTAACGTCGCTTTCAACTGCCATGGTCATATCACGACGGGGGTTTTACCCTCCATTCGCAGGAAACTCACAAACCTGCTACTCACATTGACCTCACCCAGCCTGAGTGGGGCCGGGAAAAGCCAGCGTCACGAGAATTAGAATTTGAATGGTCATACATCCAAGTCTTAACCTCGCTGGATGTCGCTTAACTTCGGTGTTCTGAAGGGAACCGGTGTATTCAACATGCCATCGACGCTGGCTAAAATCTGGTGTGACACCACACGACTTTCCTTATCCCTCAAAAGAAGTCGATTTCTGCCACTGTTGACTCAACGGTAACAGTTAGATGAAAATCAATGTAAAATTCGTAATCAGAACCTCAAAATGATTTAATTGCATATGTCACAACCCCCATCTAAGATGAATACTAAAAAAGTTAGTCCAAGCGGGACCCTCCATAATACCGGTAAATTGGGACCGGGTTCCAAAAATATATCAAAAAATGATTGGAATGAAGCCCTATTAGTTTTTGACATTTTCATGTCTTTGCTCTGGCACATAACCAAAATTATGTGACGAAATTATGTAACGAAATTATGTAACGATATTATGTAACGATATTATGTAACGATATTATGTAACGATATTATGTAACGATATTATGTAACGAAATATTGAATTGTAAAGGGAGAGAAGAGGGAAAGTGTGTGTCATGCGCACAATACGAAATTTGGTCAGTTGGGTTTTGGACCTTGAATAGTAAAGATGAAAATGTCCCAATGGTTGCAGACTCGTATGCAAGCGTTTTTTTTACCTTTGAACGGCACCACCGGGAGGGCGGGGGTGCCGTTGCCGAAAATTATGTTCGAATTTTTATTATAAGAAAAAGGTGTTCTCTAACTTTTTTTGTATCTTTAACCAAATCAAAGAAGTGGCCCTTGCGGACGATTTTAACCAAAAGTTTCGTGGTTTGTCTGGTGCATAAAATTAATTTCCTTACCAAATTTCAAGTCTCCTAGATCTTACAGTTCTTGAGATATTGTGTTCACAGACAGACAGACACACAGACAGACGCACGGACCAATGGCCGAAAACAACTTTTTTGGTATCCAGAAATGTGAAAAACTGGTTAGGTCAAATTTTCGACGAATACAATACTTTCCTTATTATAGGATGAGGAAAGTAAAAATGGCAATAGTACTGCTCTACCTTCACGAGGAAGATGTATAAGGAAAATTTTAAAATACTCTCTATGAGGATATGTAATACTATGATTTTATCCGAGTTTTGAGCAGAGGAAACATTGTAGTGTCCCTTAATTTTAACTCCCTAGCAATTTGAACATGAATAAATTACAGAGAGCAATTATTGAACACTATACCTTGATCTTGAATTACTCATAATTTACCTCACTTATACTTATACAGGGTGTTTAAAAACGGCAGACAACCTCAAATTCAAGTAATCGGTTGAAATATAAATCTGACAGGGGGGAACCCGTTCTTAGTAGATACAAGGAAGAAAATTTTCGTTATGACCGTTCCGACTGTTTACCTTTCCAGAGGTACTGCGGCGATCAGTGAATAAATAAGTCAGTATTTGGACTCATCTTACATACTAAGATATGTAAGCGCATAGATAAAGCTCGCCAAAAGTGAACCCCTCCCCCTAATGTGAACCCCGTCCCCTGAAGTGAACCCTTAACTTATATTTTACCCGAGAAATCGATGTTTGGTTTGGTATTTATCCTAGTTGAGAATGTTGAGATAATGTTGCAACTAGACCCGTGTTTAAAATAGTATATGTATTTAAGATTAAATAATAATATGAAGAAAGCGTCCTTGGTAACTTAGATATTTTTATACTAAGCAATGTCAGGCGTTCACGTAAGGAGTAAAATGAAGGAACGACTTTTGGAGCACTTTGTGATTTTAGACGATTTGGCCACATAGTACAAAAATCTTATATATCATTTTTTGTAATTATTTTTTTTTTCAAATATTTCTTTTGACACCAAACTAGAGAAAATATAATAACTATGTGCCAAATAAACCAACCCTCTTAATTTTTCTTTGGTTTATTAGGAAAATAACAGTCTTTTGGTCCACACCTCCCTTTTTTAAGTTTTAATTGAACTAATTGGAAATATTCTACACTGTCAAAATTGTCATATAAACTTAGGTACATTGGCACACAGGTATGTTTTGACCCAAGGTTACTTTTAATTATTACGAATTAAAATTAAACTTATAGATCGCTTCCTTCAGTCTTTCAGTTATTCATAGTCGTGCTAATTGTTTGCGTAATTATGATTTTAAACTCATTCATTTTTGAGTTATTTAGATTTTTTGAGTGTTTTGATCATTCCTCAAATAGAAATTCACGAATACGTACAATTGAGATCACTTTTTTTGTGCATAGAAATTCAGAGAACTTTCTATGCACATAAGTGCGACTCTTCCTTTATAAGTGTGTTCGCGGAAGTATTTTTTTTTAAATTTGATACCTACCTTAAAAATATTATTAAAAATACAGCCTTTGGTAAAAAGAAAAAAATATAAGCCTTCTATTCCAGAAGAAATTTGAAGGGTTCTAATAAAGCCTCCCTTAATATAAGGGGTTTTAAAACCTTCCGTTCCTTAATACGTAGTAGTATGTAGTATCTCTGCCTAACGTTATGAATATCGCTGTGATTCGTGTCCTACTGATTGTATTGCTGCTGAATCCTGCTGATTGTCGTCAGTTTCCGCTCAAAATGAACTATACCTACCGGTTTATAAAGTCAGAGAAGAACAACAGTTCGCTTGACCTGTCCAACCCCCTAAAGTTCAAGTTTATGAACACGGTAAGTACCACTACTGAACATTTCTCATTGGAGTCCGCTGAAAAAGTAAATATAAAACCGCAGAATAGTATCAAAAGATAGCTAATTTTTAACCCGCGTAAGGGAGAAAAAAATCCGACAACCATACTATGTATTTCGGTACTGTTTGTTCAAAATGTCTGCCAGTACACAAAACCGAGCGTGAAATTAATAGACACAAATTCGGACTTATTTTACATTTTCCCCATTGAAAACATTACATTTTACCCATTGAAAACATCATATTCTCCCCATTTAAAACAATACGCAAAATCTATTAGCCTCAATAAAAGTCCACGGAGGTAAAACGAAAAGGTCTATTCCTTTTTTTGCCTTCTCTTCAACATGGAGGTTAGGAGTACTGCAGGATTTTACCTGGGCATTCAATATCCTCAAACGTCTCAGGTATCCTGAAGTTACAGCACTCCCAGCCAGTCTTATTTTTTATGGTTTTAACGGCAGGATTCTCACACTGTGAGCTCTTCCACCCAACTGACTTCCACCCAACCGTTTTAATGTAAATGAACAGAAAATAGATCGGGTTTCACACATGTCACCTCCATGTCATTCCAGAAGGAAATCATCGACCAGTGGGGCTACCGAGGAGAGCAGCACAACGTCACCACGGAGGACGGGTATATAATCTCCATCTACAGGATCCGGCCCAAGCGTGAGCCCAGTCCTCCAGTGCTGCTCATGCATGGACTACTCGCCTGCTCTGAAACTTTTGTGTTGAGGGGACCCAATGAAGATCTATGTAAGCAAAGGAGATTTAACACTTAGACGACCGGCATGGTTTTTCGTGAATTCTCTTGTGGGACCGGCGATAATACGGCTATCCGACCCCGTGTACCACCGGTGGTACACCCGGTCCATTCCGTACCAACGTGCGTGTACCACCGGTGGTACACCCGGTCGTCTACGTGTTAAAGAATCATTGAAAAATATCTTTCCAAGTAAATCTCAGTGTGATGTGAACTTCAAAAGATATAAGTACAAATATTTTGACAGCAGGTACTGAAACACATAATCTGGAACATCCTCTTGATCGATATGGATATTCTTATAGTAAACTATCTTAGTTTGAAGTGTAAAATGCAGCAGATTATTAAACAAATTCAATTTATAAAATTGCTGATTGGGTTTGTCCATTAAAGCGACAAAATACATACAAACTCGTTACATGTATATTGTATAAGCAGTATTTTTAAATAAAAAATATATAATTACCTCCTAAATTAAAAAAAAAAAGAAGTATAAGCACTGTAGTTTCTCGGAGGCGATCTCCGCGAAACGACAGTTTCGCTTGATATCCCTCGATTCGATGAATAAAATCCCAAATATTCGGTTCCAGCATTTCTCCTATCAGAAGCGGGTTACGACGTGTGGCTGGGAAACATCAGGGGCGGCTACAATGGGAAAGGTCATGTGAATATGACCACGGAGGACGAAAACTTCTGGAAATTCAGGTAAAAATTTGGACAGTTCTGGAAATTCAGGACGAAAACTTCTGGAAATTCAGGTAAAAATTTGGACAGTTCTGCAAATTCGGGAGGCGCCTCATTGAGTCCCGTCTGGATTTGTTCCTTTTTGTCGATGCTTCATTGAGTCCCAAGGTTTGGAACGGTTGAAGTTATCGTACCACTCATTGAGTCCCGTACATAATTAATACCTATTTTTCCATATACATAAACTTGTACATAGAAGATCATATTATTTGTCAGTCAGTTGGGTCAGTCCTCCTTTAAAAAATTAGAACACTCTTTTAATTTTTTATTAAGAATTCTTGTTTTTATTTTTATTCATAAAATGAAAATGAAATTATTGTCTATTGGAATTTGATGCGTAAGTGAATTTTTTGTTAGAGGAATTTTGTAGTTAGATAGGGTTAGGTAAAGTTAACAAGGTGAGATTGCACGATAGATTTCTGACTTCAGTTTGTCGGGTAGGATGGTTGAGTGAGGGGCTTAGGTTAGGTTGAAATTAGCGCAGGCGGTTAGACCGGGTCACTGCGCGACCCGGCCTAACCCACCCAAGCTATCCTAGCTGGCTAACGAAACACAACATTTAGACATAACTGTCCGCGTATTCATTTTTATAAAAATTAACTGTGTTCTTATTTACTTCTTCTTATATACTAACATCAGGTAAAGGGACTCAATGAGTCATATGGTCTGGTAGACCCAAAAATATGAGGGGACTCAATGAGGTATATGGTCTGAGGTACCTGCTAAAATTACGGGACTCAATGACATGAAAAAAAGGTCTACGGGACTCAATGAGTGTACGTCCGCAAATTCAATACGAAAACTTCTGGAAATTCAGGTAAAAATTTGGACAGTTCTGGAAATGCAGGTTAAAATTTGGACAGTTTAATTGCTGTAAGTATTTGACACTGTTGAGAGTAGTTTGAAGTGAGTACCAAGTACAGGGTAATTATTGTTGAAGTTAAAGCTTAGCGTAGATAGAGGGGGTATTCTGAATTTTTGATAGCTGGTCCGGCGGACGAACTGTGTGAGACTTTGTAGTCTTGGTCGGTTGAGGTTTAAGTCTTAATTTAAAAATATACATAAATACTGTCACGTACTAGCCTTAATCAATTTTGTTTTCAGCATTTTAATCATGTATACGGTATACCTTATAATATGTATGTATATGTAAAGTCTAGGTATTGTATCATTTTTAATTGACCATAATAATAAAAGGTATGCTTCTCTGTTTTTTTTTCTTCAAAAATTTAAATATCATTAAATCAAGTGATAGCATATACGTTTGGTCAGTATACAGGGTGTCCCACCAAACTTGGACACCTCAAATTACTCGGCCCCTGAAAGAGTTTTTGAAAAATAAAATTTTTTAGGGTACATGGTCTAATTATGCGGTTTCAGTCATGAAATTTTTTTATACAGGGTGGTTCAAAAGTCAGAAATTGAGGTGTCAACTTTCGATTTTTAAATGGATCGACCTGAATTTTATTTGATAATTTTACTTCTAAATGGTTCTTGAGTACTTTTTTAAACAAAAATTTTACATACAGGGTGGTTTTTTTTCGACCAATTTTTTTTCTAAATCTCGAATAACTCAAGTTTGTTTAATTTTTTCGATAACAAGAATAGAGAGTGTTTGTGTAATGAAAACACGCACTTTCAATTGGCATCAAAAATTTTTATACAGGGTGGTTCACAAGTGAAATAATGACTTGATTTTTTTAAAAACTGAGTTTTTTTAATTTTTTATTTGGGATCAATAATTATCGTTTAATTTTACACATTTTTTGTTAGTCATATCGAAAAACAAAACTAAAGTGTTGTACAGGGTGAGACATAATTTTTTTGTGACACCCTGTATATGGGCAGTCAAAGAGACGTAAAATTAAATATAAAAACTAAATATGCAAGAAAAACTTCGATTTTTAATTATATAAAAAAGGTATGGCGTTTTAACTAATATTTTCACATGGACCACCCTGTAGATATTTTCTTAAAACATCATATGGGTAGTCGAAATTGTCTAAAATTCAACGAGGAATCCAAATCTGAAAGAAAAAAATCAATTCAAAAAGCCATTTTCAATTTTGTGTCTACACTTACCTACTTTTTATTTCTAGTTTTAAAATCATTCAGTGTGTACACCAAATTGAAAATGGCTTCAAAATTCGTGTTTTTTACTTGTTTTTCCCCACGATTCGAAGTCTTCGTTGACTTTTGTACAACCTCGAGTACCCACATGATAGTTTAAGAGAATATCTACAGGGTGGTCCATGCGACAATATTAGTTAAAACACCATAACTTTTTAATATCATTAAAAATCAAAGTTTTTCTTGCACATTTAGTTTTTATATTTAATTTTACGTCTCTTTGACTGCCCATATACAGGGTGTCACAAAAAAAATTATGTCTCACCCCGTACAACACTTTAGTTTTGTTTTTCGATATGACTAACAAAAAATGTGTAAAATTAAGCGAGAATTATTAATCCCAAATAAAAAAATTAAAAAAACTCAGTTTCAAAAAAAATCAAGTCATTATTTCACTTGTGAACCACCCTGTATAAAATTTTTTGATGCCAATTGAAAGTGCGTGTTTTCATTACACAAACACTCTCTATTCTTGTTATCGAAAAAATTAAACAAACTTGAGTTATTCGAGATTTAGAAAAAAAATTGGTCGAAAAAAAACCACCCTGTATGTAAAATTTTTGTTTAACAAAGTACTCAAGAACCATTTAGAAGTAAAATTATCAAATAAAATTCAGGTCGATCTATTTAAAAATCGAAAGTTGACACCTCAATTTCTCACTTTTGAACCACCTTGTATAAAAAAAATTTCATGATTGAAACCGCATAATTAGACCATGTACCCTAGGATTTTATTTATTTCAAAAACTCTTTCAGGGGCCGAGTAATTTGAGGTGTCCAAGTTTGGTGGGACACCCTGTATGTACCGGTGTACCTACTACCTTATAATTCTTCTAACTCTCAATACAACGCTGCATTGAGAGTACCATTTACCATTATATATTTTTTATGATTATTACGCAATACGCAATTAATCTTGCGTTTTTTTTATAGTTTTCATGAGAACGGAATGTACGACTTACCAGCCTTCATCGACTACATCCTGGAACTCACAGGATTTTCCAGGCTTACTATGGTGGGTCACTCTATGGCTAGTGCCATGACCATGGTGATGACGTCAGAGAGGCCTGAATACAACCAGAAGCTCAACCTGTACGTTGCCATGGCACCCTATGTGTTTGCTGATCACACGCGATACGGAGGACTCCTGGAAGTCTTTCTAATACCATTGAAGGTATTTCATTTTAACAAGAGATTTACTTCGGTTTGAGACAAGTTGTCTGTTTGCAAGTTGTCAGGCAATATGCGACATAAAGTCTGTCTGTCCCGGTAGCTCAGTGGTAAAGGCGGCACTCTGTGAATCCAAAGATTCCAGAGGTCGTGGGTTCGAAACCCAGCCGGGACATGACAAGTTATCCTCCCAATTGGGATTTTTACCACATAATAATATGTCTTGGGCTTACTGCTGGAATAATGGGACTTTAATAGTCTTATTCGGGCAGTATAAATAAGGCGATATTATTATTATTATTATTATTATTATTAAAGCAAGATGTTAGCATGCTGTCATTTATTTTTTTAAATAAATGTTATCATATTCGTGATATCACAACTACTCAAACTCGCTCTACTAAATCTACGCTGAAACCGGGACTTGAACCACCGACCTCCAGGTTGCAAGTCCGCCGCCTTATCGATCAAGCTACTGAGGTCGGTTATATTTTTAAATAAGGAGCGACCATGAGTGATGGGCCTGCCACTTTCAATAACCATGATTAATATTGCCACATCTTAAGAAACGTTATCTGATTCCCTCAGTGTAAACATACCCTAACTCCTTTGCTGCCATGACGACTGTGTTATAAGCTGAGGAATGTCTTTCCTTCTTTTGGCATTTCTTGTCTTAACATTATTCGACGGTCAACTATAAATGTATTAGAGCCTTTGAAATCTTGAACGTCTCAATGGCAATCTGTACATCGTGAGACACAAAGTGTGGATTTTAAAGATCAATGTTGTGTTTCAGAGATACTGCTACAGATTTCGCAGGTTTGAAGTATTAGAAAGGCGAGACATTAATCCCGTGGTGCGATTTTGTGATATCACCCCTAATTTGTGTCTTCTGTTATTAAGTCTTCTCCTAGGCGTCAGCAATGCTAAATATACTTTGGTAAGTTAATTGAATATCTTCATTATTGGTATGCTACAATAATAATCAATTATCCGGAATTGGATGGAATACCTACTATAATCACGAGTGATCAATGCAACATTAACTTTGAAGTGTTCAGTAATAAGCGTGGTTTAAACGTCTACATCAACAACAAAATTATAGGTACCTATGTACATATTTATATGTATATCTAAATAAAATTAGAGGAACTGGCGAAATTGCCATAGGTACTGTTTAAAATGAAAGAGGTTTATTAAATTTTTAAATAACTGTACCTATATCTGAACTTAGTTTATATTCAGCGTTTTGCTAGAATGTAGTGCGTACAGTACAAATTTTGTGAATGAAGTTCCAAATTCAATTTATTCATTCTCTCATAGGATCTCACACCCATGCTCGGTGCGTATTACCTGTCTGGATCCAATCTCTTCACCCTCATGCACATCACGAACCTCTATTCTCGAGGTCGCTTCTGCCAACTGGACCTCGGGAAAGTTCGGAATCGACTTCGGTACAATTCGGACGATCCACCGGACTACGACCTCAGCCGAGTAACGGTTCCAGTTCAGATCTATGCAGGGCTCGTGGATTATCTCGTCGATGTGCGAGTAAGTTTCCCAATGACAGAAACAACAACTTACATCTGTCTATCCGGGTAGCTCAGTGGTAAAGGCGACACTCTGTGAACCAAGAGAATCCAAATGTCGTGGGTTCGAAACCCAGCCGGGACATGACAAGTTATCCTCCCATTTGGGATTTTTACCACATAATTATGCGTCTTGGGCTTACTGCTGGAATAATGGGACTTTAATCGTCTTAATCGGGCAGTATAAATAAGGCGATATTATTATTATTATTATTACATTCTTCTGGAGTGTGAGGCGCTGGAATACAGGAGATTCAGGATTTTTTAAATCCATAAGTCCCAAAGATCTCTATGACAAAGAGCACCTAGTCCAGAAACTGACTCTTCTTATGAGGGGGACAGGCTTCAGGGCATAGTGGGTATCATGGGCGTAGCCAGGATTTTGGCTAGGGGGGGGGGGGGGGGCTTCTAATGAGGAAAATCAATAATACCTAGTGAACAATCAATTATACCATTTATACCTAGTGTTGCATACTACCTGGAATTTTCTAGGGGGGGTAGCTGCCCCCCCCCCTGCACCCCCCTGGCTACGCCCATGGTATTAGGTATAGCATTGCATAACCCCTCTCAACTATCCCAGACAAGCTGTCAAAAGCACGCGAATAGGAAATTGGAATGTTATTTGTATGGAGTTTCTACTGAAATCTTACAACCAGGTCAAATAATAAAATACATTGCAATATGTCAGATAATGTCCTTCTTGCTCGTGTTTCATTAAGAAATTTGATAAAAAAATTAACCCCTGTAGTCTGTAATGCTCTACTTTGATTTACATAAGGGAGCTATTCATAGTTTCTCTAACCAAATAGTAGTAAAAAAAATCATGCTATACATAACATTACTATGAACTTTTTCTTCCAGGATGTATCCAAACTAGGAAAGAGTTTACCCAATCTGATTGAGGTACAATTCATCCCTTACAACCATGTGGAGCTTCTGTCAGCAGGAGATACCAAAGAGATTTTCTACGATCACATGATTCACCTGATAGGCAAATACTCGCAGGGACCTGTGAAGGATAAATCAAGCAATTGGAAACCTCCTAGATAATATGCAAAAATCTGTCTGTCCCGGTAGCTCAGTGGTAAAGGCGGCACTCTGTGAATCCAAAGATTCCAGAGTTCGTGAGTTCGAAACCCAGCCCGGACATGACAAGTTATTCTCCTATTTGGGATACTTACCACATAATAATATATCTTGGGTTACTGCTGGAATAAAGGAACATAATAGTTCTAATGGGACAGTATTAATAAGGCGATATTATTATTATTAATCATATTTGTGTTAAAAACAAGTTATGTTTTAAGTTTTGAAGATCTCAAATTACTTGGATTCCTCTTCTCTGAAAATAATTACCATGTTTGTCACTCAAACCATAAACCCCTGAATTACAAGTCTATTGAAATGGTCTCAAATCATATAATGTATAATTATTTATCTCTATAATTATTTATACCTAATGTATAATTATTTAGCCAGCGTTGATGACAAGTTGAATATACTAGTTTACTTCAGATCACTGAGGTTTAAAGGTGATTTTCCCCTAAGCGTCTCACTACACTGCGTGTGGCTGCGTCAGACGCTGCAACTGGGAACCCAAAAAAGCAATTAAGGCATTGCGCATCGCAACAATCGCAACACATTGGATTTGAAAAATTTACGCCATCAAAAATAGCTTTGATGGCAAGTTAAATGCACCGGTTCTCGTAGGATCACTGAAGTGAAGACTTTGTGATGCTTGCATTCCGATAAAACCCAAGCTGGGTGAGGTGAATGTGGGTAGCAGGTTTGTGAGTTTCCTACAAATAGAGGGTAAACACCCCCGTCGTGATATTTTTAAAGCAACAAAAAAAAAAAATACATTTAAGAAGTGGTCAGCTGTGAGAATATTTGTACGTTTGGGAATACGGGGGAATAGAAAATCCGCCTCGTTCTTCAGACGCCCTTGAGCCGTAATGCAAGATTCCTGGCGCTCCCGAAAAGAGTGCTTCGCGTTGGCCATCATCTTTATCGAAACTTCTCCCCTGCTCACCTTTCCCCACGATTTCATGAAGGATTCTTAGTTTTCTGATGTGGACCTTCCATTTAGGATACCTTTTTAACAGAATCGCATCAGGTGAGGTAGGGGGACCGTGGTAGCCAGGGAATGTCACCAGAGGCCGAAATGAGTCAGACTGAGAATTTTCAAAGAACAATTTTTTTCGGCACCAGCAGTGGGGGGTGTAGCCCCATCTTGTCGAAAGCAATAAATTCTTCTGAACTAAATACAACGACGGAGAAGTGAAGGAAAGTATTTGAAAATAAACAATCAGAAAACAGTCACACTTTCCCCGACGATGTTTACTGGGTTTGTTTTAAACACGTTAAACGTCTGCTTGAAGATACTACCGATTTCAAGACTGCTTAGTTAGGGATAATTCTACCATGTGGAATTTATTACCAAGCACAATCTCGCCGACAGATTTTCCAATCTTTGAAGAACTTCCGCACAGCTTAGAAACTTTGTTCCACACTCCACACATAATACGTACTGAAACTCCCCATTCTGCTTCTTCAAACATGATCAACCTCAAATTAGACCAACCCATCCCCATATGTGGTAACATTTTAATAAATTGAGTTCTTTCTGTTGGACCCTGTATTAGCCTGTTGATCCAGAAAAATAATCAGTGGTTCAATTTAGGTAATTATTATTATTAATGAAAGGAGTAAAGTTTGGTAGCACACTTGGATGTAGGTACATGATATTTATTTTATACAATACTTGGTCGGACTCCACGGTAGTGCGTATTGCCGGGGAATGTCATTGGTTTTCATGATTCATCCTGCTAGTTTTCCTTACTAATTAAAAAGAAAATTACACATGGTAAAATAACACTTATTACACAGATCTTGGCTCGCTGACATTGTACTCGTTCATTTCCGGTATCTTTTCTGTTACGTAAAGTACAAGTTCTTAATATACACGATGGTTCAAAAGGTATCAAGCTCGCCTACCTTTTGAATACCAATATTAACACGAAACAGAGTTTATAATATGTATTTTGTTTTATCCAATAGAACAGACCAATATGAAAAACACTGGTTCACAAAAATAAAAGAAAAGAATATTAAAGAGGTAGCTTTAAATTAGAATGAAATATTTTCCTTGAACAAAAATCAAACCCGCGACCTAGAAAACTAGAGTTACAGTAATAAGTGCTGCTCTCAACTGGGCTAACTGTAGGTATAATACACTAGTTCTATCCCGGCACTTTTTTGACCGCAAAGGTTCATCAACGTTGGCTGACGTCATATTAGAAGTTTTAAGAAAATTATTTTATTTTGCACTCGAGGGAAAGTGCCTCAAAACCAACAATGTTAATTTTTTGCGACATTTGTGCTTAACATTATCTTTTAATGCATAGGCAGGTGGGTATCTACATATTTTATCTGCAGATCTCATTTCAAGATGAGGAAATTCCAAATGTTCCTCATTAGATCATAACTAGTATGAAAATATTATGTAGGTAGGTAGGCATGTATGAATTGAATCTTGTTCTTTAATGATTTTATCACATTTACGACTGTGCGGCCAATTACTTTAGCAGGTACTCTGTTTGATAATGATGAGTGGAGAATTGTTAAATAAACAATGGAAGAAACAGATACATAATCATGGACCATTAATCACTCTTTTCCTGTACCTAGCTACATATTGAAATAACTATGTATCACTGGACTTTTTTTTGTTGAAAAAGTAAAATTTTCTTGTTGTTCTTAGGTAGATACATAAAAGTCTTATTTTTGACCGGGTCCATCGTTTTGATTTTAGCAGAGTTCTCTTCAAAGAAATTGCCATTTACTCTTGGCCCTGTGCCAAGCCCCTCTTCAACCGCGTACATAGAAGGATTTTCTTAAAAGCTAAAAAAATGCACAATTCGGAATTTTTAAGCCAATCTCAAATGACCTCGAGTCTTCTTGTTAACTCAAAATCACTACTCAAGCGATGATCTATTCGAACCTGGCTTTGAAAATTTATTACTTGAGTAAAGTTTCAAAAATAAATGACAGTTTTTCATTACAACATGGACTTTTTAATGCGACAAATTATATATAAACTATATTTACCGTTATATAAGCACTGTAGTTTCTGGGAGGCGTTCTCCGGCGAAACGACCGTTTTGCTTGACTCCGCTCATGCAGTTTTTTTTAATATTTTGCTAGGTTAGCTGCACGATTATCGTAGGACAACACAGTACAAACTACTGCATAGTGTATGGGACCCTTGCAATATATTTCCACCTGGAAAACTTCACTCGGCCTCGTGTGTTGACCCTAATTATAACAAATTACAGGGAAGGAAAATATCTAATGCAGCTATGCTTTTTAATTGGTACCTAGTTACAGATTCCACGAAGATATCACGTTTCTGGATTGTAGACAATTTGTGACTTCAGAAATTTCCTTAGTTGCTTTGAAGGTAGATCTTTAGTGGACTATTGGACTAATCGTATGTTAAAGTGTTTTATTATGACAGTGAAGTAAGCCTGCTCATCATTTTATGTCAAAAGTAGAACTGTGTCTCTTTATAATCGAAAATTCCGTTTTTTATTAATACCTAACCTTGAAGTGCTATTACATTCACACGGTTGTGTAATGAATCTATGACAGCTAGTTTTTTCAGTCATGACCATGTATTTCTTTCCATCCTGAAAGGGATATTATTTTTATTGAATGATACAATTAAAAATTCCACTACTCTTTCTGTAAAACATACTTTTGTTCTCCATCTATTTTATGGATATCGTGTTCCTATGTATGCTACTAGTATGTGTCCTGTTAATGTGTCACAACGCCATGTCCCGTCAGTACCCGCTCAATCTGAACTTCACCTACCGATTTTTAAGGAAAGAGAAAAACGACAAAGTTGATCTGAGTAATCCGTTTAGGTTCAACTTTATCAATACGGTAAGCTTGAAAGTTATCTATTATGAATTTTATTATTTGGTTGAATAAGGTATTGATTGTTTCTTCGTTCTTCTCCACGGAAACAGAAACCAATAGTTTCCAAAGAGCACACGAATAAGTCAGTAGTTAAGCACTTGCTTGCCATGCGGAAGGTCCCGTGTTCGAACTCCCGCGCCGACAAAAAATTGTATTCATAATTTGGTTACAGGTTACAGTAGTTGTTTGTAAGGCATATCTTCCGGAGCGCTCGCGT
This sequence comes from Bactericera cockerelli, assembly GCA_024516035.1. NCBI lineage: Eukaryota > Metazoa > Arthropoda > Insecta > Hemiptera > Triozidae > Bactericera > Bactericera cockerelli. Next base: position 24,090,534 of record CM044960.1, read on the forward strand.
GTTGACCCAGCACCTAAATGGGAAGTACTGTGTCACTTTTCGGCCATCAGAGGGGAGGCATACTACGGGATGGGCAGGCTACAACACAGACCACAAGCGCCTACAGTAGCTCATGTTTCATGGCTACGACATAAAAAGGCTGTGAAACACTCATCTTAAAAAGAAAAAAAAAAAAAAAAAAAAAAAAAAAATATGCGTCTGTAAAGATAGGTCTAGATAAAATATCGCACCCTACGGTAATAATAATAATAATATCGCCTTATTTATACTGCCCGATTAAGACTATTAAAGTCCCATTATTCCAGCAGTATGCCCAAGACATATTATTATGTGGTAAAAATCCCAAATGGGAGGATAACTTGTCATGTCCCGGCTGGGTTTCGAACCCACGACCTCTGGAACCTATGGATTCACAGAGTGCCGCCTTTACCACTGAGCTACCGGGACAGGTAATTGTGTATCCATAAACAAAATAAATGGTGGGATGAACTCACGTCGTTATAAAACCATAATAGAGAAAATGACGTTAATTTCCTATAAAATAAAACCTCAACAATATAACTTCGCTTTCAAAGGAGAACTTCCGTATCTGTATTATGTATCGGGTTTCACACATGTCACCTCCATGTCATTCCAGAAGGAAATCATCGACCAGTGGGGCTACCGAGGAGAGCAGCACAACGTCACCACGGAGGACGGGTATATAATCTCCATCTACAGGATCCGGCCCAAGCGTGAGCCCAGTCCTCCAGTGCTGCTCATGCATGGACTACTCGCCTCATCGGAGACCTACGTTATACGAGGGCCTGGCGAAGATCTCTGTACGTTCACTTTTTCTATAGAATCCAAGTCCTACTGCTTCCCCTCAAGGGAAACAGGAGGAAAGTAGTCAAAGAGAAGGGAGAGAGGCGGAGTGAAGAAGCGTGCCCTGGTAGTTAAGTGATTAATTTACCTACCTAAATCTGAAGCACTTTTATTATTATTGAACACGTATGAGACGGCGTGCCCACCGGTGGGTCACGTTTTTTTTTCAATTTCCCTTGTAACGTGACCCACCCGTTGGGCACAGATAATGTTATTATTAATATATTTTTGTACTCGCTCGTACCAATTTTTTTTTTTGTTGTTGTCATATTTGGTACACATACCCTAATTTGAAGCCGTCCCAGCGTACAAACTATAGAAAATAGGACCCGTCTCATACGTGTTAAAAGATGATTCGAATAACACCACATTTAAATTTACTCAAACCTGCATAACTTATCCACCGACCTTCACGTTAAGATTACACTGTCCTAATGCATAGATACATTTAGTGTCAAAAGGTTAACTCGCTAGTCTGGTAATCCAGGTAGCGTAGGGATCCGACGTTAGTTCGAATCCCACCCAGTGCATGAATTTTTCCTCATTAATTTGAGTTTGTGACCACATAAAAATAAGACTCTGAGGTTAGGTGGTAGAAAATGCTTTGCATTAACCTCGCCTTTTGGTTACCTTCCACTAAAGAGGGTTATTATTATGAGGAAGCCACACGTGCTGAGAGCTCGCGAGGACTCTCCCCAAGAGCTGCGCACACTTCTGAAACGGATTTTTCCCCCTAAAAACATGTACCATGTTAAAATCGTACAAGCATGGTAATTATGATGAGAGGTTGATATTATCAACAATATTAATGACTCGTAATTTAGGTAACGTCATGTATAGTAGACGAGATGTAGCATGTCATATGAACCTCCCCTTTGGCACCGAGTAAGGATACCATATGCTAGATCTCGTCTACTATACATACATCTAGTTGATCTAGTACAACTTCTCAATTCCTGTTTACACTGAAAGCAAAGTGCATAATTTTTAGTGATGTCCCAAATTTTTCCAGCATTTCTCCTATCAGAAGCGGGTTACGACGTGTGGCTGGGAAATGTCAGGGGCGGCTACAATGGGAAAGGCCATGTTAATATGTCCTCGGACGATGAAAACTTCTGGAAATTCAGGTAAAAAATTGGACAGTTCTGGAAATTCAGGACGAAAACTTTTGGATATGCAGGTAAAAATTTTCGACAGTTGATTGAATTGCTGTAAGTTGTTGACACTGTTGAGAGTAGTTTGAAGTGAGTTCCAGAAGATTATCTTATCACCACTATTGACCAACATCTTTTAAAATATTTTGATAAATCATATTTCAATCAATGTACTGACTTAGGACGTTTATTTTTGTACTAAACCAGTCTGCATATTTTTTTTACTGCAGCTTGCTCTTTATAGGTACTAGGGAGGCTATCGATGTGAGTCGTAATCAAGTGGTTTACTACTAGTTTAAATGAAGTAACGACATCAAAACCACATTAATAAAAAAGACAAAATGTACATAATACATATGTACTTAAGAAGTATATGCATATTACCTAGTACATGTATCGTTTTTGAACGTATTCCAAAATTTAACAATCGTGTTCATTTTCAGTTACCACGAGAACGGAGTGTACGACATACCAGCTTTCATTGACTACATCCTGTAGCTTACAGGATTTTCCAAGCTTACTCTGGCGGGTCACTCGTTAGCCAATGCCATGACCATGGTGATGACGTCAGAGAGGCCTGAGTACAACCAGAAGCTCAACCTGTACGTTGCCATGGCACCCTATGTGTTCGCTGATCACATGCGGTTTGGACCACTACTGGTCTTGGCGATGCAAATTCTAAAGGTATTGTTATAGTACCAGCATTGGTAGTCACTGTGGCAGAGCGAGTTAGCGCGCTAGGCATTGCACACTTGGTGACCTGGGTTCGATTCCCAGCGGGAGAGGATTTTTTCTGCTCTGTACTTGGATGTTCGGGGTCCACTCATACCTCGTGAGGAAAAATGAGTAGCTGCTTTAATGTGAAGCAGCGACCAGTGCCAGAATCTTAGGCAAAAAAATAATACAAGATATTGTAAATTAAAGTGGTAAAGTCCTATGATTCTGCGCTACCCACTACAATTGTGACATATTAACACAAAGAAAAAGCATTATTATAGTACCAGCATTGATGGCGCGTTGAATGGACCGCTTCTCGTAGGATCACCAACCTTGAGCAACGTCCAGCGAGGTGAATAATTCATGTTGCTGGCATTACAGCCCAACCAAGACTGGGTGAGGTTAATGTGGGTAGCAGGTTTGGATTTCCTGCAAATGGAGGGTAATACCTCCGTTGTGTTATGACCAATCAGTTGAAAGCGACGTTAAACCGTAAAAAAACATTGTATTTTTAGTTTTTAATTGAAAGCTTTTGAAATACTTAAATGACTGCAAGGTCCCCTATGGCTGCCTCACAAACTGAATAATGAAAGATGTTATTTATTTCAATTTGCATTGTCATTTCACGACGGTGGTTTCACCCTCCATTTGCAAAAACTCACAAACCAGCTACACAAATTAACCCATCCTGAGTGGGGCTGGGAATAATCAGCATCACGAGTGTTTGAATTGAATGGTCACCCATCCAAATCCTAACCTCACGGGATGTTGCTTAACTTCAGTGACAGAACGAGAACTGGTGCATTCAACGTGTCATCGATGCTGGCTCGCGAACACAGGTTCTAGGAACTCTAGGACCTAGACCCCTGGTACCACCTACAATAGTCTAACCATTTTTTTATGAAAGCGGTAAGCGGCCTCAACGGAGTGCCGAAAATCGTCTATATCAAGCTGTAGGTACCAGGGTCTGGGGTCGAGGGTCCAGGATATAGGGTGCTCCGTTGTGGCCGCCTACTAAGAATGAGGTTTATTTTAACTTTCCCAGCATAAGAAGATTCAGGGTGGAATAATAAATAAACTCCAAACTCGCTGGACTCTTCTTTGAGTTCTTTGGAAAACGTAGAATTGATTTTAAAAAAAAATCCAGCTTATAATTGAACACAAATCAAACTTGTAATTTTGTCTCTTTGAGATGGCTGTCCTTAATGTTTTCTTATGTACTTGCTTGTTCTAGAGATACTGTTACAGATATCGCCGATATGAAATCTTTGAAAGGCGAAGCATCAATCCCAATGTGCGACTTTGCGACATCATTCCTTATTTTTGCCTTTTTTTATCAACTATCGTTGTTGGACCTTATGATGTACCCTATGATGCGGTAAGTTAATGAAAACAACAATACCAAACAAGTGCATTAGAGATTCCTTTCTGTTTCTGTAACAGTAAGGGTCTTTTATAAAGTTTTCAGTAATACATAATATGGGCACAGGTAAACTAAGTTTTCAGTAATACATAATATCACCTCGCTTAAAAAATGACAAAATATCTGGCTGGGATATTGAAGTTCGGACCTAGTATTAAGAGGATTTGTATTTATTACTAAATAACAAATTATTAAGTTACAACAACATTTTTTTCTCGGTGATACTCGTATCTTTCTGAGACTGTTTGCCAGCCTCCGTGGTGTAACGGTTGTGACCGTAGTCCAGAGATCCTGAGAGCGATTCCCGGTTGGAGCAGACTTTTCGCACAGAAAATTCTGTTCCCTCCGAACATATGAGGCTGTTAATTCCGACCCTACCCAGGCTGGGTGAGGTTGATGTGGGTAGCTGGTACGATTCCCAGCGAATGGAGGGTAAAACCCCCGTCCTGTCTACCTCAAGTCAGGACGTTAAAACCAAATAGAAAAATAGAATCAATGCACATGAAAGGAGCCTAGACATTGGATCTGGGCGTCCATATAATCCTCTCACCACCGTGATTTAGGTATCAATGCCTATCTCACGGACACGGAATTATTATTATTATATTTTTTTTGGGTTTAACGTCGCTTTCAACTGCTTCAACTAAAACCTGCTATACACATTAACCTCACCTAGCCTTGGTTGAGCCGGAATGCCAGCATCACGAATTCTTCACCTTGCTAGACGTTGCTCAACTTCGGTGATCCTACGAGAACCGGTGCATTCAACGGACCATTGTACATTTTTGAATATTAGGATACTTTCAAAACCAAAATGAAATTCTGAATGAAGCGGCGCGCGGCGGTGGGTCTTAGTAATAAAATTATCTGAGACTGACGTAGCAAATGGCATAACGTTTTAGTCTCTTTTTTTTAAGCTTTATTAGGAGGACAAAGTACAGGTAACAGCATAAAATTAAGAGAAGAAGAAAAAAAAAAAAACAAACCAATGACAAAATAAATAAGTAAAAAAAAAGAAAATAACAATAATGTCCTACCTAAAGGGCGGGGTTATTGCCTGTGGCAATCTCTTCCACCCAACTCTTTTGATTTTAATGTTCATCGTTTCTTGTTGTCATTTTGCAGACCTTGACTCCTATGCTCTTGGCCTATACCACGTCCGGCACTAATCTCTTCACACTCATCCATACGGTAGACAGCTACCGACGAAGAAGGTTTGGTCAACTGGACCTCGGGAAAGTTCAGAATCGACTTCGTTACAATTCGGATGCTCCACCGGACTACGATCTCAGCCGAGTAACGGTTCCAGTTCAGATCTATGCAGGCGTCGGGGACTATGAAGTGGCCGTCCGGGTAAGTATTGAAGGAGAAGAGTTTCCGACACTTTGAACAAACCGGTTGAGCGTGACATTTACACCAAATTAACTATTTGAGAATACAGAGGCTGATAAAACTCGCCGATTGTAATCGAAATTATTCAATAGTGATTTGGTCGGAAAAACTTCATTTCCAAAATGGTACGCGGCTGGTTCACGCCTTTGCACACGTGAAGTAAGAATGGTGCAGTTATATTTGAGAATACAGATAATTATACCTAAGAGTATTAAAAATGATTATAGTGACAGACACCCGTAGAATCACTAGAAACCAATACTTTAAATATTACACTACATTTTCGTAACTGCAAATAAATAAACAAAAATTAGCGATATATTCTCTACCACTTGACTTGTGCTGGGGTGAGACGTTGCTACGTGAGTAACTGAGTGTCCAAAGGGGTCAAATCAATGATATTTTCAAAATCTACTAAATAGACTGCAACCGTAGCGTTTAGAAAAAGAAGTTGGGAGACACTCCATGATTCTTCCAAACATAAGTATGTACTAAAATGTACTCCCCAAAGTTACACTCCATGATTCTTCCAAACATAAGTATGTACTAAAATGTACTCCCCAAAGTTACACTCCATGATTCTTCCAAACATAAGTGAATCGCTTATTTTTGAAAGGCCTCATATCAGCAAAACTTTTTTTTTAGGAAATCAAAAAAAACTTCACAACTTTTTCAATTATTTTTTTGAAAAACTAGAAATAATATCTCCCTATATTTAGGATAAAAACACATCTTTTAGTTCAAATTTCATAATTTTATTGTGCATAGATCTCATTTTTTGAGCTTTTGAAATCCGTTGACAAGAGGCCTTTCATATACTTAGTATGTACTAAAATGTACTCCCCAATGTTTGATAACTAAAGTGTTCTTCTCCTGCAGGATGTAGCCACGCTAGCGAGGACCCTCCCTAACGTGGTGGAGTTCCGAGTCATCCCGTACAACCATATAGACTTCATAGGCTCACCAAGCACCAAGGAGGTCCTGTACAATCACATGATAGACGTCATAGGCAGATATTCCCAAGCACCTGTGGAGGCTACATCAACCCCTCAGAGAACTCCTAGATAATATCGGTGAAGGAGCAAGGACTCTGATTGTTAAGTCTCCTCTGTAAATAAATATCATTAAAAAAAATATCGGTGACGGCCGATGCACGTGTTGTTTCGGTCTGGTGGGACTTGTTAGCTAAGGGCTGTCCTGGCATGTCTGTAGCTCAGAGAACCGAACTTTTAGTACAGGCCTAGTATTATTATTAAAAAAATATTAGATATAAAGACATATGTATTATGTAAGTACAAATTATTATTACAAACATAAAAAATAGAAACAATATAAACAGTAAAAAAATAGATAAATAAACACACTTATGTTCGAACTAAAGGGCGGTGTTATTACCTATGGCAATCTCTTCCACCCAGCCCAACATAAAATTCTCTTCTAGTAGAGAATTTCTTTTTGTTTATTTGGATTTAACGTCGCTTTCAACTACATGGTCATATCACGACGTGACATTTACCCACTATTCACTGAATAACGAAGCTACTCAAATGAACCTCACCCAGCTTCAATGGGGCCGGGAATAGCCAGCAGGACGTGGATTGGCATGATGACCACAAATGGATTTGAAATGAGAATTTCTATTCGATGACGGTCAAAAATATTGTATTTCATATTCCACTCTTACTACACTTTACAATAACAATGTTTCGAAGTTTGTTTCGAATTTGTACCAACAATTTCTGTATGCAGTAGGAACTCAGAATGACCCTGATTAAATGAAATAAAACTAATGTTATGAATCGTTGAATTGAAATCGTGGATTTGTATAATTATTTTTATTGTTTAATATTCTGTTCAAGTCAGTTCTATTCAGTCTTAATTACAATTAATTTGGTTAGTTGAAACACATAATTCAAATGACCCTGATTGGAAGTACATGGGGGTCCTGGTTGACATGCTAGGTATGTAACACAGCTTTTTCTGTACGCCAACATGATTATTTCACATTCTAGAGGACAATAGAGAGGTCAAGGAAAGATAGAAGATGAGATATTGAGTCATAGAGCACGCAGATTCAAGGCTCTCAATGAATCCACGCTCAAGCTAAGTGAATTTTATAATTGACACATTATTTCAATAGAGAAATAAATAATATTCGTTAATAAATCACGTAGAAAAAAGATTTACCTAGGTATTTTAAAATAAATTTTATTCAGTGAAAAAAAACGGGGAAATATTCTCCAGATCGCTTCTTTGTCGAACGTTCAACAGGACAAACTATTTATTGAAATCTTCTAAACCTTCTTTATTTCCTTATATTAGACAGATAATTGTATTCGTGAATAATATAGATACATACCTATATTTTTTAATGATCTGAAATATATCTCAAGAAATTTTCCCTCATGCAAGGGTCAAGTTTTGTTTACACCCATAGACATTAAGTATTTATCTAAGATTATAGAAATCTCTTTTATACAAAATTATAAAACTATTAAAATTATCTACCTACTTAATATTGATAAACAAAACGTTACTTTGATTAACAAAGGTTAGATATAAATGACTGACTATCCTAGAAGTAAAGGTACAAATATTAAGGTACACATTTATCAGAATCTTCTTTACATATTTTAATATTAATTTATAATTAATATTTAAAGAAATTGATACCTTTGTATGAAAAAAAGAAAGAAAGAAGAAGAAGAAGAAGAAGAAGAAAAAAATCAATAAAATAAATAGAACTCTATCTGATAGTTAAGATAGGTTATAGAAATTATATGCGATATTTAAGGAATTTTGTATTTTTTGCACGTTAAATATTATGTCCTCAGACATTTCGAAAGAACTCAGGGTTGTTTGTTCATCATTGGATAACCTTTTCTAAACAAATTTTCAAATAAAAGAAATATCAAAAAACGTGAAAATATTTACCAATGATTAATCAAAGGGTGCTGATGATTTTCAAAAGGAAAACAAAATACTTAAAATCCCTCGGCACATGCTATACCTGAAGTTTTCCAGTACATTTCATCACTAAGATAACACCTAGCCTAGGACATTTCATCACTAGGATAACAACTAGCCTACAACGTTTCATCACTAGGATAACACCTAGCCTAGAACGTTTCATCACTAGGATAACACCTAGCCTAGAACGTTTCATCACAAGGATAACACCTAGTCTAGGACGTTTCATCAATAGGATAACACCTAGTCTAGGACGTTTCATCACAAGGATAACATCTAGTCTAGGACGTTTCATCAATAGGATAACACTAGTCTAGGACGTTTCATCACAAGGATAACATCTAGTCTAGGACGTTTCATCAATAGGATAACACTAGTCTAGGACGTTTCATCACTAGATTCCAAGTCTCGTTCGTTTCATCATTGGATAACACCTGGCCTAGGACGTTTCATCACTAGGATCAGAGTCTAGTAAATTTTATCTCTAGATTCCAAGTCTCGTTCGTTTGATCATTGGATAACGCCTAATCTAGGGCGTTTCATCACTAGATTCCAAGTCTCGTTCGTTTCATCATTGGATAACACCTAGTCTAGGACGTTTCATCACTAGGATAACACCTAGTCTAGCACGTTTCATCACTAGAACCAAGATCTCGTCTAGTAGGTTTCATCATCTGTACTCGCAAACTCGTTATTCCGTGTCAGCATGTAGTTGTCCATGTCGATACTCTTGCAATTGTTGATGGCGTATCGCATCTTCTCCGCCAGCACCTCTCTGGACGAGTAGTTGGGCAGGCGCAGCTGGAAGAAGCAGGTCTGAGCGGTGGGCAACCCATCGATGACCCGGTCCACCTTCATCACTTGGAACCGCTGGGACAGGTCGGCCAGGTTGGCGGGGAGGCGGGATCTACCGGACACGAAGCGCATGAAGAGGACGCGCTCGGCGTGCGAGAAACTGTCCAGGACCTGGGGATATTATTATTATTATTATAAGATTTATTTCTACATTTCTTAAACTGTCCAGGACCTGGGGATAGGAGTACAATACAATACAGTACAAGAATAACAAGAAACTGTCCAGGACCTGGGGATAGGAGCACAATACAATACAGTACAAGAATAACAAGAAACTGTCCAGGACCTGGGGATAGGAGTACAATACAATACAATACATTGCGAGAAACTGTCCAGGACCTGGGGATAGGAGTACAATACAATACAGTACAAGAATAACAAGAAACTGTCCAGGACCTGGGGATAGGAGCACAATACAATACAATACAAGAAACTGTCCAGGACCTGGGGATAGGAGTACAATACAATACAATACATTGCGAGAAACTGTCCAGGACCTGGGGATAGGAGTACAATACAATACAATACATTGCAAGAAACTGTCCAGGACCTGGGGATAGGAGTGTAATACAATACATTGCAAGAAACTGTCCAGGATCTGGGGATAGGAGCACAATACAATACAATACAAGAAACTGTCCAGGACCTGGGGATAGGAGTACAATACAATACAATACAAGAAACTGTCCAGGACCTGGGGATAGGAGTACAATACAATACAATACATTGCGAGAAACTGTCCAGGACCTGGGGATAGGAGTACAATACAATACAATACAATACAATACAATACATTGCGAGAAACTGTCCAGGACCTGGGGATAGGAGTACAATACAATACAATACATTGCGAGAAACTGTCCAGGACCTGGGGAGAGGAGTACATTACAATCAAGCGCGGCCGGTGCTAAGGAGCTATGGAACTGCAGCCCCTCAGACAAAAAAAGGAAAAGAAAGGATTTTCTCAAGTCCTAGCTCGTACACAATGAAAGTTATCACACATTTATAAAATAATTAATACAATACATAATTATTATGATTGGCATGGTTAACAAACTCAAACTCTTTAGATACTTTAAGAGCGACTTTATAAATCCCATTTTAGTTTGGTTTATGTGGCAGCACCCCCTAAACATTCCCACCGGCCGCGCCTGAATACAATACAATACATTGCAAGAAACTGTCCAGGACCTGGGGATAGGAGTACAATACAATACAATACAAGAAACTGTCCAGGGCCTGGGGATAGGAATATAATACAATACAATACAAGAAACTGTCCAGGACCTGGGGATAGGAGTACAATACAATACAATACAATACAAGAAACTGTCCAGGACCTGGGGATAGGAGTACAATACAATACAAGAAACTGTCCAGGACCTGGTGATAGGTATACAATACAATACATTACAAGAAATTGTCCAGGACCTGGGGATAGGAATACAATACAATACATTACAAGAAACTGTCCAGGACCTGGGGATAGGAGTACAATATATTACAAGAAACTGTCCAGGACCTGGGGATAGGAGTACAATACAATACATTGCAAGAAACTGTCCAGGACCTGGGGATAGGAGTACAATACAATACAATACATTGCAAGAAACTGTCCAGGACCTGGGGATAGGAGTACAATACAATACATTGCAAGAAACTGTCCAGGACCTGGGGATAGGAGTACAATACAATACATTACAAGAATAACAAGAAACTGGCCAGGGCCTGGGGATAGTATAGTAGTGCTTTATTTAGATTGTCGGCTCGAGACAGGAAGTCCCATTACGCTAACAGTTTAATAGAGCACCTCTTTATTTATTTAAATAGATAAAATAATATACAAGTATTACAATTAATAAGGTATAAAAATATAAAATAAAAAGGTATCCATAACACACACACACATTCACACCTAGCATGAGTAAAAAGGAGAGAGGAAGGAGTGGTTAGAGGGATTGGGATTTTAAAGGGCTAAGGAGTGGTTGCCAACTGCTTCAGTACAATACAATACAAGAAACTGTCCAGGACCTGGGGATAGGAGTACAATACAATACAATACAAGAAACTGTCCAGGACCTGGGGATAGGAGTACAATACAATACAAAAACTGTCCAGGACCTGGGGATAGGAATACAATACAATACAATACAAGAAACTGTCCAGGGCCTGGGGATAGGAGTACAATACAATACAAGAAACTGTCCAGGACCTGGGGATAGGAATACAATACAATACAAGAAACTGTCCAGGGCCTGGGGATAGGAATACAATACAATACAAGAAACTGTCCAGGACCTGGGGATAGGAATACAATACAATACAAGAAACTGTCCAGGACCTGGGGATAGGAATACAATACAATACAAGAAACTGTCCAGGACCTGGGGATAGGAATACAATACAATACAAGAAACTGTCCAGGACCTGGGGATAGGAATACAATACAATACAAGAAACTGTCCAGGACCTGGGGATAGGAGTACAATACAATACAAGAAACTGTCCAGGACCTGGGGATAGGAATACAATACAATACAAGAAACTGTCCAGGACCTGGGGATAGGAGAAGTGCATTAGCCGGGATACCACTGCATCGTTTCATGTGCAGCTCTTCCTTTAGAATCAAATGAGATAGAATCCCACTGACTTAAACATTGCTTCAGAAACTTCCAATTCAAAATTCGAAACAAAATTTTGTGAAATGTTTGGAAACAAAATATTTCCCGACTTCATTTCAAAATAATTCCCCACTCATCTAAGAAGTTTACAACATTTTGTCTTCAAGTTTCATAATAAAATCAATTTTACAGCTTCGAAATATCACACAGTATCATCTGTTGGTTGAAAAAGATATCAAAATTCGTTTGTTTTTGCATGAGTAAACCATTGATCCGACTACTGAGCAAATTCCGTCCCAAATAATTATAATAAAATAATAAATATAAAAAATGAAACACCTCACCTCCCACATCCACCTCACAAGCGTGTGATTCTCGTCCAGGTCACGATAGCGTACGATCTGCTTGAGAAGGGAGAGAGAGATGTGCGGTTCCCCGCACACGAGTTGCTCCAGATGGGAAGAAGTCATAAGGGAGAGCAAGGGCACGGGGATGATCCGGGCCATGCCTTCACGTACACAAGCCACTGCTGTGTCCATCTCGTGCAACCTAGTGTAGTAGAATAGAACATAATTAGAATGGAAATTGATGGCGCACGGTTAGCTCAGTGGAAAGATACTCGCTTGCCATGCGGAAGTCTTGAGTTCGATCCCTACAGCCAACAAAATAGCGACAAGAGAATTTAGATTTTTTCTCTTCAAATTCTGTATTTTTGTAATTTAATACATAAATTATTCACAAATTGTTACCTCCTAAGATAATTAATTCAACCTTTGATTAATTGATAAGAAGATTACGTCCCCTGCGCGAATGCTAACTTTTGACACACAAGAAAGAATTAGGATTTCACCTGTAGTTCACAGCGGCCTCATAGTACTGCAAGCGGTTCTCAAACGTGAGCGGGGTGCTGAGGCCCCCGGGCACGATGGGCGTGATCTTCCCGCTCCAGCTGGCGCCCTCGAAACACTCGAGGGGAATGACCTCGTGGAAGTTGAGTTCAGTGACCCCGCTCGTGTGGATATCTCGGATACAGCGCAGACTCTGTGCGTACAGGGTGTCGTTGTCTTCCAGGTCGGAGAATGTGAGCGGTTCCTGGACCAGGAGCTTCCATATGATGGGGGACAGGGGGAGGGGCAGAGGCTTCTTGGTGCGTATGGCAACGCCGAACAGAATGCCTGTGGAAGACAGAATAACGACGGTATTGACAAGGAGAACCAGAGGAAAATTAATTTCACCCGTGAAATACATAAGACCTGTTTGACTGCGGGAGTTAAGGGACTTTTCAGTCTTACCTCGGCAGTATAAACAAGGATATTCTATTCTAATTGAATAAATTTTTGTCCTGTGCTTGTTTTCAAATAATAATAAAATACATCTATAGGAAGTAATAATGAAGGGAAAAAAATGAATTAATTGTGATAATAATAACACCAACATCGCCTTTGTGGTCTAAATATCAAATACGCATACTAAATAAGCGGATAACTTGTCATGTCCCGGCTGAGTTTCGAAACCGCGACCTATGGATTACTAGACAGACGCTACTGAGCTACCGGGACAGACGAAAAATTGCACAAAAAACTTAAGCCAAAAAACACTCATGAGGACCTCGAGTAGCACATACTGCAGTCTGTCCCGGTAGCTCGGTTGTAAGAACGGCACTCTGTGAATCCAAAGGTCGCGGATTCGAAATCCAGTCGAGACATGATAAGTTCATCTCGCATTTTTAATTTTTACCACAAAATAATAGCTCTTGGTCTTACTGCTGGAATAATGGGACTCAATAATAGTCCTTGTCGGACAGTATTTATCCCATGAAATATGTAAGACCTGTTTGACTGCTGGAGTAAAGGGACTTTTCAGTCTTACCTCGGCAGTATAAACAAGGTATATTCTATTCTATTCTATCCCATGCACCGACTTCAGTAGCTTGATCTATAAAGCAGCGGACTTGTAACCTGGAGGTCGGTGGTTCAAGTCCCGGTTACAGCGTAGATTTAGCAAAGCGAGTTTGAGTAGTTGTGATATCAGGATAGTGATTAACACAAATATAGTAACTATTCTATCCTATGCTATAAATAAGGTGATAAATGATTTATTATTACCTAGGAACTTGAAATGGTTCAAGCTCTGCGCGTCGCCCGGCTGGGGGGGATTCAGTATGTACCGGTCCCTGTTGTAGCCCGTGTCGGCTGCCCCGTTAGGTACCCGCAGGAGCAGAGGCACCGACCCACTGAGGAGCTCCCCACACATCTCTGGAATGTAAGTATAATATAATAAGAATGTAAGTATAATATAATAAGAATGTAAGTATAATATAATAAGAATGTAAGTATAATATAATAATAGGATTCGAACCAACGGATCCCTACGCTACCTGGATTACCAGACTAGCGCGTTAACCACTTGACTACCAGTTCATATCCTTATGTAAAGTAATTTAATAGTATAATAATAATTCCGTGTCCGTGAGATAGGTATTGATACCTAAATCACGGTGGTGAGAGGATTATATGGACGCCCAGATCCAATTTCTAGGCTCCTTTCATGTCCATTGATTCTATTTGGTTTTAACGTCCTGACTTGAGGTAGAGAGGACGAGGGTTTTACCATCCATTCGCTGGGAATCGTACCAGCTACCCACATTAACCTCACCCAGCCTGGGTAGGGCCGGAATTTGCCAACCTCACATGTTCGTCAATGTAAGTCAATGAGGAACACGTCAGCAGGGTGGATAAGTGACTCTGATCAGGGAGCAGAACAGCAGATCCTAGTGATGCTCCGATTAGTTGAAAATCGAGGTAATCGATTAGAAACGATTCCGATAATCGTAATCGATTAGTTACTAATCGACTTGTAATTAATCGATTACTACCGATTAATCGAGCATCACCAGGAGATCCATATCCTTGATTGCTTAATCTGACAGGCACCTCAATGTGTAATAGTGTTCAATATTAGTGTAACACTTTGCTAATAAGTTTTACTAGATATGCTCATGATGGTTGATCGCACATAGAAATAAAGTTGGCTGGAGAACATCACTCACCCCTCCAGCTGTAACGAAGCTGGCTACAACAACTAGGTATGCTATCAAATCAGAGAAAATGAGTATGTATAGATGAAAATATGTTTTTAGTTTATTTTCCAAAACTTTCAATAACTAGTCATTGATTTTACCCTTAACTGTTTCAGTGTTTTGTATTTAATTGGTCATCTTGTTAATTTTTAGTACTTTTACCATTATGTAATTTCCGTTTATTGCTTTATTATGTCCTTTGTATACATACTTAATAGAGGTTTCCCCTTAAACACAAGTAGCATTGTGTCTATTGTGTGTGGTACAATTATTTATTTGTTTATTGAAGAGAATGCCAAAGGCATTATCACCACCCTTGATGAAACTTTGTTTATCTTTCATTAATTATACCTTTCGACTGCACCTGAACATAAAAAAATTGTAAATAAAGATTGATCAAAATTGTTGAATAATTTTTTTGAATAAGGGTTGGGTGGAAGAGATTGCCATAGGCAATAACCCCGCCCTTTAGTTAGGATGTATGTATATATTTTTTTATTTTATTTTTTTTCTTGTTTATATTATTATTATTGTCAATTTTATATTTAATTTTTACCATTATTTTTCTGTATATATGTTCTACTAATAAAGTGTTTCTAAAAAAAATAATAATAATAATAATGAGCTGTACCGGTGATGGTGTCGTCGAACACCCCCCCTGCATCATCCGCCCCCTCCCCCAGCAGCTTCACCTTCCAGGCGCGGGAGGGGAGCCTCAGATCCGCCGGCTTCATCTTCACCACCTGGCGGGAGATCTGAGAGAAGATGGGCTTCACTGTCTGCCTGCTCTTCGTGGTGAGGCGCCGCACCTGGGAAGCATGAGAGGGAGAGGTGACATAGGTTTTGCGTAATATTCTGGGTTACCCTGAAGTTATGTCATGTGACAGTTCCGGGGTCCCTCGTATGCTATGTAAAAAAAAATCTAGATTAACATTAAGAACGGGCTTCTACTGGTTTAGGTAGGTAACAATTTACAGTGCAAAGTACCATTTTTTTTTCATTATTATTTTTTATGAACATTTATTTAAAGAGAGGTCTATAACAATTGAAGTCCTTGCCCCAGTAGTACCATTATCATTTTCGTATTTGTGTTAATCACTTTCGTGATATCACAATTACTCAAATTCGCATTACTAAATCTACGCCGAATCCGGGACTTGAACCACCGACCTCCAGGTTACAAGTTCGCCGCCTTATGGATCAAGCTACTGAGGTCGGTAGTTAAAATTTATTAAGAACGGGCTTCTACTGGTTTAGGTGGGTAACAATTTACACTGCAAAGTACCATTATTATTTTCGTATTTGAGTTAATCACTTTCGTGATATCACAACTACTCAAACCCTGGGCTTCACTGTCTGCCTGCTCTTCGTGGTGAGGCGACGCACTTGGGAAGCATGAGACGGAGATGTGACATAGGTTTTGCGAAATATTCTAGGTTAAAATCAAGAAAATTACAGTATTTTGGACACATGATGTGACATAGGTTTTGCGAAATATTCTAGGTTAAAATCAAGAAAATTACAGTATTTTGGACACATGATGAGGGGAGAAAGATATACGCCACTCCATCTTGTATTGCAGGGGAAGATATGTGGGAAAAAAAGGTAGAGGAAGACCTAGAACTAGTTGGATGGAAAATCTTAGAGACTGGTTCCAATGTGACAATAAAACACTTTTCAATGCAGCCAAGAAGAAGCATCAGATAGACATGATGGTTTCCAACCTCCGATAGGAATGGAATTTAAAGAAGAAGAAGAAAATTAAGAACGGGCTTCTACTGGTTTAGGTAGGTAAAAATTTACAGTGCAAAGTACCATTATTATTTTCGTATTTGTGTTAATCACTTTAGTGATATCACAACTGCTCAGACTCTCTTTACTAAATCCATGCTGAAACCGGGACTTGAACCACCGACCTCCCGGTTGTAAGTCCGCCGCCTTATTATTTTCGTATGTTAACGTACGGTGAAGGTCGATTTTTTTTCAATCTGTAGTTGACTCGTTGATTGGTGAGGAATTAATCACTTTTCACCCACAACTTCTCTGACTGAAACGTGTGAATTGAACAAAAGCATTGGTGTAAACTCAGGATGGTCATCTACTGTTAAGGACCGCCTGATGTGAAAGAGAGTGGTTGAGCAGGCCAAGGCCCACCCCGGGCTGTAGCGCCTATTGGTAAGGTAAGGTATTTTCTTCTTCTTCTTCTTCTCCTCCGCTATTTTCTGTACTTTTCATTGTACCTTCAAATTTTTCTTTTCTCTTTTTTTTTTTGTTAACTTTTGTTTCCTTCTACTTTTTTTACATTTATTTTTTAGTATATAAATATATTTTTTTTATTGTTTATTTCATTTTTTCATATCCTATGGGGTTCGGTGGAAGAGAAAGCCACAGGCTTTAACCTCGCCCCTTGGTTCACTACATATTCATTTGTGTTCTTTTTTTCATGTTATTTCATGTTTGTTGAATGTACCATGTATGTAGTTAACCAATAAAGTGTTCAATAATAATAATAATAATGGTGTAAACTCTGATGTAATGTGACTCACGGTGACACTAGGGCCGAAGTTCTTGCCTACGAGCATGGTCTTGCCCACACTGCGCACCAGGGGCAGCGTGTAGACCCGGGGGGCTAGCAGGGGCCTCAGAGAGGGGTGCACCAGCCAGGAGTAGGGGGTGCACTGCACCCAGTCCTGATCCTGTGGACACAACAAATCAACATTTGAATAGTTGTCTGGAAGAACCACCTATGTGAAAATTTCGATTATTTTTTTATTTCAAAAGTGGAACCTATGTGTAAGTCTTGAATCACAAGATACAAAATTTTGTTCCTACTCGTTTTTATTCGTATTTTTTCGTTAAAACAGAGCATTTGGGTGCTGCATTAATGGTATTACTAAAAGTACCCTACTGAAAAGTGCCCAAAAACACATAGGTGGTTCTTCTAGACAACTATTCATTTGTAATTGTAATTGAGCTCGGAGGCACTTATAATTACGGAAAGAGTCCATATATAATAATATAACATAAAAAAAGATATTTAGAAGAAAAAAAATATAAAATACAACATGCAAGTTTGTACGACATATTAGCCAGTATCTAAATGCAAGGGACAAGAAATATGTACTTTGTTTTAAAGAATATCATTAGGGAGTTGTGACATGTCAACACAAAAGCTAAAATCAATTCTCGATCGTGGTAGTCCCAAAATTTTAAAGTAATTTCAGGACTTGAGAGCAAAAAATACAATAGATTACTAGCTCAAATGAAGCGAAAAAAATCTTGATGAGCACAATGAGAGGTTAGTTTTGAAAGGTTAAAAGTAATCAACACGATTCAAGAGATTAGTGGTAAGATACTCTCTTACCATGCGGCAGGTTGGGTGGAAGAGGTTTTTTAAGAAGAATCTTGCCATGGAAAAGAAAGGATCTGGGTTAAAACCCCAGAGCCGACAGAAAAATTGTATTCAAATTTTCTCACACCTGTTTTGTAAGAGATAAATGTCGGTGCCCTCGTGTTGACCTAGCACCTATAAGGAAACTATCGTGTCACTTCTCGCCCACCAGAGTGGAGGCATACTACAGGATGTACATGTACAAGCTACAACACAAACGACAAGCGACTATATAATGGAATGTTTAAGGTGCGATAGTTCTAAATAATGGACGCAGCACTTAGAATAGAATAGAATATACCCTGTTTATACTGCCGAGGTAAGACTGAAAAGTCCCTTTACTCCAGCAGTCAAACAGGTCTTGTATATTTTATGGGATAAAAGAAGTCACCGTGGCAGAGTGAGTTAGCGCGCTAGGCATTGCACGCACGGTGACCTGGGTTCGATCCCCAGCGGGGCAGGAATTTTTCTGCTCTGTACTTGGATGTTCGGGATCCACTCATATCTCGAGAGGAAAAATGAGTAGTTACTTGTATGAGTAACGACCAGTGGCGGCATTACCAGAGTAAAAAGAAATGAATGTAATAGAATAATTCAATAGTAAAGGAGGCTCTTAGTAATTGTAACCCTAGATTACTTGGTTGAAATAGTATAATATGTGTTATATTATAGGTACAAGTATGTAATTAATTTAGAGTAAAAAGAAATGAATGTAATAGAATAATTCAATAGTAAAGGAGGCTCTTAGTAATGCTGCACTACCCACAAAAATTGTGAAGAGGCCTTGAGCTTCACCACAAATAAAACCATACATACACTAAGCAAAACAAAATAGGGGCCACCTGTATTTTCTAAGATCATCGTGTATAGTACACCTTGGATTAAAAGTTTATTCTTGTTATCTTACTTATCTTGTTAATTAGACTTTTAGGTATGAATTGTGACCTTAACTTGAATAAATGGCATGAGGTAAATATCATTATTTGAGATAATAATCAAAACAGTTAATATTCCTATCGCGAGCGGTTTGGTTGATTACCTTAATATTTTTTCTTAATAACTTTTCCTCTTGATTTAAAGTCACTTTTAGTGTTTCTTATCGACATGCCGAGGGTTCGACACCATTTAGGTCAAGAATTGCGTATCAGAGCCGTAACTCTACTTAAAGAGGGCCTTTCTCAGCGGAGTGTGGCCAACAGGCTTCAAGTGTCACGGCGAGCCATTCAAAATCTATGGAGTCGTTACCAAGAGACTGGAAATTTATCAAGAAGACCAGGAAGTGGGAGACAGCGCTGAACCACTGTGAGAGAAGACCGATTTATAGCCAGGACAGCCCTGCAGGAACGGTTCACATCCGGCCCCCGCGTACAAATGGACCTCCAGGAGTACTCGAACACAGTTGTAAGAGCTCAAACTATTCACAATAGATTGAGAGAGGTACAAATTCGCTCTAGGAGAAAAGTTCGTAAACCTAAACTTAGTTCTAGACACCGCGCTGCAAGATTAAGGTGGGCCAGAGAACACCTGCACTGGACTGATGAGGAATGGAAGTGTGTGCTCTTCTCGGATGAATGTAAAGTGAAATTTGAAAGCGATGATAGACGTATTTGAGTGTTCCGATGCTCAGGAGAGAGGTTTCAGAGCTCTTGTAATCATGAAGCATCCTCATGGGGGGACCAAGTGTTATCGTGTAGGGTGGCATCAGTAGCAGAGGGAAAACCGATCTGGTTTTCCTTGTTGACGAAACGGTAACCTCTCAACTTTGTGTGGATAATGTTATCGTTCCCCATGTGCTTCCATTTAGCGAAAGAACCGAACCCAACTTTATCTTCATGCATGATAATGCCCGCCCCCATACGGCAAGAGCCACTGTTGAGGTACTTCAAGCAGCGGGGATCAGAGTTCTCAGCTGGCCAGCGATAAGCCCAGACTTCAATCCTATTGAAAATGCACGGGGTTACCTTAAGAAGGAGATTAAAACCCTAAAAGACCAGATCCAGACTCAAGATCAGCTCATGGAGGCGTTAACAGCTGCTAGGAACAGGATTCCGGAAGAGCGCATCCATGTACTCATCCAAAGCATGCCAAGAAGAGTCCAGTCATGTGTAACAGATCGTGGAGGTCACACTCGGTACTAAGGAGCCGATAAATTTCAATTTCTTCTTGGTATGCTGTTGTGATGGTTGAACAAACGTCCTAACTTTCATTCTCAAGTTTGTTCTAAAACGACCATTTTCAAAAAATAAATAAAAATCTTGAAATTTTTTCATAAAAACTCGTTTGTTTATATCAAAATAGTTAGAGAAGAATGTATTGGAGTAATTTCAACCTTTTATTTTATATTTAAACCTATACATTTGAAGTAGTAGGTCCGAATCTCTAAAAATACTTGTGGCCCTTATTTTGTTTTGCTTAGTGTACAATAAGGTAATGTAATATAGAGGTTTGACCCGTAACTTTGTCTTCCCGTCACTCACCACGTTCCCCAGAGGCAGCAGCCGCAGCACCTGGTACATGAGGTCCGAGAACCTGTTCAGGATCCTCAGGCGACTGCGGGTGAGGGGCAGGGGGCGGCCCACCAGGTGCCCGTAGTGGTGGGGGGTGTCGCGGGGCAGCCCCAGCCGGGACGAGGAGGAAGGGGGGTGGCCAGGGGCGTGCGGGGGGAGGGGAGGGGCCGTCCATGCCCCCGAGTGAGAGCGGCCTGCGGACACCTGTGAGAGGGAGAGAGAAAGAAAAAGATGTCAAGTATAAGTAGTCACCGTGGCAGAGTGAGTTAGCGCGCTAGGCATTGCACGCATGGTGACCTGGGTTCGATTCAGAGCGGAGGAGGATTTTTTCTGTTCTGTACTTGGATGTTCGGGGTTCACTCATACCTCGTGAGGAAAAATGAGTAGTTACTTGTATGAGTAACGACCAGTGGCGGAATTACCAGAGTAAAAAGAAATTAATGTAATAGAATAATTCGAAATGTAAAGGAGGCTCTTAGTAATGCTGCGCTACCCACAAAAATTGTGAAGAGACCTTGTGCTTCACCACAAAGAAAATCATACATACATACATAATTATGTACTTATGTAATATATGTATCTACTCAGAGATAGGTACTGATCTGATAATAAACTATTGGACAGTCTTTGTTCCAACCTCATGAAAGCTCATCTTCTCATTACGTAACATATATTTCATAAGACATAGGTACCTACAGGCATTAGCACTGCCCTCGATCAAGGTTTGTTTTCTTAATTTTAATATCTATGTATGTATTTATATTCTATGTCATTTGTAAATAAAACTTGATCCAACATGTTTAATAAAGAAAAAGATGTCAGGTATGTGAATTGAATTGAAATGTAGTGCTAATTACATGATAATAGATGAAATGCAGTCAACATTAAGTTCCAACAACAACAAAGTAAAATCTTTATTTTACAATGGACGTCTTTTTTGACGTTTTCAAAAAATAATCTTGTTTTTTAAACACCTCGTCATCTTGAACACCTGATAAAACTGAAATAATATTCACGTGGTTCCAGTTGACATTTCCCAAGCGAAGAGTCATAGTCGGAAAGGTTTTACTAGTACCTGTAGTAAGAGCTTATCATTATTATTAAACATGTTGGATCAAGTTTTATTTACAAATGACATAGAATATAATAATAATAATATCGGGTGTACCAATTCATTTATTTACGAGCATAGACCATTACCATTATACATTAATACACGGTAAAAAAATAATTAAAATACTAATTTTAAATTAAAATTTAAAGAAAGTAACAAAAATATTTAAATAATAAGTAACTGCCATTTATTCATGAGGATTTCGTTAGCCGTTTATATGACTTTCACATGGTGGCACTCTGTGAATCCAGAGATTTCAGAGGTCGCGGGTTCGAAACCCAGCCGGGACATGACAAGTTATACTTCCATTTGGGATTTTTACCACATAATAATATGTCTTGGGCTTACTGCTAGAATAATGAGACTTTAATAGTCCTAATCGGGCAGTATAAATAAGGCGTCTTATTATTATTATGGTTATCCCTTTTGAAAAACCATAAAAATCTAGTACCTACCTGGCGAATATTCTTGTTGCTGAGAGCCTGCACAAGCTGGGGCTCCTGGAAGTTGCTCTGGTTCCCGAGTCCCAGCTGCGCGTCCGAGTTGTTGCCCCAGGCGTACACGTGTCCCGCACTGGACACGGCTAGCACGTGCTCCGTGCCCACCGAGATGTCCACGATGGGCACGTTCTTGAAGGCCGGGATCTGGAGTTATAATAATAATAATAGAAAATCTTATAAGGGCAAAGTTTTATAAGTAAAGCTATTAAGCCCAGAACACTTGACAAGTATTTTCAGAGAGTTTAGGTAAAAGGCTATCGTCAAAAAGATCAGTAGCAGAACTGGATTAGAATTTATCATCAAATAATAATGGTCTAGTTGAAACAAGAGAAAGAGGTTTTTTTATTGGAAATATCGAATTGAAACTAACGAAGGAATATATGGCCCGATTGCATAGTTACTAGTGGACAGATTCTATTTAATTCAATTTTTATTTATTGTGATGTAATACAGAATACATTATTTACAATTTAAAATCAACTGAAAACTTAAATAATATTAAATCATGAAGCACGAGCGTGACACATATGACTGTAACAGCGTGACACATACCTGACTGCTGTTACATATGTGTCACGCTCGTCCTTCGTGGGTTAATAACCAATAACTTAATCTAGGTTATTCTAATATCTAATATACTATAAAGATTTAATTTAAACTCATTACTTTATCAGTATAGTCTAATGTGTACGACTATTGGCTATACAGATTAAATAATGAACTTGGATATCCCAGGAACAGACAAAGTTTAGCTACCCTTATTTTTTATTATTACTATTAAATTATTGTGCAACTGTTCCTGGGACACCTTGTATATATTATATGGAAATCAAACTCGTGACACATGAGAAGAAATTCTCAGATACAAGTTCTAATTTATTCTCCTTGAATATTGGTTTTTAAAAAACAACGAGATTTATTGTAAATAATATACCTAATGTACTGCTATAACTCTAAAATTATTCGAAAATAAGTACTTTATCCATTAATTTAATTAAATGTAAAGCAAAATCGGAGTACAAAAAATCACCCTCGATGGGATTCGAACCCACGATCCTCGGATTAGAAGTCCGATGCCTTATCCACTAGGCCACGAGGGCTGGATGACGAGAGCAGGAATATTGTAAGCAAATAAAGTCTCGCGAGAAACAGCGCGCCTTAACTCCATTGAGAGAGTGTTCAAGGTCATTCACACTACACTACTATGAAGGGGCATGCAGCTATATTGATGTTTTTTCAGCAGTGCTAGTGTGTATAGCATTCTGTATCTGTTATCTTATCAGTGTTATCACAGAAACATGTTCTTGATTTTTGTACATCACACATTAAATTTATGCAATGGATCTTCTTCTGGAGTAGAACAGTAATCAAAGACCTAAATAAAACCAAGTCCAATTATGAATTTACCTCAGAAGATGAGATATTAAAAAAAAATATCTACAATAATATTATTTGGAAATGTGTAGAAAATTGAGAAGAAAAGCGCGTAGGTAATAGTGTGAATCAATACATGAAAGGGGGGTTACCATAAGAAGGGTGGATAAGGTTTGAGAGAGGGGGAGGGGGTGGGTGGCTTCAACCATCTCTCTACAAAGTTACTTAAGGGGGGTGGTGTTTATATTATATTTTTAGTTTGAGTCGATGACATACTATCATAATAAATATTTACTTTTCTTACAAATTTAGCAGAGTTTATTTGGTTCTCTTATGAATTTAAATGATTTTATTGAATGCATATCAATTAAACCAATAAATTTTTCATCCCACAGTATGAAGGTTATTCACCACAATTTATAGTTATCGGGCTCATTTTAGGACTCTAATAGTAAATTTAATATTTGAAGAAAAAAAAAAAAAAATTCAATAAAACACAGTATTATAAATTGATTCCATAAGTAATCCACTATAGCACATTTTTAGACGGATATTGATTATTTCCAATGAGATGAATGCTTTAAATATTTGTGGTGGTCTATGTTTGAGATTAATTTAGTGGTGTAGGTTAATGTGGTGAAGTATCAGCATAGTTTACTTAGCAAGTGGTTGGTCAAGGTCACAAAAAATGGGATCTAATATAGTCAAGTTTATCTTTATTAAATCAGCCAGCATCAATGACACGTTGAATACACCAGTTCTTGTTCTGTCACTGAAGTTATGCAATGTCCAGTGTGGCAAGGACTTGGATGGGTGATCATTCAAATTCGAACCCTCGTGTTGCTGGTGGCTATTCCCGGCCCCACTACGGCTGGGTGAGGTTAATTTGAGTAGCAGGTTTTTAAGTTCCCAGCGAATGGAGAGTAAAACCCCCGTGGAGATATGACCAAACTTGTATTTGAAAGCAACGTTAATCTCTTCTGAACTCTACCAGCGAAGTGGACTCACTTATGACTTTTCTGAGTAGTATCAACCTCCTTCACCATATCTAGACCTTAAGAGGATCGGCACGAACGACCATACAATAAATGGTTAAAGTGCCTAAAGGAAAAAAAAAAAAAAGCAACGTTAAAAGAATAATCAGTAAAGCATGAATAAATGATAGCAATTATACCCTGGGCTGATCAGGTTGACTTACCTCTTGTGGCACGTTGGTGCTGTGTGTCCCGGAGTTCCCATTGAACCTGTCTATGCCGCAGGAGAAGACCCGGCCTGTGTTGGTGAGGAACAGAGTGACCTGAGAGCCGCAGCACACCTTGCGGATCTCTAGGCCCACCAGTGACTCTATCAGCTGAAATTAACAAGAAAATGTTCTAACTAAAAACTCAATAAGGAGGTGCTAAGGAACTCTATCAGCTGAAATTAACAAGAAGATGCTCTAACTAAAAACTCAATAAAGAGGTGCTAAGGGACTCTATCAGCTGAAATTAACAAGAAGATGTTCTAACTAAAAACTCAATAAAGAGGAGCTAAGGGACTCTATCAGCTGAAATTAACAAGAAGATGCTCTAACTAGAATTATTACTTCCAGCTAGCAGCTATTTTCTTCTGTCATTGAAAAAAAATGTTTGTGTATTTATTGACTCTTATCAACTGAAATTAACGAGAAAATATTAATACAAGCTCGACGCTAGTTTTCCTCTGTTGTTGAATTTTTTGTGTATTTATTTGCTTGTAATCAATTTGTCAATATTTCATTATTTTAATACTAAAAATTTCTATTTGTTTGTATAACCAATATTTTTCAATAATCTAATTATTTCAATATTTATGAATAAATCTATTAATTTGTTTGTATTAACAATATTTGTAAATCTCCCTATGTATTGTATGTGTTTCACAGTAAATAATTGAATAATAATAACAACAGCAGAGCACTAAGAAGAATAAGACGACTGACTCTCTTGAGCCATTTTCCTGTTGCAAGTTGCAAAGCGTTTTATTGTTCCGCTCTTAATTTAAAAGCAAATGGAATCGAATCCCATTGACTGAAACATTGCTATGTAACACTTCACATAACTTTGTAGCACAAAATGTCGTGAAACGTTTCGAAACAAAATGTTGCGCTCAGTAGGATTCCGGCTTTAGGGCCAAAAAAAGAAAGAAAGAAAGAAAGAAAGAAAAAAAAAAAAAAAAAAAAAAACAACACAATACTTCTGATTTATAATATTAGAAATTTCTCGGAAGTAAAAGGATTAGATTTAATCTAAGTGGACACTATGCCTTAACTCGGGCTATAGTGCGATGTGATTGGTTAAAACTCTTGACACGAGGGCGGAGGGCGGGTATAGATTAGCATAACTTTAATCCTGTTTCATAATGTGGCCCTTAGTCTTATTAAACATGTTGGATCAAGTTTTATTTACAAATAACATAGAATATATACATACATAGAAATTAAAATTAACAAAACAAAACTTGATCAAGGGCGGTGCTAATGCCAACGGCATTCTCTTCCGAGTATTACCTGGGGAGTGGGTTTCAAGCTGGTGTTGCCTAGGCCCAGCTTGCCGTACTCCCCATCACCGAACGCATACACCGCCTTCCCCTTGTCAGCGATGCACACCGTGTGGTTGAGGCCACACGACACTGACTCCACGTGCACCTGGGAACCAGACGATATGGAGGAATATTACCCGTGGGTAGTCACCGTGGCAGAGCGAGTTAGCGCGCTAGGCATTGCACACATGGTGACCTGGGTTCGATTCCCAGCGGGGGAGGATTTTTTCTACTCTGTACTTGGATGTTCGGGGTACACTCATACCTCGTAAGGAAAAATGAGTAGCTGCTTTAATGTGAAGCAGCGACCACTGGCAGAATCTTAGGCAAAAAAAATAATACAAGATATTGTAAATTAAATTGGTAAAGTCCTATGATTCTGCGCTACCCACTAAAATTGTGACATAATAACACAAAGAAAAAGCATTATTATTATTATTATTAATATTACCCGTGGGACATCATCTAAACAACATGGCTTAGTTTACACTAAGCTGCAACTGCAAGTCTTTCGTAAAACAAACCTGGAACCTGGGTATAAGAGAACTGGATAATAATAATAATATCGCCTTATTTCTACTGCACGATTAGGACTATCAAAGTCCTAGGACTACCATTATTCTATAATATAAGAGAAACCAAGTTATAAGAGAACAGTTTCAATTTCAAATTTACCTCTCTATAGGGGAATATAACTTCTTTATAAGAGAAACCAAGATATAAGAGAAAAAATTTCAAGCCCCTTGAGTTCTTTTAACACGTTGGACTGTAACACAATTCATGTTCTTTCTCTTCGCTGTGGAAACTTTCGGATCAGATGCCCTGGATCTGCTCAACTCTTATTTCCTAGTCTCTGGTCCTTAAAACGAAAGAGTGACTTGCAGGGGAGTATTTCCGACAGAGAGTGAGTTTCGCGATACAGAGAGGAAATGTAGCATCAATATTGAGCAGACTTAAGAAAGACGAGTTTACGAGTTTTTAGATATTACGTCTATTTGAATATTACGTCTATACAACCATAGCCACTTTTCAGTATAGAAAAGAGTTTCAAAAATTGTGAAAAACTTGAGACGTACAAAGAATTTATAAAATTAATTTTTTTCCCTGAATAATAGAAAGTTAACAATTCCTTCCCTTCAGAATATTTTCTCAGCGGCAACCTGCAGCATGGGGCATCAGGTATAAAGTTTCCAGACAAGTTGCCTTCATGACTGAGTGAAGAGACGTTAGGTAACACTGAAGCCGAACTTGATTTTTTTTTTTTTAAGTGGGGTTTAACGTCGCTTTCAACTGCCATGGTCATATCACGACGGGGGTTTTACCCTCCATTCGCAGGAAACTCACAAACCTGCTACTCACATTGACCTCACCCAGCCTGAGTGGGGCCGGGAAAAGCCAGCCTCACGAGAATTAGAATTTGAATGGTCACCCATCCACGTCTTAACCTCGCTGGATGTCGCTTAACTTCGGTGTTCTGAAGGGAACCGGTGTATTCAACATGCCAACAACAACAACTTGATTATTGATTTGACGAACTGTTATAAGTTTAAGAACATACAGAGGGGCAATGCGGCCACCATTCTTGGCTCACTACCAGATGCTCTTCAGATGAAGGATTTTTTTTACTTATAAATGTTATCATCTTGTTGATTTAAAATAAAAAAAAGTTTAAGAACTCGAACTTGCAAATGGGATTGTGCTGGTCACCTGATTCTCACCTTGTTAAGAGCGACCACCCGCTCAGGTACCTTCCAGTTCATGGTGGTGCCGTGGCCCAGACGACCGTAGTCCCCATTGCCGAATGTGTACAGGTAGCCGCTGGCTGTCACCACGGCACTGTGCTTGAACCCACAGGCGATCTGAGGAGCCAGAATTGATAATTTATTTAATTTACGGGTGCTACCCATGATACATAAAAAATTCCCTACACAAAACAAATACAATATTTAATCAGAATCATTAGAAAAACCTGACATTTCTTCTCCCCATTTTCCGTATATCTAAAAATAATTATAAAATAGTGGTTCTTTTCGTGTTTTTGTGGACAAGGAAAAAGTCCCAAACATTGAATCTGGGCATCCATAGATAATTTTATCTCTCATTGCCTAAATAGAGACATAGAAAAAAATTATAATGCGTAATTTATATTTAATTTAATTCGAGCGCACGATTATCTCAGTAGTAAGATGCTCGTTTGCATTGCGGAAGGTCCCGGATTCAATTCCCAGAGCAGACAAATTTTTTATTTGTATTCAAAATTTGGTTATAGTTGTTTGTAAAATTTGGTTATAGTTTGGATACCTTCCGGTACGTTTGTGTTGACCCAGCACCTAAATGGGAAGTACTGTGTCAGTTCTCGCCCATCAGAGGGGAGGCAAACTCCAGGATGGGCAAGGAACAACACAGACAACAAGCGTCCACAGTAACTGCTGTTTCATGTCTACAAAACAAAAAAGGCTGTGAAACACTCATTTTAAAAAGAAAAAAAATATACGTCTGTAAAGATAGGTCTTAATAAAATATCGCACCCTACGGTAATTGTGTATCCATAAACAAAATAAATGGTGGGATAAACTCGTTAATTTTTTTTTACCTCCATGGATTCAACAACATGGATCAACAACAAAAAACTACCTACTTATTTAATCAAAATGACAATGGAAGATAAGAACTCACATCGACGGCGTGCTGTCCCTGCAGGGCCTCTATCTGGCGGGGCCGCCTCTGTCTGTCGCTGTTCCCGTGGCCCAGCTTGCCGAAGTCCCCGTCCCCCCACGAGAACACCTCCCCTGACTCCGCCAGGCCCAGGCTGTGTCCGTCACTCCCGCACGAGGTGGCCACCTTGATGATGATGAAACCTGCCCGCCGCCACGCCGCGTCGGAGAGAAATCAATTTTATTCAAGTGCAAATAATTTAAATTTTAAAGATAAAAAGAGCGATAAAGAGCAAGTTATTTATTCAACAATTTTTTTGTAACTTGAATTGTCTTCTTTTTTTCTCTCTTTTATCTTTTTTTTTATCAAGGGTGGTGCGGAAGAGAATGCCGTTGGCATTAGCACCGCCCTTGATCAAGTTTTGTTTTCTTAATTTGAATATCTATGTATGTATAGTATATATTCTATGTCATTATTTTGTAAATAAAACTTGATCCAACTTGTTTAATAATAATAATAATCAATTTTTGTTTACAATTTTTTACATACAGGTGCAGTTAAAAGGTATAATTAATGAAAGATAAACAATTTTTTTTCAAGGGTGGTGATAATGCCTTTGGCATTCTCTTCTTTGTGTTAAAATGTCACAATTATCCGAAGGTAGCATCGACATTACGAGAACTAATGGTAATGCATCATATCTCAAACGAACCAATTTTATTCAAGTGCAAATAATTTTAATTTAAAGATAAAAATAAAAAGAGCGATAAAGAGCAAGTTATTTATTCAACAATTTTGATCAATCTTTGTTTACAATTTTCTATATACAGGTGCAGTTAAAAGGTATAATTAATGAAAGATAAACAAAGTTTGATCAAGGGTGGTGATAATGCCTTTGGCATTCTCTTCTTTGTGTTAAAATGTCACAATTATCCGAAGGTAGCATCGACATTACGAAAACTAATGGTAATGCATCATATCTCAAACGAACCATCATCGTCCAATATCAATCTCGTAATGTCGCCACTGCTCGTTGCCTACTCTACAACTATCCCAAATGTCGTCACGAGGATAGGGTAGGCCCCGACATCCAAAGTACAGAGCGGAAAAAAATTCTAACCCGGGTCATTAGAAAGCGCAATTCTGATGTGACGGGGACAGGTTAGTATTAAATGTTAAATATACATGTAGAATAGGTATTAGAAGTCCCTATTGGGGTTAGGTGGAAGAGAAAGTTACAGGCTTTAAATTAGCCCCTTGGTTCATGACTTATTTAATATTTTTAAACTGTTTTAGATGCTATTATTACCAACACATTATGTAGCTGATAGCATGCGAACCCACAGATTCCTGTAGCACTAAGTGGTTGTTTGAAGCATGATAACCAATAACACTACGACAAACACATTCAAAAACTAAAAAATTCCATCTCTTACCAAAAATCCAGTCTTTAAAAAAATTAAACACGAATTTTCAAGGTAATTTTTTAATCTAATTTTTTTAAAAACTTTAATCGCAAACAAGTTGCCATTTTTATTTACAATTATTGGACACACATAAGTACATAGTATACAAAATAAACAATAGAAGCTGAGTTGGAGTATAAAAAACAATAGAAATCTAAAATTTTCAAGTTTGAATATTTAAACCTACTAGAAATACAAAGCAAGAGCTCACCCAGCAGGGCCGATATAATGGAGGGGGTGTGCAGGTCATCAGAGTGCCCCTGACCGAGCCGCCCGTAGCTTCCTTCACCACAAGACAGCACACTGCCGTTCACCTGCAGAACAAACGTGCAGTTCTGACCACACACCACTTGCTGGGCCCCGGTGAATGACTCTATCTTGGACGGCACCGGACTACAGTTCACTCCTGCACATAAAAAAATCCATTCGTCAACCGGGATCTGAAACCTACTCCTTGCAAGTTGAATAAGCTGTACGTATATACTGCCGGGAAAGCTTCTAAGCCAAAAATACTTTGGGCGGGGACCATGTGAATCAAATTTTGGCCATTTTTTTTTTTAAGATGAGTGTTTCACAGACTTTTTTATTTCGTAGCCATGAAACAGGAGCTACTGTAGACGCTTGTGGTCTGTGTTGTAGCCTGCCCATCCCGTAGTATGCCTCCCCTCTGATGGGCGAGAAGTGACACAATACTTCCCAATTAGGTGCTGGGTCAACACGAGCGCACCGGAAGATATCCCTTACAAACAACTGTAACCAAATTAAGAGTACAAATTTTGGCAAGCGAGTGCTTAACCACTGAGCTAATCGCGCGCTCATAGCTAAAAATTATCAAGTCACTTCTGCGACCTTGTTACATCAGATGCTAGTAATATTTTAATTGTACTTCTCACCTGATCCTAAGCCACCATCAATTATTCAACAACATTTCTTGTAAAATCATTGGAGCCAAGCAACAACCTCAGTAATGCTATTCTTTGCTCAATCCAGACTAGTTGAGGTTCCTGTCTTGTGGTTGCTCCTTTGTACTTTTAAAACAAATAGAGTGTAAATTATTCCTGTTTTGAAGAACTTTTAATGTTAAACTTAAGCAAAAAGAAGGACCAGAAGAAAAACTCACCTGGTTCGCCCTGTTGCCCATGCCGCCGGGATCCGAACATATAGACGTCAGAGGCGGCTCCTAGTAGCCAGTCCCCGGGACAGCTGACCGCCCAGTGCATCAATTGTTCGTCGCCAGTGAGGGACCACGCGGGATTGTCTACGGCTGCAAGAGATAGGTCGTTGTTCTCTTCTGTGGATGAAGGAATACAAGTCTCAGTATATTTTTGATACTAATATTTTAATTTATTACAGAAATGTGAATACAAAACTATCTGTTCTGATGTTCCAGAAGAAAATTTTTTGGGTCAAAAGATGAATATAGTCTAATTAAAACAAAAAAAATATAAAGAGAAAAACAGTTAAAAAATGGTCTCTTGATTTCTTAATGGAGTATGGCAACGCAATTACAAATTACAATGCACAGTGCATACTCGTTATGATCATCATGATTACAGTGAAGTCATCATTAATAATATTCTAATTCATAATAGTACTTTACCAAAATTATGCAGAGTGTGAGAAAATCATTTTTAATTATCTTATTTTGTGTGGTAAATCATAATTGTTTGCTTGAAACGTACCAGATTCGGGTTCAATCAACGCGAGGAAGTCCTGTGGCAGTTTGGTTCTGGTGATGAATGACTGGGCGGTACGATACGCTACACTGAGCAGGTGCAGCCATTGCCATTCTGACACTGAAATATTCCAACACACAGAAATAGTTGATATACCTATTTCATTTTTACTTTCCTTATCCTTTAATAAGGAAAGTATTGTATTTTTAGTGCTAGGATGATAAGATTTTTATGAGATTATTTATCGAAGTACAGTCGAACTCAGATATAAGAGGTAGAGAACTCAAGGAACCGGAATTTTTTTTATTAATACAGGACTTTATAAAATTAAAAAAAAAGTTATCATATTTGTGTTTATCACTTTCGTGATATCAATACTACTCAAACTCGCTTTACTAAATCTACGCTGAAACCGGGACTTGAACCACCGACCTCCAAGTTACAAGTCTGCCGCCTTATCGATCAAGCTACTGAGGTCGGTACTTTAAAAAATTATATCATATCTTTTGATTTGCTCCGCATTCACTTTTGAACCAAATTCACATTTTTATATTTACAATATATGTACGAAATTAAAAGTCAAATTGTTTGTGAAAATATATTTTGTTCCTTTCTTACCTACATTACCGCTCAGAACAGGACTGAACACGGACACTGGCTGATAGCAAAGGATCTTCTCTAGACCTAGCAAGGTTGCTATGGCAACGTTCACCTGGAAAAGTAAAAATATATACACATAAATTACACTGACCAGTACAAGTAAACAAAATAAATAAAAGCATACAATACTAGCTTTGATTTTAGCAAGATTGACTGACGACAATATATCCTAGGTAGTTCTGGTGCACTAATAGAATCTTAACACTAACTATCAGGATTCAGGAAGGATTACTAGATATCTGGGTCCGTTCCCCAACCAGAAAATGCCATGATTGGGATTGGGTATGTGTAATTGTCTATGAGTATGTTAAGAGTTGAATAGTAAAAATCGGAATATACCGCGCCAAAAAATTTAGAATACATATTTAAATAATGAGTTGTGTAGTATAACTTTAGGTTGTTCAAGTAATCTATAGATTTTTTTTTAAATATCAACTCAATCAAAGTTCGATAGCTTTTTTCAAAAAGATTGGAAGTCTTCATAAGACCTCTAATGAAAAACTTTTCTTTGAGGAGTGTGGAATGGATGTCATGGCACAAAGACATCCAAACCCACTGGAACTCTTCCTGTTCCACATCACTTTTATATACGAGAAAAAAAGAACTCTTCCTGTTCCACATCACTTTTATAAACGAGAGAAAAAAAAAAAAAAAAAAAATCTTTAAAAAAACAAGGGACACCACTGACCTTGAGAAAATCGCTATGAAGCAGGTGATCCCCACTGACCACGTGACCTCTCTCATATTCCATCTGAGTCCTGATCAGGGTCGGCAGTAGCTTCAGGTACTTCTTGAAATGAGGGGCAGTCTGAAGACCACCTAATCCGCGCCTGAGACGATAAAAAATACTAATATTATCTTTTTCTATATATTTTTTTGGTGTAAGGCAGGAAAAAATCTCTTAAAGACACCCAGGTCATCCTGACTTGAGGTGTGGGATTTCCACCCACTAAAAACCCACCTTCTCAAAGAGCTAACCGCACCTGGAACCGAAAAATATCATTACTTCAAATATTTTTTCTATATTAGATTCATTTTAAGCACCTGCATATTACGATTCGCATAATTCACGGAATGCTATTTACTCAAATGTCAACTGAGGATCAGGGATACATTTTCTCTATGCCACACAAGGGAGGAAGTTTTACAGAAAAATAGTTTTTTCTAAATGTTTGTCACAGTACTTGCTTATCATTGAAATTTGAAATTTGTAATATCTACGTAGAAATGATAAACAGGGTGCTATTTTTAATAGAAAGTAATGTCAAATTTCATCAATTTAGATACACTGATACTTGAAATATTACTCAATTGTCCTCATACATGGCCCATTCTAAGTCCGCCATGAAGTTCAAATTTTTAGTAAACAACGAGAAGTTTATTTCACAAATCATGTTAAATTAAACCAAAAGTCACAACTTTACCTGAGCAGGAAATTTCGACAGTAGGCCATGAGACGATCCTCAGCAAAGTTATGTACGTTGTAAACCAGGATAGTGATGTCCTAAAACATATGAAAATAACAATACATATTTAAAATACTCTTATGTATATTTTGTTAATTTAGACTACTTCAATACTACAAGAAAATGCACTGGTGGTCAAATGGTTAGGGTCCGTTTGTTCGGATTCCACCTAAAACATGAGTTTTTCCTCTTATAATTCAGAATTTGACTACATAATCTTAATCGGACCGTAGATATGGGTTTTGTTATTATTGAGTTATTGTACCTACTAGAGTTAATCATAATCGTGATGTCACAATTACTCAAACTCGCTCTGCTAAATTTTTGCCGAACTCGGCACTCGAACCACCGATCTGCAGGTCGGTGGTTCGAATGCCAAGAGTCCGCCGTCTTATTGATTAGTTTACTAAGGTTGATTAATATTATTATTATTATTCATCTCAGAACTAAATTTTAAATTTACTGAGGGCCGAATTATTTAATGTGGATGTACACCATTAGCTGACCATAGTGCTCTGTGATTGGTTGGAATTTCCACTAGAGGGCGTGTTAAGGGATAGTGTCCACAACTCCACATAGATTTAATCTAATCCTGTTTCATAATTTGGCCCTAAAAGTTAGGCAAGAACGGGTGACAGACACTTACCTTGTACCTGGACAAGAACGGGTGTCAGACACTTACCTTGCACCTGTACAAGAACGGGTGTCCAAAACTTACCTTGCACCTGTACAAGAACGGGTGTCCAAAACTTACCTTGCACCTGTACAAGAACGGGTGTCAGACACTTACCTTGCACCTGGACAAGAACGGGTGTCAGACACTTCCCTTGCACCTGTACATGAACGGGTGTCAGAAACTTACCTTGCACCTGTACATGAACGAGTGTCAGACACTTCCCTTGCACCTGTACAAGAACGGGTGTCAGACACTTACCTTGCACCTGGACAAGAACGGGTGTCAGAAACTTACCTTGCACCTGGACAGACATGCTGCTACTCCCACGTTGTCAATCCACTCCAGCCTCTGAATGCTGCCCTTGAGAGAACAGGCATGAGTGTTCATCAGAGTGCCATCTCTCAGGGACCACAGGTTTATGATACCTAACCAAACAGAGAGAGAAAATCAGTACAACGAATATTTGTTAAATACTGGATAAGTGGAATACCTGGATATTTATAATAAAAGGTTCCCCGGCGATTACACATATCGAAGGTCAACTATAATAATTATTATGTCGAAGAAAAATGTTCTATATTTTGAATTGTTTAAGAAAAAATTTCAAAGTAGTTTTGATAGTTTTTACTAATGTCATTTTTTGTAGCACGCTTTACCTAATACCAGGATTACCCGGTATGTTCGGGTGCACTGTTGACAGTGAATTCCATTATCTATACAGTGAAAGAGTTTGATGGCAGAGATTGCCTCAGGCAATAATCACGCCCTTTGTCAATATTATTCTTGTCAATAAAGAGTTATTATTATTATTATTATAAAGGAAATTTCAATACAAGTAATATTCATTGGTGTTTGGTGTTACGTCACATGTGAAAAGACCTTAGTTAACCACTAAAGTTGTGAACAATAACACGGAAAAGAAAACACTTTTCCCTTTTTTTTTTTTTAAAGGTTATTGTGCCCCGGAACCGCTTTCGCCTTACTTCAGGGCACTTTACCTTTACATCCATACCATTCCGGAATCGGAAAACTCGGTTAGAATATTCCACTCCGGCCGGGATTCGAACCAGCAACCTCCGGATCAGCAACCAATGCTCTTAACCACTGAGCCACTCCTGATAAGAAAATCTTACCGTTGGACCCTTTCGTGCAGCCTGAAGCCAGGAGCAGTCCTGTTTCACTGATGGACAGGGAAGTGATGGGCAGATTGGAGTGCCCCTGCAGAGAGTGGAACAGACTCGGCTGCTCCTGCACCAGCCATACGTTGATTTTACCCCTCGCCGTTCCGACACAGAGGAGCGAAGGGGTTTTATCTGTTGAAAAAGAGATCATTGATAAAAGTAATTTTATCATTTTTTATATTTCTCATTGCTTCTGGCTGGGGGACTAGAAGCTGGGAGTAGACCAGCATTGGCTTGGTTCTGGAGGCCTTTGTCAATTATTAGCCTCCTTGTAAAGACAGTGGTAGAAGTGCTGAGTCAAACCTCCACTGTCTGGCTACCATCGTTCACGATGACGCCACCCTATGATGATGATTGCTTTCTTTTAGATAAAATTAAATTGTTGATAAATGGTCTTCTTGATGATTTTCTCAGAATTTTACGATAACCAACGAAAGTCAGGAAAGTTGGAGTTAAAAACAATGGATGTTTTACATTAGAAGAAAGGGTTTATTACTTTCACTCTGCACATTGCTACTTGTTAGGAATGTCAAGATATGCTTTTTTTAAGGAGGGAAAGCTGATGCCGAAAAGTGTGGTACTCAGGCAGCCCAGTATCCATGGCTGCCTACCCTAACTAAAATCCGCGGCTCCACATCAATACTAAACCATACCGTTGTAGGACTGTTAAATATTACTTCAGCACAGCTCAAGCAACACAGCAAGAGATATGCTAAAACATCTATTTTTGGGATTGAGAAGTCTGTGAAAGTGGATGAAAATAAGGAACCAAGTGGTTTCACATCTATACTTGATTTCTACGAAGAAAAAAACTATGGGAAGTAATATAGAAACAGATATTTTAATGAATAAAATTCACACTCTCTAGAGGCCTATTTTCTTTTGGATTAAAAAAAAAAAAATTCCAGGTTCAATATTTCCATTTTATTCCAAGGTCAACTTCACCACATTCGTAAAAGAAAAATGCGTTTCGGTAGTTTTAAAGATAAACAACGGACTTAACCTAAAGAACTGGAAGCAATAATTTTCTACTTCCATTTTGGTTAACTTTGGAAGAGGAAATTATTCCTCTTCCGAAAGAAAAATGACTTGCTTCCAGTTTGGTTCATTTTATACCCGTTTGGTTAACTTTGGTTAGAAAGAAAAATACGGTTCAAGTGGTTTCACATCTATACTATAGAAACAGTAATATAGAAACAGATATTTTAATGAACAAAATTCACACTCTCTAAAGTCTCTAAGAGTCGACATATGGCTGTATGGCAAATTCCCATGATAAGGAGAATAACCAATGCCAAAAAAATTAATTAAAAAAAAAATAGTCGACATAAACTTACTGGGGGAGTGAGGCGCCCACTTCACTCTCACCGGCTCATCACCTCCGCCCTCATTGCTACTGGCAGCACTCCCACTGACAGCACTAGCGCAGGGCAGAGCGTGTTGAGTGTGCCAGCCATGCTCCCCTCTCATCCAGAGTCTGACGAACTGATCACCCGACCCGCAGGTTGCTAGGCAACTGCCGCAACCGTCCCACTGCAGGTCCACAATACTGTTCTGTGAGTGGAAATAAAATATATGTATTAGTAAATAAAACCAATTAGAATAGAATAGAATATACCTTGTTTATACTGCCGAGGTAAGACTGAAAAGTCCCTTTACTCCGGCAGTCAAACAGGTCTTATATATTTTATGGGATAAAGTGTGAGTGAGAACACCAACGCCACTATGATAATAATAATAAAAAAAAAAGTGCACGAATAGCTCAGTGGTTAACCACTCGCTTGCAATGCGGAAGGTCCCAGGTTCGAACCCCCGCGCAGACAAAAAATAGTATTTAAAATTTGGTTACAGTTGTTTGTAAGGGGTACCTTCCGGTGCGCTCGTGTTGACACAGCTTCTACATGGGAAGGATTGTGTCATTCTCGCCCATCTGAGGGGAGGCATACTACGGAATGGGCAGGCTACAACACAGACCATAAGCGTCTACAGTAGCTCCTGTTTCATGGCTACGAAATAAAAAAGGCTGTGAAACACTCATCTCAAAAAAATAATGAAATTGCAATATCTACGTTGTTGTTGCTGTTGTAACCAGCTAGATCACAGCTGGAGGAGAGAGGGTCTTTATCCAACTTAAGTTGAAAAGTTGGGTCATTCTGAGCACATTTTTGAGCGATCAAGAACTTGGGCTTTATCGCCGTTAAACCCTTGGGGAACTGCAAGCTAGCTTGGCATGTTAGGGCTGGCTTGTCCGTTCTCTGTTTATAGTCCTCTAGCAAGACACTGGTCTTCTCCCTGTTTAACGTCCCCCATATCTACGTGTGATAAACTTGAGTGTAATTACTGTTTGGAGATCAAGTGAACTGAGAACATAACCATTGATTTCGGTTGCCCCTTGCCCCTTCCATAAAAGTAGAAATATCATAACATAAATAAAATATAAAGATATACCATCAACCCCAACTAGGCTATACAATAGTATACATTATTATTACAAACGCAAGAATCCTAGAGTGATATTTATTTACCACAAGGCCTGTTTCTCCCGCCTGTTATTACCTCCATTTAGTACCCTATGTTTCCTACATGTTTAACCCTTTAGTACCTGGTGAGCCATAATGGTGACGAACTTGTTGAGACTACACAGGTGTCCTAGCTTGACGTAGCCACTGGAGAAGCCGAGAGCAAAGCAGCCATCCTCGTTCTGCCAGCTGATGTGAGACACCCACGCTGAGATGAAATAAATAGATTTTCTTTTTAATTAACTAAATTTTCTTTATGGGGTCTAGCAGTAAAGAAATATTCTTAAAACTCTTTTTTTTATAATTTTTTTTTTATTTAAAATCTACAATT
Source organism: Bactericera cockerelli (assembly GCA_024516035.1). Lineage (NCBI taxonomy): Eukaryota > Metazoa > Arthropoda > Insecta > Hemiptera > Triozidae > Bactericera > Bactericera cockerelli. The sequence continues at coordinate 24,129,684 of CM044960.1, forward strand.
AATATAAGTATAAAATACAATTGTAATAAGTAAATTGGCTGAATTGGGGTAAAATGACATGAGAGAGGAATCACTCAGTAATGATACTCCCATTTTATATCAGACTAGCTGTTGATGTTATCATCATCTCCATATGGGACAACGACCAATAGGTGGTGTACGTAACACAGTAGTGATACCCACACAACTCTTAAAACCAATTTACGAAATTGTCCTTTAAAAAAAAAAAAAAAAAAAAAACAATTTCTCAACTGTGAATTTCTGTAGGTACCTACCAACACTAAAATACAATGAATGTATGTAATGTTTATGTTACAGTTGAAGTTGATATCAGGTAAAGTTTGAGACTCCCCAGTCAGAGTTGACTCCAATAATAACCATCAGTAAAATATATTTATTTACTAAAAAAAAAAAAATATTATTTGAACCTTTGCGGTAGTCCCTTGTTGAAGCGCAAGGCACACTTGCTGCAAAGCCTGCAAAAAATAGCTTCCTGTTCTTGGATCTCCAGTCTTTCTTGCTAAAGCTCTATGCACCTATTCTAACCATAGCTATTCTACCAACTATCTCTAACTATTCTAACCAAATATTTCTTAGCTTCTATAAACATGGGTTGTTTCAATGGGAAATTCTTTGAAACAATTAATGATTCAATTGAATTGAAATTTAAAATCATTACCTGTCTACAATCACTAAAAATAGAAGGATATGTTTACTCAACTCCAACAAGATAGAGTCGTCTCTCCCTATGTAATCAAGTCTAACTATAACATTATGTAGTTGTATGTGTAATCAAGTCTACAATAGATCTAATAGAAGTCAGTGTGATAACTGGGGCTTCTCTCGTGGAACTACAACCAGTCAATAATAATTCAAGTCTAATATTAGTTGCCAACTAATATTCCTAGGAGTACCATCAAACTAGGAAGCTCCTCAAATTTTAAATTAGAACCTAAAGTTTTACAATTGTGGAAAAGTTTACAGAATTTTCAACTGAAATTAGTTCAATTTTATTTCATTTTGTTTCTAATGTTGATTTATATCCAACCAATATAAAAAAAAAAAATGAATAATCCAGCCTCTTCGCAAGATTATATCAACTGTCCTCACTGTCGGGGTCGTTATAAAACAAGAGGTTTGGCTATCCACATAAGATCTGCACATCGTGACCTACAACAGACAAATATTACAATTGAAAATGCTCAGATTGATGAACAAATATTGAAATTTGTCAGAACACAATCCCTGATTTTTTACAAGACCTGTTCATACGTGGATTTGGGGCGCCCCTAGTAAATACCGCTGGTGGTGATGAAGACAATGTTTGGCATGTTCGATGGCGTCGTGCTACTCTATTACATGGGAGACAGTACATCCTACCACAAGGTGCTGTGGGACGTCAATTCGTAGATCTCCTAACCAAGGAAGTTCAAGATGTCTCAAACGGAAACTGTCCTTCTGAACGTATTTTCTTCATGTGTGCCACAATTTTACAAAAGGACAAAATGATAACATCTGGTACTGACATAAGGCGCCTTCTAAAAAAACGTATGGATATGTGGAATGAAACTCAATTTGACGAACTACTCCAAGAAGCCACTCGTTGTGATCGACAAACGAAAACATCACATCAGGAAGTTACTGATGAACACAAAGTGCGGATTTTTACGCGCCTAGTTTTACAAGGAAAACTTCGAGACGCAACGAGATGGATAACTGATCGTTCTGGTGGGGCGTTTTGTTACCTGATTCTTTGATGCCAGATGGAAGATCGGTACTGCAAGTATTGGAAACCAAACATCCTGAACAAAGATGTCCGAATGAGGAAATGTTCATAAAATGTGATACACTTCCAGTCATGGTAGATGTTGATGTTACTGCTGGTCATGTTGAGAAGGTGACAAGATCCATGAGAGGAGGTGCTGGTCCAAGCGGTACAGATGCAGATCAATGGAAGAGTATGATACTGAGATATGGAACGCATAGTCAACATCTGCGAGAAGCTGTTGCGTCATTGATACGAAAATTAGCAAATGGAATCGTTGAATGGAATTCAGTTCGTGCTTTGCTTGCGAGACGTGGATTAGCATTGGATAAATGTCCAGGTGTAAGGCCAATTGGCATAGGAGAAGTTTTACAGCGAATCTGTGCTAAAACCATGGCCCACATCACAGGAGAAGATGTCAGAGAAGAATGTGGTGCGGATCAGCTCTGTGCTGGAACCAAAGCTGGTATTGAAGGTGCAATACACACAATGTCTGACTTGTTTGATGAAGATGATGATGCATCCATTCTCCTAGTTGATGCATCAAATGCCTTCAACTGTATAAATAGACCTTTGACACTTTGGAATGCGAGAATTTTATGGCCACGGTGTGCAAGATTCCTATTCAATACATATAGAGGATATGCCAAAATTATTTTTCGCAATACTGAAAACTTTATTCTTAGTAAGGAAGGTACAACACAAGGTGATCCACTGGCTATGATGATGTATGCAATTGGCATATTACCAATAATTAGGAACTTGAAATCTCAAGATTACAGGCAAAGCTGGTATGCTGATGATTCGGCATGTCTTGGAAAGCTAATACAAGTACGGAAATGGTTGGATATACTTATGCGAGAAGGACCCAAATGGGGATATTTCCCCGAACCCTCAAAAAGCGTTTTAGTTGTGAAACCCAATCAAGAAAATGAAGCAACAACTCTTTTCAGTGATATAAATGTTTCAGTTGTAACATCTCAACGATTTTTGGGAGGTATTATTGGCACTAAAGATGCTAAAGTAAACTTTGTCAAAGAAAAAGTTGCTATTTGGGTTGATTGTATTAAGAAGTTGAGTTGTGCAGCAGTAAAGAGCCCTCAAGCAGCTTATACATCATTCACTAAATCTTTGCAAGCAGAATGGATATTTACTCAGAGAGTTGTTGCTGATGCTAATGACGAATATAATGATTTGTTCAGTACAATACGCCAATACTTTACACCATCTCTGTTTGGGCATGAAATCAGTAGCATTGAGAACGATCTTTTTGAACTTCCTGTACGCTATGGTGGATTAGATATCAAAAACCCAATGAAAACATCAGAAAATGCCCATAGTACATCAAAACGATGTGTTCAAACACTCACTGATGCAATTAAAAACAATCAAGAATTAAATCTGAATACACATGTCAACAAAATGAAGGAAGTCATCACAGAAGAAAAAATGAAACGAGAAAATGAGAAGAAACAAGAAAGTGACAGACTGATTGCAATGTTACCTGAACGTCAAAAACGTCCCCTAATTCGAATAGTTGAAGGAAAGGCCAGTCACTGGTTATCAGTGGTACCAACTGCTGCAGATCATTTTGATCTATCACCTGTGCAGTTCCGCGATGCATTGGCCCTCAGATATGGGATGAGTATACCAAATCTTCCAACACTATGTGATGGATGTGGCACGGACTTCACAATCACCCATGCACTCAACTGTAAGAAAGGTGGTCTGATAAAACACGGACACGATCAACACAGGGACTTTTGTGCTGCAACGGTCAATTTAGCCTTCAATAGTGTTGGAATAGAACCTCTGATGCGAGAGCCGACGAATGATGTTTCAGCACTATATGCAGACTTCAAGGCAGTTGGTGTTTGGGAGGCAGGGAGGGTAGCGTTTTTCGACAACCGCATTGTAAATGCCGACGCTCCTTCTTATGCTTCTCAAAGCTGGAATACAACAGCCAGTCGTCATGCAGCAGAAAAACACAGGAAATATGATGCAGCAGCAGAAGAGGCTAGAGGTTCGTTCACACCACTAGTCTGTACCGTAGAAGGTGTGCTCCACAAAGAATATGACGCATATGTGAGGAGATTGTCATTCAACCTTTCAACAAAATAGAACAAAGCGTATTCCCAAATACTATCTTGGTTGAAAGCCCAAGGGCAAATGTCTATAATAAGAGCAGTTGGGCTAAGAATAAGAGGAGCAAGAAGACTAATAAGAAGCTTACCTTACGAAGATGGAGCGGGGATGCCTCATTTTTATGTATAATTATAATTTTTATTTTATGATGACTGATTATGTAATTGTATGTGATATTTAAATCACGTCACATGACATGGAAACTTACATGAGGACAGTCCTGCGTTGCTCATCTCAGTGGCAACTATCGAGCTCTCATCCACCTCCAGTTTCATCACCTCCCCCTCCCGATACGCCACTATGAGCACTTCCCCCTTACTGTCCGCCCCTGGGAGACGCGGGGTCTGGGCCCAGCAGAGCGTCGACACTGGTGACTTGACCCCGCAGAAAATTTCATGAACCACGCCACTGCCGCTGACTTTGTCTGAAAAAGAGGATGATTTTCTCATGGGATCTGAGGAAGGGTTGGATGGAAGAGATTGCCAAAGGCAATAACCCCGCCCTTTAGGTAAGACATTATTGTTATTTTCTTTTTTACTTATTTATTTTGTCATTTGTTTGTTTTTTTTTTCTTAATTATATACTGTTACCATTGTACTTTGTCCTCCTAATAAGGCTTAAAAAAAGAAGAAGAAGAAGAAGAAGAAAAAAAAAGAGTTCATGGGAATCATTCTGATTTCCAAGTCTGTGATGGACAGGAGGCTCAACTTTTCCTATGCGTACTATTAAAACCAGTGTAAATAGCCACACAAGATTCTTGCAAAAGTCTATTTATACATTCGAACAGATCATTCGATAAAAATTACTTTTTGGAATCAGGCTATTTTAATTCAACCAGAGGTATTATATGTATAAGTAGTGCTTTATTTAGACTGTCAGCGCAAGACAGGTAGTCCCATTATGCCAACAGTTTAACAAAGCACCTCTTTATTTATTTGAGTATAGATACAATGTAAATAAAATTACAATTAGAGAGTAAGGGTGAGGGTATTATCAACTCAGTTTCGAAAAAAAGGACAGAAAACAATACTCTCTATACCGTTCAGTTAATTTATTATAATAATAATAATAAATCATTTGTTTTATTTTTCATATATATTTTTTTTTTTTTTTTTTTTTTACAGAGTACCATCCTAAGCCATTTTTATTTGTCTTCTAAGATATATAGATATATTGGCTGTATGGAATGACCTTGCCTACCAATGCAAAAAAAAAGATATATAGACGATAGAAAGTATAGAAGATAAAAAGATAGAAAATGTAGAAAGTAAAAATAAGTGTGGTCCAACCAGTTTACCAAACTAGCACCTTAGCCACTTCCACCAATGCAGGTTAAAAAAAAACGAAGCAAACAAGCTCACTCACCTTGCAGTATCCAGACATGCACTCTGTTCTCCTTGAAGACAGCGATGCGGTGGCCGCTGGCGGACACAGTGAGACCACTGGAGGAGGAGCCCAGGATGTCTCCGCAGAGGAAGGTGTGGGTGAGGCTTAGGTTGGACAGGGAGACTGTCCACACTCGGACCGTGCCTTCGAAACCACTGGAGAATAGAATACAAATGAGAAAATTAAGTTCATTAACCCGGGATCAGTACAGTTCGGTTTTGTAACGTATCCAGTACACGGTAACGTATACGGTTGTGATAGACATCTCTCACAACCGTACTGATTGCGGGTTAATAAAACGTGTGTTCGAAACCACTGGAGAATAGAATGCAAATGAGAAAATCAAGTTGATTAGTAAAACCTGTTGTAAACTCCTGTTGTAAAACCCTTGCGGGAGCGCTTCACAACCCTCAGAGGAGATACCCTGAGGAATAATAATAAATTCGTCTTAAAAACCTTTTTTTGCTCATAGGTCTCAAAATCACAGGTTAGAGTAATTAGCAAGGCTTTGAACAAGGATTCATTGACTGTATGCATACCTATGTGCCTCAATTCTTTCTTACCTGGAGACGATAATGTTTTTCGCTCTATTATACACGACGCTCGTCACTCGATCATCATGACCTTGAACACTCCGGAGCTCGGCGGGAGCAATGACCCCTGCAAAGTCCACATGTTTCTTGTTTCCACCACCAGGCGAATAAACAGCGCCCGCGTCGTTTGGTTTACTCTTGCCGGGGGTCTTGGTGCTGAGACATTTGACGAGTTGTTGAGCCGCCCAAGTCTTGAGTGAGACTGAGAGCTTGCTCCGATGGTTCAGGTGGGGAGAGAGAACGCAAGCACTGAGGGCGTCCAGTAATGTGAGAGAGTAGTGGCGGTCTAGAGAGAGTGATAGGGGTGTGCTACCCGGTGGAGTCGCGTCTGATTCTTCTGAAAACAAAGAAAATATAATTTTAAATAGGTATATAATATAGAAGTAAGTAAGTAGTAAGTAACAAGTTATCATACCTGAAGTATTGCTAACGCGGTTCCGGGTACTGTTTCCTGCACGCAGTCTGATTTGGAAGGTTTTAGTTGGTAGGCACCTGACTAGCAGGTGAGTCCAACATAACTTGATGAGCGTCAACTGGGGATCTGCAGAAATGGACAACACTTCTGTATATACCCTTTTGGACTCGTCATTTATTCATGAGAATTTCCGAGCCAATGAAACACTGCATGCAGTTTCTTCTAAAAAAAAAAAAAAAAAAACAAGTTATCATATTTGTGTTAATCACTTTCGTGATATCACAACTACTCAAACTCGCTTTACTAAATCTACGCTGAAACCGGGACTTGAACCACCGACCTCCAGGTTCAAAGTCCGCTGCCTTATCGATCAAGCTACTGAGGTCGGTTTAAGTATATAATATAGGTAAAACAAGGACTGATTACCCAAAAAGTCTATGTATTTACACAGAAAAACGCACCAGTTTCAATTAATCACTTCTATCGAAGAGTTCCTATGTCTCTTATGTGCGAAACCTGTTACATCCAAAAGTTTAATAGAAACTGTTACAGCAAGGTGAAATTTTCAGGCTCTGTTATTTACATGCTTAGAATTTAAAAAGAATTTAATATGATATATTTCCATACATTTTTAAAATTTTCAGGGTATGCTCCATTATGTTCTCTGATTATATAATATTCTCTGATCAGTTTCATCTACTAGTTATTTACCTTTGTTGACTTTAGTCAGTAGATGCAGGTTGGAAGTAAGTAGATGCACGAGAGATTTGGATACAGTTAGACTGGGATCATCTCCACTCTTCTTGCCACTTGCTATGTCATAGACGTCCTGAAAGTTTAGTAGGGACTATTAAAATTCAAATTATTATTCTCATTCAGGTGACTCCAAAGCAATGGGTTGGGCTAGTAGCTGGCATTGATGTCAATTTGTCAGCAGAGTAAAGTAGTGAAAATTATTCAAGTTTAACACTCTTAAACTTCAAATAGATAAATTTGAATTATTACTTTATAATAATTTTGTAAAGGCAATGAAAATGAACTTTTACAAAATCAAGTACATAAATTTGAAAAGAACTGATTTTACAAGTTCAGTGAGAGAGACCAAGGACATAGAAAGCATAAAAAAGATATTGGAATTATTTATCGTTACTAAAAGTGTTGTTGTAAAAATAATAATAATATCGCTAGGACTAATAAGTCCTATTATTCCAGCACTAAGCTCAAGACATAAGTAATATGATGTGGTAAAAATCCCAAATGGAAGAATAACTTGTCATGTCCCAGTTGGGTGTCGATCCCGTGACCTCAGGATTACCAGTCAGACGCCTTGACCACTAAATAAAAGGGACAGTTCAACCATTAGCAATTGTTCAACCAATAAATAGTTATACAATAATAACTAGCCAGGCACACGCCGGTATGGCAGCATAAAGTCCTGCTAGAATTTTAAAAATTTAAGCATCAAAATTTCTAGTCAAAATTCTAGGAAGACACGACATCCAAAGAAGGCGTTTCAAGGCCAAGCTCAATAAGGAGATGAGTGGAGAAAAACGATTTTTTTAATATAACAATAAAAATCTAGCAATAGAAATTGAGAGGATGTGGAACCTCAAAGTCAAGATAATTCCCGTTGTGGTTGGAGCTCTTGGTGTGATCCCAAAATCTTTACACTCAAATCTATCACAAATACCTGGGATATATCAAGAGTCTGCCATCCAAGATGTCGTTTTGATGAGTACTGCCCATATCCTAAGAAAAGTATTGAACTGAATCAGAAGATGCATTTTTAATCCTGAGGTCTCCAAACTTGGATTAAAAACGAGAAGATGATGATGCATCAGAATAAAATATATACCTTTGATAATAATAATAACATACCTTGGAGCACATCTCCACCAGCACCTTGCCGGTCTCCGGGTCGGAGTTCGCCAGGAGCAGCACGGCGCGACACAGGTCCTGCAGGCAGGCACGGGGGGCGGGGTCCTGTGTGACGTCATCACGTGGGAGCCTCGCGCCAGGGTTGAGACTGAGCAGGGAGGGGTAGGGGGTCTTCCCGCTGGCGATGAGCTGCATCAGAGCCACGATGGTCTTCATGTTGGACAGGCCGATGGCTTTGAGGCCCGCGCTCTGCTCACTTTGGGAACCGCTGAGGATTTAAAAAATAATATAATAATAATAATAATGCTTTATCTTTGTGTTATTATGTCACAATTTTAGTGGGTAGCGCAGAATCATAGGACTTTACCACTTTAATTTACAATATCTTGTATTATTTTTTTGCCTAAGATTCTGCCACTGGTCACTGCTTCACATTAAAGCAGCTACTCATTTTTCCTCACGAGGTATGAGTGGACCCCGAACATCTAAGTACAGAGCAGAAAAAATCCTCCCCCACTGGGAATCGAACCCAGGTCACCATGTGTGCAATGCCTAGCGCGCTAACTCGCTCTGCCACAGTGACCACAGTGACTCAGGGCCACGATGGTCTTCATGTTGGACAGCCCGATGGCCTTGAGGCCCGCGCTCTGCTCACTTTGGGAACCGCTGAGGATTTAAAAAAGAAATATATTCAGGGCCACGATGGTCTTCATGTTGGACAGGCCGATGGCCTTGAGGCCCGCGCTCTGCTCACTTTGGGAACCGCTGAGGATTTAAAAAAGAAATATATTCAGAGCCACGATGGTCTTCATGTTGGACAGGCCGATGGCCTTGAGGCCCGCGCTCTGCTCACTTTGGGAACCGCTGAGGATTTAAAAAAGAAATATATTCAGAGCCACGATGGTCTTCATGTTGGACAGGCCGATGGCTTTGAGGCCCGCGCTCTGCTCACTTTGGGAACCACTGAGGATTTAAAAAAAAAAAATATATTCAGAGCCACGATGGTCTTCATGTTGGACAGCCCGATGGCTTTGAGGCCCGCGCTCTGCTCACTTTGGGAACCGCTGAGGATTTAAAAAAAGAAATATATTCAGGGCCACGATGGTCTTCATGTTGGACAGGCCGATGGCTTTGAGGCCCGCGCTCTGCTCACTTTGGGAACCACTGAGGATTTAAAAAAGAAATATATTCAGGGCCACGATGGTCTTCATGTTGGACAGGCCGATGGCTTTGAGGCCCGCGCTCTGCTCACTTTGGGAACCACTGAGGATTTAAAAAAGAAATATATTCAGGGCCACGATGGTCTTCATGTTGGACAGGCCGATGGCTTTGAGGCCCGCGCTCTGCTCACTTTGGGAACCGCTAAGGATTAAAAAAAAGCACGCGATTAGCTCAGTGGTTAAGCACTCGCTTGCCATGCGGAAGGTCCCGGGTTCGATCCCCCGTGCCGTCAAAAATTTGTATTCTTAATTTGGTTACAATTGTTTGTAAGGGATACCTTCCGGTGCGCTCGTGTTGACCCAGCACCTAATTGGGAAGTCACTTCTCGCCCATCAGAGGGGAGGTATACTATGGGATGGGCAGGTTACAACACAGACCACAAGCGTCTACAGTAGCTCCTGTTTCATGGCTACGAAATAAAAACGGTTGTGAAACACTCATCTTTAAAAAAAAAAAATATACAGTCGAACCTGAATATAATAAAACTTTTTTTCTTCTTTTATATACAGGTTTCTCTAATAAAGAGGTTAATTTTATTTATACAACTTAAATTTGACTTGAAAATTGTTCTTATATCCAAGCTTCTGTTATATCCAAGTTTGACTGTAAAAAGCTATGATCCTTTTGGAAACCATTGAGGATTTTTTTTAATTTAAGAAGCTTTTTCTGATTGTCTAGATGTGCATTTTTTATCTGACAAAGGATTATAATAATGATAATAATCTCAAGTGGAAAGTAACCACTACGGAGGTTAATTCTTAAAGCATTTTCTACCACCTCACAGTCTTATTACTAAAATAAATGGTTACATACTCAAATCCACGCACGTATGCTCTAGATTGTTTACATTACAATCCTAACGCAGGTCACAATAGATCTTACTAGGTCGCAGTGTTAATTGTATGGTGTTTCAGCTGAAACCCTGCAACCAGGTTTTATAATAATAAAGCCTAACGCAGCGCCACGAGCCGTAACCAAATCGACTACGAATACTTGGTAGTCGATGTGGTTCCGGCGTCCATCCGTCTGGTCCAAACCATCCACTAACCATTAAATTTAAAGAATCTTAGTTTTATATTAATATTACAATACCTAACATTACTTTAGATGTCTAATATGAACCTGATAACATATAATAATCCACTAACCAAACTTCAACTTTTTTTTAAAGGTAGATGTGTCCCGGAACCGCTTTCGCATTACTTCAGGGCACTTTACTTTCACATCCATGCCATTCCGGAAACGAAAAAACTCTGTCAGAATTTTTCGCTTCGGCCGGGATTCGAACCCGCAACCTCCGGGTCTGCAACCAATGCTCTTAACCACTGAGCCACGGAGGTCGGCTAAAAAAACTTCAACTTACCCACAAGACAAGAACGTGAGACTCTTCATGAGGATTCCCATCACGATCTTACACTGGGTCAGTTGCATTACAGTCTCCAAGCACGTCACCCGTTCATAGGGACAGAGCAACTTTGAAGCTTGGGCCGGGAGACTTGAGTCAACAGCCCCTAGGTTACCATTGCTGTCTTCATCGGCAGATGCTAGAGAGTGAAATAAAGTGAGAAAGTCATTAAATACCATGAGCTCTCTCTTGGGATCTATGTCAAAATAGTATGAATGTTAGTAAAAATTATAATGCGATATTGCGATAATTCCAAAAACAGTTACCATCATTCATAAAATTTGAATCAGCACAATTTTATGCAATGATTACTTTTCCTTGATTATCTAAAATTGTTAAGGCAAGGATAATGTTGGGTGGAAGAGATTGCCATAGGCAATAACCCCGCCCTTTAGTTAGGACTTGTTTATATATTTTCTGTTCTTTTTCATTTTCATTGTATATATTGTTTCCATTTTTTTTCATTGTTAAATTAATTTTTGTATGTACATAATGTCCATTTATACCTAATAAAGCATTGTATAATAATAATAATAATAATGCTAATAAACGCAACTATTATTATTCCATTGTTCGATAATTTTCGAGGAAGTATTGTGTCTTCATTGTAGTATAATTTTAATATGTAATAGGTTATACTCGTATTACATTAAAATAAAAGGATCCATAAATGTATTAGTAGAAAACTGTCTTACCCCACGGCACTGTATCACCAGGACACACTTCAGGGACTGAGTCAGCTCCCAAGGGATCATACTTGGTGAACAGCAGGGGTTCACATCTGTGGTTCAGAGTAAGCAAAAGAATGATATAATGAAATAGCAACAACAACAAAAATCTGAGTTCATGACATCATTAAATTACTTAATTTTGACTTGTTTTGGGTGTCAGTAAGTTATAGCGGTGAAAATCCCAAGTATTTTAATTTATTTTAGATGTGTGTTTCACAGCCTTTTTTATTTCGTAGCCATGAAACAGGAGCTACTGTAGACGCTTATGGTCTACAGTAGCTCATGAAAGTCGGTTTTGGGATCATGTTCTCTAACTAGTTAGACCGAAGGATTAGACGAGACATTTTATTACGCCTTGACAAATTCACACGTATGAACAAACAAAAATCTGGCTTTTTACTCATCATAGAGAAAAACATAACTTGGCAACAGTGGTGTCCCAACTTGAGGCTAAATTGTAAGATTACAACAAAGTGAAGACCGGTCCTTAAGCCGGACTTTCCACCAATCACAGCCCACCATATCTCGGGTTAGGGACGGCCTTCCCTTATCCTGGTTGTAATCTCATTTTATCATTTGGCCGGGCGCATCAAGATTCGTCTCAAAAAGTGTTTTTTAAAAAGGTTGGAATTTCAGGTATAAAAATGACCACACGATTCGTCTCAAATTATTATCTTAGCCAAAAAATAAACAACACGATTCGTCTCAGTGCAACATTCTAAGTACCGTACATATTGAGGGATTTTTTATTATTCAACATTAAATTACGGAATTACTTCTATGTATTAGGCATGGCCTTCTATGCATTTTACCTAACCCTACTTTAAACCTAAGGCATTGTCTTCTATGTATTATCCCTAACCCTACTATATTCTTGAGGCATGGCCTTCTATGTATTTTACCTAACCCAACTATATTCTTGAGGCATGGCCTTCTATGCATTTTACCTAACCCTACTTTAAACCTAAGGCATTGTCTTAGGTTTAAAGTACTGGTTTAATGACTGTTACTGGTTCAAAACAATAACATCGTGAACATCGCCATTTTATAGGGATTTTTTTTGGTGCGAGAGGGAATTTTTTCTTATGGGGATAGTTTGAAAGGGATATTATATATTTTCGATTTTTGAGTATTTGAGACGAATCATGTTATGAGACGAATCGTGTTTTGTTTTTCTTGAGACGAATCGTGTTGTGAAAAAGGTCACATCAGGTAGTTTGAGACGAATCGTGAAACCCCCATTTGGCCCTTATCCTTTACATTACCTCTCGGTTACATACTGCTGGTCCTGGGCGGGAGGGGGGGAGAAGTTGATAGACACAGAGGAGGCACGTCTGGTGAGTAGATCACGAGACTGTCTGGTGCCGGGGCACTGGGAGCCTAGGCACGTTACACAGAGGTAGTATTTCCTGCCTGGAGTAGAACACGCGAACAAGAGTGAGTGTGGAATTAAGTGACACTTTGTAATATCTCAGTGAAATTCGAGGCCTGATTTTGTGTGCAGAAAATATCAAAGAACAGACTCAAAACTCTGAATACCATTACATAACTGTGAAAAATTATTCATTTCGCCCCAAGGTCAAAAATTCGTTATTTTGCAGCCGATTGTTTCAAAAGGCATTTTTTTTTTTTTTACTGAGGTCTGTTAGTCGGGCAGTATAAATGAGTATATATTTTCCTCGCCTTATCCCACATCTACAATATTACTGTCGGGGTCGGCTGAGTATAAATGAGTGTTAATTATTTATAAAGGGTTGGGTGGAAGAGATTGCCATAGGCAATAACCCCGCCCTTTAGTTAGGACATTTGTTTTTATATATTTTCTACTAGCCGTTTGCCCGTGCTTTGCAACGGGACTAAATTTCAAATTTACTAAGGCATGGCCGTACTGCTGGACAGCAATGCCTTTTTGAACTTTTTATATTTTTTCTGGACAAAGCGATAATGGTTTTGGGGTGGTCAATTCTGAGACATTTTTCGCTATCTCTTACCGTTTTGGCTAAACAACTCCGGACAAACAAACAAACATAGGTAGGGAGGTAGGTAGTCCTTTTTTCTGTTTTATATATAGAGATTATTTTCCTTTTTTATTGTACATATATATTGTTTTTTTCATTTTTTCACTGTTAAATTATTATTTCTATGTACATAATGTCCTTTTGTATCTAATAAAGTGTCGTAAAAAAAAAAAAAAAAAAAAAAAAAAAAAAAAAAAACATTATCATTAATACTTACGGGCCACGTTGACGCTGCCACAGGGAAACAGATGCGCGGGCAGCGGCGCCTTGCGGCACCCGGGATGTGCTTCCTCGTAGTGGGAGCGAAGATCTCCCGCGTGTGTGTTCTGGTTCACCAGCACAACGCTTTCGCACATGGTGCAGTAGTCAGAGTCCAGGCTGAATTCTTCGAATTTCGGGACCGGACTAGATAGACCCACGCTGTGAAAATACAAGGACTTGATCTTTTATTATTTACACATAATGGAGTGTTTCACTATGTAAAAATAAATAGAGGTTTTTCTGGTTTGGAAATTTGGACAGGACTTGAGATTCAAAGGTCCTACCTAATAATTTATTTATTTATTCAGAGAAGATCCGTACCGTTCAATAAGTTACTTCACAGTGATTCTCAAAGCGTCACTTGACAAAATTATTTATTCATAGGTACAAAACGAGGAAGATACTATTATCCACCCAAGTTTACAAACGAGACACTGAAATTTTCGTTGATTTAAAGAGGACATATTGTTATTGTTGTAACCATCTTGGCTTCATCTGGAGGGAGTGATGGTTTCCAGCCAACTCAAGTGGGAAAGTTGGCTTGTTCTGAAGCACACAATTCTAAATGCGATGAACCGTCATGAGAACTTGGGCTATTTCTTTATGAGCCATTAAAACCCTTTGGAAACTGCAAGCTAGCCTGGCATGACAGCTATTTTACAATAGTGTCCCCCTATGATGACTTCTAGTACTGACCTGCGCAGTACAGGATGGGATCTGGTGAGCCGCGCAGCTGCTGACACCTGGCTGCCACTGAACATAGCCACCAATCTGCTGCGTCTGGTCTGACTCGAACCCGCGTCCAGTGGATTGAAACCCCACAGCTGCTGCTGACTCACAAGCCGATGACCTTCACACAAGAGAGTTAGATATATTTAATTATTCGAACTGATTCAAAAGATAATAATAATAAATCATTTGTTTTATATTTATAAATCATTATATAAATCATTTTTATAAATAATAATAAATCATTTTTTAATAAATCATTTTTCATATTTTTTTTTTTACAGAGGACCCATCCTTAGCCATTTTTATTTGGCTTCTAAGATCATATATGAATACCCTACATATATGATGAACTTGTGGCTTAGTGGTCAGAGTGTGACTTTGATATTCCAGCTAGCGCTAACGTGGGGATTCTTGAGTTCAAATGGCACCAAATCCATAGATTTTTTTTCAAATGGCCACTTTCGCACATTCTGAACTGTGTAGACAGGTATAAAAGAGGGTGTATCTCTCTATTCCTGTCGGCAGCTCTTAGTTGGCTTTTACGACAGGCAAGGATAGAATGACTGATTTGGGAGTATTCTATTATCCTCCCCCTACCTACAGGGGATTAATTATTATTATTATATGTGCAAGGATATTCTCAATTATATATAACAACCTTGAACACCGGTCCGAAGCAGCTGTTGAGAGTAATCCCTCGGCAGGTCAATCTCATCGAAGCTGAGATCCTGAGGGTTCAGCAGAGTGCTCGCTGGCTCCAACTGAGTGAAGTCCATTTCGTGAGACTCTTGTGAGGGGTCGAACTGAGAGAAGTCGAAATCCTGTGAGCTGAGGGGTCTACGTGAGGGGTCGAGCTGCGTGAAGTCCAGATACCTAATGAAATGAGGAACACGGAAAATTAAACAAACGTGAAAAAAGTTACAAAAAAAACTTTACCTGAATCCTGGAAGCTAATGATGAAATTCAAAACAGAAGAAAAACTGTCAATAATTAACGATTAGGAGCAATGAAAGTTGACGATGTGAAAACCAAAAGGTACATTACATTATTTCCCTACTACATTACATGGAAGAGAATGCCAAAGGCATTATCACCACCTTTGATCAAACTTTGTTTACCTTTAATTAATTATACTTTTTCACTGTACCTATACATAAAAAAATTGTAAATAAAGATTGATCAAAATTGTTGAATAATACTTTATTTCTTGGGGTCTTTCCTAAAAGAAATTCCTATGTGCTGCGTTCATTATTTAGAAATATTTCACGCCACTCACTACAACAAAGTACATCAGTACTTACAGGGACATCGTCTGATATTTGTTCAACTGTACATATTGTAAATCTTTTTGTCTGTTTTGTTATCATATTTGTGTTAATCACTTTCGTGATATCACAACTACTCAAACTCGCTTTACTAAATTTTCGCTGAAACCGGGACTTGAACCACCGACCTCCAGGTTACAAGTCCGCCGTCTTATCGATCAAGCTACTGAGGTCGGTTATTGTAAATCTATATTTATTATTTAATCTGACCGCAGTAGCTTGATCGATGAGGCAGCGGACTTGTAAACTGGAGGTCGGTGGTTCAAGTCCCGGTTTCAGCGTAGATTTAGTAAAGCTAGTTTGAGTAGTTGTGATATCACGAAAGTGATTAACACAAATATGATAACTTCAACTTCTATCTTTATTATTAAAAAAAAAAAAAAAAATGTTTTGGTTATTCTTACTCGCTTCCCGAGCCGCGGGACTCCCCCAGGTGCGACGCTAGACTGGTGGAGGGCAGGTCGTCTAGACTAGACACGGCGGCGCCCAGAGAGAGGTAGTCGTCATCGTCCGAGAGTTGAGAGAGGGAGTGGGGACCCGACAGGTTCTCCCCGGGCGCTTTGTTCTCCAGGAGCCAGGTGATGATGCGATTCACACTGTCTGGAAATGCAGAGAAGAGTCTGGTTTAATGGCTTATAAAAAAAAGTCCAAGTCCTCATGATGGTTGATCGCACACAGAAATATGTGGTTCAGGACGAGCCAACTTTGAAATAAAGTTGCCTGGAGACCATCACTCACCCCTCCAGCTGTAGCCAAGCTGGCTACAACAACAACAACAGCAGAGAAGAGTAAAGGCGGATAAAGTCAGATTAGCAAGTTACTATTATTATTAGTTTTTATTTATTAATGATGGACATATGTAATTGTACCATTGTACCTACATATAAATAACGACTGATGAAAATACCAAATTGGAAACAATATAAAAAAGATAAACAGAAAATATGTGGATAAAATATATATAGATGTGCTAACTAAAGGCTAGGGTTATTGCCTTTGGCGATCTCTTCCACCCAACCCTTATAAGTTATGTTACTAAGTAAGTTGGAATAATTTTCACATTCCGCATTACCATTGATTCTGTTACAAAAACCATTCACACAACTTGTACATATATTATTTGTATAAATCATTGAATGATTTATGTCTGCCTTTAGCCAGTAGGTCTGATCGAACAAAGTCTCTGAATACTTACCTCTTCTGTTTCCTTTGCTCCGAGTAGCAGTTATTGCCTCATGGATATGCGCCAGGCTGAATCCCATCTCTAACAAGCTGGCGAGCTGGACTGTGGCACTAGGTTCTAAACTACTAGTAGTTGCATCTGCTAGACTACTAGTTGCTGCATTTATCAGGCTACTGGATGCTGTATTCGCTGGACCAGTGGTTGCTGCATTCATTAGGTTACTCGTTGCTGTGTTCGCTAGACCACTTGTTGCAACATTCGCGAGGCTACTAGTTGCTGCACTGGCTAAACTATTAGCTACCGCACTGGCTAGACTAATGGCTGCTGCATTCGCTAGACTACTAGTTGATGTATTCGTTGCTACAGTGGTCAAGTTATGCGTTGCTGCAGACGAAGGGGTATTAGTTGCCGAATTTGTTAAAGTACTCGTTGCTACCGTTGATGATGTATTAGTTGCTGCATTTGATGATAAACCAGCTGCAATATTCGGTGGATTCAAAGTATTTGTTGCTGCGTTGATGAGCAAATTTGTCGACAAATTGGCTAGAGTATTGGTTGCAACGTTGGATGAGCTACTGGTTGGTTCACGCGTTAGAATGCTCCTAGGTGAACTACCAGATCCTGGACACGTAGAACTATTGGCTGTTAGATTGATGCTGTTAGCTGCTGTTCTAGCCCCTAGGTGAGCTAAGTTACCCGTGATATTAGCTAGAATACTCGTTAGACTGTTTGTTAGAGCCACGGGCGAGCTATTATGGGCTGAATGGTTGAAGCTGTTCTCCGAAACACACGGCAATATGTCGGTCATCTCATTCAGCGCTGCGCCCGGGGTATCCGCCATGGAGTTGCGTCTCTCCTGAAGACGTGACTGAAACAATAAAATAAATACTTGGTGTTGGAAATCTAATGCCTTTTGGATACTAAAAGTGAAAAATTCCGTCTTTAGTCATTACTAGAAATTGAGCTAGCATAATGGGATCTTACGATATCCAAACGAAGGAATGTCTTTTGATATTGTAACTCTAAAATATTTCTACCATATAACAACCACAGTAAAAAAAATATATATAGACTGCATGCTGCAACTATACTTGGTATTTTTGAGTACGTGGCCATATTTTTTAAGAGCACACTTTTATGGCCAGATCTTTTTTGGATTGGGACTAGGCCTTTATTCACAATTTTCCTTCTGTGAATCACACTACCTGGTTTCAAGAATATCACTGACCTGCAAGGAATGTATATCGTGCGTGTGATTGGCCGCTGATCGAATGTGTGTGGCATACAGGATGTGACGTATGCGATCCAGCTCCGCCAGTGACGTCACTGGATGCAACATGTCGGGGCGCGTGCACCTCTCGATCACACAGGAGAGGATCCTGCACAGAACCTGGCGGTAGAGAAGGAAACTAAGATAATAACTCAGGATCACACAGGAGAGGATCCTGCACAGAACCTGGCGGTAGAGAAGGAAACTAAGATAATAACTCAGGATCACACAGGAGAGGATCCTGCACAGAACCTGGCGGTAGAGAAGGAAACTAAGATAATAACTCAGGTCTAAAACACTGACGTGGAAATGTCTAACAGATGAGAACAAATGAGAACAAAACAACTATTATTATAATAACACTCTTTAATGGAAGGTAACAATGCTCAAAGCATTTTCTACCACCTAACTCTCAGAGTCTTAATATAATGTGGTCACAAACTCAAATTAATGAGGAAAAATTCATGCACTGGGTGGGATTCGAACCAACGGATCCCTACGCTACCTGGATTACCAGACTAGCGCCTTAACCACTTGACTACCAGTGCACGGTTTTTTTTTATCATTATCTAATATTTTATTGGCAAACTACACCAAATATTAAGTCACAGAACATGAAATATAATAGACAATAGAATGTCTATTATTCAGACATGAAATATATCTTGGGCTGCTTGCCTTAAGTACTTTAAATTTAGTCCTTTCAATGGAGAAAATCGGGGAAATGGCTTGTATGAAATATATATTATGTAATTTAGAACAGTTAGATCACCTCGTGAATACCGCTCCTATCCTCCTTCTCCTTGTCTTCTTTCTCATCACATCTGGAGGTTAAATCTGAGAAGAGATTGCTCCCGAGAATGGCTTGCAGGGTTTTCAAACAGGACACTTGAATCATACTTATTCTGCAAGTGAATTGAAATTAAACATTTAATAATGAACTTAAGTTATTCTTGCTTGAAGAATTTTTTTGATCTTCCTCTTTTAATCATCAACATACTTTCGTAGGGTGTACAGTAGTGTACAGTACACTGTACAGTTCGTTCGTAACAATCTTGTATTTTTAAAAGTCAATACATGAAATAGATAAATCCATGAAATCTATGGTTGGCAAGGGCCAAGGTGATAATGCTCCTTTCTCTAAGTGGCGATTATAAAACAGGATTAGATTTAATGTAAGTTGACACTATCCGATTTGAGGGTGAGTCTGGCTTACCTTAACCTTAATCATGTTTCATAATGTGGCCCTAAAGTATAAGTAGCGAGATAGGTAGCAATTTCCGGCAGGGAAGAATATTCATAATGAAAATATTTGTTTTCTGACTGGATTTAATTTTACATGTGTTTTCCTACCGGCCGCGTCTGATGAGGAGTAAGGTCTACATGAGGAATGTGTAAATGTATATGCTGCGTATAAACGGGATTATAAACAGGGAGTAGACCATCAGTATGGCTGGGGGACTATAAACAGGGAGTAGATCATCAGTCTGGCTGGGGGACTATAAACAGGGAGTAGACCAGCATTGGCTTGGTTCTGGGGGCCCTTGTCAATTATTAGCCTCGTTGTTAAGACAGTTGTAGAAGTGCTAAGTCATTCCTCCACTGTCTGGCTACCATCGTTCACGATGACGCCACCCTATGATGATGATATGCTGCGTTCTCTAGTTATTCTCACCTAAGCATGGTAGACTCTAGCTCCAGTGTCTCCGCGTATATCTGCTTCGCCAGGATGACATCGTGAACATTGGTCGTGGGAGGCGGGGCCGGTAGACTACTCGTCAATTCCACCGCGGTGAGATCACCGGAATTGCGACGAGTCACCTCGCCGATAATGTTCGTCACCATCTAAGTAGGAAGGCGGAATGGAACAGGAATATATTAGACATCGAAGAAGGTAATTATAAAAAAAGTAGCCTATGTATACAATAGGATGTGTTTGCTCCATTGTCGGAGCCCAAACAATGATAGCTGACGAACACTTGCATGAGGAGGGACCAGTTGCGACATACCGAGAAGGAATACGTATGTCACTTGGGAAAATGATTAGGATTTTCTTAATGCTGAGCTACCCACTGAAGTTGTGATACGAAAACATAAGGAAATAAATACATGACACCTCCAAAGCTAATCTGTACAAAAAAGAGAAAAAGGAACACGGAGAAACAAAAATTACAAAAAAATTAATTTAATTTTTTCATCAAAATCAATTTTCTTAATTTTTTGTCATGAGACATTTCGAGAGTGCATTGACCCGTGAATCCCAAGATGTCACTGACCTGGTTGGAAATTATATCGACAGAGCGGGACAGAACGTTCCTCTTCTTCTGCCTTTCCGTCTGTGCGGCATAGTTAGGGGACACCATGGAGTACCACAGGCCTGACTTCTTGTATTTATCCACCTGAGTGCGAGGTATACCACACGAGGGTAGCCGGAATTCGGACGTGAGACCTGAAAGGGTCGAAAATGGAAGAGTCAAAGGAGGGTTTTTCAAGTGGTTATAATTTTCATTGTTTTTTCTTCTTTTTTGGCATTGGAGGCTATTCCATATAGCCAAAAATTTCATATTAAAGATTCAATAAACCACCATTTTCTGTGCTCTGCGTTTTATACCTGTAAATATGACAACTAATTTCTCAGATATAAAACAAATTCGAGGGACAGAAAGAAGGTGGAAGTCAGACGAGTTTCTGCGGGGATATAGAGATGGAGTTTCAATAAAAAAAGATTGAAGAAAAAAATGTTAATAATAATAATACTCTTTAGTGGAAGGTAACCACCAGACGAGGTTAATGCTCAAAGCATTTTCTACCACCTAACCCTCAGAGTCCTATTATTATGTGGTCACAAACTCAAATTAATGAGGAAAATTTCGTGCACTGGGTGGGATTCGAACCAACGGATCCCTACGCTACCTGGATTACCAGACTAGCGCGTTAACCAATTGCAATTAACCAATTGACTACCAGTGCAATGTTATAAATATGGTTTAAAAAACAAATACGTAAGACACACTAGCTTTAGATTCTCACCTGAGAAGGAGAGAAGACTCAATGTTATAAATATGGTTTTAAAAAACAAATACGTAAAACACACTAGCTTTAGATTCTGACCTGAGAAGGAGAGAAGACTCAATGTTATAAATATGGTTTTAAAAAACAAATACGTAAAACACACTAGCTTTAGATTCTCACCTGAGAAGGAGAGAAGACTCAATGTTATAAAAATGGTTAAAAAAAAAAAAAAAAACAAATACATAAAACACACTAGCTTTAGATTCTCACCTGAGAAGGAGAGAAGACTCAATGTTATAAATATGGTTTAAAAAAAACAAATACGTAAGACATACTAGCTTTAGATTCTCACCTGAGAAGGAGAGAAGACTAAATGTTATAAATATGGTTTAAAAAAACAAATACGTAAAACACACTAGTTTTAGATTCTCACCTGAGAAGGAGAGAAGACTCAGAAGAAGCTCTGGAGTGAGAGGGGAGAGCTCTGTCACGTCAAAGTCCACCAGCTCGCAAGGCTGCAGATTCTTAATGAAAGCGTCCTCAATGGTTCTCTCCCCGCCCTCGGTGAATTCTACCTTCACCTTGGCGAGGCCTTCCTTCAGAGTTCCTGGCAAATTAAGAGTAAACAGAATAATATAAACAGGTACACAGATATAATTCCTGCAAAATATAGGTACATATGTATATAAAAAAAAATTACATTAAACTTTAGTATAATTTACTAAAGTCCTTGCAAACATACGTATGGTTCAAAAAACAGATTTTTGAGAATGAAAGTCGCAGTGGCCGAAATTAAGCGAAAAAAAAAAAAAAACAGATTGAATCTCGGCCGAGCTGTGAAGAACGCCCTATACAGAGAAAGATCCAGCGCGGCAGAATGTATTAAAAATACACAATAGTAGGTTTGTACTTCATATTTTAACTTTTTATTACCAGCAGTTCGAAAAATATTTATCTGTTACAAAATATTCATCTGATTGTACTTTGTATATTCAGACAAAGGTTTGGGTGGAATACCACCCATCTTCAAAGTTTATAACTGTGAAAGAGAGGGGGAATTCGAGATACTTACCCAGCAGAGTTCCAGTGCGGGCTGAAGTTTTCTCCACACATCTTCCCCCCATGCGGAGCCCTGAGTCCAGTCCCCCTATGATAGCCAGGGCCGGCCATGCCTCGGCACACAGCGCATCATCTGGAACACGTTGAAAAATCCTTTGATGTTAGGTATATGTAATATTTTATATAAAACTAGGATTCTTTAAATTTTCACTCACCGACTTAAGTTTCGAATAGACTTAAGTTTAAAGAATCCTAGTTTTAGATAAAATATTACATATACCTAACATTACTTTGGATTTCTAATATGAACGTAATAACAAATAAACCCTTTGATATTTAAACTCTCCTTACAAAATTCGCCATGTTTTAGAACTCAAAAAAACGACCTAAAGGTTGCGAGTCCGCTATCTTGACGAACCAGCTACTGAAGTCGGTATTTCATATCCCATGTACAGGTATGATATGTTTCACGTGAGTTGGGAGTAGGTTATTTAAAAAAGATAAAGTGACCAAAGATAAATTATACAGTAACGATAAATACAGCTAATTACTATTTACACGAGTATACTTGAAAATTAAATAAATATGTAAAGACCTTTCTGTATCTATGCCATACGAGGTGGACTTTTAAAGGTAGCAACGGTACCAAACTTTTCAATATTTGTAAACAAATCGATATTTTATTTCATTCTAACTACTAAGAAAAAGACTATGGAAATAGCCATTGAAAATAACAAATGTCTACACACAAAATTAGCCTGTATAATAGGTCCTCATGGGAAATGTACATACTCGTACATGATTTACACAGTACCTTGCTTGTCAATGAGGCGGCATGCGACCTCCTTGCTATCGGGGACGCCTGATTCAAGCTCCTCCGTATTGTCCCCGGGCCGGGGGGGCTCCGTCAACTGTTTGAGAACCGCTAGTCGGCAGGGCCGAGCACGGTCTCTCAGGCTCTCCACGGTTAGTGAAGCTGCCGGATCAGGAGATGTAGGACTCCACCTGAGAACACGAGCCACCGGTTTACAAAACACAAGCCACAGGTTTACAAAACACAAGCCACAGGTTTACAAAACAGACACTACAAGGAAACGTAACTTTTTTTCAATGAATACAATGGCTTTAAAACAAAACCTTCCCATTTATGAACGCAGTTGTGGTCGAGTGGTCGGATTTGTTGGTTCGAATCCCTGTTTATGCTTTCAGTTATTTGAGACATTGAAAAACATTGAGCAACATTAATGGCAACAAACAACGGCTGGAATAATGGGACTCTTTGGTGCTAATCGGGCAGTATAGTACAACCCAAGGGCCAGAGGAAAAATCCTATTATTTTTTATAATTGTGTACGGGAAATAGCCATTCATACATAAAATTTAAAGAGGTTTCTAGCTTAGTCAGTTATCTACTACACAAAAATCAGGTGACGCAGGGGCCTGAGATTTTCTTTATTATAATAATCAATGTTTTACTGACTTTTCCTCATAGATACCTTTCTTAATCTTTTATCTTCTAGTTTAATTTAGTTCCACTACAAACTTTAAGTTCCTCTTCGATCTAGTCTTTATTTTGTTTTTACCTGTATGACAGTGATAGTTTTTTTTTTCACCAACATTAAATTTTTCTCATGCCAAGCATACCTTAACTATAGTATAGCATTAGATTTAGATATTTTCATTAGATTTAGATTTATAATATTAAAATAAGATAGAATAATTACAATATCATTAGCTGGGGAACCAATTTAATGCAATAGTTAGAAAAGGATCTTTTGTAATCCGTTTACTGTAAAAAAAAGAAAAAAAAAAGAAGAAAAAAAGAGTTATTTATTATATCCAGGGTTGACGGTCTGATGCTATGACTCACCATGAGCAGAGGCACAGGGGCCAGGTGGGGCTCCCCACACAGCAGATCTCTGGGGCTCTCACACACACTCATGTCGGTGAGTTTCACCTTCTCCCCGTTGGCGTTGGTTGAGTAGAAGAGCACGATGGGGTAGAGAGGCACCGAGGTGTCTAGGTCTTGGAAAGCCAGCTGGGGCTCTTCCCCGTTCTTACCGAAGCTGAGCGTCTGGGCATCCACGTCCAGGACCACTGTGATGTAGTCACCTGAGGGATACATCATGTTCTTACATTTATGTAAAACACTTATCTGAGAAAGCATATTACATAACTGAGAAAGCATATTATATAACATGTATGAGACATTTGAGACATAACGAAAAAAAGAGAACAATAATTTGAGAATTTATGTATAGTTATATAAAATTGTAATCTTCTTCATTATCATCTTACATGCTTCATTTATGTAAATTGTGTCATTC
This sequence comes from Bactericera cockerelli, assembly GCA_024516035.1. Lineage (NCBI taxonomy): Eukaryota > Metazoa > Arthropoda > Insecta > Hemiptera > Triozidae > Bactericera > Bactericera cockerelli. Next base: position 24,154,409 of record CM044960.1, read on the forward strand.
TCCTCTTTTATATTACTGTAAGTTCTTCATGTAAAGTTACTTTTATATTATGTAAATGTTCGTTTGTTTTATATTATGTGTAAATATACTGCGAATTTTGGTTGCGAAAGTTATTTATTATATAAAAACACTTATGACTAAAGCCGGCCACACACGCACATGCATGCATGAACAGACAAGGACGAGCTAGTGCTCGTGATCTTTTTCCGCCATACACGCTCATCCATGCATGACAGGCACATCTCTTCAGGCATGTATGTACGTGTGTGGACGGCTTAACATTTAAAAGATAGGTAGTCGCTTTATTCTCTGGGTGGGTACCTGACGTTTGAATAAGTGTTTTACATCAAATACATGTAAATACTCGTATGTTTAAAAAAAATCAAGTTCTTTTTCTTTAAAAAAATATAATTAACTTTAATTATATTTTATAATTAAATAATTTAAAAATATAATTACCCTGAGTGAAGCTGGGAAGCATGGTGCTCTGTTCTCCCGAGTGGTACACATTGCCACTGTAGGCCCGGTACAGCCACATGTCCCCCGTGGTCCTGTGGTTGTAGTCTCGAATGGGCCACCTGGTCACGCCGATACACGTGCCTGCAAAGAACAATTTGTATTATATATCTCCCTTGCCTTTATCCCATATTAGCTTATGTTGCTTTGGGGTCGGCATTGTATAACCTCATGGTTCAGTTTGGTAGGGTGGAGCATGTTTTTTATGGCTGGATGCCCTTCCTAACGCCAACGATTCTATTTAGTTTTAACGTCCTGATCTGGACGGGGGTGTTACCCTCCATTCGCTGGGAATCGTACCAGCTACCCACATTAACCTCACCAGCCTGGGTAGGGCCGGAAATGCCAGCCTCACGTGTTAGGAGGGAACAGAATTTTCTTCGAAAAAATCTGCTCCAACCGGGGATCGAATCGGGATCTCTGGACTACGGGCAGTAGTCACAACCATTACGCCACGGAGACTGGCTAAAGAACAATTTGTATTACGTAGCTTAATTTCGGTGATCCTACGAGAACCGGTTACCTCAACACGCCATCGACTCTGGCAAAAAGAAAAAAATCAGAACATACAATTTTAGAAATTTAACACCCCCGTCCTGACTATCTATCTCAAACAGGACGTTAAAACCAAATAGAATCAACTGGTCACAATAGATCTAATTAGGCCGTAGTGTTAATTGTTAGAGTTTCACTGAAAATCATGCAACCAGATCAGATAATAATAATAAGCAAACTACCCACAAAACTCTGAGATAAATTATTATAAAAGATTGACAATAACTTGGACACAGCTGACTCACCCTCGTTTCCCTTGTGCTCGTTCACTATGAGGAACTTCCACTGGTAGCAGCCGCGTGTGATGCCTATGTTAGCCACCCCGTAGCCTCGTGTCCCGGGCCCGTGGATCAGACTGGACCCCTGCTCCACGCTGCAACACACGCACTTCTCCTTGTCAAAGCTGACGTCACTGATGTCCTCGTACCCCTCCCTGCTCAGGGGCGGGCAGTACAGATGCTCGATCTGCTTGTCCAGCTCCTCCTCTTTCTTGAGAGCATTGTGATGTGCCAGGGTGCGCGGCACTCGCCACATGTGCTCACTCATCTGAGCCAGGAGCTGTGTGACCACGGTGCTCTCCCCTTGTGTGGCATGGGGGAGTATGGTGGAGAGGAGATTCAGCACGAGGAGGCGAGGGCGGATCAGAGCTAGCCTGCACACCCCTTGCTCGATGTGGAGGAACTTGAGGAGGCTCGAGATCCAGGGCTTGGTGGCTAGGAGGCGACACAGGGTGGGCACTGAACTCAACGAGTAGATGAAGAACAGATAGTCGCCCAGAGCTCTCTCGCAGACTTCACTACAGGGTGTCTCACCATCAAACTTGAGGAAGAAACTCAGAAACCCGTGGAGACATGTGACAAGAGTCGACTGCACGGTGCTGCTTAGATCGTTGATTAGAATAGCACAGCCGCAGGCCATAATGTGTATCAAGTTTGAGCTTAGTTCATTCATGAGTAACTCCTCTTTTTGTTTGGAAAAAAGTGTGTGGTGTAGCAAGTTGTAAAGAATATCTTGGTTCATGACGTGACTTAGATCCGATGCTGACATAGGAACTGTCAGACAAAACATACATAGCGCTTGTAGTGTTTTCTTTTTGTAGTCAAGAATTGCGATCAAGGAGATCAGTTTAGAATAGATTTGATGGACACGTTCAGTGATTTCCTCCTTCAGGGCACGAGGGACACAGCTGATGTTGTCCAGGTAGTGTTTTGTGTTGGAGGTATTGGTCTCGTCGGAGGACAGTTGGAAGAATCCGATGAGCAATTGTTCATAAGCCTCGTCCAGGAGGGGAGGAGAGTACTTCTGCTCCTCTTCATCTTTCTTCTCTGAGTCATCCTTCTCTATCTCCACAGCCCGTGTCTCCTCCTGGCAGGCAGGGAGCAGCATCTCGTACATTTGCTTCAGCGCCTGGCTCCGGCTGTTTCCTCGCTGGGTTTGTGTGTGCAGGCTCTGGTGTAGGGCAGGGAGATCCGTCTTCCAGCCCCCATCGTGCTCAGAGCTGCTCACAGCAAACTGTAGGATGTCTTCTAGCAATGCGTCCCGCGGGGAGGCGGGGGGGTGGATGTGGCACAAGAGATACATGAGGTTGAAGAAGGCTGTGGCGCGCGGGTCACTCAGAGGGATGAGGGTCTCTGTCTTGTCCCTCACGAGGCTGGGCAGAGGGGCGATGAGGCGTTGCTCCTCCCGTAGCCACACCGGCACGTGTTTGTTTGCGTACTCGAGGAGTTTGATGAGAGAGCTTGCGATGCCCATGTCTGCTACCGGATCATAAAACGCAATGGCCTCCTTGTGACCCGCGATCTGAAACACGTAATGGTTGATGGACAGCGGCAAATTGTAGATGATGACTTGTTCCACATTGCTGAAGTCATTCCCAATGAAGTCGGAGAGCGTCATGATGACCAGGGGGCAGCGGCCTGTGTTGAACAGGTTGAGCAGCTCCACGCACTCGCTGTGGCCCCAGCTAGCAGGAGCCGCCATGGGCACTGTCAGTAGGCTGCACTCCTCCACAGCGGCTAGGATACGCGCCGCCTCCCGGTAAGTTTTCACGAAGATCAGCGAGCGCTTTCCCTCGAGGAACGACAGCAAGTTGACGATCTTCTGAGACTTGGGGGTGCGGATGAGGTACTGCTTCACCAGATGCACGCTGCTGCCCTTCACCAGCTTCAGGATAGGGTCCTCTACCTCCTCCTCCGTGTCCTTGTCCCACTCACTCGTGGCCGCTGAAACCTCACTAGCCATGGGTTTCGTCAGCAGATCTGTGCGGAACTTGCTCACGTAACTTAAAATAAGTTCCAGGTCTGTTTTCTCCCCCGAAGAGAGCGCAGCTTGGTGTGCAGGGAACCCGCACAGCTTCATGCACACGATCAAGAAAATTTTACACAAACAGTTGTCGTACTTGCTGGGCTCCACATAAGGGTCCTCCTGCATCGCATTGTATTCCAGCAGCAGTTGAGTGATCACGTCTTCAGGCAGTTCATTGCTCAGATAGCTGTACACCAGGTTCCTCTGTGGCTTGGGTATGTACTTGAGCAGGGAGACATACTTGTCCATGTCTGCCTCATAGTCTGCACACATGAGGATGGTGCCCAGTGCATCTGTCATGTCTGAGATGAAGGTGTCTATGTTTTGTACGCTGGACGAGGGTTCCGCTCCCGCTGAGAGAAGACTTGCTTTGAGCCACTGACTGCACTCCCCCTCTGCCACGCTTACTGGAGGTCCCACGCGTTGTGCCCCTAGTGTTTTCCCTATCAACAGGGCGATGGCTTGCTCCATGTCGAGAACCCATGCCTGGCTCCTGCCACGTAGCAGCTGGTTGAGGGAGTCTAACAGGGGTAGTGCTGAGAGGAAGTGCGGCAGCATCACATACATGCCACTCTCCATCCTAAGCAACAAGCTGTGCACAATGGAGAACAGAACTTTACCCGCAAGCGAGTTGTAGAGAATCTTGTGCAACACTTCAACGTCTTTGTCTTGTTTCACCCAGGCGATGCAATGCTCCAGAATATCGAGGATATGAGGAAACACAATGTTCAGATAGGTTTGGTACACTTCCTCACAATGCTTCACCACATACTGGCTGATGATGAGTGACTGGAACAGGAGTACCACTTGAGAGACATGGGTTTCTATCGAGTTCGCTTCATAGTGGGTGGACTTCAAGTGTGTCACACTATACGTGTGTAACTTGGCACTTGAGATCCTGAGTAGATCTTCCAGGATAGCGGTATCCTGATTCTGCTGGAACTGGAATAGGATCGCGAGCTCTTGGTTCTTGTGTAGACTGGATGTGATCACACCCAGGAGCATGCGTTGTCCATGGGACAGGGGAGCTTGCTGGGAGAGCAGACTCTTCACCAGAATGAGCTGTTCACTCGCTGGCGGTAGAAGCAGGGAAGCTCCTATGGCAAGGCAGTCTGAAAATGAAGAAACAAAACATTGTTATTTTTAATATACCGAATTCGCACTCTGTAGTTACTCATTGAAAGCTAAGGTCTATACAAGTGTAAACAGACTTCGCACTCTAACTCTAATTCAATTGAACTAGGACCAGGAGCAAACATAAGAAAAATCTCAGAACGCGTCAGAAAAACATCTATTTGAATAAAAAGACAAACTTAAATATGATATTTTATTTATTTACTTAATAAATAAAATATCATAGAATAATTCTAAAATTAACTCAGGTGTCTATCTGTTATCTCAGGTGCCTATTTTCTAGGTCATGGGAATTTATCAGTCTGTTTATCCTGGTCACACAGCTGTGGTACGTCGCGTCGTGGGTGAATAGGGCTTCTAATAGAAAGGGTTTTAAGACCTTAATAAAGTGGGAGAGAACTAGGCTGAATTTGATGGTTAATTTTATGTTTTTAAACCTCAAGCTAATATCCTTGTTTCGTAAGGTCTACTATCTTTTTCTGTAAATCTGATGGCCCCCTGGGGAGTGGACAGGAGGATGACTCACCTGTGAGTAGTGTCTCTATCTCTACTCACCTGTAAGTAGTGTCTCTATCTCTGCTCACCTGTGAGTAGTGTCTCTATCTCCCCCGTGGTCTGCATGTCCACCAGACTGAAGAGCACGCGGCGCAGCGCGTCCGCCTCCTCCCCCAGCGCACAGGCGGCGCGCGCCCCATACAGCGCCAGGTAGAGGTGCGCACGGAGCAGACGCAGGACGAGAGACATGAACTGCGCATGCGCACTGTTGCTACTGAAAGGCGCAGTGCCACCCGTCTCAAACCCAGCGGCGTGCGCCTCGAGGAACTGCTTGAGCAGGGAGAAGGTGCGCGGGCGCAGGTCCACGCAGAAAGGCGCGCATGCGCTGCTGAGGGCGCGCCCCGGCGGCGCTGTGTACGCAATGCTGAAGAGGCTGCCCGCGCAGATCTGCCGCACGCCCACCCCCTCCAGCCCCACCACCCGGCGGGGCGCCTCCACCGGGTTCACAAAGTTGTCCTGGCCACACTGCCCCATGGTGTTGCTGCCCCAGGCCCACACCTCGTTGTACTGACTGAGGGCCAGCACGTGCGAGTCGCCCACTGCCAGGTCCACCATCACATGGGCGGCCAGATCCGCCACGGGCACCGGCACCAGGGAGGACGCGGCGCTGGCTCGTAGCCCCACCCCCCACCACAGCACAGTGCCCTCCCAGGTGAGGGCCAGGGAGAAGGAGGTGCCTGCGCACACTTTCCTCACGCGGTACCGCTGCAGCCCTTCTATCAGCCTGGGCGCCGTCACCTTGCTCGTGTCGTCGTGGCCTAGCTTGCCGCCTATACCGGAGCCCATGGACCACACCGAGTAGCCGTCCTGCGACAGCACCAGCGTGTGGGACTCCCCGCAGGACACGGCGCCCACCTCCCCCAGCTGCACCAGGGCGGGGGAGAGGCGGGGCTTCAGGTCCCCGTGACCCAGGCGCCCGTGGTCCCCCTCCCCCACGTGTAGAGGAGACCATCCTCCGTGACGGCGGCGCTATGGTTGTGCCCGGCGCTCACTTGCACCACACGCTTCCCGTACAGAGGACCCGTGATGAGCTTGGGCCGGCGCTGGGACAGGGTGTTCCCGTGACCCAGCTTCCCATGCTCTCCCACGCCCCAGCTGTACACCTGAAGGAACACACAGGTAACACACGTAGAAACACATGTAAAAGAAAGTGGAATGGAAATTGAGGATAAATCATGAGCAAATAATGTTTCCACATTGTATATAAATTGCTTAAACAAGTATCAGATATTGAATCATTTTATTTTATTTATAAACAATCGGTTTCAGCGTAGATTTAGTAAAGCGAGTTTGAGTAGTTGTGATATCACGAAAGTGATTAACACAAATATGATAAAACAAACAAACAACAATTGGATGAAGCTTTTTTCACAATTTTTTTATATACAATGAACATAATAATAAGTTATGAAATTAATATAAACAAAGCCTGATCAAGGGTGGTGATAATGCCTTCGGCATTCTCTTCCACACCACCCTTGATTACCGAATCTTTTGGTTACCGTTAACAAATTAGGATCATAATTGGCCAAGTTAGAGGATAGTTTGCAGTTAATTACATACAAAATGAGGAACTCAGAAAACGGGTTTTAATAAAAAGAAATCGTTTAGTACCAAAATAACTTGGCCGCAATCATTGGCTAAAACTTTTTGTATAGGAATTCTGGAACTTAGGCCTTTTTTCAACGGTAGTTTTTTTGTGGTACAGTTTGTACTTTGAAAGTTATTTAATGTTATTCTTCGTGTACAAGTTATGCATATTATTCATGAGTCATAACCTTAACATATATTCATAATTTTATATATATTTTTTTTAAACTGTGACTTGAAAAAGTGACTCACCTCGCCTTTGCTACTCACAGCTAGCACATGAGAGTCGCTACTCTTACTAGCGGACAGCGACACAATATTAGCGTCCAGTGGCACTCTCTTGGGTAGCGGCTGTATGGTATTGGCAAGTCCTAGCCATCCCTTGCCGTAGGCAAACAACTCCCCCGACTCGTTCAGCAGAAAGGTGACGAACAGGCCCGCCTCGATGGAACAGACGCCTGGAGGCAGGAACTGAGGGCGGGGTTTGGCGCACTTCCCCCGCACCTCCTCCAAAATTTGGTGGTGCAGATTACAGCCCCAGATGTACACCTAGAAGAGAAAACAGTGTACATTTACGACAGTGATTCCCAACCTGTGTGGACAAACTTAAGAGACTTTTGGCAATACTCTAGTCAAGGGTGCAACTTTACAGAAGAAGATCTACTACAAAGTTTGAGATAATCATCGCGAATGACCCCCTAACGATACCTCATTTTAATTCTCATGAGTTAAGGAAGGACATCTGGATTTTCACTTGAGTGAGATGGTGAGATGCAGAAAACTCGTTCACAATCATTTTGAACTTCAGAGATCTAGACTTTTAGAACGTCTTCACCTCTCTGGATTGATCGACCCAAAATCACTCCGCGATCGACCGTCGATTGCGACGACTAGTTGGGCAGCCTCGCTCATCCATATTGAGACACTTGGAGAATTAGTAATATTTTATCGATTTTAAATTAAAAATACGAATACGAATCTGTCTATCAACTATGGTTGCTCTGAGCTTCGATAATCTTGGCCCCATGAGTATTGAGTGCAAATGCAAACAAGCAACTTTATACACTTACTTATAGTTATCTCGTAAAAAATGAGAATATTATCTTCTCTCACCTTGGAACTGTATGGTGAGATCTCAGTATCTTCAAAATTGTAACTAGCTGTAGATGTTAACTCGGTGTTGGGGTTTCCAGAATCACAAGATGTTTTGACTTTTCTATCTCCCAACGGCTTTATGTTGTCCTCTGCTAAAGTTACCAGCTGGGAACACACGGGAAAGAAAGATGCAGTATTCTTTAAAAACAGGAATATGTAATTTTAAGAAATAACTTTTCAAACCTGAGCGTGTTCATGACTCAAATATAACAAAAAAACGGTTGGAATTTTCGTACAAATTAACGCCTGAATTTCCATGATCAGACCTATTTTTTAAAGCCTTTATTTAGGTAGTGAGATTTTTCCTAGATTTACGGTTCAGAAATGCCTTCAATTTTATTTTATGTGGTATAAATCTGATCAAAATCGTAAGAGCCACTTTTGACTAAGTCAACGATTTTTCTGTTTTTGGGACTTTGTCAAAAAACATATAAAAATTAGCACAATTTCTATACCCCGCGTCGACGTTAAGGCCAAAAGTATTCTCTAACTCGATTTTTTTGACAATGAAGTTTTACTATTGTTCCACATGGGAAATAATAATAATAATATCGCCCGATATATACTGCCTGATTAGGACTATTAAGTCCCATTATTCCAGCAGTAAGCCCAAGACGTATTACTATGTGGTAAAAACCCCAATTGGGAGTATAATTGTAATTGACATACATCTGTTTTGTATTGCACTTGAAAATAAATAAATAAATTAAATAAAAAAAAATAATAAAACTTGTCATGTCCGGGTGGGTTTCGAACCCGCGATCTCTGGAATCCCAGAGTGCCACCTTTACCACTGAGCTAGATAGACGTCGGGAAAGCAAGTTTTACTTCTTTGAGCAGAGTAAGCGCAGCAGTGGCGGGGGGCAGGGGCTCGTGGGGTGTCTGCTGATCAGTGGTGGATCTCGTAGCGTGGACTCGCAGCGTGGACAGTGCAGCATGGAAGGCCTCGAGACTCACGCCTGTGTCGCCACTGGAGAGCAGAGCTGTGTGAATCCAGTGCAGAAGGTGCGGCAAGGAACCCCTCTGAACTGCCAGGTCCAGTAAGAGCTCTAGCGCGAGATGTTTCACTGAACAATCATAGGAGAGAGAAATTATCAGAACTTTGATTCGCCAACTGGGACAAAATTGATTATAGTTTGTGCCCAGACAGACAACTGGTCCACTGCCTTTTTTAGCGGCTCGCGATCCTTAGGGAGAAGAATAGTGTCTCGCGATAGGACTATAAACAACGAAGGATCTAGCCTTTATAAGGCTAGATTGTATATTCTTAAGGGTTTTTTAATGACTTATAGAAATAGCCCAAGTTCTCATAATGGTTTATTGCACATATAAATTTGTGGTTCAGAACGAGCCAGCTTTCCTAATTAAGTTGACTGGAGACCACCACGACCCCCAGCTGAAGCCAAGCTGGTTACATCAACAACAACTGCATTATTTACATTCCCCAGTGAGACATCAAATGATGGTCCAGTTCTAGCATTTCTTACCTGCAGGATCACTTTGAGATGAAGTGTTCGTGACAGTTTGTTGCAGGAAGTGGCTCACTTGGGTCAGGGATTCGATTCCCAGACCCGTGAGTTGTGACTCGTTGGACAGAGAGAGGGGAGGGAGGCCCCGCACAATACTGAGAGCTGTGGTCAATACTTGGCTGCCTAAAGAAGAAGGGCCTGGGGAAGATGAAAGATGTAAACACAATGTCATCACTGGTGTACGTAAGCAAAAAAAATAAAAGAAAAATTGAAGTTTTTAACAGTTAAAATTTGTGATTATATCTAATGAGTTTGTAGATGGGGGGAAAGAAGGAGGCGTATAAGGGAGGAACTTTCCTGTCCAGTTTTTGATCCTAAACCCTAAAATTGTATATTTTTTATATCTTGTAAAACCATATACAACAGTCAAACAATAAATAAAATATAACCTGGAGGTCAGTGGTTTGAGTTCCAAGCAAATTACATTTATTGAAGGTGGGTTTGAATTATTGCGACATACATCAGGAGAACATTATTAATATGCCATAAATTGTATCAACCATACATTCTAACCATAAATTGTACCCAAATGCATCACCCATATATTAACTGACGGTCTGTAGATCACACATTTGTTTGTTTTTATTATTTGTTCCTTTACTCCATTGGCATAGAATACACATTTGTTTATTCATTATTTTATTATAATATCCCCTTTGAGGAGTACCATCTACTAATGAAGTCAAGTTTTTTAACTACAAGTAGATTTGATAGATGCATTCAACTCGAATGAATGAAGAACTTCCTGATACAAAAAATTTCTCTCGCCATACAGAGAGGAAATAGTGCGTGTATCTTGGGTACCATTCCAAGTGGTGCGAAGTTAGAAGAAATATTTTATTTGTAAAAGAAATAAAAAATATGTACAATGAATATCAGAACACTGTATATGAATATCAGAACAGAAGAGATCATCAGAATAATATTGTTGATATAATGAATAGTACATGATATTATCTAAAAGCCATTGCTTAAGCAGAGATTAACCGACCTCAATAGTTTGATAAAATTACAAAGAGACAACTTAGGAACACACCCAACTTAATTTTGAAAAGTCATGCTGAATAATCACATTCATTATACTGTACAGTCATTATAATTACAGTCATTACATTATAATCTACAGTCTGTAGATTATACTCACCCAACTCTGACTTCTGAAAGTCTTGCTGAAGCAAGGAAAACACAAGTGATAATCCTGCTTTAACTCCAACTTCTAGTAGTGCTTCCTTAGAAGACTTGCCACTTGGTGACTTTGATCTTATAGGAACAATACATTGCTCATTTGATGATTCTAAACTCTCATGAACTTCAGGTTTTTGTTTCAACTGTAACAAAAATATTTATTTTGAAAAAAAAATCTTAAATACACTATAAAGGGTGTCCACAGAGTCTACCCCGTACCTCAAAAAACACTGAGAATATTTAAAAATGCAAAAAACCTTTATTATTGTATTCCTTTATTTTTGGGGTAACAAGTTTTATCAAAAAAAAAAAAAAAAAAAACATGCCCCATCAGCTGGCACGACCAACTAGTCAGGCTGGGCACGACCAACTAAAATCTTAAATAGAATGGTATGTCTTGTGACATATTGTTTAAAAAGATCTCATTGACATAATTATAAGGTCATTGCAACAACTCTTAGTGAGCTATGACATACAGTTCTCGAGATACAGGATTGGCTGTCCTGGCTAATAATTTCCATGTTCTGAAAATAACTTGTTAACCATAAGTTTAGAAGGATATATTGAATTATTTAACTCCTTATTTGAAACCTTTTGAACAAAGTATAACTTGATTTGTTTTTTTTTTCAATAAAACTTCTGCGGGTGGACATCTGAAAAAACCCGATCTGCTTTTGCCCACTTGCTTTTTCCTAATTTATTACATTAATTTTAATACAAACTAAATTTGAAACAGCTTTTTGGTAATTAAAATTTTCTAGGTTTTTTTCTTTTCATTTTACATTGTTTTGTTTGATGGGAAAAAGTTGATTAGATCAGGAGAAAAGTGAGGATATCACCCATCACCTAATGTACATTTGTATTTAAATACACAAAATAAAACATTTTGATTGATTGATTGAAAATTTCTATAAAAATCAACAAAAAAGTATTGTCAAAATTAAAAAAGAGAATTTTATTGATGTGATGTTTAACTTGAGAATCCTTTCCCAAGTACATTTTTTTCTCTCTTTTTTCCATGTGTATTCCTACATTAATATTCTTTCTCATATTCTGTTCTTTTCTGCTTTCTATTTTTCTTACCTTGAAATAACGTTCATAGCTAGCTGAGCAAATCCGTAGCATCACTGACAATCTTTGAGCAAGATCACTGGAAAATTCTGTTTCTGTTTTAGAGAGAAGATTTCTTTGAGTGGAGAAAAGTTTATGTAGTAATGCTTCCAGGTCTGTAGCATCATTAGAGAGGAAATGAGAGGAAAAGGCATCATGTAACTCAGTATCATAGTTGTGTGGTTTATGAGAGCCTTGTTCCTGAAATAAAGAGATTAAATTTCTTCTAAGGATTTATCATATAACAGACACACTCCTTCAATGGCTTTTAAATATTTTCTAGATTAGAATTTAAAAAAATCAGAATCAATCTGAGAATCTAGTAGTTATTATAAATTAATTCAAACAGGAAAAAAATAAACAAAATATATAAAATATAATAAAATAAATTCTCAACCTCAAAAATAAAATGAAATAGTAAGTTTTTAAAAGAAATAACATTTACGTGTTCATAACTTTAGAGTAGAGTGTTGTAAATCATCTTTTCAGAATTACATTCTCAAAGTTTGGACACTGGCCCAGAAAGCATCCAAGCTCATTCAATGTCTTTGATTACTGGAACTTGCCATGTTGATTTAATTGTCTGAAAGCATATTTCATGAATAATATTTAATGTAACATAATTACTGGATAAATTGTAATCATCTGGTAAGTAGTGTTTAATAACTTTTGTTCTGTAACATGGTATCTGAATAAGTTATTGTGACTAATATTGTAGTTCTTAATCTTTAATTCATAAGAGTAACCTTTAACTATTTTATCTTACACTGGGTAACTTGAATATTTTACACTGATTTCATATAGCAAGTTGCATTTATTATTTAATAACTCTATATGCATATGATATACTAACTTGATTCTAGTGATATATACGTCCTAGCTAACATACATTAAAATAACTTCATTGAATCATTCATTAAAAACTGATAATTTGTATATATGCCAAGTTTGACTTATAATTAGTATTGAACTCAATCTGGCACTATGTATTACCTGTCTCTATAGGGTGTCTCTGTCTACCATGCTAAATTGAATAGATATAAAAAAAATTCATGATAACAAAATACACAGTCATTACAGCTGATAATTTAAAAAGTAAGATGGGCATATCACATTTGATCTCTAATTTCTTGATAAATCTGGATATGCAATCCCTGATCTGATAAAATTATTTCTCTTCATCCACATAATGATTAAATAAATTCATGAATCTCCCCACCCACTCTTCAGCTTGGAATTTTGACAAGCATGGTATCCGTGTATATGCTCAGCAAATTCTCTTGCAAATGATAGGCAATGCGTAATAATACCTCTCCAACTTTTTAATAGTTTGTGTATATGACTAAGTTCCAGGATTAAATTTCTTGCAAATCATGTGCTTATAGGAATCAATGTGTGTGTGTGGACATCTGTTACTATATAGATTTGATTCATGTTATGCTGTTGCCGTATATTGACATTCAGTTATGATGCCTAGCTTGAGGCAGAGGTAACAGACAATCACACAACAGAAATCAGTAACAGTGATACTATTATAGTAACGTTTCCAACACAGCTGAGTTTATTATTTCAGGCCTTAGCATCAGATGTACTCTCATTTTTCAATGCGCATTATACCTCGGCTTTTAATATTGATGAAAAACTTGGCTGAGTACCACTTACCCTCTGTTTCATTTTTTATTCATTATGAATTTATGAAATCTGTTGTGCACAGTGTCCCACTGTCCACAGATTGGTGTTGAATAGTTAAAGACACAGTTCAAAGTATTAAACACTCACAATAAGAAGAAATCAGAAACAAGTAACTAATATTGATAGAGGATAGTAAAGTAGTAATAGGTATTATATCAAGATGTATTAAATTAAATAAATTTATTTAATCTAATTATAGCTAGATAAGATTTTATTTTTTAAATAGAGTTATAATTAATAATTTAAAAAATAATGATAATGAATAAAATGATTTGTAAACATTTTTTTACCATTATATTCTTATCACAAATACCATTTTAGGAAACCCTGAAAATCAATCACAAAGAGTTAGAATGTTGATGGAAGATTTTACACAAAAAGTGAGGTCAAGTTACTTTTGCAACTTCAGGAAAGTACACGATCTAAGCATATGTATGAAAGTTTGTTTAAAGTTGTATGTAAAGGGATACCTTTTTTTTATGAGGAGGAAAATCTTTATGATGATCTTCACAGATGTTGTATGAAGCGTATGCGGGAGTCACCGTCAGGGTATGGTGTTTCGCCCTTCTTCGTTACCATTCCTGACGGCTCAACCCGCTAAAAACCTCCCCGCTCTTCTCTCTGGTTCCCGGAACAATTTTGGTAGTACTTCGGGAGTCGAATTCCTTTTATAATATGTTTTTTATTTTTCTGGTTATTATTTTTGGTTGTTTTTGACTTTCCCGCAAGGGATACCTTGCGGTGCGCTCGTATTGTTGACCCAGCATCTAAATGGGAATAAAATTATTGTGTCACTTTTCATCCTTCAGAGGGGGAGGCATGTAAAATCTACATTCTACAACACAGACCACAATAAGCGTCTACAGCTGTTTCATGGCTACAAAAATATAAAGAAAAATAGTATTATGACTTCACCGTGGTGTATGTGAATTATGTGATCTCTCCACATAAATATTGCATGGATAATTAATTTATTGCACACGTAGGAACGGGAGAAAATAATAATATTCTAGCCAACCAGAGAAAAAGCAAACAAGTGAAAAGTGGGGTTTTGGGTTTCACTTCCTCAATTTGTCATAGCCTATCCACACACCTTACCTCTTTGACATCTAAAAAGTTGCTGGACTCCAGATTATCTAAAGCTCGTTTCATACCATTACTTGAATGTAAACATTAAAAAAAAAAAAAAAAAACAATTTTTAAATTTCCGATTTCAGAGTTGAGAGTTGAGATTCCGGTAAAGGTTCTAAGAAAAATAATATATCATTAATTAGTTTCTCAACATATTTGTCATTAAGTAAGTGCAGAAAGTTTTTGTGGATCTAATCCATCTATTTGGGTAAGCTTACGGTTCACATCTCCTCTACAAAGATGTCTATTATGACTTACAATGGTGGGTCCATAGTGGCCATGACTGGCAAGAACTGTGTTGCCATTGCCTGTGACAAGAGGTTCGGCATTCAAGGAACAGCACTCACCGATAATTTCCAGAAGATTTTTCAAGTAGGATCTCATATGTATGTCGGTCTACCTGGTTTGGGGACAGACACACAAACTGTTTTCCAAAAGATCCGCTTTAGACAGAACCTCTATGAGCTCAAAGAGAACAGGAAAATGTCACCCAAAGTTCTCCTGTCCATGATATCCAATATGTTGTATGAGCGAAGATTTGGACCTTACTTTGTTGAACCCATGGTTGTGGGACTAGATCCTGTAACATCTCAACCCATCATTGGAAACATGGATCTGATTGGCTGTGTGAATGAACCATCGGACTTTGTTGTTGGTGGCCCATGCTCAGACCAGTTGTATGGGATGTGTGAAACACTGTGGGAACCCAATCTAGAACCAGATGATTTATTTGAAACCATTGCTCAGGCACTAGTCAATGCTTGTGAACGTAATGCTGTGAGTGGTTGGGGTGCTGTTGTTTATATCATAGAGCAAGACAAAGTTACTGTCAGACACGTGAAAACCAGGATGGATTAATGTGATTGTTATATTCAACTTTTTATGTTGATATATCTGTTGTTCATGTCATCTTTAAGTTTTCTCAGACTTGTGAGTTCCACTATATAATTACCAATCCAATTGTAAGAGGAATTGAAAGAATGAAAATAATCATTACTGAAATAATAAACCTTTTACCTGAGGTAATTTCCAGGTTAGGTTAATGCTTTAAGCATTTTCCATCACCTGACCTCAGAGTGCTGTTCATAATTATGTGGTCACATACTAAGAAAATCCATGCATTGGGTGGGATCAGATTGCCAGCTTGTTTACAAGTCCAGTGCCTTGACTAACAATGTTTGGTGGTTCTCATAAAGTCCTATTATTTCTTAGTGGTTCTCACATAGGTCTGATGATTCATTGTATAGGGCCACTAACACTATAAAAAAGACTGGTTCATCAATTCTTGTAGATTTGAATAAGCCTTCACATTTCTCTTAGCCATCTAGATGAATTTCAATATCAATGAGGATGTTTTTGAAGTTAAATTTCCCCCTATTCTAAAAACTACTGCTTAGTTAAGATGGTTTCAATTCTACTTTCATACCAAAGTCTACTTCTTTGTGTTTGACTTGTTAGAGTTTTAAACTTTTGTATTTCATTTATCTTTTCTTAACAATTTAATCCACAAGCATTTGCATTATTTTTTATGAATCTGTGTCAAAACAATATTTTGAATAAAAAATGAAGATTATATTCAACTACTCTTGATTATTTTTACACATAGTAGTGTTTCATTTTTTTTTTCTCTCTCTTTATGTGCAATTTTAGGTGCTCTCAATAATCACAATATTTTCTCCATACGGTATATTTGTTTTTTGATTTAATGTTGCTTTCAACTGCATGGTCATATCACAATGGGTGTGTTACCCTACATTTACAGGAAACTCACAAACCTGCTACCCACATTAACCTCACCCAGCCTGGGTTGGTCCAGAATGCCAGCATCAAAGTCTGCACCTCACTGGATGTTGCTTAACTTTGGTGATCCTACAAGAACTAGTGCATTCAACGCACCATCAATGTTGGCTAATATGGTTTTTAATGCTCCCATTAACATGCTAATGACTGGGAACTTTCCTGCATACTACCCACTGGGGCTGATGCTCAGGAATATTGCATTTAATACAACTACCATGGGATTCAAAACTCATGCACATAGTAAATCTACAGTCTATGTGGATAAATTCTGATAAGAAAGAGTGAGATACAGTGTACCACCAGTGGTACAACAAAAGGTTTGAAATGGGAATTTTCAGTTATGCACTAATGGTCATACTGGTCCGTTCAGTGAAGACGTTTTTGTACCACTAACTGGTGGCCCAACTGGTCCATTCTTTACAAACATGTTTATACCACCTGTAGTCTAACCAGTTGTTAAGAGTGTTTATGTCCTTAATTTTAAATCAGAAGAAAAGTTAATCCAGATACAATACAAAAATCAAAATGGAAAATTTTCCTTTAAAGCAACAGTTTAAAGTTGGTCTTCATATACTTCATGCTACATATCTTATATTATAAAATGATTCGTTTGTGTGTGTGTGCATGTTTAATCGCGTAAAACTCGAGAACCACACGTTGGATTGAGGTGAAATTTTGCATGTTTTTTTTAAAGTTCATCTTTTTGACTCTCAAATCAGGATGTCCCAATAAATCCAGGTAAGGGAGTTCAACCTTTTTTTATAATCAAGCCGCTGAAGCTATTGTCCTAATAAGTCACTGTAATGAAAATTCTTGGAATCACTAAATAATGCACAAAAGGTTTTGATCAAAATATTTTTTGTCAAAGTGTTCTGAAAGAGAATGAAAGATTATTTTTTTCGTGAACAGATGATCTTTTTAATTTTCCAATATAGGAACCCTCTGTTCATTTTTCTCACAGAATCTACTATCTACCTACCTACCTATGTAATAATTGATCATGTAATATGTAAACAAAGACTTCAGGTATCACGGGACATGCGATCGAGGGACCGTATTAATTGGATCTGCCCAGAAATATTACAATACCTTATTCTTCATTTTAACAATATCTTATTCTTCTATCGTGGAAAATTAAAACAATTTATTCTATTATTAAATTACACGTCGACCATACCTCTACAAACTCACCTGCGCCGCAGGCCTAGCCGCAACGCGGCTAGTTATGTATATCCAAAAAGTACATCTATAGAAATTGCCTTCCAAGTCTTCAAAAAATAAAAATACTACCAAGAACAATGAAAACATTGATAATAATGCTTACTGAAAATCATTTCTATTGGGTAGAATGTATTTACAATGTACAAAATAATAGATTATTTACAACTTCATAAAATTACATAACAAGAAGTGAGGAAATATAATGATGAAATAAATACTGTAACAATTTTAAGAATATAATTTAAATATATTTTTGAAAAGAAGAAAAATGACTGTTTTTCAAAATAAAGAACAATTTTATTATAATTTATTGCTCAACTTTTGTTAAGCTAGAAATGTTATCACTATAGCTTTAATTCTAATGGTAAAAAATCAATAATATACAAATAATAGGTAGTATATTTAAAGAAAACAAAACAATATAACACAATATTCTCATTTTCAATAATATTAACATTGTTTTAATTGAAATTTTATTTGAAAACTATCAGCAAAAAGAAAATGGGAGTGAAAAAAATATTTCCTAAATAAATTAGGTACTTAATGTACTTGAAATTCTAACAAAATTGAAAGTAATATCATCATACACAGTAAGTTTTAAAGCTCTTGCTCTCAAAAGCAACTCAATCATTACTAACATAGCAGTTGGGAATTCAGTATGTTCATTTCAATATTTCTCTAGTTTACATTCAAGACCCAAGAAAAAACAATAGGTAAAGTAAATATTTTTTACATTGTACAATGTAAAAAATCTCTCTTCATAGATTATTTTTTATTTCACAAATTAATGGGGTATAGTTATTATATTAAATAAAAGAAATTTAAAGAAAAAAATTGAACAGTGTAATGTTAAGAGTAGATAATTAGGTTTAGGTATGCTAGGAATCTAAATGGAAAATAATTAATATTAGTGACAAAAAATATAGCTAAGTAGACATACTTGGTTTGAGCCATACAGACACCTGTTTCTTAAGTTCAATGCATCCAATGTTTTTTATGAGAAAGAAAATGTGCCATACAATAAAACATTTCATATATTTGGAAATTCCAGAAAACATGGATGTTATTACTGTGATGTACGTTTTTAAAATATAAAAACATTTGCTAACTAAACTCCTTACTTCTCATGAGTTAGGGTATGACTTTGAGGGTTAGGTGGTAGAAAATGCTTTGAGCGTTAACCTCACGTAGTAGTTACCTTCCACTAAAGAGTATTATTATTATTACTATGCATTTTTTCTTGCAGGGTAGAAAATGAAAACAAAAATCTCTCATAGTTAAAAAAGCTCAATTCTGAAGGAAAAAATAATCATATGCACATTGGACAAAGACAATCCATACAGTCAAAAACTGACAGCTATTGGCTTGTTTGTGAAAAATACTTCCAACATCTTCAAATTTGAAGATAAAAATGCTTGGAAGTAATGAAATAATTGTATGTGAGTTCCTTGCTTTAAAATATGGAAAATACAAACAAATACGATAATAGCACATGACATGCTGGAGCAAATTTTAATGAAGGACCCTAAAAGTCTACGAAATGGTTCCAATGAATTCCATAACAAATTGAAAAACTACCGAAACATAAAAAAACTATTTTCCATTAGTTTTGAATATCATAACAAATTAATATTTTGTACCAAAAATTATCTATTGGAAAAGATACAGGTAAAGTAGAAACATGAAATTGAAATAAAAAGAGAGCTCAAAACATTAAAGTTAAAATGAAAGGAACACTCGCTATTGTAAAGTATATTAATTGAAAAAAAAAAAACAAAAACAAAAAAAGTTTTACCAAGAGTTGTATATAATTATAAGTTTTTCCTGAACTTATATATTTCATTCTTAAAAAAATGATTATTTGCGGCTCAGTACAGGAGAGATAACAAGATGAACTTTATATTATACCATTAGTTGACATGATTGCCAGATTTGAAATTATAACTATACAAATTGTTGAAGCAACTAAAAATGACAATCAGTAGCTGGGCACAAGTCATCCGCGTAACAGGCTACTTGAGTTTTGTGAGTGTGATAAGCTAAGATTTTCATACCTACTACTCTCCTAATAAATCAGAATGTTTCTAGAGACAGGAACCTAATACATTTTATGATGTATATTGTGTCTCAATCCTGTGATTCAGACAAATTTGGTTTCTGTTGTAAAGTAATCCTATTTTGACTACCCAATATATAATTTTAATCAAAATGAATTCAAGTACATACAGTGGATCTCAGAAGACTTCCTTCTTAATAATTATTACTCTATAGAGATACTCGTATTTTTGAAGATTACAAAACAAAAATAGGAAAAAATAGGAAGTGACTATTTTTTCATGTTAAGAGAGCTCAAATGAATTAAGTAATAATAATGATGAAGAATTAACAGACAAGATTTATATAATTACCGAAAAAATCATATTAACAAACTAAGGCCTTTCTTGACTGATTATTTTAAAATCGATTTTTTAAAACCTCTTGGTGCAGCAGAAGTGTTTATCTTCCTCGTATCAATGAATATAGTGTTTATCTTCCATCACCTTATTATTCATATTGGAAAATTGAAGAATAAAAATTAGAATCTCTTGATCACAAAAAATTGAAAAATATTTGTGTTAAGAAGTTTTTTGTTATCATATTTGCATATATCACAATTATTCAAACTTGTTTTGCTAAATGTTTCATTTCACGGAACGAGAGTGACTTCTGATTTCAAGGACACACTAGTGTGATTTCTCACTTCAAGGTCAAGAAGAAACGAGAGTGACTTCTCATTTCAAGGACACACACTAATGTGATTTCTCGTTTCAAGGACGCACGGTAAACATGGGTGGGGCCGTGACGGGGCGAGGGTGCCCCTCGTACTAACTGTCCCTGGTGCCATGGCCGTAGCTCGTGTACTTGCGCAGGATTTGCAGGGGCGTCTCGTATTGGCGGGGCAAGGGGGCCCCGACATTGCCCTCAAAGTATTGGAATAGACGGAACCACCATACGTTGGAGAGATAGTTGTACGGCGTGCGTTGCTGAAACAATTCAATTTTTATTTATTTAATACATGACAAGTAAATGCTGTGGCGGGGTAGAATTAGAGAAGGGAACGCCGACCCCAAATAAAATTGGGAAAAGGTGAGTGAAAGAAGAAGTAAATGCTTTAAATATATATAACAATGACAGTTTACATAATTCATAATATTTTTAATTGAACTTATGCTAGTTTCTTTTGGCTGTCGTCATCTCACACTAAGGGCCACACCTATGAAGTATGGGTAATATTATAAAACAATTTGAGTTAAGTGGGGAGAGAAGATGTTACCAGACCGAGCTTCAGTGCAATTTAAACGGGAAAAGACCCAAGACAAAGTAGTCATTTTACATTTCAAATGAAGCTGGGTAAATACTGCTGACAGGATACATAATAATATTGCCATATACAGCCCGCTTAGGACTAAAAAGTCGCATTTTTCTAGTAATAAACCCAACACGTAAGTATTATTATTTGGTCAAAATCCTAAATGAGGGGATGATAACTTGAACCCGCTACCACTGGATTATCGGACCAACGCAACGGTTTGACGCAACCAGACGACCACAGGATAAGTGGGAACAAATACAAATAGAGGCCAAATGTAAAAATAGAGAAAAACTGGAGCTATTTTTTTTTTAATACATGACAAGTAAATGGTTCAAATATATATAACAATGACGGTTTACATAATTCATAATATTTTTAACTGAACTTAATATAATAAAATAATATCGCCTTATTTATACTGCCCGATTAAGACAATTTAAGTCCCATTATTCCAGCAGTAAGCCCAAGACATATTATTATGTGGTAAAAATCCCAATTGGGAGGATAACATGTCATGTCCCGGCTGGGTTTCGAACCCACGACCTCTGGAGTCTTTGGATTCACAGAGTGCCGCCTTTACCACTGAGCTACCGGGACAACCGGGAACTTATGCTAATTTCACCTATGAAGTATGGTCCTTGTGTCGTGGGCTATTGGTCTTACCTTCAGCGAGGCGTTATTGGCCAGCGTGTGGTAGACCCAGAAGAGGCGGGTCGTGATGTAGTAGGCAATGAGAACGTCCACCGTGTAGTGTCCGTGAGCCACCAGAACCATGATCACCCCCACCACTGCCGAGACAAAAGCCGCCCAGTGCAGCAGGAAATACCGCTTGGGCGAGTCTGAAATGAAAATGGATGACATCTAAATATTAGTCTGGCTCTTATATTAGGAGCTACCTGAGAGATTCAATTCAATTCAATTTATTTATTGTGAAAAAATTTCAATACAAAAGTATGTGTTTCAACTGTTTCACATTAAAGAGATTATAGAAATATAGAAATTATACAAACTAGAAAGAAAATTATTAAGGAAAACAATACTTAACTTAAAAGAAAATAAACTTAAAAGAAAAAGTTCAAGCTTAAACAAAATAGCTTAAACAAGCTCTTACGAGGTCATTGCCGTGAAACCTGTAAGAACATGCCTCCAGTTGAAGTTGGGAACTGTTCCATTCTGAGTTTCTACCTACATTATGCACAGGTTCTCATCTATGCCATCAGCCTTCATTATCAATCAATGAGTGAGTACATGTGCTTTATAATAATTATAGATTATAATTATTTATTTTAAGAGGACCAACAAATATTCACTATAGAAAGTTTGATCTGATAAATTAATTTAATCTGAACGGATATTTTGTAAATTAAAAAGTTATCATATTTGTGTTAATCACTTTCGTGATATCACAACTACTCAAACTCGCTTTACTATATCTACGCTGAAACCGGGACTTGAACCACCGACCTCCAGGTTACAAGTCCGCCGTCTTATCGATCAAGCTACTGAGATCGGTGATATGTTGTATATTTCCCAATGGACTGCATGCGCCAGGAAATAAATAATATTGCAGCCATAAACACCACCCTTGATAAAGTTTTGTTTCAATAATTTCATTTCTAAGTAAATAACTAAATATCAAAGTAAATAAAACTTGATCGGTTTGTTCAATGATACTCGGAAGTCGGTAGAATATTTATCTATATTAAAGTACTTTTTAGTGGTGTGTTTTACATTTCCCTTAACACCAGTAAAATGATAATAATTAATAATTCCGTGTCCGTGAGATAGGGACAGATACCTAAATCACGGTGGTGAGAGGATTATATGGACGTCCAGATCCAACGTCTAGGCTCCTTTCATGTCCTAGTAAAATGATGGAAGTGATAAAATGATCATTCTATCACTTAGATCGCCCTTTTAAAATTTATTATAACTAATAACTTTCATGTCAAATGTGCTGTTTTATAATAATTATCATTTTAACTGAGTGGTCAACTTTAGACTGTGAGAGCAAAGGGACTCTCGTCTCATTCTTGAAGGATATTGTGTCACTTCTCGCTCATCAGAGGGGAGGCACACTACGGGATGGGCAGGCTACAACACAGAACACAAGCGTCTACAGAAGCTCCTGTTTCATGGCTATCACCTGTGGTACTTGAATGCCGAAACTGTTGGCTTGGGATTTCTCGATCCAACTTTGTCACATGATGAAAAATCTGGAATGGCTGCAAAGCTTTTCAGTTCTTCTGATGATACAGAGGGGACAAAAAATGTCAACATTACAGTACGAATAAAAGACATACCAGCTTATGTGAGAGGGGCCTTAAAGAGTTCATTACTCATGAAACATTTCACGAAATAAAAAAGGCTGTGAAACACTCATCTTTAAAAAAAAAAAAAAAAAACAAAGTAGGTATTGTATTGTAACTCACACTCATGGATCATGAGGTAGGCCATGGCGAGGATGGTGGTGTGTCCGCTGTAGATGTAGTCCCCGCAGAACGTATGCTTCCCGTTGATGCTCAGTCCGAACCCGGAGAAGAGTTGAATGACCCGCGTGGCGATGAGCCGAGGCGAGGTGGAGTTGGCTTTCTCCGCACACGTGTACGTTCGACTGCTCATCGGTAGAACGGTGACGAACATCGTGATGGAGCGCATCAGATAGAGGAGAGCCAGCATGAGGAAGAGGCGACGGAGGATGATAAATCTGTGGGCGAGACAACGGGGTTTTAATAAGTTTTTATATATTTTCTAACAATCGATTCTACAAAGGCACTTCTCCTTAAATTTGAAAGGCTTCTACAGTTATTCTTAATAAAGATGTTGTTATAGCCAGCTTGGCTACAGCTGGGGAAGTAGTGGTCACTATCCAACATGTCTGTCCCGGTAGCTCAGTGGTAAAGGCGGCACTCTGTGAATCCAGAGTATCCAGATGTCGTGGGTTCGAAACTCAGCCGGGACATGACAAGTTATCATCCCATATGGGATTTTTACACACATAATAATATGTCTTGGGCTTACTGCTGGAATAATGGGACTTTAATAGTCTTAATCGGGCAGTATAAATAAGGCGATATTATTATTATTATTATATATTTTCTAACAATCAATTCTACAAAGGCACTTCTCCTTAAATTTGAAAGGCTTCTACAGTTATTCTTAATAATGATGTTGTTATAGGCAGCTTGGCTACAGCTGGGGAAGTGATGGTCATTATCCAACATTTGTTGAAAAGTTGGCTCGTTCTGAAGCACATATTTCTATGCAATCAACCATAGAACTTGGTCTTTTTTTTATAAGCTATTAAAACCCTAGGGAACTGCCAGCTAGATTTGCTTGTTAGGGTTGGCTAGTCTGTTTATGGTTCTTTTGAAAGACACTGGTCTTCACTGGAAAATAAATATTCATTTCTAGAATCATTAATTCAAAATTATTATGATTGGCATGGTAAAAAACGCCAACTCTGTAGGTACTTTTTTTAACGTCGCTATCAAGTGCATGGTCATAACACAGGAGGTTTTATTCTCCATTCGCTGGAAACTCACAAACTTGTACTCAAATTAACTTCACCCAGCCTGAGTGGGGCCAGGAATAACCAGCATCAAGAGGGTCCGAATTTTAATGCTCACCCAATAAAGGCCTAACCTCGGTGGACGTTGCTCAACTTCAGTAATGGAACGAAAATTGGTGTATTCAAAGTGCCATCGACGCTGGCTTTGGTAGGTACTATTTATTATTATCTGACCTGTTTGCAGGGTTTTCAGTGAAACCCTTACAATTAACATCACTGCGACCTAATTAGATCTATTGTGACCAGTAGATTCTATTCGGTTTTAACGTCCTGATTTGAGATGGTCAGGACGGGGGTTTTACCCTCCATTCGCTGGGAATCGTACCAGCTACCCACATTAACCTCACCCAGCCTGGGTAGGGCCGGAAATGCCAGCCTCACGTGTTTGGAAAGGACAGAATTTTCTTCGAAAAGTCTGCCCCAACCGGGAGTCGAACTCGAGACCTCTGGACTACGGGCAGTAGTCACAACCATTACGCCACGGAGGCTGGCTGGTAGGTACTAAGACAGATACTGTTTAAATCCCAATGTAACCCACGTCATATGGCAGCAACCCCAAACATTTTCCCACCTGCCGCGCCTGGTCCTAGACTCCTGATTTTGATCACCTTAAAACACGTCTGTGATAAAACACATGTAAACTACTTTTGTAAACCATCGTCTGGCCCATTCATATTTGTTATTCAGAATACTGCCTAACACCTTTAATCGAACACACACTATAATAAAAACAAACTCTGCCAAAATGGCCGTACGCCAGATTGAGAAAAAGAAGAGCGAAAAAAGAAACGATGACGTAAAAGTGTATAAGAAATTATTGCATTTTAATTTATCTTCTCAGTTTCCCTCCTTTTCTATTTTCGCCGATTTAGGTGAATTTCAAAGAAAAAATATAAAACATTCTACATCTTTTAACTTACACTGCAGATGAGGTAAGAGGTCGAAAAATAGCAGTAGATCGAAGTTGGTCTTTTTGATGCTCTCCTGAATGCTCTCCATTGGTACTGATCAATGCAAAATTTGCATTTAAGAGACCATTTCCTTAGAAGCCCACATTTTTTGTATAAGCTTAGGGAAAGTGTTGCTTTGTAAACTATATGTATATTGATTCTAAATAAAACAATTTATCTTTTCTTATCTTCTATCTTATTATCTTTAATGGTCTGTTTAAATCTTTAGACTCATGATACGAGCAAGTTTTGGCTTAAATTGAAGTTCTAAAGTAGTTACTAGACACTCTGGAGCCGATTCCACTGAGCGCAACATTTTGTGTCGAAACCTTTCACCACATTTTGCCTCAAACTTTGACTGGGAAGTGTTGCGAAGCAATGTTTCACTTGTTATTTGATTCTAAAGGAACCGGTGGGCATGGAACTTTGCGAAAAGATTCGCAACGTTGCCCGACTAAATATTGCATTCGGTAGGATCCCTGCCTAATGCATATGGTATGGCCAGACCTGATTAAGACCCAGTAACTCACCTATGTATTAGGATAACCGGGTCACTCACCTATGTTTATGTACTAGGATAACTCACGTATGTCTAATGTACTAGGATTTTTTTATTATTTTATTAACACTTTATTTATTTTTACAAAACAATCATCAACAAAGAATTATTAACAATAAATTTAAAAAAAAACTTAGAAGTATGTACAAAAAATAATAATAATAAAGATCAATATTAATTTTTAATTACAATAATTGTTTTGTAATCCGGGGCGAAGTTAATGCCTTAGGCATTCTCTGCCACTTAACCCCGGATAACCTATAGGATAACCCAGCGACTCACCTATGTCTATGTACTAGGACAACAACGACCATTACGTTGGTGGAGATCATGATGAGAATTTCCGACATGTACAGGGTCCAGTCGGTGGCTGGCACAGCGTCCAGGAATATGTCGGGCAGCGGTTGGTAGATCTTGCGATCTGGGACCCACTCGTGCACCACGGCTAGAGAGGTGGTCGTGAGAAGGAGGTTGAACACCAGGATGAGAAACGCTGGAAACAAGGAAGCACTCTTAGAATCGATCCTGTTTTTTATGCGCTCTTGCACTAAACGTATGAAACAAGGGTGGTGCGGAAGAGAATGCCACAAGGGTGGTGCGGAAGAGATTGCCAAAGGCATTATCACCACCCTTGATCACACTTTGATTATCTTTCATTAATTATACCTTTTGACTGCACCTGTATATATTTTTTTATATATATAAAGATTGATCAAAATTGTTTAATAATAATAATAATAAACAAGTCCAAGGTTTCATAACTTTCATTAAAGGCCAAATTATAAAACAGGATTAGATTTAATCTAAGAATACACTATCCCTTAACTCATGCTATAGTGCGCTGTGATTGGTTGAAAATCCCACTGGAGGGCGTGTTAAGGGATAATAGTATCCTCTTAGGATGAATCTAATCTTGTTTCACAAACCGGCCCTTATTTTTGTATGTTGCTTATCTTCTATTAGTTCTATTTCATGTATTTAGGTTCTTGAAAAACTACAACAGGTCTATGTTAACATCTTTCTGAAGCAGAAAGGTACCCCAAGGTATTTGCTTCATAAACAATCTAAGAAACAAAACAGGTAAACAATATTTAAGTAACTGTAGAGCTATATGGATCACGAACTGATTCATCACTGTAAAATGACTTAATCGTGCACTGGTAGTCAAGTGGTTAACGCGCTAGTCTGCAGGTAGCGTAGGGATCTGTTGTTTCGAATCCCACCAAGTGCATGAATTTTTCCTCATTAATTTGATTTTGTTACCACACAATAATAAGACTCTGAGGGTTAGGTGGTAGAAAATGCTTTGAGCATTATCCTCGCCTGGTGGTAACCTTCCACTAAAGAGTGTTATTATAATAATAGTTGTTTTGTTCTCATTTGTTCTCATCTGTTAGACATTTCCACGTCAGTGTTTTAGACCTGAGTTATTATCTTAGTTCCCTTCTCTACCGCCAGGTTCTGTGCAGGATCCTCTCCTGTGTGATCGAGAGGTGCACACTGGCGGAGCTGGATCGCATACGTCACATCCTGGTGGTAACCTTCCACTAAAGAGTATTATTAACCAGGAAACTTAAATTTTGGGTTTCCTTTAAGATACAATGTAGGTGCGGGATTTTGAAAGTGAGAGAGTGCTTTCTGTAATGAAATCCAGAACACAAAGCAAGATTCTTACCGATAAACGTTTTCCACTTCTCCTCCGGGAACCTGGGATGCTCCCCCACTCCTCCCATCTCTATCCTCACCCCTCCCCCTCCCGCCGCGCCCTTCTTCTTCCTCTCCTCCTCCCCGGAAGTGAACAGGATCTTGGCCACGCCCCCATTGCTATTAACTTCGGCCCACTCCGGGCCTCCATTCGTGTTGGCCGACCCGAGCAGAGGGGTTCGTTGATAGAGGTCGTTCTGTGGGAGAATAATTTTCATAATTGTTTAAAATTTAAATGAGGTACAACACAACCCATAACAAATAGGGTAATAGTACCTCATAAACTCACAATATTTGACTCACAATAAAACCTTTACAATTAACACTTTTAACTTCATTCTCTTTTTTTTTCCTTGTACATTTGTTTAATATTTTTGTTTTTCTTTATATTTCATTGTATTCAACTGTATATATTTTTTGTTCTACCTAATAAAGCTTACTATAATAATAACGTCGCTTTCATCGGCTGGTCATATATTATTAACACTGCAAAGTAATTATTAGATCTATTATGACCATTTGATTCTATTAGATTTCATAGTCCTGAGTTAAGATAGTAAGGACGAGGATTTTACCTCCCATTTGCTGGGAATCGTAGCAACTACCCACATTAACCTCACTTAGCCTGAGTTGGGCCGGTGATGGCCGTAAAGTTGGGGATTTTCGGGGAATTCATAAGACAGCGCTGCACTGGCAAGTGGTAAAGGGGTTAAACACACCATATTTACTTCACATGTCATGTACATTGTACACTGGAGTAGATACGTCTATGTTGAATTGTGAATTCACTAGTTCTCGTTCTGTCACTGAAGTTGAGCAAAGTCCATCGAGGTTAACCTGGGCTGAGTGAGGTTAATGAATAAAGGATAAAACCCCCGTCTCAATATGACCTAAGCCGTTGAAAAGGAAACGTTAAACCCCAAAAGTAAACGTGTCTTGACAAATAAAAATATACTTAAAACAAAAACACGCACGAATTCACTTTGATTTTGATTGAAGACAACAAGAAGGTCGGGCGCTAACTTCACGCACCTGGGGGGGGATTTGAAAAGACATGCACAGAAAGCTTCTTTGATTGAAGACAATCTGAGATGTGGTACCTGTTAATCAAATAGACGTGTAATAAACTGAAAGTGTGTCTTTTATTTTTTTCCAAAAGTCTCTTCAAACTCGTCACCATTTTTATCGCCACTGCAGGGCTGCGATAATCTTTTATTCCTACACAAGTTCAAAATAAGTGGACACAATTGCCATCGAAAATATAATTAAATTTGTTGAGTGTTCCTCGGTGGAGTCAGTATGACACTGTGATATAGGAGGTTGAACGCAACACGTCCTAGAATTTTGCAAAACATATCAACAAAAGGAAACAACAATGCATTTACTCAATTCAAAGAATGAGAAATCTCACAAAACTTAGTATTAAATCATCATCAGTATTATTATTTCAATCAAAACTAGAGCCTATTCTTACCTATGGTCTAAAAGCTTTCAGCCACCTTCTAAAATCAGACCAATTAATTGAACTAGATAGAGTAAAAAGTAGATTCATTAAAAAAGTCCTTGGTTGTCACATTTCCTCATCAGGAACAGCGTGCCAGCATTAAGCGGAAGTAGGAAATTTGGTAAATGATCTTATTGAAAAAGACTATAGTATTCTAGTATAGCAAAGCATTTATTGAAATTTAACTTACAAGGCCCTGATTGGACGTCATGGTTCCGACAGCTTTCGAGCCGACCGCCGTCGGGTTCAAACTGAGGCTCGACTCCTCAACCTCAGGCTGCTGGTCTTCAGACTGATGGGGGGTGTACTCAGGGGCCGCCGGGAGCGGGGTAGGGTTGGTCCGACGCGGGGGTAACTCGACCACATGGTGCTGGGGTGACTTGGACCGGAGCGGGTAAGTGTCGCTCGAGGCGTCGACTTGATTGACGAGACTGCCGTAATCGTGGTGCGGGCTAGACGGTAGATGATGGTGGTGATGGTGATGTGAGGTGGCTGTCTTGGACTCCAGAACCATCCTGAGGACAAGAGACAGAGAAAGCGGATTGATTAAAATGGGAGAAAGTATAAAATAGAAATAAAGAATCACTAAAAATCGATGACACTATTAATGTATTCATTAAGTCGGTATTTTTTTAACTTTCCTTGTTTTGATTTATTAGTAATGTATAGGAATCAATTAGTTTTTGATAGTCAATACGATGAGTGATGACATTTGAAGTTTCATAATTCTACGCTACCACCTAAGACTTAGACAAAATAATTCAAAGAAACACATTAAGTTATTTATTTTAAAATAATATGAATACTGTATGAGATCCACGAAATTTCCTGAAAGGTACGGAACTCTTTGAGACGTGTATCACCCCCATAAGTAGCCCAACGAAATAATGAACCAACAAAGTGAAATTATTATTCAACTTTGATGAAAAAAAAGGAAGGTTATTAATTTTACAAATTTTCCTCCATAACGCAGTAAAGTTGAAGGAAATATCACATAAGAAGGTTTTCTCAGAGTTATTTCGATTTTAGAGCAAATTTCTACTATACCAAGTAGAGTACGTCTTTTAATTAAATCAAAAGTAGTTTACCACACAAAGCTCCCAACTTACTTCTCCATGAGGGGGTGCAAAATGACCAGTTCATTCTCATAAGCATAATAGTTGACCAGCTCAACATCACATAACTTCATGATTTCCTCGACCATACTTCAGCAAAACATTATTTTTGCAAAGGGAACCGACTTCTTGTTTCTGCGATTTTTTTATCTCTAAAACGTATGTTTATTTATATCGCACCTAGACGTAGTTGTTTTTTTTCATTCATGAAATTTATAGTGTTTGAGATTAGAACGTACGTACGATTAGATAAATGTTTTGATTTAATTTATAACCTTCAAATTTTGAAGATGAGTCTGTTTCTTGACCCTATTCTCGAGTGTAGTTCTGTATTAAAGAAAATTATGAAGTAAATTTAACAAAGGTTTCATTGAAAAATACCTTGATGTGCAACTCTGTTTTGATGCTGGATGTAAGGGTCCATATTAAAATAATAATTAATATTGCGAGATGATAGGTTGAGTCAGTTATACTAATTACGAATTAGTATAGTATAAGTTATACTATAAACAGGGAGTAGACCAGCATTGGCTTGGTTCTGGGGGCCCTTGTCAATTATTAGCCTCCTTGTAAAGACAGTGGTAGAAGTGCTGAGTCATTCCTCCACTGTCTGGCTACCATCGTTCACGATGACGCCACCCTATGATGATGATGAATAGGTTAGATAAGTAGACTGCACCTCAATAGATTATAAAGACACAAAACCCTGGAAACAAATGCCTTACATAATTATTAAGAACGAGCAATTATGACTCATCACTCTGATCAGTAATGAGAAAGGGCTAATGAGAGACCCCAGGATTGGGAGAAAACCTTTTCATCGCCTTGACAAAGTGCTGGCTTGGAGCTAGTGTTTTCGATAAGAATAAAATCATTACTAAGCATTTAATTAGCGTTGGTGATATGAATTCAATTATTTCTAAAGTATACTCTAGCCGTTAAAATGCGAGATTGAAAAAAAAACACTGCCAATTATGGACACAATACTTCCTCATAATTGGATCATATTGTATGTAAGGGGCAATTTTGAGATTTTTAACTAAATCTCTTCAAATTTACATTAAATGGTACAAAACCTTTTTTGCTACATAATACATTCGACAAAAAATTCTGTATCGGCAAGTCGTGGGTGGACCTTATTTTTTTTTGACTTTTTGGTCCAAAATTTCAATTTTTCATATCAGAGCTCTTTATTTATTAAAAATTTAATTTATTAAAAAATAATTATAAATGCACTATGTAAAATGTTAATACGCATACATTTGCAAAATTTCATAAAAATCAGGTGTACCGTTCATCAGATATAAGCGTTTAAGTAAAATGTTAGTGGTCAGGCGCATGGTCTCTATCACCAAAAACCGCTAGTACGAAGTTGGTGAATTTAAAATGGGACCATCTACAGAATATTTCCTATATAAAATATTTTTTTTTTTTTTTACAGAAACAAACAAAATAAATACTTCCGATTTCTAATATTAGAAATTTATCGGAAGTAATTAGGTTAAATGTTCATGGCCCTGCGTGTGAAGAATAATTTCTGGACACCTCCTCTAATATGTTAGGGCAAAATGGAATGATTGTTTTTTTTTTTAATTAATACACGAACTTTTCGGTGTAAATATTTTTTTGTCATTTTTTTTTCTTTCCAAGGGAACCTTGCTCTATGAAGGAACATTTCAAAATGTGGAAACTATCGTCGGATGCTTTCTAAATTTGTAGAAGTCAAATGTCTCTCAGGTCTTTAATTCAATTTCAATAACTTCAGAGAACGAAGAAGCTTTTAACAAAGTTTCCGCAGCAGATGTCTTGGAAATTAATAATTGGACTGAGAGTTCACAGTTTTAATGTTAGAACATTCACTCAAATTATGCATTAAACTATTCATTTTTTTTTTTTTTAAAGATGAGTATTTCACAGCCTTTTTTATTTCGTAGCTATGAAACAGGAGCTACTGTAGACGCTTGTGGCCTATGTTGTAGCCTGCCCATCCCGTAGTATGCCTCCCCTCTGATGGGCGAGAAGTGACACAATACTTCCCATTTAGGTGCTGGGTTAACACGAGCGCACCGGAAAGAATTCCTGACAAACAACTGAAACCAAATTTTAAACACATTTTTTTTTTCGGCGTGGGGGTTCGAACCGGGGCGTTCCACATGGCAAGCGAGTACTTAACCACTGAGCTAATCGCGCGCTTAGCTCAATGGTTAAGTAGTTTCGTGGTTAAAGGTTTGTAGAGATTGGTAGCTTCTCAAAGGATATGACACTATGACACAATTACAGTCCGTTCCCACTTACCAAAACTTTTCCGCTACGATTTTTTCTCATCAACGAGCCTCGTCAAGTTAGCCGCGCCACTTAACGCACTAAATTTTGTAGTTAGTCCATTTTCATCTTGATGCAACGGAAATCAAACACCTCGGCCGAGGTGTGAAGAACGCCAATACAAAGAAAGAGACAGCCCGGCAGAGTGTAAGGTTACGGAAAACATAGTTCCCATGCATTTCATGTACTTTCAGCCAGCGAAAAGTACAACATAAATTTCAAAAATCGCGATTTTTATTGCAGAAATGGGCTCTACGTTGAAAAATAAGTTGATTTGACTCTTTGTTTGACTTCCTAGGCCACCGGGAACCCTATTTTCGAGACCCCCCAACAATCGTGAAAGACATGAAAAATTTCATAATTTTGTTTTGTTTTTTTTTTTTTTCTGTTTTTTTTTTTTCATACGGATCCTTTGAGACCCGACTTCGTGTCTTTAACTTGGCACTGAAGATTAAGTGAGGTGTCTAAAGTGATCAAGATATAATGGAGATGAGCCCGGACCAAAAAAAAATTCTAA
The DNA here is from genome assembly GCA_024516035.1 of Bactericera cockerelli. Lineage (NCBI taxonomy): Eukaryota > Metazoa > Arthropoda > Insecta > Hemiptera > Triozidae > Bactericera > Bactericera cockerelli. Next base: position 24,187,480 of record CM044960.1, read on the forward strand.
ATTATAAGCGGGCGGCCCATTTGGGCGGCCTCGGGTTTTGGGAGCCCAAATCGGGAATTGAAGGATAATAATAGTCTTAAGTGGTATCAAATGAAAGATCTTGATGAGCAGATACCAAATTTATTGATTTTATTCCTTCATCCGGTCCACTGGGTGGCACCTGGTGGCTTTTTCATTTTCTTTGGCGGGTAGGTACCTTCGAATCCTTAGCTTAGTGGTCAGATCTTGGCCAGTATGTATTTTTCGAGATGACCTCGCTCTCTCACTGCAAAATTTTAAAGTTTAAGTTTCCAAGTATTAATTTAGTTCATTTTCCGTCCGTTTCTGTAGAAGATAACTTTGTCTATTGGTAGCATGCTCGACCTGCCACCCAGTCAGCATGGGTTCGAATCCTGGCGGGGACGAAATTTTTTAGCTCTATATTTTCAATTTGGGCTTAACGTTTTGTTTTTCCAATCTTTATATTTGATATTCATGACGACCCCATTACCCTCGCGAGGAAAATTTTAGAAGTTGCAGAATTGGACAATGACCTGTGGCGGCATTACGAGATTGATTTTGGACAATTATGGTTGGATGGAGATAAAATATGATGAATTAGCTCTCATAATGTCGATGCTACTCACTAAAAGTTGTGACAAAGTAGTGACTTTGGCCAAGTGGCTAGGCTTGCACGCACGATGACTTGGGTTCGATCCCCTTCAGGGAAGTTTTTTTTCTCTGTCCATTATGTCCGGGGTACACTCATACCTCGTGAGGTATTGATAAGGGACTTCACAACCGAGTTCTCTCCCGCTCATGGTTTTATCAACACCAAATTGTCTCCCGTCGCGTCGCTTGCATTTTTACCTGATTTTATACCTACATAGTTTAGGCCTAGCATAAAAATTATAATCGAAACACCTAGGAATCATTGATATAGACCTGAGGCATGGCCTTCTATGTTTGTATTTTTCCTAAACCTATGATAAACCCAAGGCATGGCCTTCTATATATTTACCTAACCCTATTATAATCCCGAGGCATTGCCTTCTATGTATTATCCCTAACCCTTACTATATGTATTCCTGAGGCATTGCCTTCTATGTATTATCCCTAACACTTCTATCTATATTCCTAAGGCATGGCCTTCTATGTATTTTACTCAACTCTACTATACACTGAAGGCATTGCCTTTCATTAGTTTCATTATAGAAGGCCGATTCTTATAGAAAAATGATAATGTTATAGTTTTCATTTTCTTAAATACCTAATGTAAAAAAGCATGGTTTTATTTCCGGGAGAGATACTCGTGGTGACCCCTGCAACAAGCCGGAGAGGATTCGGGTAAGAAAAGGTCAACGGGAGAGAACTCATTACCTCACCTTGATAAGGTGATTACAAATTAATTTCTTTGGCATTTGTAAATCCAGGTGTTGTAGTGTGCCTCATAGGAGGCTCCGAGGTCTACTTAGCATTGAAAGATAAACCTAATCATGTGGAGAATAGAATCGAAAGATCTTGCATTGCAAATTTATATATTATTTACTCACTTTGGGGACTCAGGGGGCCAAATCTGTGATCCAAATACATATTGACCTTAGAAAAATAAAATACGTACTGCTAAAACTATATCTTAAAAAAGACAACTTGGTACATTCACATTTTCCCAGCTTATTTACTTTTGTCATTCCTAATGTTTCAGTAGTGTATGAACCTATATTTTCGTACAAAAAGAACTGATATCCCCCCAAAAACACCACTTCGTGGTTAAAAAAAGAAGAACGCCTCACTCAAAGAATGATTATAATTAGCTAAAAATAAATGATATCAAATTGAGAACACCTTGTCCCCTCTCTTTCTACATCTCTGCACTCTTCTCTGAATTTATTCCTCTTATGTTTAGCTTTATTTATTCTTTCTAGGGGTCATGCCAAACTTGATTTCTCTTTAAATTTACTTGTTGCACGGCAATAAAAAATGGCGGTCGCGGTGTAATTTTCTCGATTCAAATCAAATAAGTTCAGAAAAATCATACTCCGACCGCCATTTTTTATTGCCGTGCAACAAGTAAATTTAAAGAGAAATCAAGTTTGGGATGACCCCTAGAAAGAATAATAAAGCTAAACATAAGAGGAATAAATTCAGAGAAGAGTGCAGAGATGTAGAAAGAGAGGGGACAAGGTGTTCTCAATTTGATATCATTTATTTTTAGCTAATTATAATCATTCTTTGAGTGAGGCGTTCTTCTTTTTTTAACCACGAAGTGGTGTTTTTGGGGGGATCAGGATATCTGATGAAAAATTGTACGCCTTTACAAAACCCACTAGTGAAGTGGTGCGGCCAAATAAACGTTGTCCGCGTGAAAATGAATTCAAGCGGTCTTTGAAAAATTGCAACAACAAAAAATTAGAGATCTATAAAGCACGTGAAAAGTACAAAAAACTGGAGTAGCTACCAAATTTTGTGAGTTAAGTGGCGCGGCCACTTTGATGATACTCGACGACGAGAAAAATCTTAACGGGAAATGTAAGTCGGTAAGCCGGAATGGGGGGTGTTAGCTAAAACTTTTATTCATTGAAGAAACCGATACATAATTAACTATACTATACTATCTTTAAAATAATAATTCAAAATAATTTAACCATACTATCTTTAGAGCAATACTAGATAGAGTCATCCTGGCAGAGTGCTCTAGAGTAGTCTAGACTAGAGCACTAGGCTTGGATGTACTTGCATGTAAGCTGGCTTCGATCCCCAGCGATACAAAAAAAATCTGTCCTGTTATCTGCTGTAGGTCCAATGTCCATTCTTATCTCGTGAGGAAAATTGAGTAGTTTACTTATAGGATTCACTTCCTGTGGCGGCATTTCGACCAAGCAATGAGGTACGTATATACAGGGTGTTTCAGAAAAGTGTGCATTAATTTTAACCACGTATTTTATGTACCATTTTAGGGGGGGTCAACTCTATAACAAAATTCGATTAACCACCAAAAAAGTATGGCCTATTTTCTTTCAGTTAACCCCCCTGTGGCCGTCCCTGAAAGTGCAATGACCTCAATTCTCACATCAAAATAACGGCGTTATCTTTTATTGGGAGTCAATTTTTTTCCGCGTTTCAATAACTCTAACAGGTAAGGCGTAATTCAAAATCTAAGATTTTTTTAAAAAACCTTTAGAGATGTGTATCTCCCTTATGAAGCACTTTCGCCCATTTTGTTATAGAGTTGACCCCCCCTAAAATGGTACATAAAATACGTGGTTAAAATTAATGCACACTTTTCTGAAACACCCTGTTATATGGGCAAATGATGATATAAGGAGTCTCGTAATGCTGTGCTACCCACTAAAGTTGTGATCTGAGAGTTCTGAGACCAAGTATATGAATAGTAAAACAACTAAATTACAAAAATACATAAAAGTTCTCATTTGATTTGACAAACAATTAGTATCATTATTATAATGAGGATAATTAGAACGCGACACTATCACCAGTCAGGTTTATAGTACTTTGTCCTGAGGACACTTTGGCAAGGTCCTGACATGGTTCAAACATATCTGATTGAGGACAAGGGTTCTGAATTTAATATTAAGCAGGTAAGTATCATATTTAATAGGTTTGCTTTTTATATGTTACTACTTTTTTATATGGTCATGATAAAATACTCGTAAAATATTTCGGTTAACAAATTATATTTTTCTAAGTAGAAGGTAATAATACACTCGTATGATTTATTTCTACATTGCCATAAAAATAAATCACCTCGTTTAAAAATAAAAAAAATCACCGAGTTTAAGGGACAACCGCACAGCGAGAACTGGTAAAAGAATTGAGTAAATATTATTTTTCGTGTCAAATTAATATGACATGCCCGTTATTATCAAACCCGTATTAATTTGATTTGCTGAATATAAATTGACTGATCAAGAATTAAGGACAATGATTGTCATTCATTTTACTTATCTAACTGCTCTCAGAAGTTTCTCGTTGCTATGGCCATTTTATGTAATTTCTTTAAAAACAAAATTGTTTTTAAAGTGAAATTAATTTTATGGAATACTAAATTTAAAATGAATTGGTGGTAGAAACATCACATGTCTTTCCTCATTCTCATTAAAAATAAAAAAAAATCTTCACATTTTTTTCCATATTTTGACATTTGGATATGCAGTTTATCGAGGGGGATGAAGATTTCAAACATCGCAGACATTTTAGCCAGAAACGTCACATCCTGCCAAAAAGCAGTCCAATTTTGCCAGTTTAGATCATTCTACTGCTACACTAAACGGGCAACTGACACGATATTCTTATTTAGAGCCTATAAGTATTTGACAACCTACACCTTTATAATAATAATGTAAAGATAAAAAAAAAAAACGAAATCCCACCTAGTGTGTTGAATTTTAACGAAAAGTCTCTGTTTCTAAATATAGGCAAAAAGTTCAAAGCCAAACCGTTCATGAAGTTCACTTTTAGTTTTAAAGCACCACCTGACTGTTGTGGTACTGAAAATGGGACATCAAAAATTTCAATTCATTTAATTTTCTATAGACTAAGGAAAAAAAGTCGTGAAAATCAACATTGAAAACAAGAAATTTAATAATTTAGTGTAATAAGGCTTTATTCAGATTAGACTGATGGCTCAAGACAAGGAGTCCCATTACACCAACTGTTCCTGTCGGGTCAGGGTCAAGATTAGTTCACCCTCCACGTATTCAGGATTTGTGAAGAGATAAACAAATATTTGCATTTAGCCTTCAACACCTAATACTGCTCAAAGAGGATTAACACTTTTTCTTTGTGTGACGAATTTTCCTTGATGGATTGGCAATCATTATGGAATTTTCCTGAAATATTATAAAAACAGCAAAATCTGTGTATACTACTGGCTCACTAGGTTTCTACTATTGGGGATATATGCATGTCCATCTATCTGTATTGTAATTATTAAATAAAAAAAAATATGTATGATTGTATACTATGTTTTTACTGAGCCTTTGTGTCTTTATTTAATTGAAAAAGGTTTACATTATTTTCGATTTCAATCTCAAGGAAAAGCTGTGGTCTATAGTCTACTAGCGGGCTGCACCCGCTTCGCCAAGCCATCACACACCCAAACCCATACATCACACCACCCATACATCACACACAACCACACCCACACACCACACACAACCACACCCACACACCACACACACATTCACACAGAAACACACACACATCCACACACACATACACACCACCCATACATTACACACACACCACCCATCACACACACACACACATACATCACACACACACCACCCATCACACACACACACACACACAACCATCATCGCTGTAAATTTCAAAATCCCGCGCCAAATCTATCATAGCGGATATTGATAATGTAGCCAACTGGCCTATATTTCGAGAACGGTTTGTCAGAATATAACAACAAAGGGCTCAAATAAAAGCATGTGATGTTCTCATACAGTTTTTACAATAAAAATATAGGTCCTCGCGATAAATTTTAAGTTTTCCGCGCTGGAATCTGCTAAAAAACGTGAAAAATCTCGAGAATGGTACGTCAGAATGTGGCCTGAAATGAATTATATGAGAGCTAATTTTGTCTAATGTGTTATTAAATAATAAAAAATGTAGGTCCTCGCGATAGATTTCAAGTTCCAGGGCAAAGACTGTCTTAAAATTGGACCCTTCCTCAAGGAAATACTTGAGGAAGGTCATAACTCAAGGACAGTTTGGAATTTCGAACTTTTGACAGTTTTCCTGAACATTGTACGACAATTTACATGGGGTCATCTCTCATCAATTTTTTGCTATCTCTTACCGTTTCGCCTAAACAATTCCGGACACACAAAGATACAAAGCCCGTCCATATTTCTCATTTATATATAGAGATAACAACAACAACACTATCTTAAACCTCTTTTGATTCTTAAATTCTTTCTCGAAATCGCATCATAAAGCGGAAGTGGAAAAGGAGTCAAAGTTATCGCTCCAACTCCCATTTTGGCTAAAAAATTATGGGAAATTCTAAGCATTAATGTACAAAATTACATTTTGATACCATCTACTATAGTGAACGTTTCAATACAATGGACTTAATGGAATTATGAATGTATCCATTTCCATTGTTCATAGACGAAACTACATTTCAGCATTAGCCATTGTAATCCACATGTTAATTAGATAGCATAAGAAGCTCAGCAGGGAAATTAATGATAGCAAGATCTGTTTTAATTAATGGTTCACAAGGATGTGGTTAGCATTGGCTATGGTGAGACTCCCATGAGAGTCACAGAGTGGGGGGAATTGAACCAAGTATGGAATAATAATACAATCATACACTGTTTATTTGTTTGGATAATTAATTCCTAACATATTCGATTTTTTTAATTTCCTTTTTTGAATTTTTAACAATCATACATAATGGAATAGCTCAAAGCCCAGCACTTAGTTCCTAGTATAAAAAATAGATTTTTTTTAAAAAGAGTAATTCAAATAAATATACTCAGGGTTGGACCACATAATAAAGTATGTATGTACGTATGGTTTTATTTGTGGTGAAGCACAAGGCCTCTTCACAATTTTTGTGGGTAGCACAGCATTACTAAGAGCCTCCTTTACTTTTCGAATTATTCTATTACATTAATTTCTTTTTACTCTGGTAATGCCGCAAGTAAAAACGGCCCACATCCTAATATACGGTCCTGTAGACGTGACTCGGGCCTGAACAAAACTTATCATCCATAGCTAATTTTATGATATACCTACGTTAATAACAAGCTGTAATACCGTGTGTTAGTGTTAAGAACCAACATCTCGACTCAGTAAACATTCTTAAATACATTCTTAAATAGAATTTACTCGGTGTACATCAGGTACAACTTCTCACTTTTCTGTTTATACTGATTAAAATAGAGAGGTTAGTTGATGGCATGGATATTCAGAACTATTACCTGCTCATGAGAGCAAATAAGCTCGAAACAGCTGTCCAGGTATGTTCTGATATTCATGTACATCTGGTACAACTTCTCACTTTTCTGTTTATACTGATAGTTGATATACACAATATTCTGATACACACTGTATGCGATGATTCTTTATTTTAGACTACTGATTGGGCGGAAAATCCCATCTCGGAAAATTACTAGTTTGACAACTTGTGTGTAATTATAATGTTGTTGTAGCGAGCAGTGGCGTAGCCAACTGATCGCAGTAGCTTGATCGATGGGTGGTGGACACGTTAACCTGAAGGTCGGTCCTTCGAGTCTCAAGCAAGGAGAATTCTTGTAAAGAGAGTGCTAATAGTGTATCTCTGACATCACTATTGTGAATAATACACAGACTATAATGATAACCTAGTGGCGGAGGAGTTGATGGTCACACCTCTGATTCACGGATGAAACCATTGTCAGAAAATACCAGCTCTAAGAAACAATCTGAATTTTTTTTTATGTTATTGTAAAGAAATACTTTTCATGTATTTTCCGTTAGTTTGGAAATAATAAAGAATTTCAAATATGCTACTGTATTTCTGGAAAGGTCTATTTCCTATTGTGGATGGTTCTAGGTAGACTCTACACTCATCAACTCTACATAATTATAAATAGTATTGTAGTGTTTCTCAGTATGCGAATTCTTATCAGGTGATGTGTTCAAGCCAGGTCCAATTTTATGTTTACTATTCCATTATCTTTTTGTTATCAGGTTGAGTGTATTCTTATTTTGTAAAGATAGCAGACTCCAACTTCCTGGTGATATCCTGAAGATGATGAGCAGATGGAATACTTTGAATTCAAGTATCACATTGTTCATGATATTGATGACTATCTCAATTCTCAACAGTAGTGTAAATATACCTGCAAAGGTAACAGGTAATGATAACAGTACTGATAATGACAGAATACAATAATATCCTGGGAACGAGTTACGTACTTGGCAGTCCATGAGCAATATTAAGAATCATAAGGTCACGGATATACATGAATTCAAAAAAACCACCTGTTGGGTAAATAAAAATAAGCAACAGCCAGCAAGGTGAGACATGGGACGGTGACCACTCCCCGCGCGAGCATACAAATCATTTATCCTGGTGCAATGTCCTATCTGTCAGCAAAAAAAAAAAAAAAAAAACAAATGCCTCTTCTTATCATTAAAACGATGAAGGGGGGGGACCACAGTATGCAAAGGCTAACTCACATGTGATAGCAGACTAAGGCACTCTTATCAGTCAGTCATTTGCATGAGTCATAGGCGTGTGATCGTTTAGGTTTAGAGGCATTAGGACATTCGAGAAACGTAAATAAATTATCACTTTTTTGTTTTGTTTGTGACTGATATTGGTTTAAATTATTATCATCCGAGCAATTTTCTGTAGGTACAGTAAGACTAACAAGCAGAGACAACGAGATGTACAGTGATAATAATATTCAATTCAATTCAATTCCATGTATATTTATTTTAAGTGCATGGAAATATTTACCTATAGTAATAATAATTCCGCCTTATTTATGTTGTCCAATTAGGAATAATGAGTCTCATTATTCCACAGCAGTTAGCCCAAGACGTATTATTATGTGGTCAAAATCCCAAATGGGAGGACACCTAAACTTGTCATGTCCGGGCTGGGATTCAACTCCTTGGATGCCGGCCGGCATGGGTTCTAAGTCCGAAGCTCCAAAAAAAGTTTACCATGAAAGCGCCAAGTACATTTTTTTTGTGTGGAAGGTAATTGTGTTCCACAACCGTAGAATTACATTCAGAATTGAGTCATTTATAACATTTTACGCTCGTGAATGTATGATTCAATCACGGCGAAAATAGTCGAACGAACGTTTAATTGAACTCGGAATATTACCGATTTGACCCCAATAGAGATTGATTCAATTGACAGGTCAGAATCCAGTGACTGAATCTCTTGCGGCGTGCTACATAACCAGGGCCCCTATGGGTGTGAAGTAATTTGTACTTCCACTAATATCATATACCAGATCCATCAATAACAACTTTAAAATTTCCAAAAGGTGGGGGCTATTAAAACCACGGTCTATCTAAAAAATATGAAGTACAAATCAACTTCTCACTTTTCTGATTTACTCTGATCTAGAAGTCACGTTTTATGCATACTTGATGAGATAGAAAATTTGTTCGTGTTCTGCAGAAGATGTACACTTAAACTTTAGAAACGCAAGTACGAGATACGTAATTATTCAATTATATGATAATGTAACATCTCTGCTTGTGTAGTTTTCTAGGGTCATTACACTCTATCATGAAGCAAATAACTGACTCTGAGAATAAAATATCAAGCATTGGCCGGATTTCGAACCCACATCTTGTTATTCACGAGACTGCGTATCTCTCCTATTACACCAGCGGACCAAGGGTACGCCGCAGATATCCTTGCAATAATATTTGGCACAAGATTGTTGTGAATTCGTCACGCGTGCTCGATAAGCCATATTAGGAAAATTGCAATTTTTTAAGGGCAAATGGTACTAGAGGATTTTTATGTCTTTACGTATAGAGGGTATTAGAGGTAAAATTATCAACACTATAATGTAAGTATGTAACTATTGTAAATTATCAGTTAGTCAGTATCAGTATAAAAAAAAATAATTTCGACAGTATGCAAAAACAAGGAATAATATCTATCAATAATACAAAGCATTAGAAAGGACTAAAATAAATATGGATAAAACCATCAAGGTAGGACATCAAGATATTGTTTTTTTTTTTAAGTTTATAGACATACTTATTTAAAAACTTGTATAAGTACTACTATATAGGCATCAAAACATTAAAAAATCTTTTTATTTTTACTTTAAATATTCAATTTACTATGGATATACACATAAACAATAATGTATGTACATCAGAAGAACACTTTAAAAAAGAGATAATTTTTCTCTCGTTAGTTCGTAGAACACTTACAAAAAGGTAAATAAAAAAAAGTTTCTAAAATATCTAAGTTATATTTTTTTTAAAATATTTCTGTGAGAAATCTAAAAACACGCACAAATTCCGAAAATTTTACGGCTAAGCAGTGTTTGCCAGGAAAAATCACTAAAAGAGATGTACACTTTTCTGATTACGTCAAAGTCAAGAAAATTACGAAAAAATAAAAGTAAACACGCACGAAAGTAACACAAAAACAATTATTTTTTCGAAATTTAAAACACAGAAAAGACCCGATTAGAGCGAAGACATAATGTCTATAGCGACTCTGACTAGTCACTAAGCTAGTAAAGCTACTGAGAGTTCTGATAACAGACTAACTCTAGACTAGGGGTCCTGCAGCCAGACAGATCATTATCCCCAGTGCCAGGTTGCCAATCTAGGGAGCCTGGTGCATACATAACTGACCGCTAGGACCCCTTGCTAATCAGGTGGTACAAATGAATCGCTATCAGCTGACAGAGATACCGAAGTCCTACATAGAACAACCACGTAACAGATACAGGTAACAGGTGCCATGTTATTATCTCCGTGGGTACATTTGGGTACAACAGTTGTGGACTCTTACGATTAACCTAACCTAACATACCGTGACGCATCATAATTTGACTAAAACTGATCGCTGACAACTGCTAAAAATGAATGTTCTCTAAACGGGCGACTATACACATACCTACATAACCTGCAAATAATATGATAAACTATGGATGGACATGGAAGGCCAACCCTTATCTGAAAGTTTTGAACTCATTACTAATGAGTCATTAGACGGGATAAGGAATTAACATGATTACCCTTATTGAGACCATCAGAATGACAAAGAAAGTTATAGGTACTTTAAGAAAAAGTAAATAAAGATACATAAAAACAAAAAACTGAGCCCACAAATATTTTTTTTTTTTTTTTAAACAAGTGTGTAAAAAAAATAATGCTGAATTCTTTCGATGCTTAACAATAATAATATTATCTTTTTCACAAAGTCTCATTGTTTCTAATGTCAAACTTACAGGAGTTAGAAAATGTAAATGACATTTTTTAAATCAAATTTTCAAAAATAATAATGATAATTATAGAGTAAAGTATGTAAAGATAAATGGAAAAAATAAAAATAAAACTGGGTAAATACAGATGAAAAAGGACAATCATCCTGAGCAGATATTCCGGGGTTAATCTGGGCTGTGGCAGATGCCTGTCAAGTGAACAAATAATATTCAGGGTCTGACAATAAAGAATAGTATAAATAACATAATGGAACCACTTCTCTTGCGTTGCAATCTAAATAAAGTTATGAGTTACCATAATGATCATTATTATTTGTGTTGATCACAATCACTCAATCTAGCTTAACGATTTTTTTGTTTAACTTGGGACTTGAACGTCTTGAACCACCAACCTCCAGGTTACAAGTCGGCCGACTTATCAATCAAGTTATTGAGATCGGTTTGAACAAAGGACTTACTTATACTGACCAAAAGAGCGGCACTTGATGACCGACGGCAATATTACCATAGTCCTCAGAGATTCTTTCACACATCACATTTTTGAGAACGATTAATTTAGCTCCCTGTGGTTCCTCGGGTGGATTTTAAGCCCGTCTTTTCAGTTCTCATCATGCCCGTTTGAGCGATACAGAGCCCTGCCCTGTTTATTTGCATGGCATAAGTGCGAACATATATGCCGTTCAATTGTACTGAGGTATAGTTTTTTAAGTTAGTTATTTTTTAAGTTATCATATCTGTGCTTATCACTTTTGTGATATCACAACTACTCAAACTCGCTCTACTAAATCTACGCTGAAACCGGGACTTGAACCACCGACCTCCAGGTTACAAGTCCGCCGCCTTATCGATCGACCGACGAGCCTTATCTGATGTATAGTATTTTAAAATGATCACCTGGCAGAAGAACCAACATAGAAGCAGAGGAATAAAAATTTAGGTCGGGAAATGAAGGAGTAGACTATTGAAAACACAGTTTGAGAAGACTCAAATTTGAAAATCAGTCCCCTTTGATTTAGGTAGATCTGGTAGATATTAATACAAACAAATACTTAATAGCTCCTATAAAATCTAAAGCCGAAGACCATCAGCTGGGATATGGTATATACTTCACTGTGCACTGATAGTCAATTGGTTAACGTTGGTTCAAATCCCACCCAGTGCATGCATTTTTCCTCATTAATTTGAGTTTGTGACCACATAATAATAAGACTCTGAGGGTTAGGTGGTAGAAAATGTTTTGAGCATTAACCTTCCACTAAAGAGTGTTATTATTATTATACACCTATTGCAGTTCTGAGAATTTTTCACTAAACGTAGGTATAATAGGGCAAGGACTCTGAATATTACAGACCTCTCTTTAAATAAATATTCATTAAAAAATATATAATAACTACTTTCGTTGAATTACACAAATTCTAAATTACAATTTTTAAATCAATAGGAATCAAAATCACCCCCTTGCATAGTGTAGCCAAGACCAACCCAGTATTTGGCACATCAGCAGCAGGCAAGAAGGATAATAATAGAGCTGGGAGAGATAGTCATACTGAGAGCAGAGGATTGGCACTCAATCACATGAGACCTACTGCGCTTGCTGGGTTCATTATTTATAACCGTCAGTTATAATTATATATTAGGTTTGAACCGTCAATAATAAATATATTAGGTTTGAAAATTCATCTCGATGTATTAGCTAGGCTAGAGTTAGGCAAGCAACTTCTATTGTAAATAGAACAAAATAATTGTTCAATAGGTACATTATTATAAATAAATAAATAATGGGGAAATAAAATTGTAAGTATGTACATATTATGGGTGTTAATTATGTAGAAAATCATAATTACAATGTAAATAAACAACTCTTTTCAGCTATCATGACTCTTTCCTTTCTGCGAACTGCTTCCAGTAGGTCAGAGTATAGCTTCAGTTAGAATATTTGTATTGAGGAAATTTTCATGAAAATTTGGGAGGTTTCAGGGCTTCATGTTCCTGCGATATGAGAGTTTTTTACAACAACAAAAAATCATTTAAATTGACCTCTCGATAAATTCCCAAAATACATTACTAATAGGAAAGCGGCAACGTAGCACAGTTCGAAAACTGCCAACATGAAATAAACAGAGTATACAGTAACGAATGGTATGTGTGCTAATATGTGAGCTAACAACAATGTACCCTGGGTAACAGTTTATTAATCAGATTTGTATAGTAAGAACAACATTTTAACAACAAATGAAATGAGTTCATTTGAATTTCTTATTATTTTAGATTTAATCGGTACCATCCACAACATCACTATTTCGCACTTTTGGATTAAATTATACATTGAATCCTCAAGATTAATAAAAATTGCATTATGCAATTATGATTAACTACTTGTCAAAATTACTAAACAGAAAAAAATGAGGCTAAATGAAATCAACTACAAGTTTTTTACAATTGAAAAAAATACGATTCTATGAATGCATGCAACTATGCATGGGGAATATGGGGATATTGACATACAGCGCACTTCTGGTGCTGTTTACACATGAGTCGGCAATAAATTAGCATTTACGTCAATGTTTTTTTGCCGGATCGACAGACGAAAAATTCATATAAATACACACACAACTACCAACAATAATCTGTGGTTTTATGCTAAAAAATTTTGTCACACCGGAAATAATTGAGGCAAGTAGATTTAGTTCTTTTTTTGTCCCAGGGTCAATTGAAAACTTGAAACCACGAGTTCGAAGATAAATGGATACAACATACATAAGTAATGAATAAGTACGGACGTCCGGCATTAATTCTATACCTATACGTTTTTGTTCATTTTGGTTTGGATTTGGAATAAAATTGGAATTACTTTTTGCAAGGATAACCACTTTTCGCACCAACAAAAAATAACTTGTGAAAATAATATTTCTCCTGTTTATAGGATTAGGATTAAGTACATTCTAAATTCAATTAAATTCAAATTATTTATTGTGAAAAAATTTCAATACAAAAAGTATGTGTTTCAGTTGTTTCACATTAAAGATATTATAGAAATACAGAAAATTATATAATCTATCTAGAAAGAAATTATTAAAGGAAAACAATACTTAACTGAAAACAAATCTTTTAAAGGTAAACAATACTTAACTTAAAACAAAATAGTTTAACAAAATAGTTTAAATTCTTGTATAAGGCGTCTGTATTCTAATTGACTGATTCTTTCTTGCTCTCTATATCTTCTATTTCTGTCCACTTCCTTCTCACACAAAATGGCAACACAGCTTCGACCATCACTTACAGTACTTGGTCCTAGGAATTTACTGAAAAACAGTCACACTTTCTTAATGGGCGTCACCGTCGCGAATGATTCCCCTATTTAACCAGCTCTGAGTTCAAACACAAGTTTCTACGTCATGCACAGAAATGGGAGGGAGGGACGGAGGAGAGATAAAGAATTCATGTTATACAATTGCAGAGCTTTCCCATTTTCACTCCCTAGTATTCCTTCGGGAGATATCGAACCGCAAAGTTTTCATTTGAAAATGAATAGCATAAGTCGGGACGGGAAAATTGGGAGGGAGGAATAGGAGGGAGAATTTTGGGAAAAAAACGAGAATGGGAGCTACACATATCTATTATTAATAGAATAGGGAAGGAATGGGAGGTTATGGGATAGCAGCATATACGTGGAAGAAATGAGATGATCGTTTAGGAGGATAAGAAGATTTCGCGAGCTGCAAGAGGGATGAAAATGTTGTGCTTTGCAAGAGAGCAAACACAATCATGAAAATGGCTCCAAACTTTTTCTTTCCTTTTATTAGAGTGCTTTCTGGTATTTGACAATACATAAAGAAAGATATAATAAAATGTCCATTTCCGTTTATGTCCCATACCGCTCAATCTAATGTATTCCGTAGTGAAGTGTAAACATAACACTAATGCTCGCAACCCATGTGCAATTGTGCATATAAAAAACTACAAGATAATTATGTTTAGTTTTTGATTTCTTTATCCTATAATTTCCTTATCCTATTATCCTTTTTTATCATACATCTTAGATGGGGGTTGTGACATATCAAATCCAATCATTTTGAGAGAACTCTTACCGTTGAGTCACCACTGGCGGAATTTGACTTATTTTCGAGTGATAAGGAAAGTCGTGAGGTGTCACACTAGTTTATTTTTCCTCGAAATTGTTTACGTATAATAGGTATAAAAGTTAGTGCAGATATTTTCACAACAACTGTCTGTCAGCTCTGGATTTAAAATCAGAGACCGTATTGTAAGCGAGGAGCTTACTCCTGAATCTAACTAAACCACTAGTAAATCCTATCCCTGAAATAACCCCCACTTCCCGCCAGTAAGAAAGGCACTGGAACAATTGTAATGTCTTCATAGCACACCGAGAGTGCAAGGTCTTGGAAAGCTTTTGTGTGTCTGAGCTCCAGTTTTATTAGCTTAATAAAGCTTTATCCCTTTTAATCCTCGAGCAAAAGTTTGCTTGCACTTCAGGCGACATTATGAAGAAATATAGATCTGTTGGGAGCAACACAAAAGTTTCAAGTGAAAAGGAGATAGAGAAACTTTATATTTTTTCGACGCAATTATCAATGTCTTTTTTATTTATTTTGGAGACGCGATTCGACAGTTCTACGAAGATTTGCTCATAAGTCTGAAGGAAATGAAAACAGCTGAATTTCGAGCAATCCGAATATTATGGCTTTTTAGGCCAAATTATTTTGAGAAAAATGAAAAAGATTTTATTTGAGATATAGAAGATTATCACAACTTTTCTCTTTGCTTGTCTTTTTCTTTTTATTCGTCTCTCTCCAATAAACCATACTATCAATAAATAAATAAAAATCAATAAATCTCTCTCTCTCTCTCTCTCTCTCTTTCTTTCATGAATTGGCGGTCGAGTGGTTGTAGCGTGAGTCTAGTACTTTCAGCAGCACAAGGAACCATGGGTTCGAATCCTACCCAATGCATGGATTTTTCCTCATTTATTTGAGAACATGAGCACAGAATAATGGAACTTATAATTCCTTTTCTAGCAGAATAAATTAGATCTATCATTATTTTGTCATCTCTTCTTGTCTTCTTTTCTCAGCACGAACTTACATTCAATTTCTTAGAATCCAACTTCTTTGCCCAAAATTCCAATACGCAAAATATTTTCATTTCAGTGAAAATTTTCTTCTAACTTTCTCACTACTCTCTCTCTTTATTTCTTTATTACTTCTCTCTCTCTCTTACTCATTTCTCTCTCCTTTTCACACTATTTCTCTCTTAAATATGTTTCTCTCTTTCTCACCCTCATATTATTTTCTCTCACTTTATATTTTTCCTAAAGCGTGAAAGCTTTGAACATGAACTTACTTCGTGAAAGCTTTGAACATGACCTTACTTAACTTCTGCCAAAGAGTGGGAATTTAAACAGGAGTAATTTGATGAATGAATACAACTAGTGAGACAGTTAGTGATGCAGAAAAAGAGAGGGCAAAGGACAGATATAATTTAATTGAGTTTGAGAGAGAGGGACCATTGGGTCTCTTTTCTCAGCACGAACTTTTATTGAATTTCTTAGAATCCCACTACAAGATAAGAGTAGAAAATGAAGGAACACAGAGAAAAAAACATAATTAAATAGTGAGAAAGGAATAGGAGGTAATGGAATTAAATTCATTTTTTGTGCGCAAAATGGGAGTGCAATGAGGTTACAGAATAAGTCCACATGACAAAATAAAACAAAGAGACGGGGATAGGAAGAAGAGGGAGAATTTACTTTCCTTTCCAGACAATTTTCTCACCATGGGAGGGATTTTGATCACGTCGTTCCCATAATTATTAAATACGGCTGCGAATAGTCTGGAGAGCTAGAACCAACTGTGAGGGGAATTTATTTGGGAACTTTTCTCAAGAAAAAGCTCGGAAAAATATATTATCGAAAACTCAATGAAATTTGAAACAGTACCTGCTTAATTTTTCAAAAGCTCGAAAATGAAAGTGTATTCGCGAAAACTCAATGAATTTTGTAACAGCACTTCATTTTTCAATTAATTGCTTAAAGCGCGAAAAAATATATTAGCAAAACTAAATGAATTATGAAATGGTACTTTTCGTTTTTCAATACCGATTGCTAAAGAAACTTTATCGAAATTTTGTGAAGGCAGTGGGGTTGGTAAAGCGAGTAGTTTATGAACGCCTTGAATTCGTTATAGATATGCAATATGCAATGAACTAATCAATCTCTGGACTAGTTAGATTCCAATCTAACTCATCGTTTTTTACTCACAATTGATTTCTTTATGAAACTCCTAATCACATCATTTACCTATTGTAACACCCAAGTAGCTACCCATTTTTCCTCACGAGGTATAAGTGGACCACGTTCATCCAAAGTACAGATTTTTTTATTATTAAAAAAAGTAATTGTGCCCTGGAACTGCTTTCGCATTACTTAAGGGCATTGTTTACGCCTTTACACCGTTCCGGAAACGGAAAAACTCGGTGAGAATTTTCCATTCAGACCGGGACTCGAACCCGCAACCTCTGGGTCAATAACCAATGCTCTTAACTACTGAGCGACGCAGGTTGCCAAATATTAGATTTTTCTACCCCAACAGGATTTGAACCCAGGTCAACGTCCCACAAAGACTAATCTGTTATTTTATTGCAAGATTATTTACAAGGCTGGACATTGGATACAATACGTAGTACATACACACACACATACACTGCAGGCATCAATTAGAAATGCAATTACTGTTTTCCAGCAACATTGTATGACATACATTAAAAGTCGTATTGGGAATTATTGAAGCATAAATTTATAATTCTCATTGATTATGACGATAAAAACAGACCTGCAAATCCCACAAGGACAGACAACAACCTAGAACTGGCGCGAATATAACAATTATTACAGCGATAGTTCTGTTGGAGTAAAATAATGAGCTTAACAGCACGAATATAGCCTGTATTTCAAGTAACGCCCCCAAATCTAATAAATTAATTAAGCTGATAAAACGCAATCCACTATCAGAATTTAGAATTATTGCTACCCATTTTTTTTTATTGCTAGGTAGCTATAGGAATGCCATTTTTTCCGCGGTCTTGGAGTCAAGTTTGATCCTATATGTATGTACCAATTGTACCATAGTGTACGATACATTATTAATGAAGCTTCAATTTGACAAGGAGCAATAAAGAAACATTAATGGCTTGAGCAAATGATAAGTATTATAGTACAAAATAGTCGACGTATAATACCGTAGAATGCAAAAAAACAATTTGGGTTTTTGGTCTGAATTTTTGGGACACCCTCAAAGGTTGATCACACAAAAAAATATTTAGGAACATAAAATGTAGGGAATTTATTTATGTCCTTACATAAAATTTATAGAGACATGATATGATTTTTTTCATTTTTATGCTGTAAATAAAAGCGGGTAAGAGATTCATGATCAGAAGATTACAATTCACCACTATGGTACAAAAAATCAAAACAACAAAAAAACTTTCCGTTTCAAAAACTACAGTACTAGAATAATGGGAGATATCAAGTATTGAAAACTGGCCCGTTAGTGGTCACGTAAGACTTCAGTACCTGTTAAGTGCGGTTTTGTATTTCTCACGACTCTCATAGGCTAGGTCAGGTTATCTTAAATTAAAAATCAAGATTGTTTCGACTAAAAGTAGTTTTAGATCTGGTTATAATGGTCAAGGGCAGATAAATAAATTACTGAATTACCATTTTTCAAGTGCGTTTGAGAACTTTTTAAACAGTCAACTAGACTTTACTAAGTCAGAGAAATTCATTTTTCATCAGGTAATACTCTAGCTGAGTAGATAGCAAGCAGGTGACCCGGGTTCAAATCCTAGTTGGGTCGGAATTTTTCGGCTCTTTATTACCACTGCCTTGATTGTGCAGCGATCAGTATAGCGTAAAGTCATGGCAAAAAGCATACAGGATATTCAATATATTGAGGAAAAAACCGGTAATTCTGTGCTACCCGTTAATGTTGTAATATAAAAGAAAAAGAACATTAGTTATAATTTATCATTGAAAAAAAAATCAATGTCCTGTGATAAGCAGGTCTATCATGATGAACTTGATGAATTCAATGTAAATAAATAAGCAATCATAAAAAGTGGTGGTGGAACAAATCCTCCAAGTCTCTCAAGGTGTGTCCAGGAATTACCTCTCTTACCGTATCCGTTTCTAGTCGACCAAGTGAGGCATCTGTCAATCATGACATAACTGATACATTCTTGAGCAAAACAGATGTGAACAAAGCTAACAAGTATGGCAAGATGGGTGTGGATACAAGAACTATTAATAACTAATAATAAACTTTCAATCACATCTCCGAGCAAAACTTTACCAAACATAGAACACACCTTATTACAACCCATTCATCGCGCCATGAATAGCGAATTTATCTATCACATTGCTAGCAAACTATTGTTAATGTATGCCACTGAAATTTACTTTCTTTGTTCAGTCTGTAGGTCGTCTGGTTCAACATTTCATGATGTTAATCCAATGACGGTAACCTATCTGTTTACTTTTTAGAGTGACCTATTTGATATTATATTATTACCTATTTAATATGAAGCTACTTCTAACTACAGTGGCCATCAAAACGTTATTATGTACAGTATGAATAATGAGAGACTATAAGGATCGCCTTGCGGCCATATCTGGAGAATGGTCTGGCATACTTCTACCAGCGTATTTTGCGAATATACTACAGCGATCATAATCACAACACATACAATCTCTGATTCTCAAATTTCATTCCCGACTTGAAAATGGAAAATTCTTTGTACACAGATAGTATGAAATTACCTTATTTATAATGTCGGCTAACCCTATGCGAACAGTACCCAAGTTGAAAGTTCGCCTGTCCCAAGTTAAAAGTTCTCTAAATTTTGGGGTCTTCAAAATACGAGTACACATACCTATGATTAACATCTTTTACAAGGACCTCTTACTTCAAAGTCAGCTGTGTAAGCTGTACAGTTATAAAGACAAGCTTCTAAGGTCAGATAAGTAAATAAAAAATATAGGCAACATGTTCAGTGACAAATACGTCACCAGTTAGTTCTGTGAACTCAGCTCCTACAGATTTCAACTGATGGTGTCACATGCATGATGGTTTCGTTAAACTAAATTATGGTGAGTGTTCAAAAGCATGAACTTTTTAATAGTACTAATGGAACTTTTAATTTAATTATGCGACTTGCGTGACCAGAAAGAAATAGCTTCAAACGAATTACAACACCATTGTATGAACAAAGAAGTAACTCAAACGGACGCAAATGAAAAGAGTGTGATCCAATTTTAGCCGTTTGAATTTGTAGCACAAAACTAGAGGATAAAAATATGGAGGATATGGATAGAGGCATAGTGGAGTCACTAACGGTTCATGTCAGGCCGAAAAATAACAGGACAAAAGGAATCGAGCAGTATATGCATGGGTATATAGCTACTACATAGATATATTAAACTGTCGAAAATATCCAGTACAGGAATAGAACATACAACCTAGAAATTTGGAGATGTGGCATATTTCACAGAGGGCTTTTGTCGAAATATATCAGAAGTCAGTATTCATTTGGTAGACCTACCAAAACAATTTCCACTCTAAAACCGCATTGATGAAAGAGCATTGACAAAATGATAAATCACCACATGCAAATCTTAACAAGTTTTATTAACATTACCCATAAGACAATCCAACAAAGACAGCAAAGCCCAACAAGAAACACTACTAAAATTGTTCATTAACTTACAACGTGTTTTCCAGATTGGAGTTGAGAAGTCCTGAATCGATTTCAGCCCTGTTGCTTTCTCCTAGGGTACTTTCATCAACATTGTTGTCTAATTGCAGGATTTTTTCGTGTCCGTCTAGTACTTCTATGCTGTCATGTAGGGCAACAAAACGTCCACTGCGTTCATCATCTTGCAATTCAGCAGAACTATTAATATGCTTATCTTCCACATTAATTTTGAGCTGATCAGTACGGTTGATATAATTTTCAACAACATTAAGAACAGAATTTCCATTATGATTGTGTTCTATGATGGTATCATTATCATTGTGTAAGTCATTTTGTTCTATAGTGGTATCATCATCATTCAGAACTCCATTTTGTTTAGTGTTATCATTATCATTCTGAACTCGGTCTTTAGTGGCATTACTATTTTTAACAGCGTCAATGTGCTTTGCTATGACACTCAAGTCCCTGAGCAACCGTCGACGTTTGCTGGGTTTGCCACTCGGCTTCCAAAGATTGTCAACACATTTAAGGTCATCATTCAAGGTGCCAGGTTGTTCATTTCTACGGTCTTGACTATTGTCTGTTGGTGAGGTGATTTTCTCCTCGTCAATCAAATCACAGTCATTGCTTCGGAGACCACTGTGTTTATCAAAGGGCGCATCAGGCATGTTCTCCACACTATCGACTGGAGAACCGTGATCCTTGATGGCACTATTCATTTAAATTTATTTTATTATACTTTTTCAGTTTTCAAATGGCAATACTATGTCAAATGGCAGAAATCACACTATGTAACTATTCATAGTAGTGGTATGTTTGAGAGATTGTCGTATATTGTGTTAGAAATGACATTCCATTTAATTGGGAGCAACGATCTTTATTTTTAATTTATAAGGTTTCCTTTTTTTAACTATGACCTGAATGTCCTCCAATCTTTTACTGGGGTATGTATGAGATTTTTTTCAAGCCGTCCTCCAAAACTGTTTACAAACACTTTTAAAAAAGCAAAAGTCAAACTCATAAAAGAGAAACGTAAGAGGAAACTCAAAAGAAAAATACTGAAGTGTATGATAATTAGACATTGC
This sequence comes from Bactericera cockerelli, assembly GCA_024516035.1. Taxonomy (NCBI): domain Eukaryota; kingdom Metazoa; phylum Arthropoda; class Insecta; order Hemiptera; family Triozidae; genus Bactericera; species Bactericera cockerelli. The sequence continues at coordinate 24,209,282 of CM044960.1, forward strand.
GTTTAGTGATGGACATTTGATTTGAGTCATGGTGGAAAGTTAGATTTGGTATTACTCACTGATAACAACAAACTCGTTAATTTGATTATCAGTCAAAACAGAAAATCATACACCAATTAAATTAATCGTGCTGTTAGCTTATTATATCAAAGTTTTATTGAAATTATAGCAGTAAAAACTGTAAATTCAGAACGCGTACAGTAATTAAAAGCGTTTAACACCTGAATGACAAAACACCTTTCGTGTTAGGGCAGGAAACTTAAAGAGTTTTTAATAAGATTGGGGCTTAAACAAGCAATTAAAAATAGTTCTCAATGATAAATAAGCAATTAAAAATCTTTCGTGACTAAGAGTTGACATTTATAAGTTTTGTAATGACATAATATTCTGCATTTACACCATACTCAGTAATATTTAAGAATCAACGATATTTTACCATTTTTAACAAAAAAAGTAAAACCTTCGTCAAATTACACTTGTTAGAGACGTATTAGTGGTGGAACACTCATTTTTCTAGAAAAACAGAGGAGTGCGTCTTGAACTACTGCAATCAATTTTGTAAATCTGAAATGCTTCTTCTATTATTCTAATTACATATGCAATAGGTAAACAACACTTTAACTGATGGTCTTTGTGTTTTCATTGATATGTTGGCCTTTTCCTACTGCAGTACATTTTTTCTCCTTCTATTTCATTAGCGTACCAATTTGGTAAAATTTTGTTTCTTTATATTGAAATTCGAGACCAAAATAAAGACATATTTGAAGATTTATCCGATTAAGAAGACTTCGATACATATTTGATTTGTTTAGGCTGATCCAACTTGAGGAGGTAGTTCTGCAAAGGATGCGTTCGGAAGAGAATGCCGTAGGCATTAGCACTACCATTGATCAAGTTTTGTTTAGTAATTTATCTTTGTAAATATTCCATGTGTATATATTCTTACTGTAAATAATACTTTATTGAATTTGTTTAATAATAATGCAAGTTCCAAGTCCAATAACTTTGTACGCATCGAATTTCTTCTTTGTGAAGAAGGATGGTGAACACAGACGAATTGCAAGGGTAATTGATTCGGGAAGTTGTAGTTACTGTAGTACAAGGCGTTCAACTACTGTAGGCAGTTTTTGATTTCATGTTTTGATAAAGTAATAAACAACAACACACTAGTTTTGAAAACTCGAAGTGTTAAACAGAGGTTTTAACAAATTTCTTTTAGTGTCAATAAACTGTTGAACATTTTCTTGAACAATCTAATTTAAGACACGCATTTTGGTGGAAATGAAATTGATGGTGGGTTTTTATGAGAGGTAGAGTCTTTCGCAGAGATAACTTAAAAGTATTGGAAGTGTAAAATATTACAGGTGGAGGTCTCGAGTTCACTTCCCACCGTAGCCTGTTTAATATTTTCATTGGTGACTACTTGGTTTTTGGTATGCTCATGTGTTTGAAATCGAGTCCTTAAATCTTCTTCTGTTACTTTCCTTGGATTAGATGAAATGTATCCCCTATATCGGCAGTAAAATATTATGAATTAATTTGATTTCCCAAACCTACTTAGGGTTGTCATTTGCTCCATGAATCCTTTCCTTACATATCTTTCTTTTTAGTGCATACCCTTTTCTCCAATTTTTCTCTCCTGGGTCTTCCTGAACTTTGTCCCTCCATCTCATCTTGGGTCTTCACCTCTTTCCTGACCGCCTATGTTTGATCCTTCTATTCTCTTACTTACAGCGTTTTTATCCCTAATCGAATCTTTAAATAAAGTGATATGAACCTTACGAAACTTTTACTTTGGTAAGAGATGAAAATATAGTTTTCATAGTTATAAAGTTGGGTGAGCGTGCAAAATAAATTGGTTGTAGGTCTAATTATGTAAGAACGTAAGTACCGACATCAGATTAGACCGTGTTGAACACCACACTTACCTAGGCCACGAGGACATGTCCAGAACAATCTTTCGCAAAACAGCAAATATTTCTAAAGATCAGTTCCAACTAAAATGAGTTAATCTCAGCATAAATACTGAATACCCAGCCAGAAACGAAAAGTACCAGTTTATTTTTTTCTAGAGCCAAAAAAACTTCTTTATAATTTTTTATTGAAATTTTTTAACGAAAATATTTGCACAGGATATTGACCGACACTTTTTTGTACATCAAATATGAGGTGTAAAAGAATGAGCACTTCTAAAAAGTCACACAAGAAGATCTTCTTGGTATTAAAGCGAATAAATATCCAAACTGAATGATTCTTTATTTACATTCAATACATTCCAAGTAAACGCAGTGATCTGGATGATGAAACAGCTTATGATAAGGAGGCATTTTCCAATGAAGATAAGAGACAACGAAAATACGGATCCAAGATATTTCTTACGAAACGATTCCCAGCATAATACAGTTTTGGTGATATGATAACCTTTCTAGTTCACGCATCAGAAATCCAGACTTAATGAGGGCAGTATCTGAGATGACGGAGTAATGATTTTGAAACATTTTTTAAAAGAATTTATAAATCAAATTATTTTTGATCAACTTCATTCAGTGCAATAGTCTGTTTCAAAGGAGATATCGGTATCACCTTTTTACTCTAAGATAACACTGAAACTTTATTTCAGCACTTCAGGCTCAACAAAGAAGTTTAAAAGAAGCACAATCATTAAAGGATTTATTTAGAATCACTTGAAAATGAAGAGTACACATTTTGTCTCTGAAATTTATCAATCGAGAGAAAAAATGTTTAGTGTCGTGTTGGCAGTTGGTTCGAACAATCGACAGCAAGCCATTAGATATGACGCCAAAAGTTAAGATATTATAATATCTAAGTTAAGATATTATAATATCTACGTGTCTTAACTATTGAAAATCAAAAACATAAGCTCTTTTTTCCCATGTCTGGGACTGGAACCACCGACCTCTAGGTTACAAGTCTACTGCCTTAACAATGAAGTACTCAGGTAGACTTGAGAAGGGTGATGTACTTACTAACCTCACTCTCCGTATCCATGTGTCACGATGCTGGAAGGATTGATAACGGGTATCAACCCTGTGCAGTATAAAACTAAGTGAAAATGTTTCCCAAAATTTGGGATTGAAAGAGTCAGGAACAAAAAAATATATCATAATACCACCTTCTTCATACTGTCCGATTAGGACTTATGAGACGTATTATTATGAGGTCAGAATGTCAAATTGGAGGATAACTTGTGTCCTATTTGGTTTTCGAACCCGCGACCTCTGGATTACAAGAGCGATGCTTTGACCAGTGAGCTACGGGGACTGACGTAGCAGTCTATATAATAATAATAATAATAATAAGAGGATAATTATTCTGAAAGCCGAGCACGTGATTCTACTCGGAGAGTTTTCATTAATTAAAATTGTTGACTTTCATCTGAGTTCATCCATTATACATCCTTCAATTTAATTTTGATTACTTCAATATCCTTGATGAGTCAATTCAGCCTATCTGGCACGTGAGGCCAAACATCATCACAAATTTTAATTTCACCGAAGATTTTATTGTATTTATCATTTTTTCATACTTGCCGGTAACTACTCGCATAATAGAAAATATTTAATCTTATTATGATTTAATTAAAATGATTTAAAATTTAACTAATTTTAATTTTCATATGGCAGATCGAATCAATTCATGTACAAATTACAATTTCAGATTGTTCTTGTACTTCAGGGATTTTCAAAGTAACTATAGTGAATGCACTTTCTTGCTCTTGTAAACACGATGCAAACCTTCTTGTATCTTGCACCTAAGTACTAAACTGCACGAGTGCACGTATTCCAGGCATCTCATTGAGTGAATGAACGAGTGAATACAATAATATATTATGTATCTAAATTTAGATATGAGCGCGCAATGACTCAAGTATGTTGAGTATATTAATCGGTGATACAAGGTCTACTATCATGGTCTCGCTAGGTACAGGTCATAAGTCAGTATAAACAGAAAAGTGAGAAGTTGTACTAGATGTACATGAATATCAGAACATACCTGGACAGCTGTTTCGAGATTATTTGCTCTCATCAGCAGGTAATAGTTCTAAATACCCATGCCATCAACTAACCTCTCTATTTTCATCAGTATAAACAGAAAAGTGAGAAGTAAGAAGTAAGACCCACAATCACAAGCATTTACTTGAATGTAAAGAGTCATGTTAGTTTATTGTGTATGCCATTAACATCAATTGAAAATACCAACAATCACAAAAATTTAGACTACGATTTACGAAGTTGAGCTCCATTTTTAAAGGCATCAAATAAAATGTGGCTTAAAAAATCTGAGTAATAATATATGAACTTTAGCTCTTCGTTATACGTTGGATTGCGGAACACACAACTCTAAAGTTCATGTTTCCGGATAAATATGTTGTTAATTTAGGTTCCCGATGAAAACATATTATGAATCTGACTTCTGGGGTATAAATGTAACTTGAGTTTTTTTCTTTTGGATAAAACGAAGTGTTCCGTGTCTTGTAAATTTCAAGGCTAAAAATTATAAGAAATATCAAGCACAATAAAAACTCAATAATAATCTCCTATGTATTTTAAATTCAAACAAGTTTCATTTGTAATAGTGTAATGATCCCAATAAAAAAACTTAGCTATCTACATTCTTGCTACCCATGCGAAAATACTACCTTACCAATATATTGAGCACATAAACTGAGAAGAGTAATAAAACCGAGGTGCTGAAACATTTTAAGTCTAGTTTGAGTAGCTGTAACATCACACTTGAGCTCTACTAATTCTAATGCATCATATTCCAATATCAATCTCGTTATGCCGCTTCTAGTCGTTGCCCAATCACAACTACCCCAATTGTCCTCACGCGGCTAGCGTAGGCCCCGACATCCAAAATAGAGCCGAAAAAATTTCGACCTCGCCGGGATTAGAACCCAGAGTGCAAGTCAAGCATGCTATCGCTAGGCCAAAGTGACTAGCATTCCAAAACTATATTGATTAGATCATAGTGACAAAGGCTTTTTGGCTCTTAAATCCACAATAGCCCCACACAACAATCGGCTCATCATAGTAACTTAAATGGCTGTATGGAATGGCCTTGCCAACCAATGCCAGAAAAAAAAAGTTACTTAAACACTGTCACCCCGTATGCCGATTCGGCGCATGACCCTGATTTGCATAAGCCGGGACCAGCAGACGTAGGCTCCTATGACTAGGAAACCGGATGCTCCGATCTGTTACAAGAGTGGTGACCAATCCGTCGGACCCAGTTATCAAAAAAGAATAAGCGACCTCAGTCGCTTGATCGATGAGGCGGCGGACTTGTAACCTGGAGGTCGGTGGTTCAAGTCCCGGTTTCTGCGTAGATTTAGTAAAGCGAGTTTGAGTAATTGTGATATCACGAAAGTGATCAGCACAAACTTTATCAAAAAGTATTGGGTGATAACATTACTTTCCTATCTTTAAGATAAGGAATGTTCAAATTATTAAAGGGAAAAAAATAACTATTAAGCTCGCAATAGATTGCTCTGAGGAAGTTTGGCAGAATTTTGTCCGAAAGAACACATAGCGGCGCTCTTAATGACTAAGATGATTAAGAAAAATAAAATAAATAAATAAATGTGTTTTTTGTGTTATTATATCACAAATTTTTTTGTACCGCAAATTATAGGACCTTTCCATATCTTTTAATATCCTAATATGTTATTTTTGCCTATAATTCCGCCACTGGTCGCTGCTCACATTAAAGCAGCTACTCATTATTCCTCACGAGGTATGAGTGGACCCCGATAAGAACAAGATCTGGGATTTGGAAAAAGTTGGATGGTTGAGCCCGCGTGGCTCATCAGAAACCCTCGACAAGACTGGTAAATTGGTTTTTTCACTGTGACCGAGCTCCTCATATTTCCTCACGAGGAATAAGATATAACAGTGCATGATTTCCTTGCCATGTTAAAGGAACGGATTCAAACCCAGGACCGAAGCCAATCCATGCCCCGTGCCCTGTAGCTAAAAATTCAATGGTCCGAGCGAGAGAAAAGGTATACAGGGTGATCGAAACCACCCAGCCACTATCTTTTTCTCGAGAACGGTTTGAGTTAGGATCTTGAAACAAAAAATTGGTCCCCAATATGAAGTCTGAAGTTTCATGGGAAAATATTTTGAACCTCCGCCCACCGCCCCTAAGGGCGTTTTCAGGGGGGCACATGTCCGTTTCTCCCGAATTTTAAATGGAATGCATATTTTTTTATTTTACTTTCAAAACATGCAAAGCAAGTTAGTAACATTAGTAAAAAGAAAAAAATATTTCCTTGGTTCGAGTCCCGAAAAAACACGGTTTTTAGAAGAAAATAGGCCCAGGTTGCGGAAGTCATTACGGGCACCCGGTAAACGTTGTAAAAAAATTAAAAAAGTCAAAAGATAGGTAAAGTTCTCTTCTTTAATTTGATGTACTTGCTTTTACTCATTTAGGAAGTCATATTAGGTCCTTAAATTGGTCATAAACTTTTTTCAGTTTCAAAAGACCAAAAGTCCAGAAATTTAAATTCGATCCCCTATTTTTTTTTCTTTTAAATAAAAGAAGGTAATTAGTAGCATACAATGCAAAAAAAATGAACTCTCTGCGATTTTTTTCCTTAAAATGGCAGACGAATAACCTCTGAAATGCGTCCATTTCCGTGCGCGTGAGTCATCACACGAGTCCGTGCCTGAAGTTTGTATGTACGGAGCCCTCATTTAATGAGAGAAGTTGATGACCAGCATGTATGGAGTCTTAATGTTTGGTGCGGTGTCCTTAGCACTAAGAATATTGGACCGTACTTCATCGACGGAAAGCTGACGGGAGTAAAGAATTTAAACTTCATTTGAACTTAAAACCAACATTAAGGATACAATGTTGTTCCAACAAGACGAGGCCCCACCCATTTTTATCTGAGGATGTGAGAAAAACTTAATCGAATGTTCCCTCAGAGATGGATCGGTAGAGGAGGACCAAACTCTTATACCCCTCGCACCCCGGACCTCACCGTCATGAATTTCTACCTGTGGGAAAATGTGAAATATTAAGCATACCGAACCAGGACAACAGATGTGGAAAATGTGAAGCTGCGCATCATTGAGATCTGCCGCAACATCACACTTGAGGAGCTAGACAGAGTTCATGCCACCTATCCTGGCAGACTCAGGAAATGTACTGCAACAGAGGGTGGTGTTTTTTATCATCTGTAGAAGTGAATTACCTACATCGTACATACAAACTTCAGGCACGGACTCGTGTGATGACTCACGCGCACGGAAATGGACGCATTTCAGAGGTTATTCGTCTGCCATTTTAAGGAAAAAAATCGCAGAGAGTTCATTTTTTTTGCATTGTATGCTACTAATTACCTTCTTTTATTTAAAAGAAAAAAAAATAGGGGATCGAATTTAAATTTCTGGGCTTTTGGTCTTTTGAAACTGAAAAAAGTTTATGACCAATTTAAGGACCTATGACTTCCTAAATGAGTAAAAGCAAGTACATCAAATTAAAGAAGAGAACTTTACCTATCTTTTGACATTTTTAATTTTTTTACAACGTTTACCGGGTGCCCGTAATGACTTCCGCAACCTGGGCCTATTTTCTTCTAAAAACCGTGTTTTTTCGGGACTCGAACCAAGGAATATTTTTTTTCTTTTTACTAATGTTACTAACTTGCTTTGCATGTTTTGAAAGTAAAATAAAAAAATATGCATTCCATTTAAAATTCGGGAGAAACGGACATGTGCCCCCCTGAAAACGCCCTTAGGGGCGGTGGGCGGAGGTTCAAAATATTTTCCCATGAAACTTCAGACTTCATATTGGGGACCAATTTTTTGTTTCAAGATCCTAACTCAAACCGTTCTCGAGAAAAAGATAGTGGCTGGGTGGTTTCGATCACCCTGTATAAAATGGAATTTGAAGGTATATAAAATAGAATTTGAAGGTACCTATATAAAATTGAATTTATTCCTTTGGCCACGTTTCCTCATTTTGAATCGAAGAAAATAAGTTAATTAAGAAACGATTGACTGAATAACGTGGATTTTCAGTCTTGGAAGAATTTATTTTCACTCCCAAGGGCAGAGTCTCATGTTGAGTCCTGCTGATCTGATGTTGGAGTCAATAAGTCACCTACAGGAAGTTAGTCATGAGGTGAGCTCAAATTAGTCGCAACTCACGTATATCGCAATAGGACTTGAGACGAGACATGGGATATGAAGGCTGTTAATCTTAGCGGTACAAAAAGTTCTTACGATTTTCATTCGAATTGAAAGGTATGAAAAAAATTCATCATTAATGGTGAGAAAAGTCACCCTATCCGTCTCGAATGAGCTACATTTACGGTTGCCCAAGAGCAGGACCGCTGAGCCACTTAAATGGCCGCCCGGGCATCTGAAGTGGTCCACCAGCTGACGTGGAATTTTGGGCCACCTCTAGAATCGGTTGAGCAGCGTTGCCTAGATGTAGAAGAGACGTTAGGCACAAAAAAGTCACCTATACCTTAGTAGACAAGTGGTTTGTACAGAGATTTCGAGTCTGAAGTTTTCTTTTTTGAAATAACGATTAAAAAATCATCAAGCGTTGAATTCGATCCCAACCAACGGATGACTGAGTTATCAGACTGGCGACCAAAAATGCAACTACCGCTGACAAAATATAAATGAAGATATGGGAAACAAAATTGAAATTCTGCAAGTATATGAGATAACCAATAAAAGCAATAGACTTTATTCATACTGCTCGATTAGGACTAATGAGTCCCATTATTCCAGCAGTAAACACAAAACGTATTATTCTGTGGTAAATATCCCAAATGGGAGGAGAACTTATAAAATCTCGGCTGGGTTTCGAACTTGCGACTTCTGTTTTACCAGACAGTCGCCTTGACCACTGAGCTGAGCTACCAATGAGGTGTTCTTACGATTTATTCATCGTATGATACTTGTGTCTAGAGTTGTGCAGCTGACATAGTACCAAAGCCTCCGAGAAGTGGTTTACCTTGGCGGGAATATTCCCAAGTTCAGTCTCTACAGAAGATCTCTTTGGGAGAAGTCCGAACCAACTACAGATTTTATGAGTCAGAAAATATTAAAACAAATTTGCAACGTGACGTCATCAAATCTGCACCAAGTCATCTTTTTCAGATTTAGATATTACATGGAAATGATGTCATGGATTCTCAAAGATCGGTGAGGCTAAAACCATTACAAATCCTATAATAGTCTTGACTCGTATAATTTATTATGGTATATTAGAGAGTATGGACCACATGTATTTTTATCCATCCACGCTTTTGTATATGAACTGCAAGGTTTCCAGATAATCTTTATTCATAAAATACGAGTCCCATATGCCACCTTTACTGAATAAAAACTTTACCTTGAAAGCACATGCTGGTATATTTCGCCGTAAATCCGTACTGGGACTTGGGAATAACATGCATATTCATCATACTTGGGATCAACTTACCTGTGAACAAAGAGAAAAAGATGAAAATTAATTCTAAGTAAAATAATAGTTAGTTACCAATCTGGCACATAATGATGCATTTTTCAAAGTATTTTACGGAATTATACATTATTTTATAGGTACAACAATCTTACCGAATGTGTCTGTTCGCCCTGTTCTCAACAAAAGTAAATCAACAGAGTGAAAATTTCGAGGAAAAAAATACATATTATTTAACATTGAAAAAATTACATTCTTATGTCACTGCATGTATACGTTGAAAGTAACTCATAAGTAAAATAGAACGATTTTTATAGTATTATATTATTTGTGGTGAAGCACAAGGCCTCTTCACAATTTTTGTGGGTAGCGCAGCCTCCTGTACTTTTCGAATTCTATTACATTAATTTCTTTTTACTCTGGTAATGCCACCACTGGTAATTACTCATACAAGTTACTACTCATTTTTCCTCACGAGGTATGAGGTATGACTGGACCCCGAACATCCAAGTACCGAGCAGAAAAATTCCTGCCCAGCTAGGAATCGAACCGAGGTCACTCTGCCATGGTGACTACCGATGTTTATATATAATCCGTATTATCTAAACCTCTGTTTATATACTCAGTAACCACATATACCACATCATGATCCGTTATTCACAGGATAATATTACTCACTACTACAAACTATCATCAAATGGTGTCAAAAATGAAGCTCATTGGGTCATCAGCACAGAAACAATGGCTCAAGTTATGTACAAGTCATTAGTGAAAAACAATGAACTTGAAGAACCAACACGGAGAGCATATGAAACTACACCCGTCCTGAGCGGAGGTACATGACATGCAGAAAAATGTATGTCAAGCTGGGAGGAATAAATTTTCTCCACGGTGTCGTTTTTTTCTTGTTTTTGTTTTACGTCTCTTTAACATCTAGGTCATTTGACAAGGAAGTTTTAACCCCTATTCGTTGAAAACTCATGCAAACAGCTATCGGAAGAGAATGCCGTTGGTATTAGCACCGCCCTTGATCAAGTTTTGTTTTATTAATGTCAATTTCCATGTATGTATATATTCTATGTAAATAAAACTTGATCTAATATGTTTAATAATACCCACATTAACCTTTCTCAGCCTAGGTTTGACAGGGAAGAAGAGGGTTCGAATTTGAGTCCTCACCCACTAATTCTTGACCACTCAGGACGTTACTTATCTTCACTTCAGTGACAGAACGAACACTTGGGTGTTCAACGTGCCATCGATCCTGTTTAAAGGTGTCAGCTTTAAAAATAAATTTCTTTAAAAATACTCCTTTCAGTTTTCCTGAGAAGTTTGGGTCATATTATCCTAACGAATGAAATAAGAAAATCTTCCATCATAAATAAATTGAATAAAAATCGTGTGCTGCGCGATGTCTTGACTCTCGACACAAAATATGTGAGTGATATCACCGCGAATTTCTAGGAATCACTTTTTTTTTGTTATTTCGTTAATTTAGTACCTACATCTATAATATTACAAAAAACGTATATTGAGAATATGAAGATTTCTAAGACTGTATCTAAAATGGTCATTAAAGAAGGTCACAGTTAAACTAAAAAGTTCTCATATTTACGTTAATCACGTTCGTGATATCACAACTACTCAAACTCGCTTTACTAAATCTACGCTGAATCCGGGACTTGAACCACCGACCTCCAGAATTCCAAGTCCGCCGCCTAATCGATGAAGCTACTGAGGTCGGTTTAGAATTAAACTAACTGCAATAAAAGCCTGCACTATGTTGTGTTTTAAAATCGCCTGCTTGTGCCAGCAGTTGTCCCATTATGTCACCAAGCTGTAACGTCATTAAAAGACATGACGTCACACTACTTCAGAGCAACAATACTCTTTATACTGTGAACACATCGGGAAACACGTGAGGTTATTCTTGTGACTCCAACGTGAGGGAGGAGGGGTCCCTTTAAAGGGATTTATTTTGGTCGCCCCCGCAGATACACCTCCGTACCAGCAAAAGATTATTCACAGTTTGATGAGAATACACGCTACAGATTACAGCGCTATTTTTAAACAATTAAAATACATATTTATTTACGATCATCTAAAATTACAAAACCTCAGATATACTCACTCATTCAGATACAACGTACTTGTAACTCAGAAATGACAAAATCTAGAATTTTGATTTAGGAACTAACATTCCTCTTACAAACTTGATTGCTAGCTAAAAAATATAAAATTTCCTACGCCAATATTCTGCATGATGATTATGTATAGTATATCATTTATATGTTAGGCCCAATCGCCGAATTCGCTCATTGACCGAAAAAACACAAATCCCGATCTGGTTTCTCCCAAATGCTCAAAGCCCGAATTAGTGTCTCAAGGTCCGTGAACATTGCAAACAACCAGATTGCGGACTGAGCATTTAAGCTTGCTTGTTAGCCAAAATTTAGGCTGTGGGCATCCTGGATGATATGATAACAGATCGTGATGTGTGCGTTTTTTTGGCACAATAAGCTATTTCGGCCGTTGAGCATAACATGAACCTACATGATTTGGCCGTTTTTTTAAGCTGTCTTGACTCAATATTTTTCAAAAAATTAATAACACCAGATAAGTACACTTAAGTGATAAGAAACTTACAAAATTATTCCTCTGGTCCCCCCGATGATGAGTAGGGTAGAGTATGATGATCTTAATGAGAGCATGACAACAATCGAAAGAGAATAATGAGGATTTGCATCGAACATAAAGACAGACACGAGAACAAAGTAAATGAACCATAGCAAAACACTAAAACCATTCGGATATTTCGAAACACACAAAAACGCTAAATGCGCACACGGTTCAAATTTTCCAGAATGAATTCCATTAGCTAATAGGCTGCACAACACGCGATACGACACTCGAAGAAAAGCCTCAACAAACAACCCTCACGTCCCCGGCATTAGAGAAGCTGTCGTGATACCTCCCTGTTATCTCCTGTGTATAACGACAACATGGCAGAGATAAGAGAAGATTGTTTGTACAAGAGAACGAGAGAGATAAAAATAGACAGCAGCAAGTCAGTCAACCGATGATGGGGTTTCCAGATCTCGCGAACATGATGAACTACTAAGCAGGGAGCCACAACGAGGACCCTGGCCCTAGACTCTAGACCCTAGACTCCAGACCCTGGTACCTACAACTTGATGTAGACAATTTTAGGGACTCCGTTGTGGCCGATTACATTCAATAGCCATGGTTAGATTATTTTACGTGGTACCCTCCAGGCTATAGGCCCCCGTTGTGTCCGCGCAGTAAAAATCAACGCACAATTAGCTCAGTAGTAACATACTCGCATGCCATACAGGACGTCCTGGGTTTGAATCCCAGAGCCGACAAAAAAAGAAATCAAAATCTATCGGAAGTAAAATACAGGGATTTTTCAAGTCCTAGCTTGTAAACAGTGAAAATTATTACACTTTTCTTGAATAATTTATTTATAATTAAAATGAATGGCAAGGTAAATAAACTCATACTGGTAAGGTATTTAAGGAGCGATTGTATAAATTCCATTTTAGTCGGGTTTACGTGGCAGCATCCCCAAAAACATTTTCCAAACGGCCGGCCATGCCTGTTTACAAGGAAATAGTAAGGATCCATATCCTGGACCAATCAACTTCAGACAAATCCGCCACCTGGTCTGGCGTCTGGCCGGTTGCTCATAAGTGATCCAGTTCTGAATTTCAAGGTCATTGCGAAGAAGTTTCCGCCAATCAGAGAGGAGAGGGAACTTTACATTGCACTTGTTGCACTTTACCATGTATGCACTCAGCTACCGAGTCTCGGTTGTACCTTCTGGTTGTTCTTCAGTACCGCTCCACTCCCATTAAAATATCTTCAATTCCTTGAACAGAAGAAGAAAATTTAAAAAAAATATCCGAGGGCTACTCCTCATGAATGACCAATCTCTCAATTATAGAAGAGCGGATTCTACTTTGAGAAGAAAAAAAACGGGAAATTCTTCAACAATCAATTAACTCGTACATTGAAGGTATCGGTAGTATACGAGTAATTATGTCGATATATGTGCGAATAACATGAAACATGTGTGTTTGGATGGAATTTTTTAATGTACATTATTGTACATCCACAGTAATAAACAAGGGAGCAGTTGTTTTAATTTTGATATGAATATGTTTTCGTTTGACGTAGCGAAAACGCCTGTATTTTGAATCAAGCAATGTTGGATCTTTTCACTTCAGTATACAGTATGTTTCAGAAAAGGTGGCCACCCCCTCGTAACTTTTGAACGCGACAGAATTTTTCAATTCTGTAAAGTCCTAGGTATAGGAAGTGCCCTATGGCCCATCCTGTGGTCATATTTATTTTTGGCCCCAATCGGCCCTTCCGGCTTTTAGGCCATATTTTTTCATTTTTCTCGCAAATTTTAAATGGAATGCTATATTTTTTATTTCTATCAATTAAAGTCCAAATCAGCCTGAGTATAATAAGCTTTTAAAATTTTCAAAAACCTTATCAGGGGCGGAGCTGGTAGGGTGCAAGGTTCAAAACTGTTACACCCTGTATTTCAGCGTGAGTTAGATTTTTTAGTGCAATTATTATTTACATAGGTTCAAAATATTGTTTTACACCATATGAAATCAAAAAATATTCTTGTTTACATTTAATCAGGACCGTAATTAAATTTTCGTAAAAGTACTTTTTTTCTCACGTCAATTTTTCCAAAAATTAATGGTGTTTTCGAAATTGGCATTTTTAGAGGTGAAAGTCTGCAGTGACATATGATTTTTATGCTTAATATCGAAAGAAAACTTAACGGAGAAGATATTAAGGTCATAAAAAAGGACATTTAACCTGCTAGTTTTTTCACAACAGTGTCCGGTAAAGTGGGTGAATTTCGAAATTATTGGATTTTTTTGTTGTTGAGGAAACACAATTGGCATAGATAATAAATAGTACCTAATAAGGGAATAATACTTCAAATAACATAACAAAATATGAAATTAAATGAAAATTATTTCTTCTAAATCAGTGCCGGATTTTTTATTTCTCTCTCTTTCCTCTTAAAATAATAATTGACTTAATTTTCACCCGCAAGTGTTTGGTACTTGACCGGGTGTTTTTTTCTTAAATTTTGAGATTATTGGATTCTTTGTTGTTGTTGAGAAAACACAATTTTTCTTTGAAACAAAAGAAAACTAGTTTTTCCATAAGAGTCCGGTGAAACGGCTACGTATGAGTTCGGTGCGAAAAATAAAAAAACGTATGAGTTGGGTCCCGTCTAAAAAAGGTCATGTATGAGTTCGGTGCCGCCTAAAAAAGGTCACGTATGAATTCGGTGCCGTAGTACCTGCCCTGATGATCAGGTAATTATAGAATTTTTTCCTTATAGTTTTATACAAACTACCTAATTTTATCATATCTGGTATCATAATATTATTATCACTTCATTTGTTTTGTGGCACTCATGGAATTCATTACGAGTGAGAAGTTTAAAACTTTGTTGATGTTGGACTCATATAAATTTAATTTTCAGAAGTTATTGAAAAGTGATATTCAGAGATGGGTGTGTATTAACAGGAATTGTAAATGTGCTTTAAAACTATCCGCCGATAAGAAATTCCTATTGGAAAAGCTGAATGAACATAATCATGAGAATGTTGATGTAAAAGTCCTAAACAGGCAGAGGGTGAGTAATTCTTTGAAGAGTAAAGCTATGGCTGACATCTCGTCCAGACCAGCTAAGCTCATATGCCAAGAGCTCAGAAGAGAAGATGTTCACACTTTGGATTCAAAGGACGTAGACCTGATAAGACATAACTTACACAGAGCTAGGTTGACCAAACACCCAGTACTACCCAAAAGTGTAAAAGAAACCCATGATAGTGTTGGACAAATGGATATCAAAACAAATAGGGATGAACAGTTTTTGCTGGTAAATGATAAAGAACATAACATCATCGTGTTCTCCACTGCCTCAAATCTTGAACTGTTGTGCAAATCTGAAAAGATTTTTTTGGATGGAACATTCAAAAGTTGCCCCAAATTTTTTCATCAAATTTTCACACTATTGGTATTGGTAAAGGTAGGGCTATCGGCTACGAAAGCTCTTTGTCACTGCGACCTTAGATAGATCTTTTGTGACATAATTTTCACACTAATTGGCTTCATAAATAATGTCTATATACCTCTGGTTTTTTCTTTACTCCCTGGAAAAACAAAAGCAATATACAAACAATTTTTTCAGCACATTCAAAATCAATGTCAAATTTTGATTAGAACGGAATTTTGCCCAATTGAAATATTCGCAGATTTCGAGTTAGCTATTCATGGAGCTATTGAGGATATCTCAGTTGTGAAAATTCTTTTGACAGTGAAAATTAGTTTTGTGTGCTCCTGATAAAACGACATTTTCACTTGGAATTATTTCGAAATTTTTCGAGCTTTTTGGTGTCCGGAAGTATTTTTTTACGCTCCGTTCATTTCTAGACTCAGTTTGAACTTTCATTGTGTTGTTTTCGTTTTTTATTGAACTTTGAGTTGAAATTTGAAAATTTTGAATTTCAGCCAATACATAAAATTATTTTGCTCTGTCAGCTTTGAGATTTTCTTCGTCGCGTTCGGAAAAATAAAGCGAACGAGATAAATTTGTTTACTTTAAAGTGTTTTTCTCGTTTCAAATTATTTATTTTGAACTTGTTTGTCATGGTTGGAAATTTTTCCCCATGATACAACTATGACAGATGATAATAAGATGGATGTGGGGGAGAAGCCTTCTGATCCTGTGGATTCTGGGGGTACTCAGGAGTCTGTTTCGACTGGTGTAGCTGATGCTAATGGATCTGTTGCTGACAATGGTTCTACTAATGCAGCTGTTACTAATGGATATGTTGCGGAAAATAAGTCTACTGTTACAACTGCTGCTAACGGGTATGTTGTTGAGAGTAATAAGTCTTCAACAAATTTGCAAAATGACATTACAAGACCCAAAGTTTTATATGATGAAGAGGTAGTCTGTGACTCATACAAAGTTCTTGTACAAGGTAATAGAGACTCTAATTTAAGTTACCATAAACTTGGACAAGATCTGGCTCAAATTACAAATAATTCTACTGAAATATTAAACAAAGAAAAGCTATCAAGGGATAAAGTTCTGATTACTTGTAGAAATGCTAAGCGCGCTAACACTTTGGTTAATGATGAGACTCTTTCTAAAAAATACAACGTATTCATTCCTCAGAATTATGTTTCACGATCTGCTATAATTCGTGATATTGACACTGATATTCCAGACAATGATATCTTTGAATCGCTTAAGACTAGTCAATATAAACTTATCTCAGTACATAGATTAAATCGCCGAACGACAGACGAAAGTGGTAAAGTTTTATATGTATCATCTAAAACTATGAAACTAAACTTTGCGGGACAAGATATCCCTGCCTACGTTTATCTCTGGTACTCAAAAGTTAACTGCGAGCCATTCATTCAATCCACACTTCAGTGTTTCAAATGTATGAGATTTGGACATGCGGCAAGCAAGTGCAAGGCTAAATTCGACGTCTGTAAAAAATGTTATCAGGTAGAGAAAGAAGATCATGTATGTCAAACTGATGCAATCAAGTGCCTGAACTGTGATGGTTTACATAATCCTCAAAATAAGAACTGTCCAGAACTCAAAAGACAGAAAGATATTAAAGCCCTCATGAGTTCTCGAAACCTATGTTTTCAAGAAGCAGCTAAACTCATTCCTAGTGCTAAACAATCTAAAGATCCTAGATACAGTGTCTCAACTAGTAATTCTTTCAATTTATTAGCTGGATTAAATGAAAATTTCCCTAGTTTGTCTCTGAATCCTGCAAATAACAAAACTATTGAAAAATATGTGCCACCTCCTCTCCCTTACAAATCATTCTCTGCTCATTCTAACAGAAACGTGCAATCTGGGAAGAAAGCGCAGAAAAGAGATTCTCGCCCTGAAGCAAGTGGTCTCAATATATCAACCAATAAGAAAGTACGAAATGAACCAAAAGGAAAACAAGAAAACACGGTCGCCCCCCTGTTCTACAAGCTGTGCGAGCAAAGAAAACGAGAAGAATCAAACCAAGTCACTTCTCAGTCAACTTGGTCTTCACTGTTCTCTGTTCCAGCCTCTGGTTTCTCCTACCCTCCTCCTGTTCTCCAGGCTCCTAAATCTACTTCTGCTCCTCCAGCCAGTTTATCAGTGAATGCTGGTCATGCTTCCAACCACTCTTGTCATCAAGGCGTTAATCCCTTCAGCTCATATGTTCAATCCTGTAGCAATTATAATCCAAAGAATAATAACAGATTTCATAATAATCGATTCAGTAAGCTAGATAAAAAAGAAATAAATTTTTCTGATGAGGACATTAGTTTTAAATCTAGAGATCGAATGGACATCGGTTCGGCCAGTCCAGATCTCAAATATTGATCTTTTAATAATATTATTATAGTATCATTATTATTAATTATTATTTATTTTTTAATTTGTACTTACTCATATCTAATTTTTATTTTTAAGGTAATTACCTATTTATTTTCAAACTATCAGTTTCCATTGTTTCTACTCTCTTTGCCTATTACTTTTAAATAATTATCGTATGTTAAGCTCTTCTAAAAGTAATATTGATATTTGTTCCAATAAAACCATTATACAATGGAATGTAAATGGAATATCTGATGTTAAAAAGAAAGATGAACTCAAACTTCTATGTAAAACTTTTAAACCAATTATTATATGTTTGCAAGAAACACATCTATTACCAACTCAGGATTTCAACTACATACAATCCTTTTCAGTCTACAGGAAAGATTTTACGGAAGGCCGGATCGCTTGTGGCGGCGTGATGACGCTGGTCAGCAAATACCACTACTCCGAAGCCATCCCTATCTCCAGCCCTCTGCAAGTTGTCGCCGTGAAAGTAAGAGTGGCGTGGCTCAGCTATGAGATTTCAGTTTGTAACGTATACATCCCACCATCATTTAAACTTAAGGAAAACCATCTATCGAATATAATAGCTCAAGTTCCGACCCCGTGTATATTATGCGGAGATTTTAATGCACACAGCCCTATATGGGGTGCTCCTAAGTCTAATGCTAATGGTCTGGAAGTGCAGGAGTTCTTAGAAAAAAATGAATCTATGTTTTTACTTAATGATGATCAGCCAACTCATATCAATTCATCTTACGGTACTTTGTCCACTATTGATTTAACTTTTATTTCCAGTTCACTAGTAATGGATGTGTTGCATAGTGTCCATGATGACGCTTGTTCCTCTGATCATATTCCTATATTTATTGAATTCACAAGCAACAGATATCTCACTTATCCAGATAGATTTGTATGGTTATATAAGCAAGCTGACTGGGAAAAATTTAGTTCGAGTATTAATTTTTATGAAAACCTCACAATTTCGCATACAACTAATATTAATGAAATTCTGTCCATGATAAATTCTAACATTTTAAAAGCAGCAAACTTGGCCATACCCAAACTTAATCTATCCAAGATGAAAAGAATGGTGTCTTGGTGGACTGAAGAAGTGAAAACAGCGTTAAAGGACCGGAAAGAAGCAATGAAAATGTATAAAAGAAATAGATCACTTGAGAATTTTATTGAATATAAAAAGAGAAAAGCAAGAGCCAAATACTTGATCAAACAGAATAAAACTGCTTCTTGGATGTCGTATGTGAACTCAATTAAGGATCCAATTACCTCCTCAGGCATGTGGTCTCAAGTTGCTAAATTCAAAGGAAAGAAAAGATTATTTAGTCCTATTTGTGCATTAAAAAATGAAGATGGTAATATCATTTCAAATAAAACAGAAATAGTAGAATTATTGGCAAATAATTACAAAAAGAATGCTTCGGACCTATTGTATGACGCTGAATTCAAAAAGTACAAATCTGAGATGCGATATGAAGATATTTCCACCTCCCAACACAGAGCAATGTATCTATAATCTTCCATTTAATATGACAGAACTAACATCTACATTCAAGTCATGTAGATCCTCGGCAGTTGGAATCGATAATGTATCATATCAAATGATTATTAATTTGCCTCTGTTGGCACTTGATAAACTTTTAGAAGTTTTTAATATGATATGGGTTACTGGTTTTTTTCCCAACTGCTGGAAGACAGCAATTGTTGTGCCTGTTTTAAAACCAAATAAAGATAAATTGTGTGTTAAAAGTTACAGACCGATATCTTTACTGAGTTGTATGAATAAAATCATGGAAAGAATGATTAACAGAAGACTGTCGTGGGTTATTGCAACCTATTGTGACCTGAATGATCCTTTCCAGAGTGGGAACCGAAAACATAGAACAACGATGGATAATTTAACCCTTCTCGAGCATGAAGTCCTTACAGCTTTCCAAAACAAAGAATATGTGGTGGCTATTGCGCTGGATGTGGAGATGGCTTTTGAAAGAATTAATAAGATAAGCGTACTAACTAAGTTTGCAAAAGCCGGAATAGGTGGTCCACTATTTAAATATGTGTCCAATTTTCTGGAAACCCCTCAAATCTGTGTGAAAATCGATAGTACTTTATCTAGTATTCACACACTCGATAATTCAATTCGACAGGGATCGTCACTTTCTGGCAACATATTTGGCATTGCTATATGTGACATAGCGAAATTTATACCAACTCAAGTAAACCACGGGATGTTTGTGGATGACAAAATTATTTACATGAGAGACAACAATATAAATTTTATACAAGATGTATTACAAACTACATTAAACAATATATCGCAGTGGTCTAAAACAAATGGTCTGAAATTTTCTTATGAAAAAACACAAGGTTTAATTTTCACCAGAAAAACAGTTTACTCTACACCAGAGCTTTTCTTTGGAAACAATAAAATAATATTCCAAAATGAACTAAAATGGTTAGGCGTGTATTTAGACGCCAAATGGACTTTCAAAAAACATATACAAATAACTAAAACTAAATGCCTTAAGGCCATGAATGTTCTGAAAGTTTTAAACAATAGAAACTGGGGTGTTGGACGAATATGTCTAGCAAAACTATTTAATGCATTTATAAGACCTATCATGGAATATGGATCCGTAATTTATGGATCAGCAAAGCTAAATAATTTAAAATCACTGGACACTGTTTATCACGCTTGTATCAGAATTATTACTGGAGCGTTGAGATCTTCGCCAGTGCAGAGTTTATACGTGGAGAGTGGTCAAGCACCGCTCGAAACAAGAAGATTAATATTACTGAGTAATTATGTAACAAAGCTCCTGACACACAAGGACAATCCTTGCCATCTAGTGGTAGCACCTAACAGTGGTGTGAACTTCTATATCCAGAATGATAGATATCCAATGCCTGTTAGAGTAAGAATGGAGAAAATCATTTCCCTAAAAAGCCCAGAAATTGTAAAAAATATAATACAGATGGATGAGAATCGACCTTCTTGGATTTTCAAACAGCCGGAGGTATCCATGTTAACAACTGAAAACAAAAAAACTATTTTGCCATACGAGGCAAAAAATTTATTTAATGAGTTTAAATCAACAAAAAAAGACACTGCATGTTTGGTTTTTACGGACGGTTCCAAGTCTCCAGCCTACACTGGTTTCGCGTACTCCTGCAAAAATCAAATCCACTCTTACAAGTTAAATAATATTTGTAGCATATTTACTGCAGAACTACTGGCACTTTATCAGTGTATAGAACATGTCTGGTCTATAGCAATTAAAGGAGAGCTTCAATATTCGGAAGTTATTATATGCTCTGATTCTAAAAGCTCATTAATGGCAATTAAAAATGTATCATCAAATAATATGATTGTCCACAATATCGTCGGAACTATAAAAAATATTGAAGAATTAAATATATCAGTAATTTTTTTGTGGATACCTAGCCACTGTGGAATAGAAGAGAACGAAAGAGTGGATAGAGCTGCCAAGGGTTCTTCAAATACTATCTTATATAAGAAAATTAATTTTGAAGACGTAATACAAGGTAACAAAAGATATCTATTACAAGAGTGGGAGAAATACTGGAATGAAAACTTTGAGACCAATAAACTCTGGAGAGTTAAAAAGACGGTCAAACTATGGAAGTCGTCTTCATACTTTTACAATAGAGTAGATGAAACAGTGGCATGTAGGCTAAGAATAGGCCATACAATGTTAACTCACCAACATCTTTTTAAACGTGAACAAGCTCCATTGTGTCAAAACTGTCAAACAACAATAACAGTAAAGCATATATTACTTGACTGTCCAATTTATAACATCTATAGAAGAAAATGGAATTTTGAAGGAGATCTTGATCTAATGCTTGGCGATAATGAAGATATATTATTGAGAACTATGAACTTTGTTAAAGACATAAAATTGTTTTCTAGACTGTAAAAAAAGTAGGAAATTTTATTTTATTTTTACCTTTTTATTATTTAGAATTTTGAAGTTATAATAATGTTGTATTTTATTTATTGATTATGTAATTAACAGATGTTATAAACCTTGTTGTAAAATACATCTATAAAAAATTGTTTAAAAAAAAAAAAAAAAAAGAGGATATCTGGCCGAGTGCTACAAGGAGAGGATGTCGTTTCCATCTAGGCCAAAGCTGGTGGAAGAACATACAAAATGTTGGACTCTCTAAGACATACAAAGATGAGCAATCTGAAGAGAGTGACTTTTTGAAATGTTTCTTTGGACTACCGTTCTTACACCCAAATGATGTAATGGACTGTTTTACAGACGATTTTATGAGCATCCAACCCGCTGAGGATATGAAAATTGTTCAGTTTACCGAATATGTGTTTGAAAATTACATTATACCGGAGGCTCCTTTTCCACCAGAAGTATGGGCTCGATATTCAGCAGACCTGACTCGTACAACTAACGCCTGTGAGAGTTACCACTCGAAGCTTAACAGTTCATTTTACAAACCTCACCCTCACATTTACAACTTTGTTGACGTATTACTGGAATTCCAATGTGAGACGTACATCAAATCTAGATCCTCTCGTATATACATCAATGTCAAAGAATCTTTTGTACAAAAGGAAATGTTAAAATTAGATAGCAACAAAATTTCCAGATTTGAATTCGTTAAAAATGTTTCATATAAATTTCTGCCAAAGTCTTAGGTTTATGTAGATAGATAAAAATATGTGTATTTATTTTGCAAAAGTTACCAATCTAAATCTAAATATTTTATTTTTTATGTTTTTAATTTTTATATGTTTTATGTCTTACTTTTTTACAAATAAATAAAATTTTATTTCCAAATTTTACAGATTTGAATTCGTAAAAACGTTTCATTTATAAATTATGTAGGTATGTGTAATAATTGTGTTTGTATGTATGTATGTATGATTTTATTTTGTTTTCCTCACAAGGTATGAGTGGACACCGAACATCCAAGTACAGAGCAGAAAAATTCCTGCCCCGCTAGGGATCGAACCCAGGTCACCATGCATGCAATGCCTAGCGCGTTAACTCACTCTACCACGGTGATTACTCTATAAGACACCGCACCGAACTCATACATGACCTTTTTTAGGCGGCACCGAATTCATACGTGACCTTTTTTAGTCGGCACCGAACTCATACATGCGAAAAAGGTGTGGGTAATCTTCGCACCGAACTCACCTATTGCCGGTGAAACGGGTAAATTAAAAAAGTTAAGTTATCGTATTTCTGTTAATCACTTTCGTGTTAGCACAACTACTCAAACTCGCTTTACTAAATTTACGCTGAAACCGGGACTTGAACCACCGACCTCTAGGTTTCAAGTCCGCCGCCTTATCCATCAAGCTACTGAGGTCAGTGAAACGGATAAATTACGAAACAACTGGAGTTTTTTTTGGAATACACCATTGTTATACAAAATAAATAATACCTTATAAGAGAATTAATCTCCACTAAACATAAATACATACGAAATTAAATGAAAAAAATCTTCTTAAAAAAGAGTTTGATACTTAACCTGGAAAATGGCCCTTTATTTAGAAACTAGTATTCATTACTAGAAACTCCAGTATGTTTTTTCTTAATTTTGGTTTAATATCGCTTTCAACTGCATGGTCATATGATCATATTACGACGGGGGTGTTACCCTCCATTCGCAGGAAACTCACCAACCTGCTAACCACATTTATCTCACCCAGCCTAGGTTAGGCCGGAATGCCAGCATCACGAAGTCTTCACCTCGCTGGACGATGCTTAACTTCGGTGATCCTACAAGAATCGTTGCATACAACGCGCCATCGGACTGAACTTTGAAGAGTGAAAAAAAGAGAGAGAGAAAAAAAATCCGGCACTGATTTAGAAGAAATAATTTTCATTTAATTTCATATTTTGTTATGTTATTTGAAGTATTATTCCCTTGTTAGGTACTATTTATTATCTATGTCAATTGTGTTTCCTCAACAACAAAAAAATCCAATAATTTCGAAATTCACCCACTTTACCGGACACTGTTGTGAAAAAACTAGCAGGTTAAATGTCCTTTTTTATGACCTTAATATCTTCTCCGTTAAGTTTTCTTTCGATATTAAGCATAAAAATCATATGTCACTGCAGACTTTCACCTCTAAAAATGCCAATTTCGAAAACACCATTAATTTTTGGAAAAATTGACGTGAGAAAAAAAGTACTTTTACGAAAATTTAATTACGGTCCTGATTAAATGTAAACAAGAATATTTTTTGATTTCATATGGTGTAAAACAATATTTTGAACCTATGTAAATAATAATTGTACTAAAAAATCTAACTCACGCTGAAATACAGGGTGTAACAGTTTTGAACCTTGCACCCTACCAGCTCCGCCCCTGATAAGGTTTTTGAAAATTTTAAAAGCTTATTATACTCAGGCTGATTTGGACTTTAATTGACAGAAATAAAAAATATAGCATTCCATTTAAAATTCGCGAGAAAAATGAAAAAATATGGCCTAAAAGCCGGAAGGGCCGATCGGGGCCAAAAATAAATATGACCACAGGATGGGCCATAGGGCACTTCCTATACTTAGGACTTTACAGAATTGAAAAATTCTGTCGCGTTCAAAAGTTACGAGGGGGTGGCCACCTTTTCTGAAACATACTGTATGTATCACAATTTATCTGAAATGTACCAGACATTATCAAATTCCTTCCCATCATTATTTATCAGTGGGGTCTACCATAGCAGAAAGTAATCCGATTACATCACGGCATCGTTTCTGCTACATGTATATAAATTAATTGTGACATACATAGCCTTACCACAAAATCATCAAGCGATTTCCCAAAACCTATTTTCGATGGTTTGTCCTTTTTTGGGCGTAAAAGTTGCCAAAAGCTCTCTTCAATCATTCCAACATAGGTAATGAAACAAAAATTATCATAGAGCTCACATGTGAGAACACTGCCACTTTAAAGAAAGCCATTAAAAGAATCATTTTTTATGGACAATATTGCACATGGAAACTCATAAATGAGTCATGTTTCTTTTTTTTTCTACAATATTATATTTTATTTTGTTCACATTCTATTCTGGTAAAGTCACACAAAGTTTTTGACTTTGGCAATCCAGAGAGAACACTTGCTGCGTTACCTCTCTGGATTGCCAGATCCAATCTTTGTGTGAGAAAAATATAGTCATGTTCCTTACACATGATTGTTTTAAATCCATTGGATTGCAATGAAACAGTTTGAATGTTGTTTACCTCACAGGAATATTTCTGACTTGAACGTATGTGAATCGGTCATGTAAAACCATTTTTTTGGTCACTTAAATCATTTTCCACGATCTAGCACCGCCAATTAAAAATATTTTGGCATGAATGTTTGTGAATAATTAATAAGAATAAGCGCATTATACTCGTGCAACTGTGGTTGGTCATTCAACACCTACACATATATAATAATGAGTACACACAAAAGTGCACAAGGTACGACTAACCATTTTATCTACACAATATCCATGCACTAATATTACACTATTTTTTCTATTTTAATTCACATTTAACACAGGGAAAAAAAGTAACACTAAAAATTCAAAATGTTTCTGACGGAAAATGAAACATGGAAAATTTGAAACGAATTTTTTTTTCAATACTGTTGTGGGATTAATCCAAATTGATCAAAGATAATTTATTGCATCCAAAACACTCGTCACTCTTTTTTTCGACACAGCGGGCGCACACTATCTAGACCGACAAGGGATTCGCTAGATAAGAGTCAACTCGTACGAACGACCGGCAAAATAATAATTTAGATTAAATCGAAAAATAAAGAGGTCAGAAAAAGAAAATTGTGTTTATGTTTACATTTTATTATCTGTGAATATACTGTGTGTCTAATATGTAGAATTGGCAGGGGTTGTCAAGTGGTGACCCAGGAAATTTTGAAGCTTGTCATGCGAAAAAGAGCATCTTCACAATTTTTGTTGGGTAGCACATTAGAATTACTTGAGAGCCTCCATTACCAAATACCTACTTGATGCTATTTATTTACTTTTCCTACTGCCTATTAGGGAATCCAGCACTCATTTCTTTGGTGAGGGCTTCATCTGTTAGGAAGCGCCTGATGTTGAGAATGACCGGACAGCCGGACAGGATAATGTACGGTGGACACTAGGGACATCAGCGTCAGCACTACCTACATTAAAATTTACACACTTCATGTTACGACCACATTAACACTCAGAGGACTAGATGATAGGAGGCGGTCATGGCGGAGGAACCAACTGGGGGAGGAAACTTGTCATCTTTTACGAGAGCTTTTTTTATACTCGTTAAAAGGATTTTTTAACGAGATTTCCAAGGAAAATTTTACTGTCTAAGGAAACTCTTAATCCAAGTCGCAATGAAGAGAGCTATTAAAGCGCATTTCATGCTAAACTAGTAAAAATTTAAATACCTGACCTGCTTAGAGCCTCTCGCAGGAGAAGCAATAATTCTCGCTGGAAACTAGTTTACTAATTAATAATATTAATAACACTCTTCAGTGGCAGGTAACTACCAGGCGAAGTTAATGCTCCAAGGATTTTCTACCACCTAACCTTCAAATTAACGAGGAAAAATTCATGCACTGGGTGGGATTCGAACCAACGGATCCCTACGTTACCTGGATTATCAGACTAGCAGCGTTAACCATTTGACTACCAGTTCTTGTAGTTATTAATTTTATTCTAGGAAGTAGATATATGTACAAATATTATGTATGTTCAGAGTTATATTCATATTAAAATAAGCTTCGAGATGTTTTCACAACAGGAACAGCACGATGCAAGATTAGCAGAAGAAGAGTAAGTGCGCAAAATCCTTGAGCACATTTACTGTGGTCTGTATGTTTATGCTGGGTGCCGGGGTGTCTAGACAAGGGAACGGGGAAGTAAGAAACACGACGAAATAGGTCGAAACATGGAGCGAACGTATAATGATGTAGATAGGTCACACGGTGAGAGGAATAGGGGAAGTGAAGGGTGGAAGGAATAGGGGAAGTGGAGGGTGGAAGGAATAGGGGAAGTGGAGGGTGGAAGGAATAGGGGAAGTGAAAGGTGGAAGGAATAGGGAATGTGAATCGTGGAAGGAATAGGGAAAGTGAAGGGTGGAAGGAATAGGGGAAGTGAAGGGTGGGAGGAATAAGGGAAGTGAAGGGTGGAAGGACTAGGGGAAGTGAAGGGTGGGAGGAATAGGGGAAGTGAAGAGTGGAAGGAATATGGGAAGTGAAAGGTGGAAAGAATAGGACTTGAAGTGAAGGGTGGAAGGAATAAGGAAAGTGAAGGATGGGAGGAATATGGCAGGGAAGGAATTAAGGTGCAGAATGACAGAGGAGAGAAGTGGAAGAAGGGGACATACCGGTCGGGGTGGTAGAGGCAGACGGGAGTAGAGGATGTGAAGTGTGGAGTATGGCAGGGGAGAGAAGAGAGGAGTGGGAGAAGGAGACATACCGGGCGGGGTGGTAGAGGCAGACGGGAGTAGAGGATGTGAAGTGTGGAGTATGGCAGGGGAGAGAAGAGAGGAGTGGGAGAAGGGGACATACTGGGCGGGGTGGTAGAGGCAGACGGGAGTAGAGGATGTGAAGTGTGGAGTATGGCAGGGGAGAGAAGAGAGGAGTGGGAGAAGGGGACATACCGGGCGGGGTGGTAGAGGCAGACGGGAGTAGAGGATGTGAAGTGTGGAGTATGGAGTATGGCAGGGGAGAGAAGAGAGGAGTGGGAGAAGGGGACATACTGGGCGGGGTGGTAGAGGCAGACGGGAGTAGAGGATGTGAAGTGTGGAGTATGGCAGGGGAGAGAAGAGAGGAGTGGGAGAAGGAGACATACCGGGCGGGGTGGTAGAGGCAGACGGGAGTAGAGGATGTGAAGTGTGGAGTATGGCAGGGGAGAGAAGAGAGGAGTGGGAGAAGGGGACATACTGGGCGGGGTGGTAGAGGCAGACGGGAGTAGAGGATGTGAAGTGTGGAGTATGGCAGGGGAGAGAAGAGAGGAGTGGGAGAAGGGGACATACCGGTCGGGGTGGTAGAGGCAGACGGGAGTAGAGGATGTGAAGTGTGGAGTATGGCAGGGGAGAGAAGAGAGGAGTGGGAGAAGGGGACATACCGGGCGGGGTGGTAGAGGCAGACGGGAGTAGAGGATGTGAAGTGTGGAGTATGGCAGGGGAGAGAAGAGAGGAGTGGGAGAAGGGGACATACCGGGCGGGGTGGTAGAGGCAGACGGTAGTAGATGTGAAATTGTGATGTGTGACAGGGGAGAGAGTAGTTCAGAGGAGTAAAAGGGGAAGGAACAGATAAAGGAAGACAATGAAGAGAATAAATATACTTTCTCTCCTGTAGGTATTACATATAAAAAAAAAAAAACATGAGGAAAAAAAATATAAAAATCCTTTGAAAATCCTGTGGCCAGCTATGATTTGAGAATGTAGAGGTGAGGTAGACAATGTAAGGAAAGAGCGGAGAAGGTAGCGCAAGTATGTGTGTGTGTGTGTGTGAGAGAGAGAGAGAGAGAGAGAGAGAGAGAGAGAGAGAGAGGACTGGGCAGGAGAGTACCAAAATATAAGAGGATAGAAAAATTAGGGAGTAAGGGAGAGTTGAATAGAAGTACAGAACCATAGGTAGAGAAGGAGAGACAGTATGAGGACTAAGAGGATATATTTAGGGAGAGAGGAGGGAAGGGAAATGAAAATTTTCATAAATAATACAACTGTTCAAATCTAGCATTGGCTCTTCTTGTATCATTCTTCTTCTCTCTATCATAAAATTTCAAACGAAGAAATCAGAGACCAGGAAAGAAAGAAAACAAGAATTATTAGACTGGTAGAGAAAAGACTCATAATTCGTACAATAGAAATCTTTATTAAGGGGACAAAACAATAATTTGTAATATTCTTAGGAAAAAAAACTCTAGAAAAAATGAGACAGAAGACAGAAACTAAAATGAATAATAAACAAATGTGCTACCTCAAGGACAGGGTAATTGGTTGCGGCAAAATTTTTCAGCCAACCTTATAAATAATAGAACTTACCAAGAAGAAAATAAGATACAGGTGAGCGTTGAGGGAATAGACATATGGAGTGGGATGATGGGAGAAAATAGAATAGAGAAAATGATCTGAGACATTAGGGAAATGTAAAAAGAGAACACAAACATAGAAAGAGAGTCAGCAGATGAGGAAAAGGGAAAAACTCTTTAGGTAGGATCTGAAATAGAGACGAGAAGAAAGGGAAGGCGGTAAAAAGACATCTATGTTAGAGTTTGACGGATAAAATCTTCGGAGGGTTGAATAGCAGAGGAAATGTTGGATAGCATCATCGCATTGTCTGCACGAGTGTGCAATTTTTTATCCTCGTATGACGCACAAGCTACGAGAACTCATCAAAGGAAAAAATACATTATGTCTGCATTGCATTACCATGTATGAAGAATGCGAAAACGGATTTGTGTTCACTAATGTATTGTTTTTATAAAGTTCTGTGCTCTTTCAAATCAAATTAATTTTAGATGTTTTTTACACAAATATTTTTCACAACGGACATTTCCAATTGGTAAAATCTTCCTTCGAGTAGATTCTATACAATAAATATAACATACTTACATACATACATACATAAAACAACAATTGTTAGTTATGTACTCGTATACAGGGTGGGGCAAAAGTCTGGAAACCCCTGAATAACTTTCGAATGGCTTCTTCGGTAAAATTAAAATTTTGTAAGGTAAACCGGGCTAATAAGACCTTCTTTTAGAGTCGGGTCGATTTTTGTTACCGGCCCCCATGTCGGGGCCAGGGGGGCCAACTTCATTTTTTTAAATACGAACCCCCACCTTGCGATACATTTTTGGAAAGGTCTTTAAATAAGAAATACATTGGTGCAAATTTTATTTTTTTAATATTAAACTGTTTGCAAATGGCGTCCAACTTTGTGTATGCAGTAAAGTCTGGAAACCCCTGAATATCTTTTGAAAGGGCTTTCTCAGTTAATTTAAAACTGTGCACGGTAAGTCGGGGTAATAAGACCTTTCCAAAAATGTATCGCGAGGTGGGCTTTCGTATTTAAAAAAATCAAGTTGACCTCCCTGGCCCCGACATGGGGGCCATTAAAAAATAATCGGTCCAATTCTAATATAAGGTCTAATTACCAAGGATTACCGTACACAATTTTAAATTTACTGAGAAAGTCCTTTCGAAAGATATTCAGGGGTTTCCAGACTTTACTGCATACACAAAGTTGGACGCCATTTGCAAACAAATAATATTAAAAAATTAAAATTTGCACCAATGTATTTCTAATTTGAAGACCTTTCCAAAAATGTATCGCAAGGTGGGGGTTAGTATATAAAAAAATAAAGTTGGCCGCCCTGGCCCCGACATGGGGGCCGGTAACAAAAATCGACCCCACTCTAAAAGAAGGTCTTATTAGCCCGGTTTACCGTACAAAATTTTAAGTTTACCGAAGAAGGCATTCGAAAGTTATTCAGGGGTTTCCAGACTTTTGCCCCACCCTGTATAGCAGGTATTGAACTGAAACTTGGAAAGGTGACAAGGCCTTTTTCG
The DNA here is from genome assembly GCA_024516035.1 of Bactericera cockerelli. Taxonomy (NCBI): domain Eukaryota; kingdom Metazoa; phylum Arthropoda; class Insecta; order Hemiptera; family Triozidae; genus Bactericera; species Bactericera cockerelli. The sequence continues at coordinate 24,239,786 of CM044960.1, forward strand.
GTAATAAATCGATTGAAACCGAATTCTTTTTTAACTTTTTTTCGATGACATCAGAAAAGAATCTAAAATCTAATCAAATTAGAGCATAATATATAATGTCTTCACATTCACAGAGTTGCTGTTTTTCTTTTCCCTACATGCAACTTATTGACAACCTTTGCACGCCATTCTTATTACTCAAATCAAAGGCAACGCTACACCGATCGAACTATTTGAAACAAGTGTCCTTTAAAAAATCAATTCTTGTGGTATTTACCTTCTAGTTATAAGTAGAATCTGGGTATTCGGCATGCTATATATTTGCTTTAGATTTGAGTTTCGACACACTATTCCCGGAAACTGAAGTAGAAAATTTCACCTAGCGCTCTTGCAATGTTAGTTTCATTTCCTTTAGTGTCAATGTCCTTGTTAGTGTTTGCTTGACTAAACACCGCAAATCAAATTTGCTAGAGATAGAGATAACTACAGGGGCTCTCGAGACACAAAATGTTTTGTTCTGGTCAGAGGAAGAAGTATCTTTACAAATTTACTTTCTGAGCCCAACACAAAATGTATCAGGCATTGCTGAAAACATATTTTTGTGTGTATAAACAGATAAAATACCCATCTTCTGACGCCTATATCGGCAGATTTCCTTTCAAAAACATCGTTTGACTGAGAGAAAATGTTTTTTTTTATGATCTTAACAGATAATATATCACGGTTTTTGCTGAATGCTCGTAGTATGATTTCTGTGTCAACACAGATAATATTCAACACACAGATATCGACAGAATCTCTTTGATGTAGCGCCATCGCTCTCAGAGGAAGTATATCTTGAAGATTTCGCAAGGCAAAATAATAATAAAATACGCAATACGTTATCAGAGATGCGATAACGTATCTTTCAACTTAATGTATTCAGAAAAATACATGATCGAAACATACAAAAGCAGGGAAGGAAGAATGCCTGTACATATGGATAAATTTGGTGTGCTCTTGGCCTCTTGGTGTTAAAAATTGCTTATCATTGTTAAATTCGTGACATTTTGTACTCTAATCTAATCAGGTACAATTCAAGACCAATGATGAAATACCATTACCTGCTTTCATGTGTCTTGAGTACTCCTCAGAACTACAGTCGTCTGCACTGGAGGATTGAGTGACGGGAATGAGCCTTTTGTTGATTGAACGAAATTATCAGACTCTCAAATATGTTATGTAGTAATATAAATAAGTATATTATGTAGTAAACATACATTAACCGACTTCAGCTGAGAGTCGCGGGTTCGACTCTGAACTGACAAATTTATTCCAAATGACTTGCTTCATCATATCCTGACTTCCTCTTTACGAATCTCAGTGCTTTGTCCGCATGTGTGAAGAACTATTGAGACAAGAAGCAAAGGAATAACCGCGTGTAGGTACTCTAGCCGTCAATATCAAAAGTTTGCTGAGAGTCGGAACACTTTGCTATCGATTTCCTTCCAAGCTCAAGTGACAGGGATAGTGACCGAGTTTCAGCTTTCATCCCTTACACCCCCCCCCCCCCCTCCCTGTACGAAACACACTCCTGTTTATTTATTATTAAAATCCATCACTGACAGCAAAACGTAAACTCAAACAATATTAATGATAAAAAGCCGGAGCAAAACAGTTTTTTGTGTCCTAGATTTAGTAAACAAAGCAATTTGGCTTGGCAACCCTTCCTAAAGCTCCTCTTTCCCTTTTTCAATTTTACTTCCCACTTCCCATCATCACATCTAATGCCATCGGAAGGATTTATTCTGATCGAGACAGGGAGGGAGAGAAGTTAGGGAGAGAAAGAGAGAGTTAATGAGAAAAGGAAAGCGAAAGTAAAGTGAAAAAGATTTTTTTACTCACCGTATTAGACAAATATTTCTCAGTCTAAAGCAAAATAGGGTAACTACATTAATTAATTTGTAAAATATATGTATTGTAATTGTAATATTGTGATATTACAATTAAATAAAAATAAATTAATAACTGCATTAACTAGATGGTAATATCACGTCGGGGGTTTTACCCTCCATTCACTGAATCTCACAAAGCAGCTACTCAAATTAACCTCACTCAGCCTGAGTGGGGACCGGAATAGCCAGCATCACGAGTGTTCAAATTTAAATGGTCAGCGTTTCAAGTAGAAACCTCGCTGTACATTGCTAAACTTCAGTGACAGAACAAGAACTTGTGTATTGAACGTGTCAACAACGCCACTGGCTAACCATTGAATTTACAAGAAGTGAGAAATACAGATCAAGCACATTCGTCTGCACTGGAGAATTGAGTGACGGGAATCAAAGGGTCCCATGAGCCTTTTGTTGATTGAACGAAATTATCAGACTGTCAAAATATATTATGTAGTAAACATACATTAACCGACTTCAGTTCAGTGACTCTATCGATAAGGATAAGACTTGTAACCTGAAGGTCGGTGGTTCGAGTCCCAGGTACAGCAAACATTTACAAAGACGAGTTTTAGAAATTGTGACATCACGATTGTGATGTACACAGATATGCTTTAGTAATGTAGTTTGATTGTTTCAAGGGCAGCATCACTTAAGTCTAACTATTCTAGCAGTAAACCCAAAACGTATTATTATGTAGTCTTAAATGTCATAATACCAAATGGGATGACTTATCATGTCCCAGATCGGGTTTCAAACCTGCGACCTCGGGATCGATCGAAATATATTAGTTCATTTCTGAACACATTTTTGGGACTTTTTAAAGTAAATTATGAAGCTATGTATAGATAAACCCTGGGTCAAAACACAAGCCCTTCCATGGCCGGGTAAAATTTATGCCTAAACCCTTATCATCAGTGTTTGGTTACACCCTGTATACGGCTACAACAATGGTCGCTGAACACTGTGAATACAGCATTAGATTAATGCGAATATAACATTGAGACTTGTGTCCAGTGAGATACATAGAACCTAGATCACTGGAATTGGTCCAGCATGTTTGACTTATGACCTCCAGTGTATGAATGTATCAGAAAGTCTTTTCATAGATCAAGCAAAACGCTAGTTTTGCAACGCCAAGAAAAACAAAACGAGCGTGCTATACTTACGCTAAACATAGTTCGTATGTATTTTCCTTTGTAATTTTGACCTTCTTGGACAAAACTTTTTAATTTTTTTTCTTCATATTCGTGTTTTCCTCGTCGAATAGAAGATGACTACTTTTTATCTGACCTTTTTCTGACACCCCTAACCGCTTTTACGAGCACCCCCAAAATTAGTAAAAGATTCATACTTTTTTTTTTTTTTTTTTTCCGCATTCGGTCTTACCACGGGCATATGGTTCAAGCTGATATTATGAAAATTTGGTTATGAGTTCATAATGCTTGTAGCTCGAGGTTTTCAACAAAAAAAAACTTCCGCGGTCACTCGGCGGCGCTTTGGCGGTACCGCCTGTATCTCAAATGCGGCTGATAATAGAAAGCTGAAACTTTGTATGTAAATTATTTGATTAATTTACAGCTTTTTTAATTCTATTACTTTTTTTATAATTATAATCATTCATGAGTTATAACATTTTTTGTTGATTTTTGTTGTTCACCGACCTCTCTTCACGTAATCACATGAATCGCTATTAAGGCTTTATTGTATCGAGTTGAAACTTTCAGGACATATTCCTAAGTCTTGGCAGATGATTCCTCGTCAGAATAGCCGTCTTCAAAAAATTAACGGTTTTTGAGTTATAAGCTCTTAAAGTCACTGGTAGCGCACAATATAATTTGGATTAGAGTATCTTCTCCGAGTCTCCGGGATTCAACAAATGAAATGTATAAGTAATGGTTGTGTTTGCTGCCTTTCTTCGATTTTTTTAGGTTCTTCGGTCTTATAGATGAATTATATTATTCTTCGTCTAGTTTTATTTTAAAGATGTGAGTGAGTTTTATTCAATGAAATACCTAATTTCTTTAACAATATTATATTGAAAATACCTACTTGATCTAATGTAATAGGTATAATTTGTGAAGACGTATAAAAAACTAAAATAATTAAGTATAGATAAGTAATACATTAAAATAATGCACGAGGTACAAGGCTATAAAAAAAAAACCACACTACGAGTATTTACTTGTTAAAATCATCTTAAGTTTTAGTATTTTGCAAATTAATATGTAGACCTGCAGGCCGAGATTTGGCAGTTTGAGTTTTGATTGACAATATTGCAACCAAACGGAAAATTCAGATCCTCAGAGAATTGAGATCCTCGCTAAGCATGCATGCATAACACACATAGATAACTATAGTATATCCATTTCATTATGATAGTTGAGAATCATCACGACAAAATATGAGAACCAATCAGATTCTAGAATTTCTTACAATGTTGCGGACCTAAAAATATCTATTTTCAGTACACTCTCTCACTCGTTACGAGTAAAAGGAGGCCGGAAGGGTACGTTTGGTGCAGGTAATATTTAAAAGGTTTCGCAAATGTTTGACTTAGTTCACAGTGCATGGATTACATGATAAATATAATCTTTACTTCTTCATTTTTCTATTGTTTATATTTAGATTGTTTTGTAAACATGTAGCTACCTACTACCTAAATAATTAATCTGGTTATGATCAGTAGATCAGTCAGTTCTCACTTGTATTTGATGTTGTGTCTGTGTTCTAAAAAAAAATGTAGCTTGGTTATATTATTAATTAATAGGTAAATGAAAAAAATAGTAGTCAAACCTATTTGGAAAAATACAAATGAATCACTTCGGTGAAAATCAATGTTTGGGGAAATACACCCAAAATCATGCTGGTATTATTTAGTATTTTAATAATAAAAATCACAATTAAAATCATCATACTTATATGTACTGCATCACATAGTATTATTACCTAGGTACTTGGTTATCGATCAGAAATTTATGATTTTGAATGTTTGAATCTACATAATATGTAGATACATAATTATATTGTATCAACCTTAAGGTTGAAAGAAAATGTACAAGGAAGTATTGTGCGATGCACCTACCTGCACTTAAGATTCTTTACTTCTGTAGTCTTTGCAGTTTCTGAGAATTACCGTTCTCATAAGAAAAGGCTTGACTTTACATAACTAAACACAAAAGAAAGGTAAACAAAACCATAAAAGATTAATCCAATCGGTATCTATGTAGTATCTACGAGTTGCGAAAAAAATCAAAAGAGAACTTGTTTTCTCTTGTTGAGCCTAGCGGAATCGAACATACCTTTTTATATTTCAGGTAGCAGGTCGCGCAATCGAATGCTGCCCGTCCATTTATTTTCATTGACCCCAGATTCTACTTGAGTTATTTTGGGTTAACGAGTGATATTCAAAACAATATTGATAACTCATAAGATAGTGTACCTACCTCTTTCAGAATTTTTTCAGATTGCATATTTAAAGAATTTGTTTCATGTGTGTGCACTGTACAGCTGTACATAATTTTTAAAAAGTATTCGATTTCCGAATTCGTGCAATTTTTTACTTTCCTTATCCTATAATACATTCCTTATCGTCGAAAATTTGGCCTACCCTGTATTTCACATTTCTGAACAAATCATAGCCTTAGACGAAAAAAACAAAAAAGTTGTTTCGTTGATTAGTCCGTGCGTCCGCCTGTCTGTGAACAAGATAAGTATCTCGATAGCTAAAATTTGGTGTCGAAGTTGATTTTATAATTTTATATAGGTACTAGCGGGCTGTCGCCCGCTTTGCGGGCCGAGGCATGGCCGTGAAAGCAAAAAATCCTTTTTCGCCAATGGCAGGTGTTGTAGTGGGAATTTCGAAAAATCCCGTCTTATTGCACATCTAGACTATAAGACAGAGCTACCTACCAAATTTCAACTTCCTAGGACTTACCAGTTCGGAGAAACAGTGATGAATCAGTGAGTGAGTGAGTCAGTCAGTCAGTCAGTGAGTGAAACTCTCTTTTATAAGTATAGATCACACGAACAACGAAACTTTTAGTTAAAATTGGTCAAACAATGCGGCCTAGTGGCAGAATCTGACTTCTTTTCGAGTGATAAGGAAAGTATTTCTTTTTAATTAGTTGTTTTGTAACGCGTTTTCGAACCACTAGGTCGCAAGTTTGATACCAACTTTGGTAATATTTTGAAAAAAAAAAAAAAAAAAAAAAATACCTAAGCCCAGAACTGACTGTCCTGAATATCATACCAGATTATAACTATTAAGTCCCATTATTCCAGCAGTAAGCCCAAGACGTATTATTATGTGGTAAAAAAAACCAAATGGGAGGATAACTTGTCATGTCCCGTCTGGGTTTCGAACCCGCGACTTCTGGAATTTCTGGATTCACAGAGTGCCGCCTTTACCACAGAGCTACCGGGTCAAACTGAGCTACTGAGCTACCGGGAAAAATAGAGATGATGAGAAAGAAAAAGTTTAAGCCACCTATATTTTCAAGGATATAGTTGGTGCTCGCGTGAACTTTTCAAAAAATGTAACCAACAAAAAATATCTGATATCCCCCAAAAATACACTTCGTGTGCAAAAGACACCAAGAAAATTAGATTCCTTCAAAATAATTACCTTAAAAACAACTGCATAAAAAGGAACTGATATCAAATGAATGCCAAGTTCTCCTAAACTGAAAATCATTTTCCCATGGTAGAAAGGAGTCTCAAGCACAGAAATCAAACTGAGGATTGAACATGACATTTTCCATTATTCTGCTATTTACCAACGCTAAAAGTTAACATTAAAAATCTTGGCAAGTTTCAAAAATTAAAAAAATGCTTTGAACTTGCCAAGATTTTTAATGTTAACTTTTAGCGTTGGTAAATAGCAGAATAATGGGAAATGTCATGTTCAATCCTCAGTTTGATTTCTGTGCTTGAGACTCCTTTCTACCATGGGAAAATGATTTTCAGTTTAGGAGAACTTGGCATTCATTTGATATCAGTTCCTTTTTATGCAGTTGTTTTTAAGGTAATTATTTTGAAGGAATCTAATTTTCTTGGTGTCTTTTGCACACGAAGTGTATTTTTGGGGGATAACATAATATCACAGAAAGTCTCGGTATGAATAGTTGACAGAGAGTAGACGAGTAGCCTGGTAGGGGATCTATGAATGAGATAAACCAAGTCCTAGGCGACCTTGAGGCCTTTGGATATGCCAAGGTCATTCTCTCATAGACACTGGTCTAGACCTAGTGTCAGCTCTGAGATATTACATTATGTATGTAATGAGCTGCTTGAAACGGACAGTTAAACGCTATCAAATGAATTCATTGTGACTAGCTGAATCCCGGCACTTCATTTTCTCAAGTAGCCTAGCATCAATTTAATGTGGGGTCGATTTTCATCAATTTACGCCATGGGCCCAAGGTTTCGATGGTCTAACCCTAAAATGATGTATTTCGGCTTCACACTTCTTTCACAACACTTGACTTGTAAATAAGAATAATCATAATTGTATGTTCCTCCATATTTCTAAATTAACTAGCGAAGTACCCGGTGTTGTTCAGGTGGCAAAACACGCTCAATAAATCGAAGCATTGCTGTATAGGTCGGATATCAAATAGATCCTGCCTGGATTATCCTGTCCGAAAACTTCAACGGGAACAACTCGCGCAAGTCTCATTGGGTTCCAAAAAGTTAGAATGCACTCACTCTCAAAACTTCCAAATCCCCTTTCAACGTCAAATTTTGTTTGAATAATAATAATTTGTTAAGAATAAGTCGAAAGACTTCTTAAACCATTAAAAAGAAAACTTTAAATAATGCATTCAGTGAGTGCGTTTGAACGAAATTTGACCGTTTAAAGGGAGTTTTGGGAATTTTGAGAGCGAGGCCCTGGGGATTTTCCATAGAGGACGAACAAACATTTTCTGTTTATACTGATTTATACTGATACACGACACTCTCTGGTTTCTCTTTGTACATTCCAGACTAATCTCTAATGTGATTTAATGATTTAATATGAGACCAAGGTTAATACTTGATAGAATTACAGCTTCACTTGATACGAGTAAATACACCGGTACTACTGGGAATGTGATGTTCATCTTTTAATGTACCTACTTTACAAGGGTTATAATTATAAGCATCGAATGAAATATGAAGAAGGTTTCAGAGAACGAGAAGGATATCATCGTTCTGGTTATTCGATGACAACTAGGAGAATCAGATATAATTACGACAATTGTGATTGTACCAGTGACTGCTTATCAGTGCCCAGTACTTAGCAGTTACCAAAGTTAGCTATCATATTTGTGATATCACATTACTCAAACTCACACTGTTAAATTTACATTGCTGTGTTTGGGACTCGAACCACCGATCTCCAGGTTTCTAGTCCGCCGCCTAATCGATCAAGTTACTGAGGTCAGTGCTTAGTCACCGGTATATGTAGTCATCACGTCTGGCAGATGATGCTGTTTTCTTCTTTTCTCAGTTGGTACCTTATGTTCAAAAAATTCAAGTTTTCCCAAGCCCATTTTGTGAAGAAAGTTGATTCTAATTGGGTGTTTGAGAGAGCATGAATATTTCTGAGTTATCAATATTTTTTTTTGTCTGGCAAAGCAATTTAACAAGGTCTTACATCTGTCGTACGTGCTGTATTTAAAATATTAATGATGCTTGTAGATTAAGATTTTGTCGTTTATGATTAATATAAATTTATGGTTAACTTGGGTACTGGACAACGGCTTTCGTTTGTCTGTCTGTTCCACAATAACCCCGGACAGGATACTTCAAAATTGTTTAAATATGATGATTTTGATAATGATGATGGTAAAAAAAAGATGGTACCACTCGGACTTCTACAATGTAAGCAATACAAGTAAGACCTCATGAGTAATAGACACCAGACAGGATATGGGACCGCTATCAAAGTGGGACACGGAGAGAGACGTCCTACAGATGCTTGCGTCAAAGAAGACATTAAAGATATAATAGCACAAGGACTATACAGTAATTATTAGTACGTTAAGACTTAGGATACTGTAATATGTATTGTATGTATAAGTAGCAATAGCATAGACTATTCAGTTATATTCGCCACCAAAGTAATTCTTAACCATCAATTCCAGAGACATTTAGCCAGGGACACATCAATCCCATAGATGTGACTAGGTAAGACCATAATTTAGTATTTCTGACTCAAGAGCCAATCAATCAAACCAAGCAAAGACGATACGAGTACAAAAATAATCCATCATGGAAACTTAAGATCGAATTATAGAACAGGATTCGATTTAAGATAAGCCAGACTGTCCCTCAAGCCTTAGTGCGCTGTGATTGGTTGAAACTCCGTTTTGAGGGAGGATGTGGCTTATCTTAAATTTAATCTTGTTTCGTACTTCGGCCCTCAAGCTATAGGGTGCATACAAAAATGGACAGAGAAATAGTAAAACGAACACTATACTTCCGATTTCTTATATTACAAATTTTCGGAAGTAAAACGTCTCACTTTTCTGTTTATACCGATTAAAATAGAGAGGTTAGTTGATGGCATGGATATTCAGAACTATTACCTGCTGATGAGAGCAAATAAGCTCGAATCAGCTGTGAAGGTATGTTCTGATATTCATGTACATCTAATACAACTTCTCACTTTTCTGTTTATACCGATACCGAAAAATGTAACACTGTAGATATCAAGGTACCAATCCTTCGAATTTGAGAACCCCTAGAGACGTCATGAGAGTCGGACATTTCAAACTAGCACACCACCACCACACACAAATCCTCCAAGCAACAATTATTCAATTCTATCTCATATCCTTATGAATAGCTGCATTCATTTGATATCACAGGCAACTCACTGCTGATGCATTTATAAACAATACATTGAACAATTCTGTATTACCCAGGTACTTGGGTAAACAATACATTAAACAATTCTGTATTACCCAGGTACTTGGGTAAACAATACATTAAACAATTCTGTATTACCCAGGTACTTGGGTACAGGTAATACAGTTGAAAACGATGGAAAAAACATAAAAGTTCGAATTCATGTAGGTAATCGAGCCTTCTTATAATAATAATAACACTCTTTAGTGGAAGGTAACCACCAGGCGAGGTCAATGCTCAAAGCATTTTCTACCACCCAACTATCAGAGACTTATTATTATGTGGTCACAAACTCAAATAGGATAAATTCATGCTCTGGGTGGGATTCAAAACAACGGATCCGTACGCCACCTGGATTACCAGACTAGCGCGTTAACCACTTGACTACCAGTGCACAGTTGCACACTTGACTACCTTCTGCGCAAACACCAAACTCTGGTAAGCCGCACAACCAAGATGGTGATATACCGCACTCTGGTCCGATCTGTTGTCATCTATGGAGGAGAAACTTTGGGCATGTTATGCATGCCAGCATGCCTGACTAAGAACCAGCATGCCTGACTTTTAGGCAAGAACCGCCTATACATGTAGGTACATGGTTGTGACTACTTTTTCATTTTTACTTTAATAGCTGTAATCCAGTTATTGCTCTTGGAATATTAAAAAGGTGACTAGGTCCATTATCTAACTAGTTTCCTGCTAAAAATATTGAGGATAACATTTATTATCCTAAAAATAACGAGGGTAGACTTGAGTGACGGACTCTCCAAAACATCATAACTCTCATTTTTTATTGAACTTTTTCACAAGAACTTCAACTTACCCTAACGTCATTTTCTTATCACAGTTGCTTCCTCGGGACTTGTATTATCACAACAGCATGAACTGCTCAATGCTCACTCCTCACACTCCACCATCTCAAGAGGGAAAACACTTTTTGATACACATTTGTGTACGTTTTAATTTGTATTTTGAGGAAAGATATTTATTTTGAATTTTTATTTACTCCTCACTAGGAATCTTGCAGGCGAGTTTAGAAATGTAATGATATTAGTATCTATAGGTAAAGAAATAGTATTAGAAATTAAACAATCCAGTTAAAATTGGTGTACCCAGGTACCTACATACATGTATTAAACATTGATAGATATAATGCATGTTCAATTGTATAGATATGACAGCATGTACAATTTATTGTACACACGCCGATATCATTCGACATTAAAAGTAATAAAAAAATAGATTTTTAATAAAACGTCAATTGATGGGTGCAAGTAATAATTCATTAGATTTAATGTCATAAAACAATGGACATTTCAAATAAAATTGGACGGTAAAAATTGATTTCATTGAGAATATTTAACTGTTCACAAGGGATAACAAAGTACATAAAGGTGAGTGAAATCTACACTCCTCATTTAACTTCGAAAGATCCTTATTTATTCAAATTAAACCAACATTCAAACACAATATTCTAGATCACCAAGTACACCCAGGGTATAATATTTCAAGAGTATAATATTATCAAATTACCAACAATTAACAGAGTTAGCAGTAAGGACATATGATGAGTTAAATCTTGCACAAGAGATTATATAAAAAGTAAACTGCAATTTGCATATTATATTGTAAAAAATAAAAGAAATAAACGTCACCAAGTAAATTAGAGTTTTTTGAGTTTAAAAAAAAATTAATACAAAAAAATCACCAAAAAACCATTTGGAACAAAAATCGCGCGGTTTGAAAAATTGAACATTACACTTGTGAACAGCGTGTGGCAGACTTGACTTGCCAGAGAAGTTAGCCACGAATGAAAAGATAGTAGTTATATGAAGTGCAAGAAGTTATGAAGGAAGTGGTACACGTTACCTTGCCAAGGATAACACCAAAGATGCTAGCAGAAGGTATACCTGTTGATCTATAATCAGAGATATGTACAAGATAGGGCGGTTTCTTTACTGACAATTAACAGCCAGGGAGAGGTAAACTGTAAGCTTAATTAGTCTGATAACAATTTCAAGGGATGGGTTCGACTGTGACATAATTAAAATACGATCTTTAGATCACTAATTTATGTTCATACTCGTGATTTAGAAGTAAAAACAGGATAACGTGAACTGATTACTCCTAGATATTGGATTATTCCTAGATATTGGAAGATTATGAACAGCATGTGGCCATCTCTAATTGCCGATTCATTTGTCTTACATGGATGATTTCGTGCTGCCTCGCTTACACGGGAGCTAGTAGCGATAGCGCCTCAATTAAACAGTAACTATTGTGTCTCCTTTGACATAATGCGATTCCTCATTAGGCTTTGATTCATTAGATACCTAATTAACCATCACTCAAGGACAGAGAGCTCGAGTGCATGATGATAATTTAATATCTAATTAATACGGATAACTTGTATCAAAGGGAAATAAGAGAGAAAATTTATTTAATTTAGAAAGCCAAACATGGCTGTCAAATATTTTAGTCTCAGGAATATTTCTCTCTGGCAAAAAATAAAATTGCATATGATACAACATAATGAATTATTTTTTTTATAATGCAAACTTGCAGGTCCCACAGTTCTTCTATATGATCCTGAGGATCCAGATTTCATATTACATCACTGTGCAATGTCATATATCAAATAAAACTCATGAAATAAAATCGCTGTTCCTTTTGACAAAATAATTGGTGGCTATCAAGAAATGATTGATTTGTATAAGTGAGATCCGCAGTTTCTTAATTGAACACTGAACAGTATACAGATTTTTTATTCTACATTATATTCAAAGGCTGACATTTAGTTTTGGTACCTCGGTGTTTTGAAAATTGGGTGGACACGCTTTGACATTTTCTAGCGACCTCACCTCACAAATAGCCCTTAACCAGGGGTGGTAAATTCCCGGGAACATGGGAATTTATTTTTTACACACCTTTTATGGAACCTATACGCATTTTCTGCTATATTTGAGTAGTAATGGACTAGAGAAATCAACATTATTAGATAATATTGTGGCTTTCTATAAAAGAATCATTACTGGGACGCGTGAAAAGCTTTTTGTCATTAAGAAAATGGGCTGTCATTATCGAGGGAAAAAAGCTTTCCTTAACCATTACCTGGCGCTATCACTAATGACTAATTATCATTATCTCTAAGTGCTGGCACTCCCATGTTATGCAGGAAAACAACACATAATTTCCTCCTATGTAATCTTCACATTTTCCTTCATTTTTGAGTTAGGTACCTATTCCGTACTTGGTTTTTTGTATTATTTATTATTCTTTACGCGTAGGTAGATATAGTATCATATCTACAGTAAAATTCTAGATAGGAAGTAGTTTTGAACAACGAAAAAGAAAAAACACTAGGATTTCTGTTATTGATTTTTGTTTTAAAACTCATCAATCATCATACAGGCACACACAGCTTATGAAATATAATTTATTTACAGTAAATTTTCAATCGTGTATAAATTTTGAAGTTCATTTCATTGCCTACACTGGGGTTTTTGAACTATGTTAACTCAGTAAATTATTTATTAAAGATTTCTTTTTTTGGGAATCAAGGCATTTTCAGTTTTAGTAATAAATGTATCCATCAATAGGCATGAAATCTAATCGATAGACGTACTTACATTTTTATCCATTGATGTAGACAATCATTCCAAAGGATGAGTTTGAAGAAACCAAGCCGTGTACAGGTATCTGTAAAAAAGAAGAAGAAAATAATTCGAAAAAGGCACAAGTAGTAGGTATTTTCAATATTACAGTTAAAGGTACATACATACATCCTTCATTTGAGCTTGAAGGCTTTCAGGACAGATATTGACAGTTTCAAGAAATTAAACACATGTACCCACAGTATGTTTGAAAAAATTATAAGTTGCAAATGTTACATCCCTACAATTTATTAGCTTATGTTGCTTTTGGTGTCAGCATTGTTCAACCTCATGGTTGGTTGGGTGGAGCACGTTTTTTTATGGCTGGATGCTCTTCCTAACGCCAACGATTCTATTTGGTTTTAACGTCCTGGTCAGGACGGAGGTGTTACCCTCCATTCGCTGGGAATCGTACCAACTTTACACATTAAGCTCACCCAGCCTGGTTAGGACCGGAAATGCCAGCCTTACGTGTTTGGAGGGAACAGAATGAATTTTCTTCGAAAAGTCTGCTCCAACCGGGGATCGAACTCGGGATCTCTGGACTACGGGCAGTAGTCACAACCGTTACGCCACGGAGGCTGTTTTATTACACCTCTAATGTTACATCTATACTGCAATGAATCAAATAAAATTATCAGCATTCAGTTGGCACTGTTTTTTAGAATGTAAGCCAAACCCACGTTTACCCAGTGGGTTTGACCCAGCTTGGATCACCTTGAAATAGTTGCAGGTGTATTCATCTTTGAAAAGCTTAGGATATACTTGACCAAGAAAGCTTAGTATTGAAATTGAAAACACAATAGAATAGAAAAGTAAATATACCTACACTTAGGAATATGTAGGTATATGAAAGTTAAGCCCATTCTCATTATTCACACTGGCGTAAATGATATTATCCACCAATAACATTACTCAAAGCTCTCTTCTATTGAAACTTGGGCACTGGCAGGTATCATTAATCATACTTTTCCTATTCGTTCTTTTCATTCATTCAATTTATTACTTTTTGTGTGCAGGTGCCAAAAAGTGTCAGGTGGCAACACCTCTTCCCAATAAACCAATGAGTACAGGTGTGTTGAGTCAATAAATTAAAACAGTTTGAGAGTGTGGTATTGATTTTCTTTTTCTTCTCTTGATAAAATTGATTAGGTAGGTCATTTTCTTTTTATTCACTTTATTTCAGACTTATTAAACTTCTCCTTCAACAACATTTTTTGGTTTATCTTTGTTTAAATGTCATCTATTGTAAGTTAAGGCAAAAAAAAAATAATACAAGAGACATGGACTATGCTAAAAAATACTGTCAAAGTTGAAAAAAGGTGTTTTTGTTTCATATAGCTCATATTTTTTTTTTTTTTACAGATATTATAGTTTTTTAACCGTCTTCAGGGCCGTATTTAAGGGGGGGGCCCAGCCCCCCCCCCCCCCCTTGAATTTTCACTTGAATGCAGGCTTTCATCCTGGGCCCCCCCCTGCCTTGGACTTTTTTCTAGGTACATTACATATCTACATACATACATGTTGATTCCCAAACACAATAAACAGTAAAATCCAACTACATCACAACATAATTATTATTATACTATTTGCCCCCCCCCTGACAAAAACCCTGGATACAGCCCTGACTGTCTTGTACACCATTACAGATTTTTTTACATTTTGCACAGCTGAATCAGTCTTCTGAATGAACATTAGCAGGTGAAATAAACTCATCTTGGTCAAAAATCACAATATTAAGCTTTCCATCAAAATTGTATAATTATGGTACATTTACTACAAAATCTTATACCCACAACTTTCAATAATTCCCCAGATTCTTTGGTTTCCCCAAAACAGAATTCCAAAGTCTCAAGTCAAGCGGCACAGATACATAATAATCCCTAGATATGGACTAATATTTAGCTTTATTCTTATCAGCTGCCAATTTCACTTCTGCTTTATATTGTTTTTTTAAATAAAGTAGAATAGAATAGAATATACCTTGTTTATACTGCCAAGGTAAGACTGAAAAGTCCCTTTACTCAGGCAGTCAAACAGGTCTATATATTTTATGGGATAAATATTTTACATATTAATATATATAAAAAAACCATGTTTATTTAACACTTTCAGCGCCAGGTGATACATGGAAGTATCACCTAGCTCTGCGCTAGTATGAACATGGTGATACTTCAAAGTATCACCCACAGAGTCTTCTATAAGACGCTGGTGATACTTGAGTAACACTTTCTATATACAGGGTGTTTCAGAAAAGTGTGCATTAATTTTAACCACGTATTTTATGTACCATTTTAGGGGGGGTCAACTCTATAACAAAATGGGCGAAAGTGCTTCATAAGGGAGATACACATCTCTAAAGGTTCTTTAAAAAAATCTTAGATTTTGAATTACGCCTTACCTGTTAAGAGTTATTGAAACGCGGAAAAAAATTGACTCCCAATACAAGATGATGCCGTTATTTTGATGTGAGAATTGAGGTCATTGCACTTTCAGGGACGGCCACAGGGGGGTTAACTGAAAGAAAATAGGCCTCCCTTATGAAGCACTTTCGCCCATTTTGTTATAGAGTTGACCCCCCCTAAAATGGTACATAAAATACGTGGTTAAAATTAATGCACACTTTTCTGAAACACCCTGTATTTAACATGAGGAATGTGTTGCTCTGGCCTAGCAGTATCCAAGAACATGTCAAATTTTTGTCAAAATCTCTTCCCCAGGCCAGTGATACTTTGAAGTATCACCACATCAAAATCACGCCTGGCCTATCAATGAAAATAGTCGAAAATACAGTTGGCGGTGAAAGTGTTAAAAAAAAAAAGCTGAAAAGGTAAAATAAAATATAAAAATATTAAATTACAAAATTACAAAAAATTGGAGAAAAATAATGTTAATACACACACATACACACACACGACACACACACATACATACACACACACACATACGCACACACAAAACACACACGCACACATGTCACACCCTATGATGTATAAGGAATAGAAAAGGACACAAGGAGAGGAGGAAAAAAGACTTTAGGATCTGGCAAACGGGCCTTTGCTGACTGCTTCAATAAGGGAGATTTTAAAGGAGTAGAAGGATAGAAAGTTTAAAATTGAAAAGGGTAAGGGTAAGGCATTGCAGAGATCTATAGATGTGATGAAAAAGGATTTGGCATAGTATTCAGTGTTGTGAATAATAAAGTAATAATAATTCCATGTCTAAGACAGGCCCATTTAACACTCTGCCAGCGCCCTAGGCACAACAAAGAGTAGCACCCTAGGCACAACAAACCTGGCACTTTTTTTAAGTAAGATTAATTGAAAAGGTAATTATGACCTGCAAACATTTTTGCATTATTTCAGGGCACTTGAACTCTTCATGCATAAAATTCCAGAAACAGAAAAACTAGCTCATATTTTTACCCTCTGTCCGGGATAGGAACCCACAACCACAGGGTCAGTAGGTACCTATGTGACCAATGCTTTTAACCCCACTGAGCCACAGATGTTCAAGTATTATCTCATTACTCAAGATATTTCAATTATTATCACTTGAGCTGATGAAAATCAAAGGAATCAATGCCTAACAACACATCAGTGGAAGGCAAGATGAAATCATAAAATAAAATATTTAGAACTTTGATCTATTGTTCTGACAAGATAGATAGAAGAAGGGCCTCGATCTGTGAAAGTTTCACCAATATCTTGTAAATTTTCAAGGTGCCTCTGTAAATAATTATGTGATTATATTGTTCAACCTTACCAGTTAATTAGGTGTTAGAGTATCCCAGGTATTCCTCATAGTGAAGATGCAATTGCAACTAACTGTAATCACTTGAGAAATAAATACATATAATTATTATATGTCACATTCACACCACTTCAGCAAAATCCATCATTATAGGATATAGACCAAAAACACAAAACCCGATGACAGACCAATTATTTCTGATAGCGGAAACAATCAATGCACGCCAATTACAATAACGCGAAAAATATAGATTTAACGCAACAGCATTCACTCTAGACAAAAAATACAAATTAGAAATAGCGAATTATTAATGCAAATGGCAAAAGCAAATCAGAAAAGAAAAATCCCACTTTCGAAAATTTTGAATTTTACACTTCGCGATAGAAGTTAGCCAGCAAAAAAAACGGAGATGAATACAGCCAAACTTTATCACATGATTTGCAACTAAATTAGTAACAGGGATTCTCAAAAAATTTACACGATCCTTATGGCGCCGGTCGGGGGATCCCACTGTTCAGTGAGTGGCGAGTCCAGTAGTAACTAGAGGGGCGAAATTAATAGACAAATTTTATAACTTAAGTTGTTGCTAAGCGTCGGTTTTCCCTGTCTTACATAACTTATAACTGTATACGTTTTATAACTGTATAACATTCTCGTTGAAAAGCGGAGCATGATACGTTACAAAACGGTCTCCGTGGCGTAACGGTTGTGAATACTACCCGTAGTCCAGAGATCCCGAGTTCGACTCCCGGTTGGAGCAGACTTTTCGAAAAAAATTCTGTTCCATCCAAACACGTGAGGCTGGCATTTCCGGCCCTACCCAGGCTGGGTGAGGTTAATGTGGGTAGCTGGTACAATTTCCAGAAAAGGGTAAAACCCACTTCCTGACTACTTCGAATCGGGACGGTACATCAGTATGAGAATCAGCTGATCTCAATAGATCCAAATAGAGGTCGGTGTGATAATTGGTGCTTCTCTTGTGGAATTCCAGCTAGACTATGATAATAATACGTTACAAAACCATTCGCAATTTTGGGAGATAAACCTTTAATGGGATCCCGTCAAATTCTATAAGAAGAGGGGAGCATGGAACGTTGCGAAACTCATTACTCCGTCGGATTCCAGCCTTGGGATACAAAGAAGTAGAAGATAATATATAAGAAAAAATACATGTTTATTTTTTTGGTATAGTATAATTGTACATGCTTTTACGGGGTTCAGAAGTGACAAATTGCCACAGCAGTTCATCCAAGTTGAAACTACCCACTTTCCCCCAATGCTGGTTTGATGTTGAATGACAGGTACCGTCGCGTCGCTGTGGCACTATCCGGGGAGGAATTTGATTATTTTCTCGAAATTAATCTGTTTTTTACAAACTACATAACGTAATTTAGGTATCATTATCCGATTCTCAGTCCTGAAAAATGTCCTCAAAGGTATTCCAAAGTACAACTGTTTTAATAATTAACCCTAACCCTCCTTATTTGAACATGTTTTCTTTGCTTTGATCCTCAGTGTTAATGAAATAATCGGATAATGGGGGAGTAACACTAAATTCATAATACAAAAACATATACCAATGTCCCATGCTAGCATTTACAGATCACAGACGGCAAAAGACGACAAATTCTATCCATAAAAAATACACTATGTGTATTTTTTATTTACATTTTTAATTTTATTATTAAATAAAAATAACATCTCTTCCCTGTTGTAAAGGCGATAAGAGAGTAAAAATATGCCGCAGATTTTGCAATTTAACTGATATGCATTTTTCTTTATTTTCGTTACTAACGATTTACTCGTAAATTACGTAAATGTTCTCAATCATACGAGAACTAGCTATTTTTGTGTTTCCCGCGTGTGTAGGTACACTTATCTTCCATTTTTGCGCTTCATAAATCGCAGTTTTCCAGTACACCTCGTTGTTTTTGTAATGTATTTTCAGTTTCTATGATGTAGCCAGCAATTTTCGGGTAAACTTCGTGGTCGCTGTAAATTTTAGTGATAAAAGTTAGACATCTATATACTGCAACACTCTCTTTATTTATTTATGATGTTTACATAAATATAACATAATAATTTACTTTTACAACATTTTTTCTTGTTGTTGAGATAACATGAATAAAATAAATTCTTTTTGTTGTTATATAATCTAAAAGAGAATAAAAACTTATACATTTATGCACGCACCCATTTTTCTCTTTTTGTGTTTATGAAGAAAAAAAAAACCTTGTAACACAAGTAATTAAGTGAATTCACATCATTATAATTGGATTATTATACTGATTATACATATTCTGAAATAATGTCTTACATTTGTGAGTAAAAAGATGAACAACAGGTGCGTTGAAAGTCTAGGTATATCAATGTACTAGATATACATATCAGTAGTGGGACTCTACTAAAAGCAAAAATTGATGCCTACGCTTGTAAATAACCAGTTCCCCTTGTTTCAAGTTTTCCACTTCCTTTAATATATATCAGAGCATCAAACACCACCACAACACAGATAGATAGATTTAGACCCTCTACTTGAATGTCACTCTAGGCAGAATGCCATTCAGGTGCTGGGTCAGCATAAAAACAATGAAAGTTACCCCTGACATTTTTCTCATTAATTTTCACCATGTGTGGTATCTTAGAATAAATGGTACCAAAGCACTGTAATTCTGATATTAGTATTTTATTGGATTCTAATATGTTTATTATATTAAATAAATTTAAAACTTTTACATAAGAGCCTTTATTTTTTAAAATTATTAAAACCTTGTATAAAATTTTAAGTAACCATACAAATGTAGTACAAGTTTTTTGTTTTGTGGGTTTGCTTGTGAATATTCCTGACATTCTACATATTCATAAAACCATCCACATCATAAGAGATTTACACAATGATATAACAATTTAAAACCTATTATAATGAAAATGACATGTAATTTTAGCTCTTGCTATAGAGAATGTACTGCATAACACTCGTGAAGAACAATATCTATAAAGAAAAAAGTAAAGAGGAAAAATTAAAAGAAAAAAATATAAAGATAAACAAAATTCAACAAAAGCATCATCTGGGATAAGTATTTTACCTCGGTTAACAAAATAATCAAAAGAAATCCTTTGTAAATTTGCCCTTTGAAAAAATACCTGTTCAGTTCTCTTCTGAGTTTTTGACATCAATTGTTTTTCAATTGAATAATTTTTTCGGGGAATATGTAGAAAGCTTTCTAACTGATATTTAACAAAGTTTTTTACATTTCAAGGTATTCACAAAAATGAAGTAAGCTTCCCCAATCCCATTGGAGAAAAAGTTTTGCCAATGGGTTTTAAATTTCTATAACTCCGAGATTAACAAAAAGGTGAGCCCCCTCACAGATGCTCAATGGTAAGGAAATATTATATCTTGTGTCCCGGGTACTGTGTGTTGCCCTGGCTTTGATACACGGAGTTGATGGGAGAGGGGGAAGAAGAGGGGTAGTGAGGATATTGTTGTGTGTGCCCAGCTACACTGGCAGGGTTCACATACATACCGTGGGCGCCTGGGTACCTGTAATCATAATATAAAAAAAATGTTAATAAAAACATTAAAAAAGGAAAAACATTTATTGAGAGAAAAATTGTATCAATGATATAATAGAAGTGTGTATGTTGAGTATCCATATATTTTCTTTTACTTGTGAATAGAAAATTATATTTAAAATAATCAACTTATCAATAAGCAATTACATTTTTGTGCTCTGTCTTAGTACTTTTCATATCCTAATAGACTTTCCCCAGAACGAAATCTGGTCCAGGCTCCTATAATATACATACTTGATGCTCTGATGATCGCTATTTAAATTTGGGCCTGGATCCAGCCTAAAATTGTTCCTGGGGTCTATTCCATTTTTGTGACAGTCGATCTCCGAGGACATTCACAAAAGACGCCATTTGTGGAACAAACATGCCATCCACGGATGTTACGAGTAGAGTGAAAATGGCATGACGTTGCTCGCAAGCTGCAACATATTAGAGGCTTCGGGAGACCTAGGAGGGAGCGTCGGTGTCAACGACACGGGTATCAAATAACGCCTCCTCCCTCTGAGCCTCCCAAACGCCATGTACAGCTAAATCGCCTCTTAGGCTAGGTACTCCTTCCGAGATGATGGGTTCTTTCACACATATTTATATTTATACTCTACAAATGTCACAAATACATTTTTTTTTTTTTTTAAGTGGGGTTTAACGTCGCTTTCAACTGCCATGGTCATATCACGACGGGGGTTTTACCCTCCATTCGCAGGAAACTCACAAACCTGCTACTCACATTGACCTCACCCAGCCTGAGTGGGGCCGGGAAAAGCCAGCGTCACGAGAATTAGAATTTGAAGATACATTTCTTAATTTAGGAATAGGTCTAAATGAAGCACCATGTATACTCACTGTTGTAGGGTGGGCATAGGGAACGGGTACTGATGATAGATGTATCCTCCAACTCCCGCTGGGCCCTGACTAGGTCCCTGCTGCTGCTGACTCAAGTGATGATGCAGCAATTGCTGCTGCTGCTGTTGATGCATGAGCATACTGTCCCCTCGCTGCAGGGGTGGGGGGATGTTAGCCCCGCCCCCATTGTGGGGATTGGGGGAGGAGGATGGGACAGTCTTGAGCTCAGAGGATGATTTGAGGCCAACTTCAGATGGGTCTGTGGGTGCAAAAGAAACAATGAAATTGATTTTTTTTATCTTTTTTTTTGGTAGGCAAACCAAAACTAACAGACATTTTGTCACTTTAAAATGATTCATCATCTATTCATGTCTGAAAAGAATTTTAGTTGAACACTTGAGGTTATTTTGGTTTCTATTATTTTAAGTAAAAGAAATCAATACAATTGTTGTGATCTGAATTTATAAATGCTTTTGCTTGTATAGTACAGTAGTGCTTTAATTAGACTTGGCTTAAGACAGGAGTCCCATTTTGCTAACAGTTCATAGGCCTATTTACCATACTCTCAGGACTCAGACCACTGTCATAGGATGGTATCTGAGTGCAACATTTTGTTTCAACTGTCTAAAATTTTGATTAAAAAGTGTTGCAGAGCAAACTTTCACTAAGTGGGAATTGATCTGATTTGATACTAAAGGAAGAGTGTACTATGAAACGTTGCAAAACTCTTTGGAACGTCTTGAAACAAAGTGTTGCACTCAGTGGGGTGGCCTTATTGATAAGACTGAGGTCTACTATATTTTAACAACTTGATGCTCAACTCTGTAATTGTTTGAAGGTGTATCATACTGATTATATCTCCCTTGCCTCTATCGCATATTAGCTTAAGTTGCTATTAGGGTCGGCATTGTTCAACCTCATGGTTGAGGTTGGTAGGGTGGAGCACGTTTTTTTAACGATTTGATTTGGTTTTAACGATCAGGACGGGGGTGTTACCCTCCATTCGCTGAGAATTGTACCAGCTACCCACATTAACCTCACCAGTCTAGGGCTGGAAACGCCATCCTCACATGTTTGAAGGCAACAGAATTTCCTTCAAAAAGTCTGCCCTAACCGGGGATTGAACTTGGGATCTCTCGACTACGGACAGTAGTCACAACCGTTACGCCACGGAGGCTGGTGTATCATACTGACTGAGGTAGATTAACCTTTGTGTGAAGTCAGTAAAAAAATTGATTAGTCTAAGTCAATCAGTCTATCATATTTGTTAGGAATATTGAAATTGGGCAGTGGTAATAATAATAATAATTATTGTAATAACTGATGTACTGATGTAACATTAAATATGAAAGGAAATGAAACATTTTCCATCAAAATATGTAAATTATAATAATGTAAGATTTGTTATGAAGTAGAAAACATTTTATAGAGGTTAATTTTGCATAGTAACAAGTGACCTGTGTTCATTTTTTGTATATAAAAAAAATTTTTTTTTGCTCTGATTTCATTTGTTCTGGACGTTTCATAACCTCCTGAGCAACTTTGGTTTTGTGTCTGTCTGTCTGTCTGTTAAATACATTCCTTGTAATACACAAATCTCAAAAACTATGGAATGGATTTCAATGAAATTTTGTACACGTATAGGAGACATATTGTAGATGATCTCATTTTAAATTAATCAACTTTGCAATAGCGGTTCTTGGAGATAGAGACCATGCGCCTGACCTCTAACTTATATCTTGTGAAAAGTATTACCAATTTTGATGAAAGTTTATATGTATATGTGTATTAGCATTTTTGTATGTTTTATTAAAAAATTACAGTTGAACCTTGATATTTAAGAAATTGAAAAAAATTAAACCAAAAAGTGTAAAATAAGGTCTACTTGACAATACAGAATTTCTTTGTAGAAGCTAGAATGTAGGAAAAACAGTATTCCACCATATGAAAATTGAAGAAAATTGGTTAAAAAGTTTTGGAGATACAAGTGATTTGGTATAAAATCTCAAATTTGCCAAGTGTATACAATATGAACCAATCATGAGAAAGTAGTGTGTCCATACTTGGCAGTGTATTTTTATTTAAATTCATTTTTTATTAGTAAAATAAAGTTTAAATTGCTGAGAACAAGTTAGTATGTATCAAGTACTTACTGTGATCAATGATTATTTAATATTTAGGTATTGCTTTATTAATTAAATCCTACTATACTTGGATATTGTATCATTACTATAACAGATGATCACATTGTTGTTTGTTGGAAACTTTTTTTAAGTGTATATTTTCAGAATCTTAAACTTGCCTCATGAAAATGAAATAGTTTTTTTTTTGTGGACTTGATCTAGAACTGAATGACTAACCTATGGATACTAATGTTTTCTATTTACCTACTTTTGTAACTACATGGCTGCTCAAAAGTCTAACACCATAGCTTGTTCTCTCTTTCAACTCTAGGTATTTCCTTATTATGGATATAACTTCTGTTGTAAACAAAAAAATCATAGTTTTTGTATATTTTTAAAGAGAAAACAGTAAAATGGTACATGCATAGATTTACATGGAGTATTTTTTTCTTCTTCTTTTTTTGCTGGAGTTGTGTGTGTCATCTTCATCTCTACTTGATTTAGATATTCTACATAAATCTGTATACTGTTTTGTATTAATGAAAACGAAAACAATGATTTTTTTCTTTATATAGCAGAAGTTATAACAATTCTAAACTACATTGAATTACAGAGATTTAAATGTGAGAATGAAAAAAAAAAAAAAAAAAAAAAAACAAACAAAATCTAAGGACTACTGGGTTGCACCCATACATTAAAGTAAATCTTCCCAACTTACCACTAGATAATCCTTTATCTGACTTAAGTTCAGAAGAAACTTTGTTTTGACTCTGCAAAGGATCAAATTCTTTAGCACCTATGTTTGGTATTCCACAAGCCATACTTGTTTCCTTGTCTGTACCTGGACAACATAATCAGACACAACATATACATAATCAGACATACATATGAGAACCAAATTAGAAGAACCAAAACTACAACATTATAAGAACATGTCAGTTTACATTTTAATCTTCATGAAGAAATAGATTCCTACATTTAAAATAATTTGAGAGAACAAATTATAAAACATTTTTTTCAATTAGACAATAGAAGGGTTTATTTCTTTGTTCTGATAGAAGAGTGAAGGAGGGCAAAAAATACAGTAAATTTATAGAGGTCTCATGAAGACAAGAAAAAATCAAGGTAAGAAACTGAGAGATAATCAAAAAATATTTTTTACATATTAAATAACCATCACATGATTTGTTGGAAATTGAGCCCATTCATGGTAAGTTAGTGATATAAAATGAGAAGAGACAGAAAAATATCAAACGAAATAGAAACTAAACTTTTAATAAAAATTGAATTCAAATAGAAAAGAAGCATGATATTGTACTGGGCTACCTGGTCTAGCATTATCAAATCTAATTACACCATTTACTGTGGATTATGTGGTCCATCTCATTTTTATTGAGTGTAATGTAAATTTCTTTGAAGATGTGGTTTTTCTTGATGAATATAATAAGGGAAGGGGTTTTTGATGCCAAATTATTATTATTATTATTTCAAATTATTGACAGTTATAATACTGATTTGTTACCTCATTTCACTCTAACTGGACTATTTCTTGCTTGACTTCTTTTACTGACCACAATTTCAATTTATAGAACCATGATGACCTATTTTTTTCTTTGGATCTTCATTCTGTTATTCTTTTACAATTACTTGCAAAATTATTAAAATATAATATTTCAATTAAATCTTGAGATTAGTTTGTTTTTTGACAGTTATTATTTAATGTTTTATTACAAAGAGAATATATTAGGTACCTACATGTTGTTACTTCTGGTAGTGAAAAACCAAGGAAAAGTTTTAAAAAGAAAAAAAATCTATTAGTTATTTTATTACATAAAGTTTATTACTGTCAACACTTATGAAGAACTAAATTAATAGTAACCAAATATTTAAGACTCACCTGTAGAATGATCAAGACTAGGATAGCCACCAGTGTTATATGAGTAATTGTCAACAGTCTCCAACAGTGCATTGACACGATCCTTGATGAAGCGAAGTTCTTGTCGAATACTTTGTAGATGAGGTGGAAGGTACACATTGTTGTTCAATGATCCACAGCCCGAGTCATCAAGATGTGGGAATATTTTCAATTTTAATACATGACTACATTGAATTGCAAACAGTAGATCAGAACTATCAAAGATAGTAATTAAATCTCCATCTGTAAAATAATAAAACACACGCAATTGGTCAACTATATTCAAATTCCTGGATTATAACATCTTTCCTGTAGATCATTGAAGAAGTAATACTGTGAAAAGAAAGAAAAATCTTGAGTGTAAAGAGTTAAGGACCCAAATACAAACTAATAATAGCCTGTAATAGGTACCTACTATGTATGTATATTATATTAGTATTTATGGAAAACAACAGAAGGTACAAAATTCAAGGCACTAAATAAATTTGAAATTAATGTTTCAATGAAAACTGAATGTATATGTATTGATAGTGAAAAAAAGCTTTAGCAACTCCAAGAAATTTTTTGATGTCAATTAAGGTTACAAAGAGAGTACAAAAAGTTAACGAAAAATTACCTAGAAAATGGAAGTGTTTTTTTGCACAGTTAAAGCAGTCACCCACAGCTGAAGGGCAAAAAGTACAGTTCCTACTATCCTACTTAGCTTGCTGTCTAAATTAAACATTTAATATTACTATACATCCTGTGAGTTGACCCCCCTAAAGAGTACAATTCAAAATAAAATTAATATTTTTCCCTTCTATTGAGCCTCATACAAAGGACAGAAGGTTTAGTAATTAATTAAGGGCTTTAGTTTTATCTACTGCTTGTGGAAGTGTGGTAATTTGACATAGAGTGATTTTACAGCAATAAAATGTTGTTTTCATTGAAAATTTGAAAATGTCAACCTATCAAATAATTAACCTTAAGAAATATAATTAAATTTAAGAAGCTTAACCAAAAATACTACCTTCAATCCTGCTTGTACTTATAAGTATATTATCTGTATTGCTCAGTTTGTTTTCTAAAGATCCTTTGAAGCATAAGAAGTAGTATCAAAGTAGAGCTTCATTGTGTATTTGCAAATTCTTCTGATATCATCACCAAGCTAAACTTTGATATAAGTTCCCCGATAGATCCAACTGTTGGAATTCATTTTCAACATGCTTACTTTCTTGGTTGTTTCTTCATTGTTACTGAAAATTTAGAAGATAAAAGGAATCTCAAGGAAAATTCTTAGGTGTACTAAGGTCTTAGATACTGTGAGTAGCCAAACTAAACTAATTAAGTTTGGAGTAGGAATCATAGAGTGTAGATTGCAAGTTAAAAAGAATTCACTTTCATAGTATGATCCAACAACATAATTAATAAAAAGAAAAAACTAATATCAGGCTTAGTGAACAAAACACAAGAGCACGAAACTACTTTTAGATTTACAATGAAGCAGGTAGGTACCTACTTCATATTAAGGCGCTAGTTCTTTAAATTTAATAAATTGTTAATTTAAAAAAGATATTAGACTTACCTGGACAATGATAAGTTGGATTCTTGCAAAATTTTGAGAAATGTAACCAGGAAACAGGCAAAATTACTGATAAGAAAGGAAACTTCAGCACCGGCAATAAAATCCACTTCCTTTCAAATTGAATTTTTTTTTCTCGGAAAATGGCAAAACAAAAACAAAAGAAAACAGCTGATTTGTGCAAGAGGCCGGAAAAGTAGATGGACAGATCTCAGAAAAATTTATTTTTCAAGTCACGAACATGAAGTATACCGTAGTTTGCAAGACGTATTTTAAAACATCTGTCATTTGATTGGCTGGATTTGAAAAAGAATTTGGGTTTCTTTTCTGCGGGAATTCAAACACAAGATCCGCATCGCTTTATTTCTCATGCAATACACATGTTGGACGCCAGCGTCGAAGGTTGATTGTACGGTTCTCATAGGATCACCGAAGTTAATCAACGTTCAACGAGGTGAAGAACTTGATATGCTAGAATTCTGGCCCAACCCAGGCAGAGTGAAATCAATATTGGTAGCATATTTGTGAGATTCCTGTGAATGGAGGGTAAAACCTGCGTTGTATAAAATATGACCGTGCCGACGCGATGTTCAAACCCTAATAAAATCGTTGTACGTAGCAAGTTAGTAAGTTTCCTTTGAATGGAAGGTTGCACCCTCGTCTCGAGATGACCTAGCTGTTTATAATGATGGACTGCTTTTCGTTTGTTTGTAGGTTTTTGAATATCCTTAAAATGGAGGGTAACACTCTTATCTCGATATGACCTGTTATTCAATAGATAATTGTGCTCCATTTTATGAACAGCTTTCACATTCTTGAAATTTCTTCCAGCATCTCTCATTTTCATTGAAACAACAACAATGTCAAGTTAAAAATAATCGACAAATTATGTAACATATTTGAGTCAGTTCTTATATTTTCTCCATTTAAATTTAGGGCGAAATTAATAGACAAATTCCATATCACAAGTCATTGCTAAGCGTCGGTTTTCCCTATCTTATACAGTACGCAATCCGTGACTTAGCGCCACAGAGGTATTACAAAAACATCCATTAATTCTGCCCTCAGACTCAAGCACCACAGAGATATTTCAAAGTGAATAATTTACTGCACCCTGATAAACTAGCTTTGTTTGGTCATGGTCAATATTTATACAATTAGGTGGAATTAATAGACGTTTTTGTAATACTTACCTCTGTGGCATTAAGTCACGGTTTGCATACTGTGTAAGATAGGGAAAATTGACATTTAGCAAGTACTTAAGTGATTGATGTTGTCTATTAATTTCGCCCTTAGTTCATAAAGTCTGAGGCTCCCCGCGTAAATTTTCAACGGTTAAATAGAGAAAGTTGAAACTTTGAATACAGTTCTAAACCAAAATATAGTCTGAAACCAATGAGGTTTCCACTGGGGCTGGTCACCCTCACAGGCTGCAAAAAAAAAAAACCAAATTCAAGGTATCTAGTTTGGTACTAAAGAGGAGTCCATTTATTTGTTTGTTGAAATACTGGTGTTGAGATAAGTAAGTGTGTTAAGAATAAATGATATTCTACAAAGAATCTGTTTGTGTGATTGGGCAATCTGATAAGGATACTATGTATTTTAAAATAAAACAATTTTTAGTTGAAATAAATATGGCAGAGAAACAGGCATTATTTTATTGAACAAAAAAATAATGTTCTTGAAAATTTATAATTTACAAACTGCTGTTAAATACCATATACTACCTACCTAAAATATTTACATTGCTCATCATATAATATAAAAAAAGATATATCATATGCATAATATATACATGTGTTTTTTTTGTTGCCACTCAAGGTCAATCAAAAGGTGCTGCAAGCTGACTGAGGTAGTATTTCATAAAAAAATTCTTAATTATTCCCAACAAAAGTTGTGGTAAAACAAAGGCCAATAATCAATATTCATTCCATGCAAACAAAATAATGAATGTGACTAATGATATGTATGTTATATGATAGATGTACTTTCACAAATACTTGCTTAACAGGGTGTCTCTAAATTACGTAATCAGAAGAATAGGATAAAAGTTGTCAAGAGCGCACGAATAGCTCAGTGGTTAAGCACTCGCTTGCTATGCGGAAAGTCCCGGGTTCGAACCACCGCGCCGACAAAAATTTGTATTAATAATCTGGTTACAGTTCTTTGTAAGGGATACCTTCCGGTGCGCTCGTGTTCACCCAGCACCTAAATGGGAAGTATTGTGTCACTTCTCGTCCATCGGAGGGGAGGCACACTACGGGGCGTCTACAGTAGCTCCTGTTTCATGGCTACGAAATAAAAAAGGCTGTGAAACACTCATCTTTTTTTTTAAAAAAAAAAGAAAAATGCCTGAAAAGCTTCATTTGCCTACAGGTATTAGCCTTCCTGTGATTTTCCCATTAATACGAGTTTAAACAGATGATGTTGACACCACAATTTTTGCTTTTTATTGTAAACAAAAAAAGGTAAAAGAGTATTTTGACATTAACTGTTAAAAATCCATGTTTCACCAAAGTTAACCTTTAAATATTTTTATGAGCTTGTCAGGATTTTTTGAATTTGTAAGATTTTTTTCTTTTTTTCTCAATAAAATGGGGCAACCCCCCTCAAAAAATAATAATGACAAATTATTAGAATATTGATGAGTTAGACCACCTCTCAATTTTTTGGACACCCTGTATAAACCTCTCCTAGAATAATACAAACATATCACATCATGGAAATCCACAATTAGTTGTCCCACTGGTTTGACATTCCGTGATATAGCTCAAAATATTAGAGTATTCCCACAATTGCACACACTGTAAATGGTGATAGTCATGTATGTGTTAAAATTTTGGTTCCAGGGCTCAATTCCCAGATTTATAACAAAGAGGTTTCTTGGCCTCAATGCTGTAAATTTGAGAGATCTTCCTAGGAACTGAGTAACAGGGGGAATAGAATGTTAACCATGAACAAGAATATCTCACTTTTGTTTTTCATCAGATACAGAGTGTAGAGAGCCTACAACTAGTACAGCGTGCGGAAAAGGGTTGCTCTTTTGCCAAGCTTGTCTTGTTATTCTTTTATATATATATATATTTTTTTTAGTTATTGCTTTTTTCAGTCAATACTAAGGTCACAGTTATTCAGTCAGACTTCCTCTTCCAAGAACGCTAATCTTTGATAAGAGTACTCCATCTGGATATTCAAATCCTATCAACCCACAATGGAAAAAATGAAACTTCTGAACACAATTAAAGTCTCTTCCAAGAGCTAAATAAGTGTCAGACCACTTGAGCTATTTTCCAGAACACTTGGCAGAGACACCAGAGCAAAAGAGCCATCTTCTAATTGGTGCATAACCGTTTGGCATTCATCATCCAATACTTCAAGAGGTTCAAACGAACCATCATCTACCTTTTTCAGTCTTTGAATAATTTTTCCTGAAAAAAAAGGAAGTAAATCGTTAACATAATGACACAAAATTATGTATTAAATATTTGAATAATCTGACCCTTAGGTCCAAATTATGAAACAGGATTAGTTATTCTAATCTAAAACAGGACTAACGTAATCTTCATTTGCCCCTTACCATGCTTGCTAGTGGGAATTTTAACCACTCATAGGACATTTATATCAGCTGTTAAGTGATAATGGCTTGGGTTAACAGATCCTAGATATTTAATCCTATTTCATAATTTGACCCTTATACTGAGAAAATAACTCACTCTGAGCAACAATTCACTTCACTAAGTTACACTCGTAATAAGCAAAGCAAAATGTATAATTAGTAATAGTGAATCATTTAGATAACTAGATGTAAATTAAATGCATCACTACCTTTACTACACTAAACTTGATCTATTGTCTACAGTTGGATAGATATCTTTTCTTCCCTATTTTCAGACTTGCCTGTCTCTGAGTCCAGCATACAGAAGACACCTGGTTCTCCTGCTACTTCCAAGAGATCATGATCTGTAAGGAACACTTGAAGTTCATTCTCATTCGGAATCACATCTGTGTCAACCATCTGGGGAAAAAAATGCGTAGGTATTTTTTTTATTATATATATTTAAAATAAATTGATGCGAAAATTACACAACTTAATAAACAAAAAGTATATTTTTTTGCAAAGGTTGTATGGAAAAATTATAAAAATACTTTATGGTGAGTCTACTCAGAGAGTAAAAACGAAATTAACTTTCAATATTTCTAAAATTTAAGGAAAGTCCATGCAAGATAGGACTCTGTTTTAAATAAATTGCACACTGAGTAGATGTTTGAAACATCCAAAAATACTGCTAGTAACACGGTAAACTGAAGAAACTATTGATTGAATTATATTTTATTTTTAGAGTAGTCACCGTGGCAGAGTGAGTTAGCGCGCTAGGCATTGCACACACGGTGACCTGGGTTCGATCCCCAGCGGGGCAGGAATTTTTCTGCTCTGTACTTGGATGTTCGGGGTCCACTCATACCTCGTGAGGAAAAATGAGTAGTTACTTGTATGAGTAACGACCAGTGGCGGCATTACCAGAGTAAAAAGAAATTAATGTCATAGAATAATTCGAAATGTAAAGTAAGTAAGTAAAGTAAGTAAGTGTCAGTTTAATTTTTAGGGGCCACAAATACAAGTCCAATATAATTAAGCTACAAGTAGTGCTTTGTTTGACAGTGCAATACAGAACTAACTGTCTATTATACTATGAGTTTTTAATAAAGCACCTGTTTGTTAATTAAACATTGATTACACCAAGTGATTGTAGAAAATAAATAATCCAGTAGAAATACATACATCTACTTGAAAAGTGCCAGTTTCTAATTCTCTTTGGACTCCCACACCTTGCACAAGAGATTCTACTTTGATGAGCATATCTTCACTGAAGTGATCATCATCCTGACCCGGCATGAACTCAAAGCCCCCTCCCGGGTCCATTCCTGTCAAAAAGAAAAAATAAATAATAATAATAATACGGTACATGTACAAAAATGATTCAACAATAAAAAAAGCAACTCATAATTTCGACTTTTTTTTCAACCCTCATAAAATTTTATAAATTTTTATTTCATATTTTTTTTTTTTTTAGACATTTTCGGATTCTTATTATTATAACAGAAGAAAGGTACAAAGGAATACTTGTTTTTTACGGTAAATTTTTGACGGTAAAAAAGTTTTGAAATTATGGTGTTGAATTTTTACACGTTTGAAAATGTATTGTACCTTTTTAAAATATATATAGAGTTTCGAGTTCAGTCTTGAAAAAATCAATCGGAGAGGTTCTTATTATAAGGAGTTTTTACTAGTGATGCACATAGTCAGTGTCAAAATTATTCCAAACGAGATATTGTTAAGAATGCTAGAAAATTAAACTAGGTCTTTCTATACCAAAGCATGCCATCATGAGTGAAAATGCAACAAACATAATGGGAGCCTCCCTGATTTATACATCATACATCTGTCTATGTACATACTATGTCACATTAAAATAGAGCCCTGCTACTATATCTACAGTCATAATAGTCTATGTAATAATACGTCCATAAATAAAATACATAAAATAATACCAAAATATATTCTTATAATTAGAAAAGGTGAAATTTTCACAGCTTTTCAATTTACATGCATGATGTCTCGAGTTTTTTTACCCCCCATTGATCACAGTACCTGAAAAAGTATGAGATACAAAAAGGCAAAGCGTATTTCACATAAGGGCCATGGATTTTCTTAAATTCAGTTTCATTCACTATGAGCATGTAGCTAGTTACATAATAAAACAATTGATTGGAATTTGTTTTGTGATTCTTACCATCTACATGGATACTCGTTTCTTCTTCTTGTATTAACAGAGGGGGTGATGGAGCTACAACTATCTCCTCTGGTTCTTTTGCAGTCATCTTCATCTTCTTGTTTCCTTCTTTCACTGGTTTCATTCTCTTGCCTCCCTTTGATAGTTTGTTATTAGAAGGGGAAGGAACCACTGTTTCTTCACCAGGCGGATTGCTCACAACTTCCTCAATATGTTCACTGCTGGGAGGGTTGTTTAATTTGTCATGCTGACGCATATGGAACACCATGAGAGCTTTAAAAGTAGTGGTGTAGGAGCACTCAGGTATTTGGCAACTCAACTCTTTGGCCGCCGTTTTTTCTTTCTCCTGAAAACATGAAAAAGTTCGTTTAAAGAAAATTATCAAAAATTTCATCAAATTCCGGGTGTAACGTTTACGAGATATAAGCGTATAAGTAAAAAGTTAGTGGTCAGGCGCAGGGTCTCTTTCACCCAGAACCGCTAGTGCAAAGTTGATGAATTTAAAATGGAACCATCTACAATACGTCTCCTATATGTGTACAAAATTTCATAGAAATCCGTTCAGTAGTTTCCGAGATTTGCGTGTTACAATGAATATTTATTACAGACAGGCTGACACAAAACCAAAATTGCTCAGGAGATTATGAAACGTCCAGAAATATGATTTTTTTTTTTTTTTTTTTTTTTTACAAAAACGAACACAATACCTCCGATTTCTAATATTATAAATTCATCGGAAGTAAAATATGGTCCAAAACTAAGGAATCTATTAATTTAGGTATGATCATATTTTTCTCCACTTAATAGGGAGTTACTGCTAGTGATAAAATACAACTTACACCAGTATTTTTTGAGATCTTATTAGGCTCATCTGTTTGTGCTTTGGAAATATCTGAAAATTAAAATTTATTGAGAGTTAAAATAAAGCAATGAAATCTAAAATGTAAATTAGCAATGCTAGGTACTGAGTAGAAAAGGGTATTTCAGAAAAAACACTTTTATTCCAACATCATCTTTGCACAGTGAAAAGTATTTATTTACATGGTGGTCCAGAAAAACGTTGATACCCATTAATGATAGTTAGATACAGTATTTTCAACAGTTCTCTGTTTTTGTGACAAGTGAGATATCCCCTTACACAGTTAATATATTCGAGATTTTCAGTCATGCTTCTTGGTACTTACCTGATTATTTCTAAAAGAAGAGAGCAAGCTGAAAGATTTTTCATGCACATTTTTTTTCAAAAAAACTTTCTGGTTTCATGGCAATTGCACACAAGTGTGGTGTTTCATTATGAAAATAACTCACATCACCACTTACCTCAGCCTCAAATGCGGATACCTAAATAACACTTCAAAAATGATGTGATACCACAATTTGTCTTCTCAAATTTACAAAAACAATTCCACCATTCACCAAAAAAAAATGTTTTAGCCTGAAAACCTAGGCAAATTCAGGGATGCCCTGAATTTGCCTAGGTCTTAACGCTAAAACATTTTTTCAAGTGTTATCTCACTTACAGGGAAAATAGAGAGAGTTTAGATAGAATGCTTCATAGATCCCCAATGGAAATGACCATATCTATATTAATGGGTCTTAATGTTTCTGGACCACCCTGTATAAATTCAATAAATAAAATAATTGTTCTAATTTTTTTCTTAGAATTCAATGATTTTGTGTAGAATAACTGTCTGTGGGGATGATTGATCCTATCATTGCTTTCTTTCTCTCTATCATTCCAAAATGAAATACCTAAAATTCACTACCCCCTGTAAAAGTACATAATATTATACAAAGCAGAATTCCTATATTATATTATACAAACCTATATACTATGTACTTATGAATGTATCAACATTAAGATGGTTCTGCAGTCAAAGGGTACAAGTCATTAAAAATTGATAAGAAATACACTGAGAAATGATAAAATGGCAAAAGTAAAAATGCTCATATATACTTATCTACAGTTTCTTCCATGAGAAAGTATAAGTAAAAAGCTAGTAAGGGTAATAGATTGTAAGTAAAGAAAAATAAACAAAAAGTTACCTTTTTTAAACACAACATGTAATGGCGGCGCAGTCTGGAAAATTTCCCCAGGAATTAGGGAATATTTTTCTTCAAGGTAATTCAAAATGGTGTTTCCAAGATTGGCTAGTTGCAACATAAGACGGTCCATAGTGTTGAAAATGTTAACACAACTTCTACAAATGATGTCAGTATTTTCAATAACAAACATGAACCTGAAAATATTTAAGTAATGTTTAATATTGTGGAGCTTGTAAAGTCAAACATTATGTGGTGAAATTCAAGAGTTCACAAAACTTGTAAACAAGAAATTGTAAAAGGTACCCTCTCTAAATGGTTCCTAGTAAATAGAGCACCTGAATGGGAGATTTGGTATCTCTTATCCCCAGGATACCTTATTTATTAATAAGAGATACCACCAGGCTATAACATAGAAATCAATATGGTAGGTAAAATTTTCATGCTTTTTTGATGACATTACCTTTGCCATGGAAGGTGTTAACTTTTACTTAAAAATGTGAAAACTATCCTTTTTCAAATAAAATTTGTGCTAAATAAATGCAATGAGTCTACTTGTTCAAAGACTAGGACTGCACATGGGTTTTAAAGTTTTTACATTAAATTAAAAATACAACACCAATTAAAATAACAATATAGATTAAATAAAAATATGTACATAAAAAAGTAGTATTTTAGATAATACTACAAACAAGGGGATCTTCCTTTCACTACCCCTTAACTCTCCAAAAAAATCTCATGATCCACCCATAGAGAATATTTTTTTACCCCCTTAAATAACAAGGCTGTATTCACTCCTGGTATTCCCTAGTTATTATTAGTACCTAGATATAATCCTTATATGCATTATTTGTAACTTACTCTTTCCCGACTAATTTTCCTAATGTGGCTGATATTTTTGTTTGACTGGGTTCTGACAAACAATCTAATAAATTGAAGTAGACTCCAGGGGCTGGTTGATCACAAACAAAACAATAAGGCTGTTCAAGAGTGATTTCCAATTTGCATGGAAAATCATGTAATTCATCCTCCACTATGTCAGCCATAATCTATGAAACAAAACAAAATAAAACATGAAGCACATAAGATATTACTATACAGGGTGGATGAAAAAACATTTACACCCATTAATGTTAGATAACTGATAATATTTTCAGCTTGGATCTGCAATCCCTTTTTTTATCAAATAATTTTTTGGGAAAAATAATTAGTTGTTTGGTAAAAAACTCTTCAGAAATCCCAAGAGTTTTCTAGCTGTAGACTGTGTAGGGGTGTCTTGTATTGTTTACATTGATTTTATTAACAATATTGAATACCGTTTAGGAATATTCAAAAAATATTTTTTGTGCTCTGAAGATTGTAAGTAGTGTTAGCTTGATTTTGTAGTGCTAGGAGTGTTAGTTGCATGACCATTGTTCAAATCACAACATACAATTTTATTTTTACTATCAATTAAAATTGCATGTGATTATTTTATTCATACCTAAATCTGACCTGTTTTTTGCCAGTGGTTGCACATCAGTCAGTATCAGTATCAGTATAAACAGAAAAGTGAGAAGTTGTTTAATAATGTTTTAATAATATTTTTAAATATAAAAAACATATTTAATAATGATAAATAAATTAAAATCCTCTCTTTTTGAACATTTAGACATACCTTTGAGCAAAATTCAGGTTCCCTAGAGGCAATTTAGGAGCTACTGTAGATGCTTGTGGTCTGTGTTGTAGGCTGCCCATCCCGTAAAATGCCTCCCCTTTGATGGACAATAAGTGACACAACACTTCTCATTTAGGTGCTGGGTCAACACAATTGCACCGTAAGGTATCCCTTACAAACAACTGTAACCAACTTTTGAATACAATTTTTTGCTGATGTGGGGTTTCAACCCGGGACCTTCCACATGAGAAGCAAGTGCTCAACTACTGAGCTATTCATGCACTCAATAGATAATGTTAACTTTTTAACTTTAGTGACATTGAGAGATATATACTGTGATCAGTGGATTGATTTCATTTTTACAAACCTAGGTACACTATACAAGAATAAAATTACTGTTAGTATTTTATCTTACCTACTTTTCCAGCTATAGTTATTAATCAGGCTCTACCACAATCACATTCACTGAAAATTCTTATCATCATTTCTGGAATAGGAGATGAAAATGATATACCATCATAATACCATTTTCATGGTTTCTGCCTTTTTTCACTTGGGATATTTTATCAGCATTCACACATTAACAGAGAATTATGGAAGCAGATTTAAATAATTTTATCTTTTGATAGACCACATAAATTAAATTTATGAATTATATTTAAAATAATAAAACAAATTATATTCCTGTTTCCAACTCCGGACTCCCATTCAAATTTTCAAAAGGTTTTTACTTTTATTGTTTAAAAAAACACTAATAACGAGTCTTTTCGACCAAACGAGTCTTTTCCTACAGTGATCGAAAAGTCCTGGGAGGGATTTTCCTCTTTTTAAAGTTAGAGGTGGGATTTGAAATTTTGTGTAAAGTTCAAAAATTAATTCATCATTATTTTTTGGCTTTATAAAAATTCTATAATCAACATTCGATTTTTTTATTATTATCTTTTTTAATGCTTTCAAATATCCAAATATTAAGATAATCGACAACGCTTGAAATCACAGGTATGGATAGTTAAGTTTTACACACAATCGACTCCTTATCCTTAGTCCTTACTCGATACTATTTGACTGAATGGATTTTTGTTTAATCATTGACTTTTTTTGGAGATAAAAGAGAAAGAACTAAGGGCGTCTTACATAAATATCATATGAGTGTTGTTTTTTTCAACACTGTGAAACTGACAATAATAATAACTATAAACCCAATTTTGTGCTCCACAAGGGATATTAAAAGGTATTGTGAATAACTAATAGATAGTAGACACTAGACAGGTAACTGGATCACTCTTGTTTGGGGTCAAACAGGAGCAAATATAAATATAATATCATACTTATACTTGTTTGTAGATCTATCATACAAAGATAAGGTATAAGGACTATAAGGTACATTGTTAGAAAAAACACTAAGTGCGTTTTGTAAATTTTGTAATGCTCTCCAAACTGATACATTTTCAGACCATGACAAGTTTCCGTATTTGAAAGCTTGTTTTTTAGGTAAATTAACCCTTTCAAGAATATGAAAATGTAAACAAAATTCAAAATTTTAAATTTCACAAATCAAAGATAGCAAATAGCATTCTCTGCCGAAGCACATTATTTGTAATTCTCAAAAAATACTTTAATTTCATCTAGAACTGAACATTCACTATGGTAAGTCCAATTTTTGGTTCAATTTTGTCCAAATCTTTCAATATTCTTGAACTTTAAAGCCCCAAAGTTCTCAAATAATTGAATATGAACATAATGTATCACAGGTGTGGTATCTGATCCTGGTACTCTCAGAAGGATTCTGGAAAAATTGGAATATTTGAATGAGGAAATTTCATCCCTACCCAATCTTATTAATAGTCGTATTCTACTAGCCTTAAAAAATGTAGTCAAAATAAATAATTGGATAGTCAGAAGTCCACATAGAATTTCTATGAAATCCACCCATACTCTTTGATGTACATTTCTCCATAACATGTCAACACCTACATGAGAAGCTTTGCACATGGAATAAGAAAGAAACAAATTAAATTATATACTGTGTCTGGTAAATGTCTAGTTAAGATGGCAAGCTCTGTACTGTTATTTCCAGCAAAATGAGGTATATTTCACTTTCTAATGTGTTCTGGCGACTGATTGAGCTGTGCTGAATGTGGAAAAATGCAGATTAGATTTTTCTTGTTTTTCTCAAAATCTTCAATGTTAATTATTTTGTAATCCATAACAAATATAGAAAAACTGAGAGTTGGCCACCTCTTTACATGTTGCAATTAGCCCAAAAATAACATCTCTGATATTTTTAATTATTGGAAAAATTCACCCTTCTAAGGGATATTTTTCAAAAATCAAAATTTCATAAATGAAAGTAATATAGGTTATTGTCAAGTTAAATACACAAAAGTTTAAATATAGACTATTATATTTAAAATAATCAACAAATGCTTAAGGATTTAGATTTGTGCTTGGTGTTAATACTCATCATATCCTAATAGACTTTCCCCAGAACAAAATCTGGTCAGGGCTCCTCTAATACACATACTTGATGCTCTGATGATATGAACTTGGGCCCGTATCCAACCTTAAATTGTTCCTGGGGATCTATTCCATTTTTGTGACAGTCGATCTTCTAGGAAATTCACAAAAGACACCATTTGTGGATCAAATATGCAATCCACGGATGTAAATACACAATGTTTAAGTACTTTTTAATATCTGTTATGGTGTACAAGATTAATAACAATCAAGGTTCTGAGAAGCCAAAAAATTGAGTGATTTTTTACATTTTATGCACCTGAATCATGAATCAGTCTCCTGAACATATTAGAAGGTGAAATATACCTCATCCTGGCCAAAAATCAATCTTGCTGTATCAAGGTTGCCAGCTAAACTAGACATTTTTACGTAAGATTTTACCATTTTTATGAGAATTTTATTTACATAGTCTTTTGGATTGTTGTATATCCTGAAATTACATTATCATTTTTCAGGTGTCACTCAATCCTGTTAGAATTTTGAAACATGAGGCTGAGGAGGAGAAATCTGAAATTGCTCGCATGTCAAGTTTCATTGGGGCAATTGCAATTGGAGATTTGGTCAAAAGTACTCTGGGACCAAAGGGTATGGATAAGATTCTGGTGTCAATGGGGAGAAATAGTGGACAGGTAAGTCATTTAAGAAAATCTGATGTGAAATTTCAGTTTTATAATTTTAGAGTACCTAATATTATGAAACAACATTACCTGTCCCTCAAA
This sequence comes from Bactericera cockerelli, assembly GCA_024516035.1. Lineage (NCBI taxonomy): Eukaryota > Metazoa > Arthropoda > Insecta > Hemiptera > Triozidae > Bactericera > Bactericera cockerelli. The sequence goes on from CM044960.1 coordinate 24,279,741, forward strand.
TTAGGCTATAGTGCACTGTGATTATTTGAAACTCCAACTTGAAAACACTTTTGCTTATGTTAACTTTAATTCTGTTTCATAAAACAGGACTTTTCATAAAACTTTAGTGATGAAATGATCATGAACACCCTTTTTTCAATGCCCAGGATTCAATCTTCCATGTCAAGTGATTGACATTAGTTTGTCATCATGTTTATTTAGAAGATTTCAGGACAGAGGTTACCCTCTACTTCACAATCTTAAATATCTGTTTCTCCATATATAAAAAAAATGTATTATATTAAGGTTGTGTTTGCACAGATAAATTCTACTATTTGGAGATGCAAGAAGAAGAAAAAGAAAATATGGTAAAATTAAGATAGGTATTAGGATATTCAAGGTAAAATATAAAGTCCTATAACTCTGCACTACCCACTAAATTTGTGATATAATATACAATAAACCCTTTATTATTTTTATTACAGGTTGAAATTACAAATGATGGAGCTACCATTTTAAAATCGGTGGGTGTAGACAATCCAGCTGCCAAAATTCTGGTTGATATGTCTAGAGTTCAAGATGATGAAGTTGGAGATGGCACTACTTCTGTTACTGTCCTAGCATCAGAACTTCTGAAGAATGCTGAAAAACTAATTGAACAAAGAATTCATCCACAAACCATCATATCTGGATGGAGAAGAGCCACAGACATTGCTAGGAAAGCCCTTCGTGAAGCCTCAATTGATAATGGGTAGGACATTAATCAACTCTGTTTAGATATTATATTTTTTGTTTGTTTTATAAAATAGATAATAATATATTATTTAAAAAAATAACAAATGAGGTGCTAGGTTATTTCTATGGAGTTAGCTCAAAAAAAAAAAAAAAATAAAAAAAAAAATAAAAAATTGAAAAAACTCTTTGTCAAGTTCTGATCTTGCTCTAATTGAATTAAATTTACATTTACTAATTTTCATTATCATCACCAAAACGCTCCCCTTGGACTGCATAAGCATTTTTGTTTTACTAAAGTGGCATCAAAGGAACTTCTAGGTAAAAAACATCTTCAATTTTTGTCCATGGCTGTACAAAGAGGCAATGCAACCTGTAGGTATAGAGGGTATTTTGTCTCCCTGTAACTCTTAGTTTGAATTGTTCATATGATGTACCTGCACGATTTTCTACTAGTCTATGAATATGAAAATCCTTGTGTAAATAATGGTCATTGAAGGTTGTACATTTCAAATGATTTATTTATCCTCAGATTGGACTCTGTAAAATTCCGTGAAGACTTGACAAACATTGCTCGCACCACACTGAGCTCAAAGATTCTGTCTCAACACAAGGAGTACTTCTCCAAACTAGCAGTAGATGCAGTTCTGAGATTGAAAGGGTCTGGCAACCTGAGTGCCATTCAAATTATCAAGAAGAAGGGAGGCTGTTTAGAGGACTCATTCTTAGATGAAGGTAAACCTATTTCTTATTTACAATTCAATAAATAAGATGTATTTATTATAATAAATATTATGATCTACTTAATCCTCTGAAACTACAAGAGCAGTTTTATCTTTTTTCTTCTTTTGCTTAGCGTAAAATCAGTGGACATAGCGTAAGTGGTGTGTATTCACTATTCAATGAGCCTATTCAATTAGTCCTAGCTATTTTTTATTGTTGTTTAACATTGTTTTCAGCTGCATGGTTATATCACAATGGGGGTTTTACCCTCCATTCGCTGGAAACTCACAAACCAGCTGCTTAAATTAACCTCACCGAGCCTGAGTGGGGCTGGCAATAGCCAGCATCACAAGGGTTTGAATTTGAATAGTGACCCATCCAAATCCGAACCTCGCTGGAGGTTGCTTAACTTCAGTGACAGAATGAGAACTGGTGTATTCAATGTGCCATTGATGGCGACGCTGCGTGGCCAGATATTTCTCTTACATTTTATTCAATTTATATTAACTTATACCGACCTCAGTAGCTTGATCGATAAGGCAGCGGACTTTGAACCTGGAGGTTGGTGGTTCAAGTCGCGGTTTCAGCGTAGTTTTGGTAAAGCGAGTTTGAGTAGTTGTGATATCACGAAAGTGATTATTAACACAAATATGATAACTAACTAAAAATTCTATTAACTTCCTATTCAAATCTTTACTTTGAATTTTAATAGTTACCCATCCAAATCCTAACCTCGCTAGAGGTTGCTTAACTTCAGTGACAGAATGAGAACTGGTGTATTCAATGTGCCATTGACTTTCAGGATTCCTCTTGGACAAGAAAATTGGTCAGCACCAACCGAAGCGTATCGAGAACGCCAAGCTCCTGATCGCCAACACTCCGATGGACACGGACAAGATCAAGGTGTTCGGGTCGCGGGTTCGAGTCGACTCCATGGCGAAGATTGCAGAGCTGGAGCTGGCCGAGAAAGAGAAAATGAAAGACAAGGTGGCCAAGATTCTGAAGCACAACGCAAACGTCTTCATTAATAGGTAATTCATTTTTTTTTTTTTTTTTTCACCTTCAAATTAGTTTCAATCAATGACATTAAACTGAGGTTTGGACATGATATTTCTCATTTTTCTTATATTTCATTTATTTTATTATTTTTTATATATATTTTATTTATTTTATTTCAAAAATAAAAAAAGAAGAAATAAAATAAAACAATATTAACAACAGAAAATGCCAACATAAAAAATCTTGGCAGCTTTCAAACAGTGGAAATAATCTGTCATTTTTCTCATATGAACAAAGGAATAAAGTTAACATGGCTCTGTTAACTTTTTTAAGTGTTAACACGTTCGTTACCAAGCCAATTTTTTCAAGTTTTACGTAGGGACCAGGCGGTAAAGTTGCTGTTGCATCCTGGGGACCAAATTTTGGTCCCCAGGTTTTTTTTTTTGCATATTTGGCATCGTATTTGTACAAGAATCGATCCTATATCTGTTCTAATACTAACAACCTACCTCCAAAAGGCCATATATGGATGTCCGGTCCCTCGTTAAAATTTTAATGACAACCACATGTGTGTTTTCGGTCCCAAAGAAAAACACAGAAACATCCACATATGACCGTTCGGTAACGAACGTGTTAATATGAGAAACATGGGAAGTATCATGTACACACTTCAGCTTGGATTCCTATGATATAGAGTATTGAGACTCCTTTTTAGTCAAGTATTTTTGACAAAAACTTGACATTCATTTGATAGAATCAGTTTCTTACCAAACAAATATTATTAGGGCCACATGAACTTGATACTCATTTGATTTCATCTCCTCTGTAGATAGACCAAATATCAGGAGAATCTTAAGGTATCACTTAAATTTACATGGATTTAAGAATTTCTTGGTCTTTCTTGTTCAAGAAGTGTTTTTCGAGTAGGTATTATAATTATTATTATTGACATGCACACTCAATTTGCTTCGGCGAGAATTCACCTGAGACACACTCTTATGGAGGTAACCTAGACTTGTATCTAAGCCAATGTTTTTATCCCAGTAAAAAAAAATCAAAGAGTCAATCAGTACTAAAATATTAGAAGCTGCTTTGTTGTGATAAGCAGCTGGAATTAAAAGCAAACTTACTAGTAGGTAGATTACTACACTGTATTTTTTTTTTTTTGAAAAAAATTATGATTCAGACACAAAGAATTTTTATCACAATAAAAATTAATTAAAAAATTAATGCTGAAAAACATCTCCCCTTCTAGGCAGCTGATCTACAACTACCCAGAGCAGCTCTTTGCTGACGCAGGGGTGATGGCTATTGAGCATGCTGACTTTGACGGCATAGAGAGACTAGCTTTGGTGACCGGGGGAGAGATTGTGTCCACGTTTGACAATCCAGAGCAGGTCAAGCTGGGTCATTGCAAACTCATCGAGGAGGTAAGAATCTCCATCTCTATAATTCTAAAATGGGGTATGAAGGTAGTCTCGTCCATTTTCATAGCTCAAAGAGCAACAGATAGAGAAAATTAAACACCGTATTTATGAACAGCGAATTTTGTCTGAGCACTGTCTCAAGCAAGGTATTGGCCAATAATATTAAAGGAAATCATGTTTCAGACCATGCTCAAACGGCGTTTTCTGTTCGTAAATACGGCTGTAAATGTAGAAAAATATTTATTGCTCTATCTCTATAGTGGTATCAGAAAATGCTGAAATATTGTATGAAGGTGGTGTGCAAGAGGAAAAAAAAAATATGATAGCCATTTCGGACGCCACTGAGAGCCTTTTTCTGCAGAGACAAAAGTGTTAGTGATTCTACATTTTTCTTTTCTAAATCTCTACACTTGTGCTGGTTCACAACAAATAGGTCAAACTGTATGTTGATCTGTTACTCAGCAGAAGCAATAACTGACGTGATACCTACCCAACAAAGATGTAACTATTTTTTTGTCTATTGGGGATTTGAATAAAATATATGTCTCTTTTTTTATTCGGTATTTTCAATATTCTTTCCCTGGGGGACCTTAGTCATGGGTCTAGTTGCTGCAAGTCGCTAATTTTCAGATCATACAGTTCTCATTCTGATTTTCAAATTTCGCTGCATGCAAGCTTAGCTACCTACTTGGCCATGGTGACTACGTCCAAACTCAATAAAACAAAAGAAACATGATGGCCACAAATGGTTTAAGTACTAAAAAGGACCAATATATTTACTAAGTGGTTAAGATCTTATTGTAGTATGCTAGGCAATACTGTCATAAGATATAATATAAGGGTCTAACATCAGTCATCGTCCATGCCACCACCATCACCATCAGCATCATAATAAGGCTCAGGTGGGTCAGGATCATTTGAGTCATCATAAAAATCATCACTACCATCAGCTGTAATTGGACCAGTTAGAATTGGTTCCTCTGTTGTAGTAGATGTAGTAGCTTCTGTTTTTTTGTGTGTTGTGGTAGAACTCAGGTTATTGTGTAATTCACGTACTTCTGAAAAGTGAAATTCGATTATTATTTTTATCACTACACAACTGGTGTTTTAAAAATAAAAGTACTGTACTTAACACAAAACAAAGGGCACTTGAATGATTGTTATAATAATATAAAACAATACTTTATTTCTACTCCCCCATTGGTACTAATGAGCCCCATTATTCCAGCAGTAAGACACAGGGTCCACTATTGATTATGAACCATTTTGAAATGTCTATATTTTCAGAAGTGAAGTTTTTAAATATTTTTTTCTTTGATGGAATTTTAAAGAAAAGAAATGCCATATACCTATTATAATTTTCACCAATTCACATTTTAAAGATCATATCAATCACCATGAAGATGTTAGCTTTCATGCAGAATGTATGAATTCAGACGTTCTCTCAAGCTGTGCATCGCGTTTACTGAAATGTCTTTGGGGATATCATTAATTTCTTGTATTCTTGATTTGGGTAAAAATCAAAAACCCTACAAGAACTGAAATATACTATTCGACCTGTAGATCAATGATATCGTCGAATACATGTTGGTAAACGTGATGTGTAGCTTGAGAAAACATTTTGGCACTGAATTCTTGCACTTTGTCTGAGTCTGACATCTCCTTGATGTGATCTTCAAAACGTGAATTCTGAGTGATACAATAAATAATGGTATTCTATTATCTAGCATCAAAGAAAAATTCATTATGAAGCTTTAGTTTTAAAAATATAGACATTTCCAAATGGTTCATAATCAATGGCGGACTCTGTATACAGGGTGTCCCATTTTAAACGAGAGATTCAAATATCTCGAAAAGTACTGACAGTACAAAAATCTGTCAAAGCATCATTTGCATAGCTCTAAAGGGGACACTTAATGTTGACCAAGAGAAGTTTCTTAGATGACCCCTTCAAGGTTCTTTCAAGGTCAAATTTGAATTTTTAAATGGCTTTCCCTACTTTATTTGACATTTTTGAAATCTACACAAAATCTTAAGTTCTAATAAATTGTTGCTTGTAATTTTTGCCACACCCAGTAGTTACACACCTATTTGGGAGTGTGAGATTTTTTCTATCTAAGATGATGAGTGCGGCATATCAAATCAGTCTAATTTTAGGTGCCAAATATTACTATCATGTTCATCACAAAAGTTGAACTAATTTTATATGCTACACTCATAGTCGTAGATGGAAAAAAATCCCACATTTTCAAAATGGTGTGAAACTGGGTATGACAAAAATGACAAGTAAGAATTTGTTTGAACTTAAAAAATTGTGTGGAATTATGAACTTTCATAAAAATAGGGGATGCCATTTAAAATTTCAAAGTTGACCTTGAAATAACCTTGAAGTGATCATCTAAGAAACTTCTGAAGGTCACCATTTAGTGTCCCCTTTAGCCTTTAGAGTTATGAAAACGATGCTTCGACAGATTTTTTCTATTGTCAGTAGTTTTAGAGATATTTGAATGTCTCGTTTATAATGGGACACCCTGTATAATTGAACCATAAAGAATAAAGATCTGATGACAGTTTTAAAGTTACCCTCAAGAGTAATCAAAAGAAAGAGTAGGTATTCCAGACAAACTTTTGGTCCTTGATGCAACTCATGGGCCACCAAAATTGTTGTTTTAATATTGTGTCAAGTGACCCTTATTTTATTTTGAGTTGATCATAAATAATAATAATAATAACAGCGCCTTATTTATACTTTCCGATTAGGACTATTAAAGTCCCATTATTCCAACAGTAAGCCCAAGACATATTATTATGTGGTAAAAATCCCAAATGGGAGGATAACTTGTCATGCCCCGGCTGGGTTTCGAACCCGCGACCTCTGGAATCTCTGGATTCACAGAGTGCCGCCTTCACCACTGAGCTACCGGATAATAAATGGATAATTGAACTGACTAAATTAGACAGTTGGACATAAATGGATAATTGAGCATTTTTTTCTCTAATGAATATGATCAACATGTTTATTTTAGTTCATGATTTGTGACTCTTTACTACTGTGTAGTACCTGCAAGCACCAGAAGGGCTCTCTCTACCCAATAAAAAATTAACGTCAATAGACGAGATCAAATGAAGAACTGACAAAGGAAAAGAACCAGTAGAAAAAGAAAAAAAAAAAAAAAACATAATGGGTAAATTTACAAATCTCGATACGTAATGTTTTAGCTTTACCATTTATTGATAAAAATTAACTTACTTGAAGAATTAGTATTGTTAGTAGCTTGAAGTACCATAAATGTTGTGCTGAGGATTAATACCCATATTATAATCTTGTACATCATGATTTGATGGCTGCGAGATTACTAATATGATTCACTTTTTGCTGAAATTTTTATACCATTAAGTAGCAGTACAAAATAGTTAACCCTGCGTTGGATTAGTTTTAAAAGGTGTTGGCGTTTTTTCCTTATATTGGCGCTAGATCTATTTTAATTTTTGCTTTGAAATTTACTTCAGAAAATTCAAAACTGGCATTTTTTGGCCCTGGTGCATGGCTGTAACCGTAGATATTTGATCATGTATTATGTCTGTGAAAAGATGGCTAAACATGGTAACCCGCAATTTTCAAATTTTTCAGGACGGTGTTTTTTCGTTTTTTTTTTTTTACAAAAATAATTTTATATTTTTTGTATTAAAACTTTAAAGCTTCATTTTTGGAACATAAGGCAAAATGTTCTCGATCTTTATAGTGATAGATCTATTTTAAAAAAATATTCAGTAGGAATCAAAATATTTAACTTTTTCTTCCTGCTAACATGTTTTGCCATCTTACAGATACTGTGAAAAAGACGTTTTCGAAAGTGTAAATTATGATAAGTCCCTTGCTTTTTCTGCCATCTTTCATATCAAATGAAAGCAGTCATTACAAACTAGACAAACAAGGATAATTACATGTCTTATTTTGCCATCGTGTACAATGAGTGAAAGAGTCGTTTTTATGAGGGCAATTTATGTTACACGTACTAATTAGGTAGTACGTTTACTTTACTTTATTAGTCTGAGTAGTCACGGTTGCCGAGTGTTATCAAGCTCGGCTTTGCACGCAGGTGATCCGGGTTCGAATCCCGGCGGGGTCGGAATTTTTCCGCTCTGTACTTTAGTTGTCGGGGTTGACTCATACCTCGTGAGGACAAATGAGGAGCTACTTTGATAGGAGTAGCGACCAGTGGCGGCATTACAAGTACCAATTTAATTTAGTATAATAATGACGAGCGATGAAAATCTTGTAATGCTGATGATACCCACAAAATTGTGAAGTGGTTCTCAACTACTCGTACACCAGAAAGAAATTGTATCTATCTAGTTACTAGAGCATTTATCATCATATGCCGCTTTCAAAGTTTACAAATGTAGCAAGTACAAAAGATGGTAGAACTTGATAAATGATTTTCCTACTCTGCCATCTTGTAATTCTTGAGAAAGTAAAAATTTTGTGCGATACCAAATTCTGATAACGTCCTTTATCATATTTTGCCCAGTTCATTACCGCAATAATACGATTTCGTCAGACGGCAAAATATGACACTGGACTTGATCAAGTTTATCCATCTTATGAAAGATAGAATTTGTTGAAAAGTAAAAGATTTTTTCTTGTTAAGATACTTGAACATGCTTAACCACCTTTTGAACTTTCGAAAATGTCACTTATCACGTTTTTTTCAAAATTATTATCCAAGAAACTATACATCGTAGCGAAATTCTGATGCTATCAGTAGATAGAGCTCGTCGAGTACATTAGGAATCTGTTAATAACTCAATTTCGAAAAAAATGCGGGTTACCATGTTTAGCCATCTTTTCACAGATGTGAACTGGAGTAAAAAATAATTTACAAACGCGTTACAATTTTATAAACCCTCCATTTAATGGAAACTCAGAAACCAGCTGCTCAAATTAACCTCACCCAGCCCGAGTGGGACCGGGAATAGCCAGCATCACTAGACTGAGAGTTCGAATTTGAATGGTCATCTTTCTAAGTCCTAACTTCGCTGGACATTGCTTAACTTTAGTGACAGAACAAGAACTCGTGTATTCAACGTGCCATTGGGACGCCGACTTCGAAAAGTTTGAAACTAGAAAGTATCTCAAATATAGGGTGATTCCGTTAAGAGACCACAAAAAAAATATGTTGAATTCTACACATCAAGGCGCGTTGAAAGGTCAAGCACCATTTTTTTTAAATACAGGTAACCAGTTACTAACTGGGCTGAAAGTGCTGGTGTGTATGTAGATTGTAGACCCTAAATTTAACTTTCTTTTTCATGAATTCTTTTTTTTATGGTTATTTCTTATCTCTATGCTACCCGCGCTTTATCTCTTGAATAGGGCTGCGGCACGTTGATCGTTGGCATACAGTAGAACCTTGATTATCCGGCCTCGATTATCGGGATACTCGATTCTCGGGATTAAAAAAATCCCGATTTAAAAAAAACCACGCTGTTATTAAATAGGTGCATAGTACGCTGCTCTTTATAATCAGAGCTCCAAGTGTAAATGCATGAAGACTTCTTTTTATGATTCCTTGGATCAGGCAGTTTTCAAGTGGTTTTTGCAAGCAAGATCTACCGGACAACCTATCAGCGCAGCCGTCCGTTGCTGTGTGAAAAGGCATTGAAGATTAACGAGAAAATAGGAGTGGACAAAACTTCTTATTATAAAAAAAGATATCAAAATACCAACACCTGTTTTTACAAAATATCAAAATTCTTCTTTAATTTTTGGTTTTTTTAGGTCCTCTCGATTATCTGGACTTTTATATGGGACCTCGATTATCCGGAATACCACTAGCAGACATTAATCCGGATAATCGAGGTTCTACTGTACTTAGAATTTACAATAAAATTCAACTTTAGTACAATAGTACCAATCAAGCACCTCGGCGGTTAAATTACTAAAACTAACAGAATTATTTGGGTGTTGAAATTTTTGAGATTAACAATATCGAAAAAATCACGAGCATAAAGTACAAGAAGGAACAGTAGGAAAACGTGACTTGTCAACAAATATGGGCCGGAGTAGGAGCCGCGTTGACACATGCGCACAATTGCACACTTATTTAACATTGCACCAGAGGTCGTGGGTTCGAAACCCAGGCGGGACATGACAAGTTATCCTCCCATTTGGGACTTTTACCACTTAATAATATGTCTTGGGCTTACTGCTGGAATAATGGGACTTTAAGAGTCTCAATCGGGCAGTATAAATAAGGCGATATTATTATTCCCGGTAATCTAGCCAAATTGATCTTAACATTCAGTGCAACTAGCAGAGAAAATAAAGGGTTCACTTGGCTGTAGAACAATAAGACGTGATATGAGACCATGGTTTTTATTTGCAACATGAACAGCAAAAAATAATTTAAAAAATAACCATTAGAACAGTGTAATGTGTTTGTTCCAATCAGTCCATGTACCAAATACCTTTGTCATTTACTGTGGAATACAAATCAATGCAACTATGTAACATTCTTCAGGATCCTCATTAATCATTATACTAAAAAGGATTTTCAAGTTGAAAACACTGAATCATTTTATTTATTTTTAGTACAATAGAATCAAGAGGTTAAACAAAAATCTTCATGAGCTATAAATCGTCAAATATATTTAAATGCATAGGTAAATGTACACTTGAGAGCAACAAAAGCGAATCAAACTTTCTCCTCCACCAAATCTGCGATATCTTCGAAATTACTATTTCTATCGAGTCGTAAGATGTCTCAAAACGTTGTAAATTTTGTTTTCTACAATTTCATAATTCGTTTGTAAAAAAAAAACCTACCAGAAGCCGTCAAATGAAGTTTTACTACAGGATGTCAAAAAAGAAGAAAATCATGATTTTTTATTTTTAACAAAAGAAGTTATAACATGAGAAATCAAAAAGATTCATTCATAACAATGGTGAATCAGTATTTTGTGTTGCCTCCCTGAGCTCTAATCACAGCATTCATTCGATTTGGCATTGACTGGATCAAAGTAACCACATTTTCTTGAGGCAACCTCTCCCATTCTTCGGTGAGGGCGATCTTGAGCTCTGCTACAGTCTGGGGAGCCGGTATTCTGCCTCGAACACTTTGCTTGAGTTGGTCCCACAGATTTTCGATCGGTTTGAGGTCGGGACTAAGAGAGAGCCAGTCCAAAGTGTCAATATTCTCCTCACACAAGAACTCCTGAACACAGTTAGCCACATGTGGGCGGGCATTGTCGTGCATTAGGAAGAACTGGTCGCCCATAAGTTGATCGAGAAGAACCACATGGGTCTGCAGGACTTCAAGAAGCTGGAATTTAACCAAAGAGAGCTTCAAGTGGACCCAAACTCTCCAGAGAGCACAGGGAAAGGAGACTTAGATTCGCCATAGAACACGTGTATTAGACACCTGAGCAATGGCGCTCTGTTTTCTTCACTGATGAATGCCGGGTGTGTTTGTTTGTTACTGACAGAAGGAAAAGAGTCTATCAAAGAGCAGGAGATAGGTATGCTGAGTGATGCATCACAGAAACTGTTAGTTTCGGCGGTGGTTTCTGTATGGTGTGGGGTGGGATTTCAACTGAAGGAAAGACTGCATTGGTTTTCATCACATGCGGTGCGGAAGGTGGCCTCAACAGTCAGCGATACATTGATAACATCCTGCAGACCCATGTGGTTCCTCTCGCTCAAAATATGGGCCACCAGTTCCTCCTCATGCACGACAATGCCCGCCCACATGCGGCTAACTGTGTTCGAGAGTTCTTGGGTGAGGAGAATATTGACACTTTGGACTGGCCCTCTCTTAGTCCCGACCTCAAACCGATCGAAAATCTGTGGGACCAACTCAAGCAAAGTGTTCGAGGCAGAATACCGGCTCCCCAGACTGTAGCAGAGCTCAAGATCGCCCTCACCGAAGAATGGGAGAGGTTGCCTCAAGAAATTGTGGTTACTTTGATCCAGTCAATACCAAATCCAATGAATGCTGTGATCAGAGCTCAGGGAGGCAACACAAAATACTGATTCACCATTGTTATGAATGAATCTTTTTGATTTCTCATGTTATAACTTCTTTTGTTAAAAATAAAAAAAAATCATGATTTTCTTCTTTTTTGACATCCTGTAGTAAAACTTCATTTTGACGGCTTCTGGTAGGTTTTTTTTACCAATCGAATTATGAAATTGTAGAAAGCAAAATTTACAACATTTTGATACATCTTACGACTCGATAGAAATAGTAATTTCGAAGATATCGCAGATTTGGTGGAGGAGAAAGTTTGATTCGCTTTTGTTGCTCTCAAGTGTATGTATTTTAGATTTAAAAAAAACTTCGTTACTGTTCAAATGTCGGAGCAATGCCTTTATTTATCTTTTCTGTTTTAGAGCCCTAAAATATATTCGACTGGGATTGCAACACATGTGAAGAAAAAGCTAATAGTACAGTTTTCTCTGTGTATGTACAGCTGCAATTACAACAATCAATTTTTTTCTTAATTAAAATTCAATGGTTATAACAATGATTTTTTATGATTTTAAAAATACTTTCTGTTAACCAGTGTTAACCAGTTTTGATTATGCTTCAGTAAACTTCAGAACCTTGCTAAAATGATATTTGTAACTTAATCGCATCAAACTTTACATTACTTGGTGTTTCTACCTCAGCTTAGTGAGAATGAATTAGTAATTTCAATGTTTCTTTCTTTTTTTTCGAGCTATTCATATTAACCTCACCACATTGGTAGGACCAGAATATCAGCAAAACATGATTCGTAATGTATACCACAGAAGCCATGATGGTGATCACCAATTTTTCCTCCCTAGGCTCGACGTTATTTAATTTTTGATAAAATTTTATAGGATAAAATTTTTACACACTAAAGGGTCTAGTTCCTGGGTCCTCGTTGTGGCGACCTACTAAGTGATAGGAGATTTTCTAAAGTATAAACTTTTTTGTTTAAATAAATAAAACCATTCAAGTCAATATAACAAGTTGACTTCACTTCCAGGTGATGATTGGCGAGGACACACTGCTTCGCTTCTCCGGTGTGCCTCTGGGAGAGGCGTGCACAATAGTCATCCGGGGCGCCACGCAACAGATCATTGACGAGGCGGACCGCTCCCTGCACGATGCCTTGTGTGTGCTAGCTGCCACGGTCAAGGAGACGCGTGTGGTGTACGGGGGAGGTAAGAGAATGACAAGAAATAAACACAATCTAAACAACTATATCTTAATTTCAATATTATAATATACAAATAAATGTGTTTCTTTGTGTTATGATCTTATGTTAGTAAAAATTTAGAGAGTAGTGCAGAGTTATAGGGACTTTTCAATATCCCATATCTTATCTGTTCATATTCTGATACCGGTTGCTACTCACATCAAAGTAGTCACTCATTTTTCCTCAGGAGATATGAGTAGACCCGGTGATCAATAATATAATTATTATACCCAAGGCTTCATTACTTTCGAGTATATACATACCATTTATATCGGAAGTATGGTGTTCGTTTTTTTTTTTTTGTAAAAAAATCAAAAAATATCATCATGTATATACACATTACACATGTCATAGCAACTTCTCTGTCGGTCTGTTATTTAGATAAATATAATTGATTACTCAGTGAAACTTTGTGAACATCCATAGCATATAAAATGAAATGAGTATAATATAATGAATACTTCTTCACTTCAATAAGTGAAGACGTATGTATTTGCTGTATTTTTTTCTATTATTATTGAGATCTGTTACAGATATAGATGGTTCCATTTTAAATCAAACAAAAGAGCTTGCTCATGTATTTCACGAGTATAATTCACAAATAATGTTTTCATGATTAGAAGTCGGTTTAATATTATCTTTATTAATCATAGAAATGATTCATTTTTCCTTTTATATTTTTTTTTTATCCTACTGCACCGACCTCAGTAGCTTGATCGATAAGGCGGCGGACTTGTAACCTGGAGGTCGGTGGTTCAAGTCCGGGTTGTAGCGTAAATTTAGTAAAGCGAGTTTGAGTAGTTTTGACATCACGAAAGTGATCAACACAAATATGATAACTTTTTTTATCTTACAGCTTACTGCCACCAATTACAAACTTCTCTAATGCTTTCCTAGGTTGCTCGGAGATGCTGATGGCTGTGGCAATATCAGCCGAGGCAGCGCGTACTCCTGGCAAAGAAGCGGTGGCCATGGAAGCATTCGCTCAGTCCCTGGCCACTCTACCCACCACCATAGCGGACAACGCCGGCTACGACTCAGCTCAGCTAGTGAGTGAACTGCGTGCCGCGCATGCCCAAGGCAAGGGCACCACAGGCCTCAGTAAGTATTCTCATTAATCTTAATATATAAATGTCAAAGTCACTGACTGACTGATCATCGCTCTACAGCCCAAACCGTAATACCTAGCGAGCTGAAATTTGGTAGGTAGCTTTGTCTTATAGTCTAGATGTGCAATAAGACGGGATTTTTCGAAATTCCCACTACAACACCTGCCATTGGCGAAAAAGGATTTTTTGCTTTCACGGCCATGCCTCGGCCCGCAAAGCGGGCGACAGCCCGCTGGTATTTTATACAAATTAGTTGAAGAGACTGGAAATAAGAGAGCAGCATCATACCTCATCCAACGTTTAAGCCTGGCCATTCAGAGGGGGAATGCAGCCAGTATTGCGGGCTCATTCCCCTTCACAAATTCACTGAATGAAGTGTTTATGTTAAAAAAAAAAAAAAAAACATATACAACAAATCAACATAATTATTTATAAACTCTAAAAGAAAAGATGACAAAAATATTAAAATCCAGGTACATAAATGCTTAAAGAGTTTGAATTTAATATTACCGACCAGTTTATACATAAATTACTATACAAAATGTTTAGACTCTGTTATAAATTATCTTGGAATAGAATTTGTTAAATTTATTTTTATATGACGCATTTCATTAGTTGGTATTACATTATTTGAATTGTTTGTAATTTCAGTCTAATATTCTCTGACACTTAAACCTCGATTGTGATTGTTTTATAACAGCCATATCTCACTACTTTACCATGTGAGGAAAAAGAACATTTCTTAGGTGAAGTCTATTGATTTTTTATTTGCTGTTGTGTATCAATTCGTTTGTTCTACTCACGAATTGATTCACTGTATCAGGTACTACACCCACAAAGATATTAGTTGATATTTTTTTTTTTATTATCAGAGTTTCTTTTGGAGGTTTAAAAAATGGGTTTCAAAATTCCTAGACACAATGTCTATGGCAAATTATTATTATATTGAACTTTGTTTAGTTAATGACTTAGGCATTATCTGTCACTTGTCTCTTTTGCAGCATTAAGCGGGTTATCTCGATATATAAATGAGTTTAATAATAATTATAACCTTACTACATCTATTTCATCCCTTTCTCCTCAATAGACATGGACCTGGGTAAGATAGCAGACATGGCATCTTTGGGCATCACAGAATCTTATGTGGTCAAGCGCCAGGTTCTGACATCTGCCTCTGAGGCTGCTGAAATGATCCTCCGTGTGGACAACATTATCAAAGCTGCTCCAAGGAAACGAACCGAGGACAGAGGCCACTGCTAAACCCACTACTGAAAATTATTAAAATGGTTAAGAAGTGGTGCAGAGTGGGTTTTTTCCCCACAGTTCATCTCTTCTACATTGAGACAATGAAGACTTATGGGTGACATCGGCAAATATTTTGAGTACACAGTTTCCCTTATAATAAAGTTTTTTCTTCATGGATCATTATTGTACTTTTCTCAACCGTATTGTCAAGGCACAGAGCTCCATTTTTTTTTATTTTTATTTTGATTTATTCTTTATTTAGTACAATATAAATTAACATAGTATGACACCTCCTAAGATAATTCTACCTTATTGTAGATAATTCTACCTTATTGTAACATGTACCATGAAAGAGTCAGGAAAGATAATATTTTCCTGAAAATAAATAAATAAATAATAATAATGCCAATTGCACCCTTAGTTTTTATTTTATACTGTTTTGATATTTCTTGTTCTGTTTGCATTCTTGTACCACCTATTTTTTTTACTACTACTACTAACCAAGTATTTATACATTTTGCATTAATTTTCTAAATGTTTGGCTCCAGGTACACCAGGTAACTAAAGGGTCCTCTTCTTAAAGGATGCTATTTATTCAAAATGTTCATCATCACTCAATCTACATAACACCAAAGTAATTATTTTTGCTTTATGTTAAAAGATTACTATCTTCTGATACAAAACAATATTTTCTTCTGTTTAATTATTAAAAATGTAAAACATTGAATGTTCAATGTTCTTTTTGATTTGATATTGTTTTTCATGTCTTGCTAGCTGTTTACATTATTTTCCTGCACAGGAATAAAAACTAACTTTCACATTTAATGATAAAAATAGAACACATTTTGTATTTAAACAAAAACATTTTATTTTGATCATTTATTTACAATAGGTTTTATTCTAATTTATTTAAAAATAAATATGTACATGGTAATTCTTAGGAACTCAAATTAAATCCCAAAAGTATTTGATGGAATATCTCATTTCTGTGAAGGTCAACCAACCCTTCACAACTACAATTTTCTGGAAAGTTTCTAGGCAGATTTCATGAATGTACTCATCCACCAAGCATTAGTAGTCAAGGTTCTAGAATTGTAAACAAACTAGAGCATGGATTGGATCCTAATATCCATCAAATTTTCTTCAGTAGAGTATGTGACCACTAGTGGTATTGTGGCTATGACTGTGGTGCATGTGAGTTTATTGAGGCATGGCTACAGTTTGAGAGTGAGAGAGAGAGAGAGAGAGAGAGAGAGAGAGAGAGAGAGAGAGAGAGAGAAGAAAATCAACTCTCATTACCAAGATCTATTGGGACAGCCAGATTTTAGTATGAAAAAGCTGAACTTTTAAAAATTGGACAATTCTTAATAGCACTTATACACTGCCATAAGAAACCATACTAAATTTCTGCTCAATCAGACTTACACTTTGCAAGATAAAGAATCATTTTATAATATAAGATATAAAAAGGGTCTAGTTGTACAAAGTGTTTTAATTACTGACTCCAACAAAGGGTCTATGTTCATTATTATAAATGTCTTAATGAGCAACTAAGTGGGGAGTAGACCAGAATTTTGGCTTGGGAGTTATAAACAAGAAGTGAACCAGTCATAGCACAGAAATAGGTATGAATAACAAAATATGTAGGTATTGTTAATTTGTTATCCATCCTTAATTATGTCAGTTGCCCTGAATTATGTTTGTTCTTTCTCAGAATTCATACAATCTGTAAATAAACTAGGAAACCAGTATGTGTGTTCTACAGGATTCTGAGTGTCAATCCATGCATATCCTTCTTGCACCATAAAATCCAAAGCTCGCTGTGCTCTCAGAGCTGACCAGTTTAATTTGTCCTCCAGCATAGTAACACTAATATGTGCATCTCTCTTCTCAGCAACTTGCTGAAGTAGAAGAGAGTGGTCCATAGTCAACTCTCCCGGGACAGATTGTACAAGGTACTGACCCTTTCCAATTGCTATAATAGAGAAGCCATTACCCAAAACATTCAACTTCTTTGCTGCAGCAAGCAGATCTTCATTAGATATTTCTTGATGCTGTTGCCCCTTTCCACGGGCTTTGATTAGTCTTGTTCTGAGCTCATCTAGTGTCATGAGACCTCCAGTTTTATAGTTTGTAGCAAGACATACTTCCACTATTTGAACACTGAGCTCATAGTAAAAGTCTCCCATTCCTAGCATAGACCAAAAACCTTTCCTTGAGGCAAGAGGATCAACCCCAATGGAAGCACACATCTCTTGGAAATGCCTCCGGAACTGAGCATTCTTCTTGATATCACTTTTGTACTCACTGGCAAATGATTCTAGTTTATCGCGGAAAGTGTTGAGGTGTTGAGAGAGTTGCTCCAGCTGGTTCTCCTGAATGCTGGTACCTTTATCTTTATACTTCTCTTGTTCCAACTTCTGCTTCTGAATGGCTCCTACACCTGCACGTCGACGCATTGTACTATGTGAAACTGTGGTTTCGACAGAAAGTTTCTCAAGTAGACATCCGAATATTTGAGAGTTTATAATCACAACAGGTACAGGTTAAAAAGACGTGATAAGATATGAGACAAGAACACAGTATAAGAAAATTGAAGAATTAAATATGGGTGTAAATTTTTAAAATATCGCGGGTTTTTTGTGCTGCAAAATCCGTATTTTAGAAGAAAACATGGCTGACATGAGGGTACCGTAGATTGCAAGATAAACAAAAATCATCATAATTGGGAAACTAATGAAACTGTAAAAAATTGTTCAAACCGAAAATATATATCATAGTTCTAAATTTATTTAATTAATACTGCTTATACTTCTCTATTAAACGCAGTACTGTGTTATAGATTTTATAGTTTTCTTTTGTGTTGGTGTAAATAAATTGTGAAAATGCCCAAGTACTACTGTGACTACTGCGATACCTACCTCACTCATGACTCCCCCTCAGTAAGGAAGACCCACTGCCAGGGCCGGAAACACAAAGATAACGTCAAGTTCTACTACCAGAAGTGGATGGAGGAGCAAGCTCAGAACCTGATTGACGCGACCACAGCAGCTTACAAGGCTGGGAAAATTGCAAACAATCCATTTGGCGGTAAAGGAGGAGCAGCCATTCCGCCACCTTCTAATCTCTCAAGCCTGATGCCTCCAAGAGGTCCAGGTGGTCCACCAGGACCTCCGCAGATGCAGCAGTGTCCTCCGCCTGGTATGATGCCTGGCATGATGCCTCCCGGCATGAACATGATGATGATGGGAGGCATGAATCCTGGTATGATGGGAATGGGCATGAGACCCATGATGGGCCCAATGATGGCAATGGGTCCCATGGGACCTATGGGCCCCATGAGACCACAAATGATGCAAGATCCTCAGAAGCGGAACTAAGCAGTCTTACAAATTGTGTGGGTTTTGTTGAAGAGCTCGTTAGTAAGCTCTGGTCAACATTTATGGGACAAAGTTCTGTTGATAAAATTTGAAGGGAAGACAATTAACTGTTATATTTACATACTACCTATAATTTGTTGTTCAAGAATTTGTTTAACCCTTTGACGCCGAGCGTGTCGTTTTCGACACAGGTTTTGACATTCAATAATTATTCACTAGAATACAGTATCATTATCGTTTCAGTGTGAAACAGTTCCTTGACTTCTTATCTTCAAATCTATCCAGCGCGATTTTTGAATTGTTTTGTTTACATTTCTAAATTTTCATTTGTTGCTGAGATTTCGAGAGTGCATCATCGCATGGAGTTTTGCCGACTTTGGCAAGTTATTTCTTGTGTTTCCTGGTCGATTATTTTACGATGAAAAAATGAAAAAATTAATTAATAGAAGTAGCTAATATGCTTATTAACATATAGTTTTAAAGAAAATTGTAATAATTTTCTACATTCTTGTTCCTTTAAAGCCCAGTGTGTCGTTTTCGACACGGATTCATAACTTTTTACCGGTAAAAGCTAGAAAGCTGAAACCAACACCAAAAGTCTTAGAAAACCATCAGAATGAAAGAAAAGTTGGTTGCGATTTTTTTCCCCCGGCCAAATTAATTCCGGCGTCAAAGGGTTAAAGGTTGATTTAAATACAGCCATGATGTGACTTTATCATTTTTGGGTCAATTGCATTATGTTTATGGTTGACCCCAGAGAATCTGAGATTTTCTTTCTGACACATTTGTCATGGTTTAAAAGACAAGTGACAATCAAGGTTCTGAGGTGCCAAAAAAATACCCAGAAATTTACTGATTTTTTTTACATTGTGTGCACCTGAATCAGACTCCTAAACACATTATAAGGTGAAATATACCTCATCTTGGCCAAAAATCAGAGTATTAAGTTTGGTATATACACTAAACATTTACTTTTGTTAATCATGGATCAGGCTGGGGGACTTTAAACAAGCAGCAGACCAGTATTGGCTTGGTTCTGGGGGCCCTTGTTAATTATTAGCCTCCTTGTAAAGACAGTGGTAGAAGTGCTGAGTCATTAGGGACAACGTACTGAAATGGTTTGACTCGTACTTAACAGACAGGACACAAAAACTAAAACTAAATTCCCAGATATCTGACCCTGTATATTGTCCTTGTTTCTCAATCCCACAAGGTACAATACTTGGTCCTTGCTTATTTAATTGTTTTATCAATGATCTTCCTGGTATAAGTAAGGGCCAAGTATTTTGCTATGCTGATGACACGGCAATATGTTACTCGTCGGATACTTGGGAAGAAACTCATAGACTTGCAACTTTAGACCTGACTAACATTACTAACTGGTACAGAAACATGTCTCTCGAACTTAACCTCAAAAAATCAAATTACATGACTTTTTCAACTGACTGTAGGGGACAACCTTCATCTTCAACAATCCAATTGACTGACATTGATAATAATACTGTACAACTACAAAAACAAACAGACATACGTTACCTTGGAATTATACTAGACCAACATTTAAAATGGACAGGACATATAAATAACTTGAAAAACAAACTCCGACATCTGACTTACATCTTTTACAATCTCAACCAAGTATGTGACAAATCAGTATTACGTGAATCATATTTTGCACTAGTACAATCACTTCTCCAGTACTGCATCACAACTTGGGGGGGAGCGTACCAGAACATCATAACAAAACTACAACGAACACAGAATATACTTTTACGAACAATACTAAAAAAAGACAGACTTTTTCATACTAAAGAACTATACAGCCTATTTGACGTTCCCACCCTACACGACTTATACATTTTTAAAATAATATTTTTTTGTATAAAAAAAAGACATACCTGGACCCTAAACCCAAACATTTACAATACACGACAAACTGGACAGACAATACAACCACTTAGACATAAATCACTCAACAAAAAGCACTTTTCGTATGTAGGTAGCAAAATTTTCAACGTAATACCCGAAGATATCAAAAATATTCAAAACAAAAATGCATTAAAAGAAAGAATAAGAGAATGGTTGGTTATTGATGAAAATAGAATGATGATTCGAAATAACATACTATGATGTAAAAAGAAGAAGAAAAAAAAAAAAAGAGATAAATTTAAATTCATATACCTACCCTACATTGAAAGAGGACAAATGCTTAATAATAAAAAAAAAAAAAAAAAAATGTGGTCCGACACATGCATTCATGCACAAAAGGACCACATCAACTTACCCATTTATTATAAACAAAAATCTTTGTGAATATGTAAAATAAATAAAGTACCTACTTGAAAAAAAAAAAAAAAAAAAAAAAAAAATTCCTCCACTGTCTGGCTACCATTGTTCAAGATGACACCACCCTATGATGAATCATGGATATTATGGGCGATTGTAAATTCCCCCGCTTTCATACAAACTCCCCCGATTGCAAATTTGGGACTTAAAAAGGTACATGAAAATTCCCCCGATTGCAAAAAAAAGGTATAATGTAAATTCCCCCGATGGTCAACCTACAGAAAATAACAAAAATGTCAGTTTATTGAATATTTGTAATCAAGTTTCGATATGCCTTGGGTGTATAGTAGGGTTAGGTAAAATACAATGAAGGCCATGCCTTGGCTTTATAGTAGGGTTAGGTAAAATACAATGAAGGCCATGCCTTGGGTTTATAGTAGGGTTAGGTAAAATACAATGAAGGCCATGCCTTGGGTTTATATAGCAGGGTTAGGTAAAATACAATGAAGGCCATGCCTTGGGTTTATAGTAGGGTTAGGTAAAATACAATGAAGGCCATGCCTTGGGTTTATAGCAGGGTTAGGTAAAATACACTGAAGGCCATGCCTTGGGTTTATAGTAGGGTTAGGTAAAATACAATGTAGGCCATGCCTCGGTTCATTAATTGAAGGCTATGCCTATAAGGAAAAAAAGATTGCCTATACATACCTACAATATACAATTTTATACCTGTACGTACAGAATCGGGGGAATTTACCATGAAACCCTCAGGTAATCAAATATTTTACCGGGGGAATTTACAACCGGAAATACGAACCTTTCAAAAAACCGGGGGAGTTTACATGTGTCCGATATTATATGTTTCTTTTTATACTTGTGTTCTATGCCAGACAGAACTGACATTGCTAAATAAAACCACAAATTCACTTTTAGAAAGTTGGAATGGTAGGTATGAACCTTGAAAGACCAAAGTAGACCTTTTTGAAATAAACAAAACAGATCAGAGTCTCAAACTCACACAAGCTACAAAACTACTTATCAGACAGAACTTTAAATCTTGCAACATCTGAAATTCTGTTTCAATAAAACACTTAAGTGCTTTGAGCCATAGGTCTGAGCCTGTTTTGTGAGACCATCACCAATGAACGAAATAGAATAAAATGGGACCATTAGCTCTGATTTTGCTACAGATCTGTTTTTTTTTTTAATTTGGTTTTCATGTTGCCTTCAACTACATGGTCACATATCATTCTGGTTTACTTCCCAATTTCATGGGACTACCTGTACTCTTTCAATAGTCAAAATAATTAATAAGCAAATTTGAATAATAGGTACCTACCTTGCAAATTACCTTTTCTGATCTTTGCAAAATCTCTGCCTCAAAAACTAAAATTCAACTCCTTTGTCTACACAAACCTTTATCTGATATGCAGATAAAGTTATACATAATTATAATTACTTACTATTTAATGATAAAATGTTAGTTTTGTTCTTAATATTTATAGTTTTTAAGCTTTCTGTGTTTTTTATATTGTAAAAAATATATTTCATAAATTCAATTTTGTACATAAATTCCTTGTACTTTGTTATTATTTATTATTTATTTATTATCACATGAGATAAAGAAACAGATACAAAGAAACATAATTCACCTGAATTATTTATTTAATTTTCTATGAATTTTATATAAAATACTAACAACAAATTTATCCATAATACCCTTAAATATAATGTGAGAGTATGAATTGGCCTAGCTAGCCCACAAATATAACTTGGGAGACAATTGGCTAGCCATAAATTAAAGACTTTTTAACTCAGTCAGATTTAGGAACATGAGTCTGTCCATTATACACTGACTTGCTTAATAACGTTTTCCATATGATGTCTTTTTTCATGTGCCTGAAAAGTGATGTAACTGCGATTGTAGATAAGAATTTCAGGAGGTTTTTGTTTAGAATATAAGGAAACAGTTTGAGGATTAACTCTCATTACAAAATTCATCCATTAACAATAACTAGTGGTTTTGTGAACTGTAAAGCTCACACAGATTCAACCATCGCATTATAAATGTTCAAAAAAGCATGAGGACATCAAGACCTATCATTCAATACCCGACTTGATAGGTTTTAGTTGAAAAATATCAACTGGTCCTCTTTTTTTGGCCTTTTTTTACCACAGTGCGGCCCCCTTCGGTTTCACTATCACAAAATTTCACTACTGAACTCAAATATATTTTCTTAACGTTTCCACAAAATTTCAAGAGCCAAAACGGCCCCCATTCGGCCCCGAGTGGCCTAGTTCGGCCCAAAAAAAATAGGTAAAATTCTAGGACCCCAATGAACAATATGAACATGTAAACAAAATTTCATAAATTTTAAAGAATGTGGTCGGTAGTTATCGCGGAACGAAAGCCAAATCGTCCAGTATGCAAGTTAAAACAGAACCTCACTTTGTGAGGTCGCTTCGCTCCCTCACTGTGTTCGGTTAATAATAACTCCAGGAGAGAAAAATGCTGTAAGATTGAATTTTACAGGTAATTTTAAATATTGAAATAGAAAAACTAAAGATGAGTAAAACAAAAATACTCATGTTTTAAAACATTGCCTTCCATCATTTTTCTCTCCTGGAGTTACGATGTTCCTGGAAAAAATATGGAATGAGAGTTAATCCTACCTACTGTTATTAGTTATTATATTTAAAATTCCTTATATTTAAAATCAAAACAAAAATCTCGAGAAAATGTTATCTACAAGTGGTCATATTTTTTTAACGAGTCAGTGTAGTATAGAAGAAATAAATGCAATTGAATGGTGATGAACAAGAAAATAAAGAAAAAATACTTCCATACTAAAAACAATACTTTCTTTACCTTATAGATAATAGAAAGTAATACATACTTGTATGCATATTTGTAATATGTGATATTTCTTCTCAGTATTTTCCTGCTTCTGGTTCTGAAAACTTCATTTTCATTCCGCGTTTTTTCATTTTCTTAAAACATCGCATTAAATTCTCATTCGAGATAATATCGGAGTTAAAGGAAAGTGATACATCATACTGCAAGGTAATAATACCAGCATCTGACAATTTCCTTGTGGTTTTACACAATTTACTATATAGAAAAAAAAGTAAAATAGTGACCAGTCCAGTTAACGCGAAAATTTGGTAAATCAGTTGACTACTATTTCAAGAGTTGAGGTATAAATTTATTTTCTCTGTCACAAACAGTCTTCCAGACAGCTGCCCCCCCCCCTCGGTATCGTCCATGTCACTCCTAGAATAATATAGGGTACTTTAAATATACCTACGTACGTTATTTCGTTTAATTTCTGAGGTCCTAGATTTTTTTAATTTGGGTTTAACGTCACTTTCAACTGCATGGTCATATAACGACGGGGGTTTTACGCTCCATTCGTAGGCAACTCAAAAACATGCTACCCACATCAACCTCACCCACCCTGGGTTGGGCCGGAATGCCAGCTTTACAAAGTCTTCAACTCGCTGGACGTTGCTTAACTTCGGTGATCCTACGAGAACCGGTGCATTCAACGCGTTAACGACGCTGGCGATATGTGTTTTAGGGCGGAATTAATAGACGTTTTTGTAATACCTCTGTGGCGCTAAGTCACGGATTGCGTACTGTGTAAGATAGGGAAAACCGACACTTACCAACGACTTAAGTTATTGATGTTGTCTATTAATTCCGCCCTTAGTGTCACTCTTTAAAATAGGACACAATTGTACTTTCAAACATAGTAACTTTGTAAGGAAAAGCCAACAAGTTCATTAGTGTTTCCTCGTCACCTCTCAGACTGGCTACAATTGAATCACCATGGATCAGATAGACCCCCTCAGGCGGGATGCTGCCTCATTTGGAATATCTGCAAATAGTGCTGCCTAGCGATAAACAATGGCGACAGCGGAATTACTCCATCTTGCTCGAGAAGAAGAAAGCCATCCTGAGAAGTCGAAACGAGTGAGTTATTGGGCTTTTTACGTAATTTTCCATTTGCTTTTTAAAAATGGGCTCAAGCAGACCCAATGTAAAAGAAAGAGCCCAACCAATGAGGTATAGTACCCACCCACTCAGTACCGTTAACTACCCATACCCATCAAATCTTTCAAGTGCTCTGGTTCTCGAACCTTAAGGGCGGAATTAATAGACGTTTTTGTAATACCTCTGTGGTGCTAAGTCACGGATTGCATACTGTGTAAGATAGGGAAAACCGACACTTACCAACGACTTAAGTTATTGATGTTGTCTATTAATTCCGCCCTTAATCTCACGCATAAAAGGAAACGTCCTACAACTACCACTGGTATATTGCAGCTTCTTATTTTGATTTCATTGACATTTTAGCTTATGTAGGTCATCGAAGTCACCGTGGCAGAATGAGTTAGCGCGCTAGACATTGCACGCACGGTGACCTGGGTTCGAACCCCAGCGGGGAAGGACTTTTTCTGCTCTGTCCTTGCATGGGTGTTCGGGGTCCACTCATACCTCGTGAGGAAAAATGAGAAGCTGCTTTAATGAGAGCAGCGACCAGTGGCGGAATTATAGACAAAAATTAGAAATTAGGATAATAAAAGATATGGAAAAAGTCCTATAACTCTGCCCTACCCACTAAAAATTGTGCGCAATTCGACACTTGCGGAAATCTTTTGTTTAAAACCGATCATTTGCGACAATGAAAAAAGGTTTCAAACCATACATTTGCGACAATATATTGCAGGTATAGATTTCAATGTTTCATACAGTGTGAATCAAATTTTAGTTCGTACTGGTAAGTGTTTTTTTGTTAGAGGAATTTTGTTGTTAGATAGGGTTAGGTAAAGTTAACAAGGTGAGATTGCACGATAGATCACTGACTTCAGTTTGTCGGGTAGGATGGTTGGGTGAGGGGCTTAGGTTAGGTTGAAATTAGCGCAGGCGGTTAGGCCGGGTTGCGTAGCGACCCGGTCTAACCCTGCGCTAATTTCAACCTAACCTAAGCCCCTCACCCAAGCTATCCTAGCCGGCTAACGAAACACAACATTTAGTCTGACAACCGTTTGTCTGACAAGGAGTCTCCTCAAATAAAATAAATTTATCTATGATGAGAGAAGGAATTCATTAAATCGGATAAATTCACATACGTCCATATTTTAGTCGACCCGGTATTTATTTGGAAATTCCGAAATGAACAAAGGAGTTAACCTGTTCCTTTGTCTGTCTGATATTGTCGCAAACGTTACAGTGAATACCTTTTTCTGTTGTCGCAAATGTCGGGTTTTTTCAGGTAAATTGTCGCAAGTGATCGGTAGCCAAATTGTGATATAATAACACAAAGAAACAAATTATTATTATGTAGGTCATCACTAAATTTATGTCATAAGGTTGGATTTTCATTTTTAGAACACTTGCCTGTGGAGTTTGTATCCATATTTGAGAGATAAATCATGACGTAAGAGCAAAGGTTTATTAAATTGCATAAAGCATTGCTATTTTCCATATGAATGAACATTTCACTCAGGCGCGGCTTTGTATAGTACTAAAAAATACTTATAGTAACTATTTTTATGGGCACAAAAAACTGAAATATTGAATAATGGAAATTAATTCTTAATTTATTATTTTAAAAAGTCAACACATTCATGACAGTAATCACTGTACTTACATTATCCTACATGTGAGATTTCATCATTATTATTTCATTTCATCATTATTATTATCACCTAAGGCATTATCACCACCCTTGATCAAACTTTGTTTATCTTTGATTAATTATACCTTTTGACTGCACCCGTGTATAAAAAATTGTAAATAAAGATTGATGAAAATTGTTTTTTTAAAAAAAAGAGGGTAACCTTATGCACTGCTGCTGTTGAGTGTAAGAAGACACTGAAAGTATTTAGGCTATTCCTACCAAGGTAATAAGTACTTACACATGCTGGTATACCTTGTGTATCTCCGCCACTAGAATGCACCTATTATCTCAGTACCTAACATTGTAGTCATTGTACGCGAAAACATGCAATCCTCTTTTCAAATAAAAATTCCATCACAAATGGAAAACATTTCTGATATACCTACCTAGTTATCTTCTCAAATAAACGATACCCATCTATTCCGACTCAATACCTGAAATTTTACAAGCTCTGAGTCGATATTCCCATTTTTAGCTCAGGCAGAGGGAGGAAGGAGGAAATTGAATATATGGGTTTGGTATATGTTTCGACTGTTCCACGAGCAGACTTTTATTCTGATACGGCAGCCATAAAATGCACACATGACACACTGACACAGTTCTATGACACAACAAATTTCCCAAGTTGATTTTTCAAGGGGGGACAGCTCGTTTAGAAAATCTCTCCCGCAAGATCGTTTGCCCCTGAATTCTACTCTAAGGGCGAAATTAATAGACAAATTCTATATCACAAGTCATTGCTAAGCGTCGGTTTTCCCTATCTTACACAGTATTAATTCCGCCCTAAGGGTCTAATCATAAAATAGGATTCAGGTCGAGAGAAATGCTTATTAGATAGACGTTTTTGTGATACCTCTGTGGTGCTAAGTCTCAATTTGACTGTCTTAGGGCGGAATTAATAGACGTTTTTGTAATACCTCTGTGGCGTTAAGTCACGGATTGCGTACTGTGTAAGATAGGGAAAACCGACGCTTAGCAATGCCTTGTGATATAGAATTTGTCTATTATTTTGGCCTTAGATGGGGAAAACCATGCTAAGTCATGACTTCAGTTCTCGATTTTGTTTATTAATTTTTGTCTATTTAAATTTCAGGTAAGACAGTCGGCTTGAGGGACCTCAAGTCGGGCTATAGTAGGCTGTGATTGGTTAAAATTCCGGCTTGAGAGAGGATCTGGCTTATCCTAAATTTAATTTTGTTTTATAATTCCTAAAAACTAAATGTCGGGATCGAGTGCAACAATTTGTCTCTCAACGTTGTGAAGCGTTTCCCTACGGTTTATGGTCCGCTCTCCCTTTAGAATCAAATGAGATCGATGAAACATTGCTTCGCAACGTTTTGCAACCAATTTTTGGTTGAAATGTAATGCGTATTATCTTACCCTGTTTTCTATACATAACAGCTGTTATCAAGACAACACTTAACAAGACACAAAAAAAACACACAGGATAATAACAAAAATTAAGGAGGGAGGCGGATAAGTCAAAAAACAGGAGCCGCTCCACCAAATAAAGCTAGATAAACTTTATCTAGCAACAGTAAAGTTGCAATTATTATTATTTGCTACAGAGACGTGTAGTGGGTACATTATAAACTACTATCAAAACAAGCTGTCAAAATCCAACTGTTAAGGGCTCCAATTTCTTGACAAGTTACATAAACTGTCTCGCAAAAGAACTTTTTGTTTCTTTTTTACTCCCGAGAAAATCTGACTGTCACGACAAGATAGGAGCAAAAAAAAAAAAAAAATAATAAGTCTTCAATTATTGAATGTATTTTGAAATGTGAGATCAGCCATTTTTGTTCCTTTATTTTTCTGGGTGAATCGCATTAAAAAATATCCAAATTGTTTACAATTGGACCAAGATGGACAGATCATTTCCTAGTGAGTTCTGAAGACTTTATAGGGTTAAGTTTTGCAATTAAAATTTATTCTGAGATTTTTCAGGTAGATTTGAGATTTGCGTTTTAGGTGGAATAAAAATAACAACCAGAGACAGATGACCGACACAAACCAATGCTGGCGAAATGGACCCTGCACAAGAGGTTATGAGATGTCCAAATTTGGGATTTTTTTTTATAAAACGAACATAGTTATATTCCGATATACCTACATATATTCTTTAGATAATTACGCTCAAAAGTAATAATGTAGGTATGTTTCAGTTTTATTATGAATGATTCTTCACGCATTTGAGGAAGTTCTCTGCCATAATTTAGACCTGTTTTGGCACAGAATTTTTTTCTTACAAAAGGTGGCGTGATATATCTCATTAGAGAACAGGCAACGGTAAATACCAGGCTTTAGAAGAGTAGCTTTCTTTTTATTAACTTCCTACAGTTCTGTAGGTAACTGATAGCATGCAATTGTCGTGTACGGTACTTAAGTGTTGGATTTTTCAAGACAGTTCAGGGGCACAGGAATTTTTCAAGGAGAGATTTCCACATGATAAACATAAAATGGAGAACAAGCTAAACCATGATTTTCAGAGCATTTTATTTTTATTTCTATGTGATAAAAATAAATTGCAAATGATGGGTATAGCCTATACCGTACCTATATAAATTAGGTACCTAATTTCTTCTGAAAATGGAGAAATGCATACTCACGCACGGATTTATTTATGAACATAAGCAAAACCTGAAGAAGGGGGTGATGATGCCCATGACATTAAGTTTTATAGGTAAGTTTTAATTATCTGACTACCACATAGTATTTTTTTTAATTTTACCTAAGGTACCTACTGGTCTAGGACGAAATACGAGTATCTATGTATAGTGTACGTATACCTACCTCTCCTTACAAACTATTAGGAATATGCAATCATCAAAATATATTAATCAACATACAGCATCATTTAACTAGATATTGTGATAGCTTGTATACTCTGTATTGTATAGGTACTGAAACCAAAGAGCCATTTTTGTTCATAATAATACTCTTTAGTGAAACGTAACCACCAGGCGAGGTTAATGCTCAAAGCATTTTCTACTACCTAACCCTCAGAGTCTTATTATTATGTGGTTACAAACTCAAATTAATGAGGAAAAATTCATGCACCGGGTGGGATTCGAACCAACGGATCCCTACGCTACCTGGATTACCAGACTAGCGCGTTAACCTCTTGACTACCAGTTCATATCCTTATGTTAAAGTAATTTAATATGGTGGAATAGTTTATTCCACACCAATCAATTTTCCTTCATACCTATATTTTTCCGGCGTTAAGGGAAACTCCTGTTTAAAGTTCAAAGTCGGGAAAATTAATAGCGTAAATTTGATCTCACGCGATGAGCTTCTTCATGATAAAATTGAAAATATTAATTGTAACGAACCCCGACACCTTTCTCCTGAATTAAAAGTCAAATGCCTCCACACAGTGGCGTTTTGGCGGAAGACAAGGGGGGTTGTTGCACTTCTCTCCTCATTGACTAACCAGTGGCATGTCTATTTCGTGAAACTTTTGGTAAAATCTCGGGCAAAATCCATAGATCTGATGTTTTCTAATATTTAAGTAAAGTATTGATTGTATTGCTTTAAATTGCTTTAAATGGGGACTCAAACTTGTAAATCAGACATTGTATAATACATTTACTATTAACAGCGATAGGTATCTAAAGATCCAAAAATCGGGTTTCAAGTGACGATAACTCCATTCCTCAAATTTGATCCGATGCATGCCTCGGTTGGATAAAAGAGCGCCTCCCTGCGAGCATTTGGGTTGCGGGTTCGACTTCTGCCAGGGACATATGTCATGAAAAGTTTGTTCTCAAAATGGTTGATTTTTTCCACCTTTTTAATTTTTTCTCTTCCCTTTCAACATAAACATATTTTTTTAATGAATATTTATTTAAAGAGAGGTCTGTAACATTCAGAGTCCTTGCCCCAAACATAAATTTACCTCTCCCTTCTGATTTTGTAGATACGAGTGCAGGGGAAAACCGAAAAAAAAGAAACATTTAGAATGCTTTTGAGTCTTTCAATTTCAAAAGAATCATACTGAAAATCTCTCAAACTATCATCCTTCACTGAGGTTATTTCCTCTTCTATCTCTATATGTTCCTATACTATATTTCTATGTATTAGAGGTTAGAGCTGCGTGCTACACCACCTCCAACTATGCCAGACAATAATAGTCACAATAGGTGCGACAGATAGGTTTTCTGAAAAAATGTATAATGTTCTTCGAGATAAACGTCAATTTTGAAAACAATGATTGATTAAATGGGAAAAAGAAAATCGTCACAGTTTCGGTTAACTTTGGATTGTACAATACTTGGTTTAGCTACCTGCTCATTTAGTAAACTAAACTAGAAATTAGCGTATAGCAGCTACCTATCTATTGATAGGTAAGTATACTATGTAGATTACGTACTCTACATCATAATAAAGTGAGTAGGTATTCACTTAAATATACCTTTTTTGTACTCAGTAGGTACCTACAGACATATGTACGACCTATTTTGTGTTGTAAATTACCTAATTATTCCTTAGTATTATCTATTATACAAAATTCTTCTTCTTTCAATTTGCCTTTTCCCAAAACTACTTGCGGTCGGCATTGTTTAACCTCATGGTTGAGGTTCGCTGGGAATCGTACCAGCTACCCACATTAACTTCACCCAGCCTCGGTAGGGTCGAAAATGCCTTCCTCACGTGTTTGGAGGGAACAGAGCTTTCTGTATGAAAAGTCTGCTACGACCGGGAGTTGAACTCAGGATCTGTGGACTACAGGCAGTAGCCCCAACCATTACGCCACGGAGGCTAGATTCACTAGCTCATTTACCAACTATAAAATTTACCAACCGTTACGCCACGGAGGCTGGCATAAATTCCTCCATAAGGGGTTTGGTTCTAACAATCATTTGCAAGACCTGACGCCAAAAGGATTTATTTATTTTATTTAGAAACTCTTTATTAGTTGAACATATATACAGACAAATAATAGTAAAAAATAATTATATAAAAATTGACAATAAATAATATAAAAAGAAAAAAAAATATATATACATATGTCCTAACTAATGGGCGGGGTCGCACACAAAGGGCCCAATGTGGCTGAGGTGTATGGGCAACCCAAACCTATAAGAAGACTTGGCTTTATGAAATGAAAAATGGGCGGGGTTTTCAAGGAAATTACTGATGCCTACACAGAGATTCTTACGGAAACGACTGTCTCCTGTCCCCCAGATGTCCGAGCGCGCCCATCACGCCCGTGATCACGCGGCCCAAGACTCGCAAGCTCGACACCCTCATCTCCTACAGCACCAGCCTCGATGACATCTCCCTCACCCTCTCCCTCGCCTCCCGGG
Source organism: Bactericera cockerelli (assembly GCA_024516035.1). Lineage (NCBI taxonomy): Eukaryota > Metazoa > Arthropoda > Insecta > Hemiptera > Triozidae > Bactericera > Bactericera cockerelli. The sequence continues at coordinate 24,311,851 of CM044960.1, forward strand.
ATTCCGTCCTGTCCTCCACAGCCGCCGTGACCTGGTCCCTGGAGGATCTTGCCAAGGCGGCTCGGGTGCTGGTCAGAGACGGGGGCGTGACGTTCGACAATCGGGAAGAAATGAAACGGGTGTACGCCCTCCTGGGGGATGTGCTTCGGTGTGAGTAAGCCGTAGTGTCCGTAGTATAAGTAGTAAGCTCCATATAGTGCATATATTTTGCAAATCTTGCCGGCTGAACAGTTTTCCCTGTTTGACCTCGCGGATCCAGCTTTTCCATCAACACTTGACCGTGCATTTAAAAAGATGCATTTTTTTTATGTTGATATGTTGAGGTACAGTTTACAGCAGCACATAGGAATTACTTTTAAAAAAGACCCCTGGAAATAATGTAATGTAAAGCTCTCCCCAATCTCATCTATGAATATTTTTTTTTTTTTCCTGGGAATCCAGGTTTTCAAATGCTTTATTTAGTTTCTACAAATAGAAAACTTCGTCCATTTTGTTGTCGTCGATTTTGAATATACTGGGTGTCTAACATATTAGTTACCTACTTTGATGTGAGTGGCTAATTTAATAGTTACTTCGGTGTGAGTAAGCAGTAGTAAAAGCTCTCTTTGTGATATGACCATGCGGTTGAAAGTGACGTTAAACCCAAATTAAAAAAGCTCTCCAACCACATTTATGAATATACAGGTTGTCTAAACTTAAATACTTAATAGTCAACTTCAGTGTGAATAAACTCTCTGACAATAATTATACTTATTGTTAGAAGCTTAGAAGCTTTTATCATTAGCTTAGGAAAAGAACCTTTGTAAAAATCCAATATTGTTAATAAATAAATAAAATGTTAAAAAAAAAAAAAAAAATACATATAAATAAAAATACCTGGACTTTTTGGTCACCATTAAAAAAGTAGTTATGTGCCATGTTTTTTGTTCCAGACAAAAGTGTCCTGGAAAAAGCTTTAGTGGAAGTGGATTTTTACACATGGAACCCGCAAGTAAGTAACAGGTTCACTTATCATGCTCCTAAAAATTATGTACCTATGTAGCTACATGGAAAATTCTGTATTGTAATTATTACAGTTATGTTGTTCCTATTGTTCGAGCTTGTTTGATTGAGGTCATTTTCCGATCACTAAATCATTTAGGACATTTTCCGATTTAAAAAGGCAATTGTTTGAAATTATTCATTTTATTTATTTATATTTTTATTTTATTTATTTACACTTTATTAATTGGACATATTACATACAACACAGATAATTACAAATTAATATACAATATAAGAGAAGAAAAAAATAAAGAAAAAATAAATAAATATATACATAATATATGTCCTAACTAAAGGGCGGGGTTATTGCCTTTGGCAATCTCTGCAATGTGCAATGACATCTGCAAAACATCTGCAATGACAACATATACTAAGTAGGTGTTAACACTTTGAGCCCCAGAGCTGGAATCGGCGAGTGAGCACGAGGGACCAAGGCAAAAAATACGTTTTGCACCCTTCGTACCAATTTTTTTTTTTTTTGTAAAATATTGTGTATTTTGTCGAGAAAATTCGATAAATTTACGTTTTTCAACTGTACCTTTTATACTTTATGATTTAACTTCAAAGTAAGGAAGGTCGTGAATACCATATAGAGTACTCATGTCCACAGTCAAATTTCGGGTGAAGGTCATATATGGTACTCATATCCTTTATGAAATGTCAGCTGAGAGTCATATATGGTATTCATGGGCTCAAGTTGTTAAAGAGAAATCTCATGTCAGTTCTCAGACATGCAGAGCCTCGTGTGGCTGTTCACCTACGACATGTACAAGCTACAGTTCAAGCCTCGCATCGAGCGGAACCGGCCCGCGGTCGCCGCCTGGTACGAAGAGCGCGGGTTCGATTCCCTGGTGCGGCACGTCTGGCAACAGCGCATTCAAATAGCGGCGGCTCTGGCCAGAATCCGTATTCGCAACTCCGCTCTGCGACTCACCACACTGTTGCCAAGTCACCTGCAGGACTACCGGTTTCAACAGCGCTGCACCGAGAAGGTAGCGCTCAACGGCTGGGTCAACTTTGCCAAAACCACGTGAGTAATGCTGTCGCACAAATCCAGACATCTATATTGTGCTTTTATTTAATCTTCAAAAATTAAAAAAAAAAAGTTTTGTTCAACAATAGTTACATTTTTTTTCTTCTTTTAAGCGCTTTAACCTTGTCGACAGCCAGGTCGTTCGGGCCGATTCCCTAATTTTAAATCATGTTGTAGAGTTTAAAAGCTCTCAGGTATTGGAGCATAGAATCGATGTTCTCGGTACTGTCTGCCAGTGCCGGGGGAGCAGGATAGTATGTGGAGTACCGTAAATGTTTGGCCACATTGACAGGAGGGTTTAGGAGAGAAAATGAGTTTTGAAAGGAACTAGTCCCAACTCCTGTCGAAAATTTCAAACCCATTAGTACAATAATAAATTACATGTTAAAAAAGGAGTGCTTGCTGCAGAATCTTTTGAGACACCTTGTAGAAAATGAGTAGTTACTCTTTCACTAGATACTTTCTTCTGATTATCATACATGAGGGTGACTGCTTACAATGCTTCTTACTAAATTTATCATATTTGTGCTAATCACAATCGTACTCAAAATTACTTTACTCATTTTTTGCGTATCTTGGTACTGAAACCACCGACCTCTAGATTACCAGTCCGTTGCCTTATCAAGCTACTGAGGTTGGTGTCATTGCTTACTATAAAATACTCAAAACCGACTTCAGTAGTTTTATCGATAAGATAGCGGACTTGTAATTGGAGGTCGTTGGTTCAAGTCTTCAGCTAAGCAGATATTTTTTTTTTTTAATGAACATTTATTTAAAGAGAGGTCTATAACAATCGAAGTCCTTGCCCCTAGGGAGATATTTAGTTGAGCGAGTTTGAGTAGTTGCGATATCATGATTGTGATTAACACAAAAATGATAACTTATTAAACTATAAAGAGCTCTTTGCCTCCTCAGAATTCCCCAGGTGGAGACACTTCTCACGGAGATGGGCTACTACCCCCGGGGTCAGCTAAAGCCCAGTGAGTTTGACGTCCCCCCGGATTGTTTCATGGGGGACCACATCCTTCCAGGCTACATCCATGTCCTCCCCAGTGACCTGAAAGAGTTCCTCAGCTCACAACTCATCACCAACCACTTGTTGGTGCTTCAGGTGGGTAAATAATAATAATAATAATAATATCGCCTTATTTATACTGCCCGATTAGGACTATTAAGGCCCATTATTCCAGCAGTAAGCCCAAGACGCATTATTATGTGGTAAAAATCCCAAATGGGAGGATAACTTGTCATGTCTCGGCTGGGTTTCGAACCCACGACATCTGGATACTCTGGATTCACAGAGTGCCGCCTTTACCACTGAGCTACCGGGACAGACAAAATATCTTTTTGTAGAGTATCAATTCTTCTAATTGGTTTAAGAGAGCTTTTCTCCTTCAAAAGATTTCATTGGCAGTCCAAAGAGGAAACGGTGCAGATGTGCTAAGTTCTTTTCCTTTTACGATAGCCTTTAATAGACTGTGTGAGTAAAGGGACTCTTTAGTCTCATTCTTGCAGGCTAAATTGCAGAGTATTGTATTGTATTTAAGGATATGTATAACATATGAGAGATTTTGGTTTAGATTTTAGTTCATTAATAAATAATGTTATTTCAATTTTTCTTAAGAGCAATGTCCCTAGCAATGGGGTGTTACTGTTGATGGTCTTCAGCTTTTTTCTAGGTTCATTGATAGGAGCATATTTTATAACCATCTTGACGCTACCTTGGGAAATTATTATTATACTTCGCTTGGGGCTTCTTAGGGTGGGTAGTGTGAGTACTCACCTACATAATTATGTATGCCGGCAGTTGCTAGCATTTAGCGCTCTGTTCAGCTTGTCTCATAAAATCTAAGCGAAATGCTGGACTACTTTCTTGAGCCCACAATCTCATCACACCACTACCATCCCATGTGGAACACAAGATGGATTAGACATCTTGCTACAACACAGAGTGCTAGGAGCTGATGTCTCATTGTCACGGGACGTTCAAGACAGTGAACTATTTATCTTCTTTTTTATTTTTGAACAGACAATGTTCCAAGGTAGCATACGTTACTCCATGATATCAATCATATATTATATTATCTATGTAGAACTCTAGCTAAAAAAAAACATATACGTGTTTTTGTTTCAAGATACAAGAATCTGGGCTGGAGGGTGATCGCATGAGAATAGTCATACTATTGGGAAATAACATTTCAGTTGTCGACGATGTTCGAATTCAATTTATTTCCATATAATATCTCCAAGTTCTATGCAGGGATGTTCGATTGAATATACAGGGGGTGCTTGTATAGCATTAATACAATTTAAAAATTATTAATCTCACGAAACAAACCCCGTGGTTATTGAGAGCACTAGTGAAGATCGTATATTTATTGAATACACTATCCGAAATGAAATATTTTTTTTTACTATTACAGAATATTTTTTTGTTGCTCAAACTGCAGAAAAAGGTTGTCATTGCCATTCCATATTAAGAATAATCGAAAATTTCCAAACACCATTGGAAAACTACCGCTGATCCTAGGTATGTATAACACACCAAAAAACTTTTTAAATCTATTGGAATGACCGAGTTTTTAATCACTGACTAAACCAGTGACACGATTCTTGACAAAACAGCAGTCTTCATCCACGATTATAATCCGGGAGGTGACAGTTCCAAGAACATTGTTCCAGGAAATACTAAAGAAGAACGGGGGGGTTTTTAGCGGGTGAGCCGACAGAATTGGTGCCCTTCAAGAGGGGCGACACACCATACCCTGCCGGCAAGTCCCGCATATCCTTCAGCACCAGAGCTTTGCTGAAGGAATCTTATAAGATTTTCCCCCTCAAAAAAGAAAGAAAAAAAAACAAAAACAAAAAACAAAAAAAACCAGTGACACGATTCTTGACAAAACAGCAGTCTTCATCCACGATTATAATCCGGTAGGGTCCAGTTCCAAGAATTTTCCAAATCCTGATTTCCAGGACCGCTCCTACTGTCTAGGCCCCGCCCTCTTGTGCAAGTTCATGCTGGATGCGAAGCTCACAGGAAGCGTCATCATGTCTCACTTCGACATCCCTTCCACCGTGGGCTACATGGCGTCTCTACTGACCAATGTGAACCATGAGCCTGAGGACAAGCTGAGAGTCTACGGGGTGGGGCCCAAGTGAGTTTACTGACACAGGGAGACATCGAATGTTCAACCTGTAGGTAAAAGGTCGGGGACGTAAAGTTAGGTTGCGAAAGCTGTGGATAACTAATCATGATATAACAAACATATTACATAGCGGACAAATAGCTCGGGGGTTAGCTCCAGATCCGACAAAAAATTGTATTTAAAATTTGGTTACAGTTCTATGAAAGGTATAATTTGCGAGACGCTCGTGTTGATCGAGCAACTAAATGGGGCGTATTTTGTCACTTATAAGCTACAACACTGATCACAAGCTACTTACGGAATAAAAAATAATGTGGCACAATACCATCATAGGTTTGGTAAGGATATGGGTACTTGATGAGCCATTAGAGGATGAAAGTGAGTCGGTGAATCACCCGACTCAAATCACTTTCGATGTACAAATAATAATAATATCGTCTTATTAATACTGGCCGATTAAGACTAATGATTATTTCAGCAGTAATCCCCCCACCCCAGCAGATTATTCCATAATCCATTCCATATCTCTGGATTACCTTCGTCTGCAACTGCAAAACGTCATACGCGGCCAGATCAAATATTCCAAGTTCTCTTTATGTCCCATCAGTCGAGAAGAGCACCTCCGCATGTTCACCATGGAAATGGGCTTCTCCAACCTGGAGCTCCACTCAGACGAGTTCACGCAGATCCGGCCGGCGGCCAGAAGTCTGGAGAATGTGGTGGCGGTCCTGGCCACACCCCCGAACACCAACACCGCGGTCAAGGACCCCATAGAGCTGGTTGTTGCCAAGGTACGTTGTTATTATCACCCATATTTTAAATTTTGGAAGGTTATTTTCTAATTTTGTATTGTATTTTATTTTTTAACTTTTGTTATTTGTTACATGTTTATATGGACTCTTTCCGTAAATACAATTGCCTTTGAGCACCATTACCATTACCATTATAGTGCTTTGGGCTGTCAAAGTAAGACAGGTGGTCTCTTTCTATTGAAAGTTATCCAAGGTGCAAGGAAGATACTTGAAATGTAAGAGAAAAACGACCCACTGGTAATGGGAGGACTCTTTGGTTTCATTTCTAAATCACTGAAAAACAGACAATCTCTTTTGCTCTCAAATTTTCGTCACATTCATGTCCTATTCGAAGAGATTACCTAAGTTCAATGAAGATACCGAATTATGATTTGAAGACATAATTTAGAATACCTGAAGTAATGTTATTAAACGGTTCCGTATGCATCATCTTCTCCAGAGAGGCCTAGGTTTTTTTAGTGGGTCTTTTAAAGATTTCTTCTCCTAAGACTCTCTCTCAAAAAAAAAAAAAAAAATAGAATACAGTACCTATTTTTCTTTACGTTGATCTCAATTTTCTTTGCTTATGCACACAGGGTGGAGATTTGGATTTGTTGCTCAACCTCTTGAGCGATGATTTCGAGAACGAGGTGGTGGGCAAGTACATTCAAGGTCATATGGAAATACAGAGGAAAACCTTGAGACTTGCTATGTCTAGACCTCAGGTAAAGTACATTCAAGGACATAATTATGGAAATACAGAGGAAAACCTAAGACTTGCAATGTCCCAAACTCAGGTAAAGTACATTCAAGAGGGCATATGGAAATACAGAGACTTCCAATGTATGTATAGTGTGACCTGTGACAGTCTTCTTGTTATTCTTTAAAGTTCATCTTTTCATTATTATTATTATTATTCTCATCTCATTGGTTATTTTTCCAACTGGTGATTTGTTTTTGTGGCTTTCCAGATCCAGGCAATAGTGTACGAGACACATTCCAAGGTGAGTCAAGAGAACGAGGACATGTTGGAGTCTGTCATCACGGAGATGAACAACTATGCCACCGAGAAGTTCATGCTGACCACCGCTACTTCTAAACAGGTAATAGTGAAATGAGCAAATTTAAGTTCTGTACAGTGGCACCTACCTACTACATTTCATTGTGAACTACATTTCAACTTGAGCCTAGACTCTAGGCTGAAAAAATGAACATTTTTTCGGAAAACCAGTGAAGGAATTATGGGCAAAATTATAGATTAGAATTTTATGGGATGACAAAAAAATTCTACAATCTCACGCTACCCACTAAAATTGTAATAAAATATTACAAAACACTTTTATTAATGAATAATATGACGTTCCATTTCTTTGACTCAGGTCAATATTGACGAAACACCGCGCACAGAGGGTGACAACAGACTAGACTCCTCCCCTCGTCTGCCCACAGACTCCACGCCTCGTGCTCTGGACACGCCCGTCACGCCCCTTCCTTCCCTCCCAGGGGACACGCCCATTCCCCCCACTCCCGACATCATGGTGGATGGAAAGAAGGAGGAGCCACGTGAGATTGTCACCATAGCAGACATTCAGTTCACGCCTACAGAACCTTTGAGCGAGCGAGAAAAGTCTTCACGAGAAGTCAAGGTGATTGATTCATTACTGATCTCCACCATCAATAACTTTTTATAATAATGATACTCTTTAGCGGAAGGTATAACCATTACCACTAGGTGAGGTTAATGCTTAAATCATTTTCTACCATCTAACTTTAGGTCACATACTCAAAGAAATAATGAAAAAAGAAAGAAATTTTTAAATGTTAATTTTTTCAATATCCAATTCAAGGACATACTGGACTTTGTCATCAAGACTATGTTGAGTCAATATTTACGAGTATGTCTTCAAGATACGAGTCCCAAGAGCTCATGTAATTTTGATATTTTTTCAGTTTCTTTTTAATCTAACATCTCTGTAATATATCAGGTCATTTGAGACGCAGCTTTTACTCTCTTTTTGCAGGAAATTCAATACAATGTGCATTAACCTCACTCAGCTTGGGTTGGGCCAAGAAATAAATAAATATCAAATGTTTAAATGTTTGGATCCTCCAGATTGATTCTTCCCAAAGATATTCAATGTGATTGAGATCGAGGCTTTTTGTGGGCAAATTGAGAGATTGAAAACCAGCTAAGTGCAGATATTCCTTCACCATGCATATTAATAATAGATACCAATGCATGGTCTGTTTAAGGTCTGCAAGTATTATGAACTAACATGAAATTTTCACGAAAAATCAATGTTCAATGTTTTTTTATACTATCCTACCGATTTATCTTTCTGATGTTAAAAGCAGGTGTCTTAAACCAAACTCATGTGACATCAACAACAAAATTGCCTAAAAATTGCAAAAGAAAATATGTTAATTAGATGAAAAATCTTTCCTGCCAAAAATCTGGACCGATTTTGGCTTTTACCATGATATCGCTAACTATAGAAAAAAGTTTTATTACATAGGAGTAGTAGCTCAATAATAAATTCCTTTTACCAGTATAAGGGTCAATTAAATATAAATAAAAAACGTGTCATATTAATTTTGTGACTGTAGTAAAAAATCAAAATTTTCGTACATTTTCGCAAATATGTGCATACGAATATACGATCATGAACCACTATCCTGTATTTAGGAGAGCACATTGAATTTAGAACTAAACAAAGGATCAGTTTTCATAATAGGTTGATAAAATAATATCGCATGGTATATTATTAAATATGGATAAAATCGACAAAATTATGTAAACCTGATCAAAATGATGGTACAACAGGAGTATTGAACGCACAACAAACACATGTTTAGTCAACACCATCTAAGGAATTCGTCTTGATGGTGACGCTTTTCTTATTGGACATGCTGTCTCTCTGGTGCTGTCTGGATCCTCTCTGGATGCGACCAGCATGTTCATCGTACCGGAACTTCTTCAATATACTCGTGGGTATCTCATCACTGTCAGCAAATCCTTCCTTGGGAATTTTCCTGAGGCAGCGCCCCGAGTGCCCACTCCGTGCTGGCTTCCTGTGTTTCCTCCTGATTCCACTCGACTTATGCCTCTCCATACCGTTGGAAACAAATCGTATCTTCTTCTGCCGCCTGAAGTGCCACAGCATGAACACGGCTAGGAGCATGATCAGAGTCGAATAGAAGAGGACGTAGAAGATATCTATGATGCTGCTGGAGAACAAGGAGCCACAGCAGCATACTGTTTTTTTCTTCTTGAAGAATGGCAGCATAATTTCCATGCATTTTTTTATGTCCTCCTTCTCTTTGAAGAAGAATAGCTCAAGCAATGGGTCAAGCACATTTTCCGAATCGTATTCTGGCCATAAGAGGTTTAAGAAAACCATATACGTTGCCAGCAATCACACACAGACATGTGTGAAAAACCATATACGTTGCCAGCAATCACACACGATTGTTGGAAAATAATTTGTTTTGGGCGATTGAAATCACATGAAATTAAAATACAAACTGGCAAAAACACTGATTTAATTTACAAATTTTAGATGTTTGCTTAAAATTTTCATTTCCAGTGAAACGTCTGGCTGAAGCGGGCACTTCAAAGTAGCTTTATATTTATTCTAATCGAGATAAAATACATTGCATGCTAAGATACCCTAATATTTCAATGAGACAATTTTATTATTGTTGCTTTGTTAAAAGAAAGTGTGCGAGACAAAGCATAGAGTACCACAAGAATTACAAAATGCCATTTTTCTCGGAAATGTTTAGGAATTGACCCGCAGTTAGTTAGATATTTTTTGAACCTTTTTCAGATTACCATCTAATTGAACCTATATACAAATATACATACTCGTAAATATTATGTACATCTTAAGAGACATGTAATTATTATTAAAAAATATCAAATAAAGCAAGGTAGGCTATTAAATGTTAAAGTTCATGATTTAATTTTTCAGGTACCTCCATCCGACCACTTCGAAATAATCCGTTGTCCTCAGCTATGTCCCAGACACAAGAACAACTGCCTTCTGGTGGAAGAGGAAGGAGCCTTCATTGCTGTATTGGCTCGTAAGGTAACTCATGACATAAGGTTCAATTAGCAACCAACATACAATAATAAAAAACAAAGATTTTTTTAAAAAACATACTTTCAATTTCTAATATGTATTAGAAATTATTTGAAGTAATATTATAAACATGTTGTGATATTTTCTAAAATATTCAAAGAAATAACGATCAATTTATTCTGATTTCTCAGGAAATAACTCGCATGGATGAGGAATACATGATCAAAATGGCCGAAGAAAAGGGCATTTTCGGGGACAAAAGTGCTGCAGCTCCCAGTGCCGAAAGCGCTGAGATGAAGCGGAAAAACCAGATCGTGAAACCCTCCACTGCCTCTTCCAGACTGAATGATGAGGATACTGACAACTCGGACATTGACCGTCACAAACTTGGCCAGGTGAGTTCTCTTCTAGCGCAATATTAACCTTTTGTACTCTGCAGCAATATTTTCAACGACCTCAGATAAGGTCGATGCAATAAAACCAGCTGTAACTCGTAAGGTTTGAAAGTCCAAACCCCCATAAGGTCGTCATGGTTTTTTTTTTTTTTTTTTTCATAATTTATTCTAAAAGGGCCCCTTTTAGAATAAGTCACTTTACGTCATGGTTTTTGGAATGATGAAAATGAATGTTTTGTATACCAGGGTGGAGTTGGCCATTGATTTATAGATAACATGTCTGTGAAGCTAGCCAAATCATTCATTTTTCAAAAAGTGAATCCAAAAAAGCGGGAGAAATCATTAAACACAAAAAGCAGTGTTGTCATCTCAGACATGACATCGACCTAATTTGCGGTTGTACTCTTGTCATGAGAGACATGACATCAATCTTATCTGAGGTCGAACTTTTTTTTTGCGACGAGTTGTAGGAGGTTTCTTGTTTGTCATCTCACACATGCTTTCGAGTGCAAAATATTAGACATGCATATCGACAGCGACACTCTCAGAGCAATAGTCAGAATGATATTAGAGTTAAAAAGTTGATACCGAAATGTTAAATCAGTATAAAAGGACAAGAATAGGCCATTTTTATTTTTTACCAATTTTGTTGTTGTTCTTGTAATTATTAAATATCTGCTGAGAGCATACGTTCATTAGGTATCATTCTGAAGCAGAACCAACAGAGAAGAACAGAATAGAACAAAATCTAATTTAGGAATATCTATTCTGTACGTTACATTTTTTTTCAGCAGAAATATAGAATCATTAAGTTAATAACTTTTCCCCAAAAAGTCAACCTTCAAACTTTTGAACCATGAAATTAAAAGTTAGGAACACCAAAAAATCCTCTGGCACTTTCAACCTCCACTTTTTTTATGGCTTTCTTTAAAGTGGCAGGGTTCTCACATGTGATCTCTTCCACTCAACCACTTCCTCAGGATCAAATGACCCGGATCATGGCTCCCACAGTGGCTTCTCGTCGTCGCGAGATCTTCGTGCCTCACCCGGCTGTGGTACCCTGTCCTCGCGACTCCCGGCACGCAGCCGGGGCTGCTGTCACCGCCGGCTTCCGGCTGCGTGACAACCCTTCCAAGGAAGCGCGTCGCTGGTGGCAGTCAATCGTTCACACAGTCATCGAGTCCATTCATCATCCCCGCAGGCGAAAACGATGTCTCCCGCTACTATTCCGCTCCAAACGAACTCGTGAGTCGAAATTATCTCCCGCCCCTTTAGCCGTGAGGACTATCGAGTATTGTGAATCAATGGATAGTCTGAGTTGGCGTGGGAAGAGCAAAACTATTTGAGGGGGTTGAAGACCATCCCTTAGACGTGGGGACTATTGAGTGTTATGATGCAGATTTTACTTTATACTACCAAAGTAACATTCAGTTACAGGATTTTTACACAACTTGATGATACCCTTTTTGACAAGTTGTTTTGATGATAAGACATTGTTTCATATTGTATGACACATTGCATACTCGAAAAGTTATCAGGCGTACCTACATACAAATATGGAATTCTATGGAATTACAATTGTGTATCTATGTATTTTGTATCCACGCTTCACAAAGTATCGAGTCCGAAATGTTATACAATACATCATTACCCGTCAAAAAGCTATCCATCTAAAAGCAATAAAAACAAAGAATGTTTAAAGTAATGTCTCTAGGAAAAACAGATAGAATTTATTGCTATATACAACAGAATTCAGCAGAAACAGTGGAAAATAAATTAAAATATATTATGTCCATTTTTAATTAAAATTTTGAGTCTTATTTTTGTGTAAAAGTATAATTATAATTTGCAAAAGCCCCATTCATTGCATAAATATTTTTTAATTCAAAGTTTTAATAATGAACTTGACGAGCAACTATCAGTAGGCAGAGGAAATGCAATTAAAAATTATGAAATTTTGGTTTAATATTACTGACTGTCTAAGATATACTAATCTCTTAATTCAATTCAACTCATAAATTCCAATTTTTTCAATCTTAAAGTTATGGTCTTCTTAAAAGTGCATTAAGTCTCAAAGTCGTGTTTATGAACAGAAACTTTGGATTGAAGATTATTTTAAAGATCGTTTTCATGAATAAAACTGGCTAATACCTATCAATGATTAATATTATAATGGATTCACCAGGGCCGGTTGAAATCTCCCAGGACGGGTTGTAATATCGCCGATCACTTATAAAGAAAAAGCCCAAGTTCTCATGATGGTTGATCGCACATAGAATACTGTGTCTCAGAAAGCCAATTTTTCAACTAAAGTTGAAAAATAAAACAACATGTGCGTGAGGAGTATGACTCATGAGATAACACTCACCGATTTTTAAACAAAAAAGCCTCAATAATAGAAGGCAACAAGATACCTCAGAGAAATAAGAAGAACATTGAATTTGAGTAAGATTAATAACAACAGAGAAAATTCAAACACAAGGTTGAGATTGACAAGAGACTAAACTTTTTCTATAAAACACAATACGCAATTTCAAAACTTGTAACATTCAGGGGACTCATACATATGTGACTCAAAATGTGAAATAATTCCACACGAAGTGTCCACTAAGAAAATAAAAGACTGCTATATAGTAACCTTATTTTAAACTTACATAGAAAATTACGAGGTATTATTAAATTAATATTAGCGTTAGTCCCCCTTCTTTAAACAGAATTATAATTTTCCTAAACTTATCGACTAAATTAATAGAGAACACGGTTATTTAATATAATTTTGCTATTGCTTGGACTAAACTGAAAAAAAACTTTGTTGTGTTTATGAAACACAAAAGCATGACAAGCACTTGGACGAGTCATAAAATATATTATTATTTTATCTTTACTAGTATTGATTAAAAATCAGCTTTGTTCTTAACCTCTCAGAATTTGCACTCAGAGAATATCAATTCTCAAAAAATACTAATTCAGTAGAGTTGGTAACATCAAAGACATATTTATATGTCAACTCATAATTACAACTCTATCCTACTCTAATGAAATTTAAATTTAAAATATCAAATCTTCTTAAATAGGTACATCACCACCTAAATATACAATATACATATCTAGGCGATTTTATTTGAAAAACTACACAAATCCCATTGAATAAGGACAAAGAAACTATAAGTTTTAGAAAAAATTAATATCCTTTTTCCAAAAATTATTAAAGCTTGTAGATTGCATAGAGCAAAGAAATGATAAATTAGGAGTGAGATTTTGTAAAATAAAATTAAACTCGAATCTGGGCCTCGATTTTCCAGTAAGTTATTCTAGAATTAAACTATTAATAATTAATATACGAATGATTAACGCTTTAAAACAGTAAGCGTTACTGTAAGAGATATATAATTACACTAAATACAAATTACCACAATATCGTGTAGACAAACTTAAAAGATTAAGTGTAAAGACGATTAGAAAATAGAGAAAAATTAAAGCTGTGAGTCCTTAAATGACTAGAGTCTTATTAAAGTAGTCAAATAACTTAGATACATTTCATACACTATGTAGTAAGATTTAGTATTAATCTATCAAATACTTATTTATGTACATTAAAATCACGAGAAAGTTTACTCAGGTCTTGACAAAATATTCAAATAAGTTGAGATGAAATTGGATAATCTTAATTTCATTTTTCATTACCTATGGTATGAACAAATTTTCTGAACATTGAGTCCTCATTTTTTTTCGAGAAGCACATCAAACTCGAAGTTGCTTAACCTGAATGACAAAAAATAGTAAAGAATGCTGTTGCTGAAAGACACCTCTAAAAATTGACTTTCTCTTTGTGCTGATTGTAAATATAATACCATCTAAATATTCCTCGTAATCAATTGTTTAACTAACTAATTTAAGACCAAGTAAAATATATTATTAGGTACTTACATCCAAATAAAACGATCATAAATGAAGCCATGGTTTTTCGAGTTTCACCTTTAAAATTTCATTTCCATACAGGCTCAATTATTGATTCACTGATCGCTTATTATCACTGGAACGGTAACACGGTAACATACATAGTTTTACTTCACTGTGATTGGTTGGAAATCCGACTTGAGGAAGTGTCTGACTTAAGTAACTTTAATGCCTTTTTTATGATTTGGCTCTTAAAAATAGTATGAAGCTTCCTCTTTTAATCCAAATGTGCGATAAATCCAAAATAATTTTTGAACTTCACGTTTGAAAAATCATTCCGGCGACAGAGTGCCTGGTCTGAGCTAGTGTGATCGGCCGATAGCCAATCTAGATCAGCTTAGCTTGACTTCAACGAGTAGTCTGAATGCTCTATTCGTTATCCAGGTCTTCGACAGCTCTGTCTATGTGCTTTTCCAAAGGCTCGTCAGCAGGCAAACTCGGATGTCGATAGTCATTGAGGAAGTAACAAATCCCGGGTATATTTTCGGGAAAGCCTTTGGGCAGAAGTTCTCGACTGCGCCCCTCGAACGTGAATTTTTCTGTTTTATTCAAACATCTGAAAATGGCGAGATGAAAATAAAATAATAATTATACCAGCTGTTTTCTATGTACCTCACTATGAGGCTGAATTTTAAATCAAATGAAGTAGGTATATGATCATGCCTACTCTTTATCATATTCTACTGTACTGTTTGGGCTTAGAAATTGTACAACTATGGACTCACAGATATAATACATACATTGTACTTTACTAAGCACTTGTTTGACATTTATACATAGTATGTTTGTGTGCTACAATGCTACATATACAGGGTGGGGCAAAAGTCTGGAAACCCCTGAATAACTTTCGAATGGCTTCTTCTTTAAAATTACAATTTTGTAAGGTAAACCGGGCTAATAAGACCTTCTTTTAGAGTGGGGTCGATTTTTGTTACCGGCCCCCATGTCGGCGCCAGGGGGGCCAACTTCATTTTTTTAAATACGAACCCCCACCTTGCGATACATTTTTGGAAAGGTCTTTAAATAAGAAATACATTGGTGCAAATTTTATTTTTTTAATATTAAATTGTTTGCAAATGGCGTCCAACTTTGTGTATGCAGTAAAGTCTGGAAACCCCTGAATATCTTTTGAAATTTAAAATTTTGTTAATTTAAAGATGTGCAAGTAAGTCGGGGTAGTTAGACCTTTCCAAAAATGTATCGCAAGGGGGGGTTTTGTTTTTAAAAAAATGAAGTTGACTCCCTGCCCCGACATGGGGGCCAGTAAAAAAAATCGGTCCAATTCTAATGTAAGGTCTAATTACCAAGGATTAACGTACACAATTTTAAATTTATGAGAAAGTCCTTTCAAAAGATATTCAGGGTTTCCAGACTTTACTGCATACACAAATTGGACGCCTTTTGCAAACAAATAATATTAAAAAATAAAATTTGCACCAAATTATTTTTATTTTGAAGACCTTCCAAAAATGTATCGCAAGGTGGGGGTTCGTATTAAAAAATGAAGTTGGCCCCCGGGCCCCGACATGGGGGCCGGTAACAAAAATCGACCCACTCTAAAAGAAGGTCTTATTAGCCGGTTTCCCGTACAAAATTTTAAGTTTACAGAAGAAGGCATTCAAAAATTTATTCAGGGGTTTCCAGACTTTTTGCCCCACCCTGTATAATAATAATAATTGTACTTTATTATTTTCTAAACATTCATATAAATAGAAAGCTACTTACTCGTAAGTGTAGGGCTGATTTGATCCTCAGGGTTCACTACCTGACTCGAATTGTTGGCCACAGTGACGTTATGTCCAAACAGACAGTAGCGGGGCATTTTGACCCAACCCACCCCAGCTAGAAACTGTCCCTGTGTGTGGGCCGTTTTCTCATCTGAAAAATGATAAAAATTGAAATTTTACCGACACATAATTATAAGACTTATTGTTTTTTTGCTGAGCATAAGAATACGTCGAAAAAGCATTTTTTTTTTATACCGTGCCCGTGACAGTAAAGGGACTATTTTACTCTCATTTTTGTATGATACACAGCAATTGTATAACAGCATTTTTGTAATTCTTATTCAAAACTGTAAAGTACCGGGTGTTAAAAAAATTCGATCAAATAAATATTGAGTAGTTTGTGAAATTCATCGAAGTAGACTAGAAGATAGAAGAGGATAATAACTTGATATTACATTGCGTATTGCATAGTCAATAATTTTCAGGCGTGCATACAATTTTAACTTTTACCATTTTTGTTATAGATTTTTTTTGATGGCTATGAAGAACAGTTAGCTATTCTTGAGTTAAGTAGTCTATACCTCTATACTATTGGGGTCTACAGCTCAGCTTGTCCCTGGCCCATCTCGTAGTATGGCCCCTCTGAAGGGCGAGATTGTTTATCCCATGAAAATTAGAAATATACGTAATGGAGTTTTATGGTTTGAATGAATTTATTTTTTTCTTTTTTTTAATAAAGGGTTTTTTTGTTGTTGTAACCAGCTTGGCTAGTGCGGGTAGACTCATGGTTTCCAATCGTTATTCGCTGTGTGATTGTTCTCTTCCACTCACCTTGATAGGCTTTCCGCATTTTGTCCTGGTGACTGGCGCGGGTGTAATCATCTTGAGCGCCATCCAGGCATCCTCTGCGCATGCGTATGCTGGCTTTGTGAAGGCCCCCCGCAACACAGTACGCGCTCCGATCTTTCTCCACCTAAAAATGAAAAAAGCAAAAAAAAAAAAAAAAATTTGTTAAACAATTTTTTTTTTCTCTGCAAACAGCAAAAAATTGGATAGCAAGTGTTGCAATTTTTGATGAAGATAAAATTTCAGATGATTTTTGTTTTGAATAAATCCCCCATATTGTTTTATTCTATTCAAATCAAAAGAAAGATCATCTTACAATGTTATCCAGGTACAACAGAACACTTTTCAGCCGTATGGAAATCATGGTGCTAAAGGGAAAAACAGCTTGCGTTCTGCTAATTGTGCCCCTCATAAATTTATAATATGAAGTAGGCAATACATTACCTTCATTATTACTAACAAGAGCGGAAAATAATAATTTCACTGCCAGAAGCATTGATACCGTCCTCTCATACCTTTTTTTCCCCACATGACAAAATAAACATTATCCCTATTAAAAAATATAATGATATTGTTGAATTGCACTGTTCATTTAATACGGTTTACTAGTTCAAGACATAATAGGTATTATAAAAAAGTGTTATGTCACATTTCTGCTATGTACGAGAATACATATGATTGCTTATATTATTTATTTACACTTTGTTAATTGGACATATTATATACAACACAGACAATTTCAAATTAATATACAATATAAAGAAGTTAAAAGGGGAAAAAAAAATAAATATATACATAATATATGTTTCCCAACTAAAGGGCGGGTTATTGCCTTTGGCAATCTCTTCCTCCCAACCCATTATAGGATATAATAGTAATGTAATATTACTTACTACTTCAAGGCAATACATAATTAAATATCGCAATTTCAAAAGAAAAAAAGTATGAATAATGCAAAAATTTAAATGGGGAAATAGGTGAATAAATTTTATTACGATAAAATTTATTTTTTTTGCCGTCAATTAACGTCTTTTTAACGCCGTAGGTCATTTAAGACTGTACCGCGGTGTTTCTAAAATTTACAGACAAACCTGGGCGTTAAGCTATGCCCCAGAGATTTCAAATTTCATTTCCGGACGAAAATGGGGAATTGCATTTTTAAACTGACTTTAGTAGCTCAACTTTAGTAGCTCAAAGCCAGCCTCCGTGGCGTAATGATTGTGACTACTGCCCGTAGTCCAGAGTTTTCCCCAGTTCAACTCCCGGTTGGGGCAGACTTTTCGCGAAAAAAATTTTGTGCCATCCAAACACGTGAAGCTGGCATTTTTCCCGGGCCCTCACCCAGGCTGGGTGAGGTTAATGGGGTAGGTGGTACGATTCCAGCGAATGGAGAGTAAAACTCCCGTCCTGACTACTATCTCATCAGGACGTTAAAACCAAATAGAAACAACTATCACAATAGATCTAATTAGGTTGCCCGTGTTAATTGTATGGGTTTCACTGAAAACCCTGCAACCAGGTGAGATAAATAAAAAAAAGCTCAACGATATTAATAGAACCATGATGATATTTTTTCAGCCATCTTCTTCAGTTTTCTCTCCAATAAGTTAACCATGTAACCTAATAATTTTTTAAAAAAATCTCTTTTTCATGTAGATATAATTTTCTGGTGGAAGGTAACCGCTAGGTGACCCTTAAAGCATTTCCCATCACATGACGATCAAGAGCTCTTACTTTGTGTTCACATCCTTAAAAAATTGAAGAGAAAATTATTCACTGTGTAGGATCCAAACCAACGGATCCCCAAGCTACCTGGGTAGCGACTAGCACCTTGAACAAATCGACTTTTAAAATTTTTGCGAGAAAAAACTTCTCCAGTCATCGTCGATGGCAATTGAATATAACAGTTCTCGTTCTCTCACTGAATTCAAGCAACGTCCAGCGGGGTTAGGACTTCGATATGGGCCATTCAAATTCGAACTCTCGTAATACTGACTATGGCTATTCCCGGCCCCACTCAGATGAGGTTAATTTGAGTAGCTGGTTTGTGAGTTTCCAGCGAATGGAGGGTAACACCTCTATTGCGATATGACCATGCAGTGAAAGTGCGTCAAAAAAGCTACACTACAATTTAAGTTGTGAATATTTTCAAATAATAAAAATCATTCCCCTATGCCAACCTCTATCCACTTGCATCAGCAAATGTGCTGAAATTTAAAATTTTTAACAGAGAAAGAGAGAGAGAGCAAGAGAGAGAAAGAAGAGAAAAGAGAGGAGAGGGAAAGAAAAGAAAAGAAAATTTTTATGGATTGGAAATAAAAAGGGGGTAATAAGGAACTGTAGGGAGGGAATGAAAGAGAGAGAGAGAAAGCGAGAGAGAGAGAGAGAGAGAGAGAGAGGAGGAATTTCCAATCATTAATCAAAATCATACAATTCCAGACAAATGGGCATTTAAAAAGCTTCAGTAGACCAGAAGGAATCAGTGTAGGACGTAAGATAATGAGAAGACGATACCAATTGTTTTTTAATGTTGTAGTAATAACGGACCCAACCTTATATTTTGATATGAACAAATTTGATTCCTAAAACTTTATTGTGAAATTTATGTAAAAACAGATAAAAATAAATATATATTTTCTCATCACCATAAAAGGCAACTCCGCCATTTTGAAAACATTACTCGGGTTTTAAACCCTAACAATACCTTTCCTGAAAGTTTATCGAATTTCCTAATTTTTAGAGTGAAAACAACAGATTTACCTATCGTATTGCCATATGCAAAAAAAAAAAAAAAAAATTGCGTTGTTTATGATTTCCCTGAATATTCATTATTTTATAGCTTCTATTATAGTGTGACTATTAATTTATTGATCGGTATTTTTTTAAATTTTTATTTTTAAAAACAAAAATTAATAATAATGACGTTTAAAATTTATGACCCTTGAAATTATTTATTATTAAATATAAATCCCGGCTCATAAGCTCAGGTGTAATGTTTGACCGTGAAACGCTACGTTTAGATTAATGGGAAATTTTAGAATAGAATAGAATATAGAATAGAATACACCTTTTTTATACTGCCGAGTAAGACTGAAAAGTCCCTTTACTCCAGCATTAATTTAAATGCTGCATAGTTTCCAACGTGTTTCATCAACATTAAATTTCACATTTGTCTCCTATAAACTTCTGTTTCTGTGTTGGTGTTTTAAGCCCTTTCAACTGTCAAAGTTGAATTGAGACGAAGGTTTTACCTTCCATTAGCTACAAACTTACCAACCAGCTAGCCAAATTAATCTCACCTAGCCCGTGTTCCGGAATAATACCAGCCAGCATCACGAGGGTTCAAATTTCAACTGTCAACCATCCTAGATTTCGCTTCGAAACCCACCGGGACATGACAATTTTATCCTCCCACTAAGGATATTCAGCACATAAATCATTCATACGTCTTGGGCTCATTGCTGGAATAGTGCTATCTATCCATACATGAAATGCATGAGAACCATGTTTTTCCGTTTACTATACAGTCTGCCGCGCTGTCTCTTTCTTTGTATAGGCGTTCTACACACCTCGGCCGAGGTGTTTTGATGGATGACTGCTGCAAAGTGCTCTCTCCCCGCGGGGAACTCAAAAACGGAAAAAATCAAGGATTTAAAACAGGAGCTAGCCTCAGGGGCCGGCTAGCGCATGCTCCTATCCTTTCATGGTGAACGCTTACGCCAGCCCCCCGTGCGAAACGGTTGTGACTACTGCCCGTAGTCCAGAGATCCTGAGTTCGATTCCCGGTTGGAGCAGCTTTTCGCAATTGGTTTTTTGAAAGTATCCTAATATTCAAAAATGTACAATGGCCCGTTGAATGCACCGGTTCTCGTAGGATCACCGAAATTGAGCAACGGGTCTAGCGAGGTGAAGAATTCGTGATGCTGGCATTCCGGGCTCAACCCAGGCTAGGTGAGGTTAATGTGGGTAGCTGGTACGATTCCCAGCGAAATGGAGGTAAAAACCCCCGTCTGTCTACCTCAAGTCAGGACGTTAAAACCAAATAGAATCAATGGACATGAAAGGAGCCTAGACATTGGATCTGGGCGTCCATATAATCCTCTCACCACCGTGATTTAGGTATCAATACCTATCTCACGGACACGGAATTATTATTTATTATATTTTTTTGGGTTTAACGTCGCTTTCAACTGCATGTTTCAACTAAAACCTGCTACACACATTGACCTCACCTAGCCTGGGTTGAGCCGGAATGCCAGCATCACGAATTCTTCACCTCGCTAGACCCGTTGCTCAATTTCGGTGATCCTACGAGAACCGGTGCATTCAACGGGCCATTGTACATTTTTGAATATTAGGATACTTTCAAAACCAATTATTATTATTATGGTGAAGAAGCTTTCCAGGACAATCATGTACATCAGTACAACTTCTCACTTTTCTGTTTATACTGATTAAAATAGAGAGGTTAGTTGATGGCAGGGATACTCAGAAGTATTACCTGCTGATGAGAGCAAATAAGCTCGAAACAGCTGTCCAGGTATGTTCTGATATTCATGTACATCTAGTACAACTTCTCACTTTTCTGTTAATACTGATATACTGAATCTCACCTTGTAAACGTCCAGAAGCCCGCAGAAGGCATCGAACTTGTTGTAGAGGTTCTCCAGCATGCTGATCACCATGAAGGGGGTGGCGTGGAGCAGATGGAGGTGAAGCCGACTATGTCGCTGAACAGCATTTGGGCACGTGCTCGTGGGTCTTGGCCTCTATGCTCTCGCCTGGTGTTTAATGAATAAAAAGTGAGCATAATTACTATGGAGGTATAAGTATAAGTAGTGCTTTATTTAGACTGTCAGCGCAAAAAGGTGGTCCCATTATGCCAACAGTTTAACAAAGCACCTCTTTATTTATTTGAGTATAGGTACAGTTGAACCTGCATATAATGGACTCTGGTATATTAGAAAACTATTTATATAGAGATATTTTTAGGACCCTGCGTCACATGTTTATGTGTAATAGAGAACTGGGTCTATTAGAATAAGTATAGTTATTTACGATGGTGCCGTCCCGGTCTGTACCAGCTCGGTGGTAAAGGCGTCACTCTGTAAATCCAGAGTTCGTGGGTTTGGAAACCCAGGCGGGAAATGACAAGTTATCCTCCATTTGGATACGTCTTGGGTTACTGCTGGAATAATGTACGTAATAGTCCTAATCGGGGACTATAAGCTAGACAGTATTACACTGGGGACCACAATTAGGGGGAAAGCTTTTTAAACCCTGTATTTCACCTTGAACTGTACCCTGATCTGAAAGAAAAGTATTTTTGTTGGGAACATGAAACAAGTCATTTTTTTGGGCTACCTCAAAGGGAAAATTTTATTTTTTTGACAATAATCAAACGATGTCGAAAAAGTGACAAAAAACAAAGATTTGAAATTTCGAGATTTTTTAAAAATTTCTGGAATACGTGGGCTCAATACCTTGTATTGCCTCCCTCAACACCAAGTAGGGTGTCCAATCGCCTCGGCATGCTTCGGATGAGCTTTCTGGACGAATTCTTGGGGCATCCGATCCCATTCTTCAACAACTGCCTTCTTGAGCTGCGCTATGGTGTCACGCTGGATTCCTCTTCCGGATGGCCCTTTTTATATGGTCCCATACATGTTCTATGGGATTCATATCCGGGAGCGAGCAGGGTGTCGGAGGACCTCCAAGTTCACGTCCTGAAAGGAGCGCTTCACCTGGTTTGCCACGTGTGGACGAGCATTGTCGTGCATCAGGATCATCTCCTCCCAATGAAGGGCTTGAAAGGAATGACAATACCTTCAAGAACCTCTCTCCTGTACCGCTCAGCAGTCAATGCCCCTCCCTCCAGGATATACAGGGTTGTACGGCCGTTCAAACTTATACCCCCCCAGACCATGATGGAACCGCCACCAAATTGACTTTTCCAACAATGTTGCACTGTCAGGATCGTTCATTTGTGCGTCTAAGTACTTCGGATAAGGTTGTTATCTGACTTCAAGCTAAATTACACTCGTCTGTAAACAATAACCTTCCCCATTCACGCATTGACCATCTTCGGTAGTTGTTTGCGTACATGACCCTTTCAACATTGTGCTGGTGATTGAGAAGTGGCGATCACTTGGCTCTGTGGGATGTCAGAGAACGCTCTCTGAGTCTTCTACTTATTGTTTTAACAGAAACATTCACATTGTGGCTTCGTATCGGCTCCCCACGGACAGCAGTCGCGGGCATAAACCAGTTTCTCAGTACAGTGAGCGGTATGTAGGGGTCTTCTCTTTGGTTTGTGATCCGTTTGGGACCCTGTCCACGTTGCCTTCTGTATTCAACAGTCTGCCTGTAGCGTTTAACAACTCGATGAATCACTGATTTTGACACGCGAAGGGAATTTGCCACTGTTCTGTAGGATTGTCCGGCTTCAATCAACGCAACCGCCCGGGCAACCTCTACTTCACTCAAATCGGACATGTTGTAAGAAAATCACTTTATTTGACAATTAAAAACTTAATAAAGTCACCAAACGTTAGCACTTGACCTTAGGTAAGAGAATAATGAAACTTCCATGTTTGTCAGGTATCCATGAAATCATAGGTTTTAGAGGTACTCTCAGTAAACTTGTTAGAATTTGTCCCTAAATGGGATACATCAGTGTAAATGTAGCATACATTGATAAACCATCGTATATGTAATAATATAGACTTAAATAGGGGTTAGTAAAGTGAACACAGTACAGTAAATTTGAAATCATCTGAGCGTTCCCCTAATTATTGTGGTCCCCAGTGTATTACCACTACTATTATAGAAAAAAAGTGAGCAAAATTGTACAAAAATTTCGCTCCAGCGGATTCAAAGCTGCAACCTTTGGACCAAGAGGCACAAGTATCTTCACCTCGTGATGTAAAACTTACCTTTCCCTAGTAAAACACTTCACTCACCCAGCCAGAGTCGCTTGGCAATGTTGGGCGGGAATATCATGTGCAGTAGACTGACGTTGGTTTCTCTCTCCTGGTTCACCGCTTGGTTTGCCTCCTCTATAGAACTCTTCAGCTTGTCCATCCGTCGCCGTAGCCCGTCCTGTGAACAAGATAATACTCGTAGACACTTTTTTATACCGCCCGCGCGATGGAGACTAAGGACCGTATTATGAAACAGGATTAGTAAATCTGAGCCGACCCTTTATCAGCTGACCGATAGGTATTTTAAACAAGATTTGTCCGGCACAAAGGCTGGCTACAGCTCCGTTACTCCACAGAGCTAATATACAGCTACAAAGCCTGACTTAGATATGACCTCTACAATCGTTGTCAAGGCGAAAGTTAAGGGATAGTGTCCACTATCCACTAAGATTAACTAATCCTGTTTCATAATACGATCCTAAATAGTTATAAGACGCGCAGGGGTAATATCACCTTAATTTAATAGAATCTCTTTTTATGAATGAACTAGATACATAAATACTTAATTAATGCAGAAGCTTTGAAACTACTCAGAGTTTCTTTTGAAATACAAATGATTGAACCAATGAAATAAACGCAATAATGAAAATACAGAATCTGTAATTGTCGCAGGAGAAGAAATACAGCAAGAGTACAAAGAGAGAACAATACAGAAATGTATTAGATTACATAGAAGCGAGAATTTCCTCCTTTTTCAACACTCTACCTTTCCTTCCAGTTTTAATTTAGGTAAAAATAATTATTTCTGTATTTTAATAACTTTCTCATAAACACAGTCCTCGCTTTGGCACGTATTATTGGAAATTCAGTGGGGAGAGAAAGTGTGTTTATTGGGCAAATTGGGCGGCCCGGTTAAGGGGTTTGACGATACTAGTTAAACATACTGTCTTAATAAACAGTATTAAGTAAAATACTGTTTATTCTGTTAAATGTCTCTTTTAATTTTTTTATTGCCTATGGCAATCTCTTCCACCCAACCCGTAAACTTTCTCAGCAGCTCACATTATGCGTTTTCATTACGAGTGATGGCGGAACATTAGAATATCAGCGGGAAAATTGAACATGCGATTTTCTATGAACTAATAGAGTTGCATACATTTACACTAAACATTCGAATGGAAAATATTTGACAGAAAGTTTGAGGACAACATCAGTTTTTTCAGATCAGTTTTTCCAGTGCATGAATTTTTCCTCATTAATTTGAGTTTTGACCACATAATAATAAGACTCTGAGGGTTAGGTGGTAGATATTAAATAAAAAACATTATTATTGATGAACAAGTTTCAAGAGCCACCAGATTTTCAAAGACACCACGGTTCCAATTTCCAATTCAAATTTTCTTTCTCCAAGTTTTTCTTTTGAACTTTTGCAAGATAGATAATTTAATTTTTCTCTTCCTGTTTTGTCTCTGAGATTCCTTTCTCCTCCCAACGATTCCGATGGATGTAAAACAGCCCAACCTAAATACTTATTAGATTTGTTTGTTAGAAACCTAACCATTACACCACGGATGATACGCTTACATTATTTTTATTTTTCTTAGTACGTGTATCTTAAAAGGACATAATATATTATTGTTAGAATTATTGTTCGAGTTATAAGAAAGATTTGTTTGTTCTTATTTTCTTCATTATAAATCTTTCAAAACGGAACTACACCACGTCAGAGCAAGATACCAACAACAAGCTTCCAACAAGGTGTTAAATTTCTACCTTTTCCTTTCTCTCAAAATATTTTCCTCCCTTTCACACTCTCATATTCCCTTTCTCTTTATATTCCGTGCATAATATTCTTTTGACTACCTCAAAAGATAAACCGGCAAAGTTTACCAACACCACCTCTTGAACTTTTCGCCTTCGCAATTACAACGTTGTTGGTTTAGTCATTTATACTTTGACTTTTCTTACTCCTATTATCACTATAGGTATTATACAACCTACTGTTCCCTCTCCTTCCCTCCTCATTCTTGGTCTCCTGTGTAAAGGGGCTCTTCTAATTGAGATTTAAGACTTTCAAAGTCGCAGGGTTTAGGCATGTTTGACGAAAGCTTTAGATGGTGTTAGCACCTTTGAGTCAATGTTCATTGAGAATTTGGATATACAAATGAAGGATTAGGTGTGCGACCAGGTGTCATACCTAATTATCACGTTATAACAGTCCTTTTGAAATAGTCTCTGATAGTAAAAATTATAACAGTACAACAAATAAAATTTCACAATAATAAATTCTATATTAATAAATTCATCATTAATATTTTATTTGAATTTATGTTCGGATATTTTTATAGAAAATTTATAAATATGTAATACAGCTGAATATCGAACCCAATAAATTAAGGTATGACCGTATGATATATGAAAATCCTTTGAACGGGGGATCAGTTTTAAACTATTTAAATAGGTAAATGTTTTAGGAATATACCCGTACATGAAGAAATAGGAACAAAATAACTTAATGATAATATTATATTCTCTATATATATTCCCTTTGCCTTTATCCATATTAGCTTATTTTTTGGGGTCGGCATTTTCAACCTCATGGTTGAGGTCGGTAGGGTGTGACAGTTTTTTTATGGTGGATGACATCTCCTTAACGCCAACGATTCTGTTTTGATTTAACGTCCTAGATTAGGACGGGGTTTTACCCTCCATTCGCCAGCGGAATGTACAGAAAACCCACATTAACCTCCACCCAGTGCCTGGGTAGGGGCCGGAAAGCAGCCTCACGTGTTTGGATGGAACAGAATTTTCTTCGAAAAGTCTGCCCCAGCCGGGAGTTGAACTCGGGAACTCTGGACTACAGGCAGTAGTCACAACCATTACGCCACGGAGGCTGCTATATTATATTCTCTATAATTATTTTAAAACTTAAAACTACGAGTAGCTGACTACTTATTTGGGGTTGTCAGTTAGGAATACTACGTAACAGATGTCGAATATTTTTTATAAGAATCGACAACCTTACCCAAAACCATGTGATGGTGCATGCGTGTACAATCTGTACATGTATGGATGTTAGTATGTGTGTGTACTGTGTATGTATGTTAGTGTGTGTGTATTATATCAATCGAATCCTTTTGGGAAGTGCGGGCAAACATCTAGTGATATTATAAATTAATATGAACGATAAAATTTATTGACGGGTAAACCTCCTTTACCAAACGCCAAGCAAGGAATGAAGAAAACGCAAGAGTCAACAGTTATGTTCCTCCTCTCCTACCCAAGAATGCCTTTGTTTACAAAATTGAATAAAGGAATGGAATTATTCCTGAAGAGCAGGAGAAAAAAAGTCCTTTATACTTATATTTTTTGTGAAGACATTTGTGAAAAATGAAAAAGCGAAGAGAACTGTGTTGTAAATTTCATTGAGTTATATCTTTCTCTTTTGAACATTACGCGAAGATATTGTCACGCGAAGATGAAGTATGCAAAACTGGTGAGAAACTCATTAGATGGGGAAATTTTCAGAGCAATTTTTCTTTTCTTTGTAAATTTTTTTATCGCCAATTTTGGAAACTTTTCTTGCAAATGAGAGGGTCGGTACAAGACTTTCACTTCCGGACTTGCCATTTGAGTGCAGTCAACTGATGAAATGTCATTAAAAGTTTACTGATTTTCCTTAAAAGAATAAATTCCCATCTTGAAGGACTTGCATGGTAAACGTTTACTTTATTTAATTTGGTGGTTGGTATTTCAGAAAGAAAAAAATCTAGAGTTCTTATTATTATTACATACTTTATTAGCTATAAAAGACATATTAAGTACAGTCTGTACAATACAAATATAAAAAAAAAATTCCGTCATAAAAATTAAAACAATATAAACAATAAAAAAGAAAAAAATAGATAAATATATATCCACATAATGTTTTGACTAAAGGGCGGGGTTATTGCCTTTGGAAATCTCTTCCACCCAACCCAAGAGTTCACTGAGGTAATTCATTTTACCACATTTTATAAAACAAAATTTTCCGAGGCCTTCTTTACACAAATAAAAAAACTCCATATGAATAATAGCAGCCATGTAAAATTCATACCTAACCCTAATTCCCAACCCTGCTGTTTCTTGCACACAAACATTACTTTTCTCTCCATCTTGACCTTTATTCATCTTAACGCCATTTGCTTTCTAACAAGCCACCTGGGGACCTGTTCGTATTTTTAACATTCGTATAACGCCATATGTGTTACTTTTTTCTCCCGTATGACTTTTCCTGCTACTGCCACCTCCAATTTGCAATTGTTCACAGCGTATTCTCGGAAAAAGTGACTGTTAATGGTACTTTCTCGGTAGATCGTATGACACATAAAATAGAGCACATTTTTAAAAAAAAGTGCAAAAATATTAAAACGGTGCAAAAACATTAGATAAACAAAATAGTTTTTTGTGCAAGTAGGAGGTCCAGTAACTGGCGCAGTGTTTACTATTGTATCTCTGATATTTATATAAAATTAGTGTCAGTTTATTTATTTGTATGATCTCTGTTTATTTACCTTACTCCTTTCTTCTCACACACATATGCATATTTTTAGGCTTGCTATGAAATGTTTAGACCCTATGTGAAATTTGAGAGAAAGATAGAGACAGGAAAGAGAAGGATAAGGACGGATTTGTATAATTATGTATTCCTATTTTCCCCCTACGTACAAGCTCATGATGTTCATAATTATTTATTATCATACATAATTATTATAATTACACACATTCTAATCATTATTTGTGTACAGCAATGGTGATTAAAAACGAATTTATTAAATAAAGGTGCCATTATTATTTCTATTTTGCAAACAGAGGCAGGCGTCACCTATTTTCATACTTGTAGCACACAATAGTACCTACACACACAAATGTACGAACAGATGTAAGTTTTATACATAGATACATAGAGCATCCCATCACCACAATAGACGATCAAAATGAAAAGATATAGGAGTGTTTTTGATGTCTCAGAAATAATGAAAGCGAGAGGGCGAACAAGGGGATAACTAAGGAGAGAGAAGGACAGACGGCGGGAGACATGATGAATTGTAAGAGTAATAACATTTATGAAACCAAAGAAAGTAGATTACGAGAGAAGAAAAATGTGAAAAAAGAGGCAAGACAAGAATATTTGAACAAAAGATGAAGATAATATCAAGATAAAATAAAAATGACGAAATTCAAGGGATTAGATAGGAGAGAGAAAAAAAGAAAGAGAGAGAGAGAGAGAGTAGAAAAGATAAGGGTGAGGCATAAATGGAAGGATAAATGTGAGGGAGAGAGTAAAAGAAGGAAGAAGAAGGAATGGGATGGTAAAGGCAAATAAGAAGGGAAAAGAATGATACTGCAGATAGAAGAATCAAGATGAAAGCATGAGTTACATTACAAATGATTGCAAAGACATAGGTAGAAGCAATCAAGTAAATACAATTGCTTGGTCGTCTATCGAAAGGCCAAAAATATAAATGACTTGCTCGAGAAAATAAAGAAGGGTGCGAACATGTTAGAAAAGATAAAATACGGTCAAATGTGGATTTGTGTTTAAAATGACGACACTGTAAATAATCATGACGGTAATAAAGCTTGCACGATAGTGATCAAGATAGTATTTTTTGTCCTGAAATCTTCACAAGACGATGAACAGGAACTCTCGAACGTTTCAAATATTTCACTTCAGTTGGATAAACGGTTTAGCTACGCATGAGGACGTACCGACGGACAATACTTTTTAATTAAATCTGTCACATGAAAATTACTCATCCTTCCTCAAAATAACGCAGTACAGTGTCAGGTTTTGAATCCAGTGAAATGACAAACTGCTCCACTGTGCCACCTGAGTATCTATTTATCCTTTAAAAGGGGATTCCCTTCAACAAAAACTAAATTATCATTTTGAAAATGCTAATTAGTATTTTTGTAATTTCTGTCCTCGTGAAGGCAGTGTCATAAAGGTGAAAGGATTACCGTTGAAATTCCTGTACAAAAAAGCGGCTTCTCCTATCACAGTTGTTTATGTCCACATGTCTCTTTCATTGTAAACTAGCTGTTGACCCAATACTTCACAACGGGCCTAATTTATAATGATCTGAGACATGGCCGCACTGGTGATGAATGACCTTCTTGCAGGGCGCAGTAGGTCTCGAACTAAGTGGTCCCTGGAGCTGTCTGCTGATTTTTGTGGAATGTCTCATTTAGAAAGTTATTTGAACTTGAACTTTCGAGCTTCTTTAATAATATTATTGCTGAATAAAATATAATTCTCCAGACTATCTTTCTAGGTTATTGTTTGGAAAAAGTACGAAGGTTTCTCATCAATTCTACATCTTTGACTGTGCCGTGTGCGTTGGCATACCTTTGCATCTTCACATTCAGTTTTTGTAGGTGGCGACAATTTTCCGGACAAGCTTTCAAAGGCGATGCAATGTAGTGGAAAATTGCTCGAGTGTGAAGAAAGTGCAAGATGGCTGTCTTACAGTAGTGACCTGGAGTGTTTTTTGTTTACACGACAAAGGCGTGAACAGGGAGCTTAAGTGAGAGAAGTGTAGACACGTATATGGAGGAGTGGTGGAATACTGGCTTGTCATGCGGATTGTACCCAGTTCGAAACCTGAAGCCGACAAATGTGTATTCGTATTGAAAACTAGCGGGCTGTCGCCCGCTTTGCGGCCGAGGCATGGCCGTGAAAGCAAAAAATCCTTTTTCGCCAATGGCAGGTGTTGTAGTGGGAGTTTCGAAAAATCCCGTCTTATTGCACATCTAGACTATAAGACAAAGCTACCTTTCAGCTTCCTAGGACTTACGGTTTGGGCTGTAGAGCGATGATCAGTCAGTGGTCAGTGACTTTGACATTTATATATTAAGATTTCACTCAAAATATCTGACATAATAATAATAAATAAATCATTTGTTTTATTTTCCATATATTTTTTGTATACAGAGGAACCATCCTAAGCCATTTTTATTTGGCTTCATTTCATACCTTCCGGTGATCTTGTTTTTGTTCACTTTGCTGTGCCATCATAATTACAAATAATGAAATTGCTAAAATTACTTTCTACCACAGTAAAATATTTATTTTGATGATACTGAAAATACTTTTTTAAAAGTTATTTTGAGAAGTGAGAACAAATCTAATGTATCTATTGGACTCAATTTATTTGAACCATTCGTAGATACAGCACAAGTTTACAAAACCGTAACCTAAGTTTACAAAACAATGATCTGAAATAGGACACTGAGTCTGGTCGTATGCACTGATAAAAATTTCAGTTTCGCACTTTCCCACGCATGGGTTAGTAGTGTGCTGGTGGGCTTACTTTTTTGTTTGCGGTGGGCTTAATCTGTCTCATAATATGGCCCTGCTTACAGCATTTGTTAGTCCAGAAAACCTTCATGGAACTTGAATAACAATGATAATAGCCAAAGATTGATCACAATCATTAAGGCCAAATTATAAAATACGAGGATTACAATAAAATGAGGGAAGACCGGCATATCGCCGACTTGAGCGATGGTGTCGGGTCTGCCTTTATCTTTGCTGTGATTTTATTTAATATTTTGGCCCTAAGAAAAGATAAAAGATAAACCAACGGAGGGCCATTATTTCATTATCATATTTACTAATTTATTAGTCTGATAGACTCCTAGGCCCGAATTAATGAACGATGGTAAGGCGGAGACTGTAACTGTACTGTTATTTTTTTTACTGTAACTGTTACTGTCACTGTCATTACCATGGTAACAGCCAATCACAAAACTGAAATCTGATGAAGCTCGCCGGGAGCTCTTGAAGTAGCGCCAGCCGACCCCGGGCCCATATTATCAAACACCCGCCGAGGTTAAAACGCCTAACAAAAAAAGAGACACCGGCAGATTAGGTATACCCGGGAAAAAATCCCAATGGGGATTTTTTATTGTACTTTCAAGCCAGGAAAAGTGAAAATACTAAAAACGATATATGGAGAAAGGCCCCTTATTGAAAAAAATGATTTGTTATTGTTTGATTTTTAGCCCAAAAACCCCATTTTTGAAAGAACCCCACACAACTTGTGAAAAAATAAAATTCATTTTAATTTTTTTTTTTTTTCTGTTTTTTTCCTCATGCTTTTGAAGACTTCTTCAAAAAATTGTGGGGGATTAAGGAATTAAAGGATCCAAAAAAGGAATGGGGAAAAAAAAAATTCAAAAAACAAGCGGGGCCCAAAAATTTCCGGCCTCGGGTTTGGAAAACCCAAACGGGGATTGGGGTAATAAATTAATTTTTTAATGAAAAACTGAAAGGAAAACAAATTTCTTGATTTACTCATGGTTATTGGGTGGAAAAAGGGGGAATTTTTCAATTTCATGGGGGAGACCTCCAATTAGCTTTGTGGTAGACATGGAAAAATATTTTTATTTATTCAGATGACTCGTCAATCATCGAAAATTTTAATGAATTTCCCAAAAATTATTTTTTTTAATTTTCCGCCTTTTTTTTAGAAGGGTAAAATTTTGTTTTGGTAGCCCTGCCCAATGCCACCCGTTTTGTCCCCCCGGGGCGAGATATTAGTATATCCCTTTTTTTTTAATTTATTTCTGGGGAACCAATAACCCTTTGCAAAAATTTTGTATTCGAATTTTTAAGATGGACCCATTTACAAAAAATCAAGTTGGAAAAAAAATATAATTAGATATAATTCATCCTCAAAATAAAAATTGTGAAAAGAATGACCCCCTTTTCCGATGTTAGATAATTAAAGGCTTCCACGACCAAGCTTTGGTTCATTTCCCCCTTCCAAGGAGAAGTTTTTTTCTAATATTTTTCCGGGAAAACTTTTAAAAACCCGTAATTTGAATAAAACCCCTCCACCAAATGAGTTCATTTATGATTTTTAAACCCAAAATTTCCCCCCAGTCTTTGTTTTTAATGATTTTAAAAAACCTAACATTTTGGCTAAAAGAAAAATTATAATAAAACCTTTAAAGGAAAAAACCTTTTAAGAATGAAGCTTCCTTTATTAAATTTTTTTAACCATGATAAACCCAAACAGCCTTTAAAAACCACCACCCTATAAAACCCACCATTGCCCATCTATGTAATACTTAAAAACCCCTTTTTCCTGGGGAATTTGGATTTATTTTTTTTCCCTAATTTTTTTCCGAAGGGAATTTTCATTAAAGTTTAAAAGGATTTCAAAAACATTCCCAAAAAAAATTGTAATATAAAAGTTTCCCCTTTTTCTAAAAACCAAGTAAAAAAGCATTGTTCTATTTCCGGGAGAGATACCTCGTGGGACCAAAATTACAAACGGGAGAAAAAATTTTTTGGGGGTAAGGAAAAAGGTAAGGGAGGCCATTCCCCCCACTGTGGTGATACAAATTTTTCACAGGCCCCCTTATATGCTATGTTTTAATTTTTTCTCCCATCTAATTAGCAGAAAAATAAACCAAATATGTAGTAAAAATCAAAAGAGTTCTTGCAAGAAATTATTATAATTTAATCTCTTTAAAGTGGTGGCAAATCCCTTTCCAAAAAATATTTTAGGGAAAAATTAAATACGAATGTTAAAACTAGAACTTTTTCAAAAACGACCCAAAAGGTTTAATTTCCCAGTTATTTAATTTTATTACAAATGTTTATTCATATTATTATAAATATTTTTTCGACAAAAGAACTGATAAACCATAAAAAAAATTCTGTTAAAAAAAGAAGAAG
Organism: Bactericera cockerelli; assembly: GCA_024516035.1. Classification (NCBI taxonomy): domain Eukaryota; kingdom Metazoa; phylum Arthropoda; class Insecta; order Hemiptera; family Triozidae; genus Bactericera; species Bactericera cockerelli. The sequence continues at coordinate 24,345,531 of CM044960.1, forward strand.
CCTCACTCAGTTATTTTTTAATTTGTAAAATAATAATATCAAAAGGGAAATTTAAATCTCTTTTTATTTTTTCACACCTTCAAAAAAGGAAAATTTTATTACCTTAAGTTTAAAAACTTTTTTTACCATTCAGGGTCATTAAACCATGATTTTTTTAAATTTACTTTTGTTTCCAAAACCGGAAAAAAAATGGCTCGGAATGAATTTTGAACCTTATTGATTTGAACAAATAAAACAACCGATTTTTTTATTTTTTTGGGGTTGGCAAAAGTTAAAAATTTTAAAGGAAGAAATAAGTTTTAAAGCCCCTGAAAATAAAGAAAAGATAAATAAAAAGCCGGAATTTTAAAATTTGGAGGATGCAATTTTAGGGAAAAGAGGAAAAGGGTTTTCCAAGAATCAAATTTTATTATTTAATTATAATCATCTTGAGTGACTGGGTTTCTACTTTTTTAAAGAAGTGGTGTTTTTTGGGGGATACTAAGTAAAAATGTGGCCACCAACACCAAAACGTTAATTATTGGGGTTTAGCTAATAAATATTTTAACAAATGCCCAAAAAATTTAGGTTAACTTAAGGTAACCCGGAACAAACCCAATGGGGGAATTTAGGTAATTTTTTCTTTTATAATTTTTTTTTTTAAAAATCGGTACATTTCCCAAATTTTTTTTATTTTATTCCCAAAAATTCTGATAGGTTTCCCCATTCGAAATAAAAAAAAATTGCTATATTCGATATTAAATTTGGAATTCAATTATTAAAAATTTAAGTAACTGAAGTTTAATTTTATTATCTTTCCAAGTTTGATAGGTTGCGCCATTTGGCTGGGGATTTTTTAAACCCTATTTTTAAAAGAAAAATTACTTCATTCCAATTTGTTCAATTTTTTAATACGTTACAACCACCCTGGTAAAGGGGAAAAAACCTTTTTTTCCTACCCATGATTCTCCAAAAGTAAAGGAGGAAATGAGTACAACCCCCTAATACGAGTTGTAGGTAAAGCCTTCATTTCAAATTATGTTATTGGTTTAATTGTGTTTTTGAAATTTTTTTAAAGGAATAGTTTTCAAGTACTTTTACTACCAACCCATAGAATCATAGCGGAATAAAATGCAGCTGTGATGGGCACAGTGCCTCGTTCCTCAGACTTGGAAAGCCTTTTTTATATTTTATAAATAATTTTGTAAATAAAATATATTATAGTTTTTACAGGAATAAATTTAAATTTATATAGCAATCTTATTAAATTTATTATTCGATTTTCATCGTGGTCAAGTGGAGTAGCGCGCTAGCTAGACATTTTTCTGCTTCATACCTAATCATTTTTACGACCAGGGGCGGCATTACGAGAACGAATGGTACTTGAGCAAATAATCTTCTTAGGAGCGTACCAGATGATAGAATCCGTGTTGACATTCTGAGAAAACTAGATTTTACTTCCATATAATGATTATTAGTGTTATTAATTTTTCCCAATTTTTTTTTTCACATTTCGGGTAGAGTAAAAAATCCCATTACTTCTGACAACTTTTGCAATTAAAAAAATCTTCTCTGTATCGTTTTTTCAGCTAAATCAAATGGATTGCTTCGAAAAGAAAATAACAAATGATCCGGTCACTCAGAATTTTACTTTTGCGAAAAGCAATGGTACTGTGAAATTATTACCAGTATATTTCAATAAGGACGATGATGTCATCTTTTGAAGTTACTTACATACAAATATGAATCAACTTTATGAAATTAACAACATCTACGTTTACTAAAAATTCATTTTGAAATAATAAAATGGATCCATAAATATCAGAAGAAGAAAAAAGAAGAAATATCCACAGAATAAAGACCAAAAATTATTGGAAACAATAAAACTGCATTACCATGTCAATATTATTTTGGTCTACAATAATGAGTTATTGTGGATGACAGACAAATCTAAACATGACCTGAACTGGCAACCAGTTTTAAAATTAATTACTCTTTATTCAGATCTGTACGTCTTTAAATTATATCCTAATCAACTAATTACTCAGATAAATCAGAGGATTTTTTTATTTTTAAATTCCTATGACGTCTCTTGGAAATTGAAGGACAGTAAAAACGACTGCGTCATCCTCAATTCGCTGGAAATTCACAAACTAGCAATCCACAAGTTCACTTAGCCTGGGATGGGCCGGAAATAGATAGCATTATAAGTCATTCATGAGATTTCAAACTCGTCCGGTCACTCACCTCACCGGACATTGCTTAACGTTAGTGCAAATAGCCCCAGTGATCTAGAGTTCAAACATTGTGAGCTTGTCAAAATCATTTGGACCACCCCATGTTGTAAACATTCCAAAAGTTCCTAACGCGATGTGTGTTAACAGCATGCCAAAGCTCATAACATCTCTCCTTAGGGAGTTTCATTAGACACGTGCTTCTTCAAAAAGTTCTAATCAATGGGAGGAAAAGTATTGGAAGAGTAAGAAAAAGTAGAAAGGGAGAGATCATTAGTGGGGATGGGAGGGAGGGAGGGAGGGAGAGGAGAGAGAGAGAGAGAGAGAGAGAGAGAGAGCCGCTAGGGAAAATTTGTCATCTAATTAATGGTAAAAACCTGATCTCTGAACATGCCCATGAAGCGAGAGGTATGCAGGATGGGAAGTCTAAAGTTTTGAGGGTTTCAAGAGTGTGAATGTTGGGGCTACGTATTTTCAGAAAGGGTGGACGATATCTTGTTTTTTACTAACTCCAATAGTTGTCAGAATTCTAAGGAAGAAGAGAGGAGGTTAAAAAAATTAATTTTAACAAATAACAAATATCGGAGCATGAATCGCCAAGACCAAATGGATGTATTTAGGTACGGTTGCCTGGTAAACGCAAATTCTGAACATACCTAAACATACACTCGTTACATCCAGAAAACCTAGTTCAAATATTGAAATAACACAAAATATAAAAAAAGTTATCATATTTGTGTTAATCACTTTCGTGATATCATAGCTACTCAAACTCGCTTTACAAAATCTACCCCGAAACCGGAACTTGAATCACTGACCTCCAGGTTACAAGTCCGCCGCCTTATCGATCTAGCTACTGAGGTCGGTACTCGGTTAATACAAAATATATTTTATATTATAAAATAAAACATATCGAAGAACTATTCTGTATTTTCTATGCAGATGTATTTTCTGACCAAGGACTTTCAGTACTTAAAGGTAATATTCGAATCTCAGGACATCAACCAAGGACCCCGAAATAAGCTAATTTATTTTATTTGAAAGTTAACATTATTATTTTTTGTCATAGTATAGTTAGGAAACTTATTTTAACGTGGTTTGAGCAGAAAAGCAATAAGTAAATATACTTAAACCACCTCTGTATCGCGTTCTCATATCCCTGTCGCCCAAATCCAATCTAAATGCCTCCTTGAAATTGTATAATATATCATTCCGAAATAAAAGACCAATGGGTTGAAAAAAGAGCGAACCAACGCTGGAACAAATGTTTTGGCAGAGAAAAACTAAAAAATATTCATCCTTAAAAATTCAAATAGCCTGCATGAATAAATAAATTTCAATTTTCATTCATCTATCAAGAGAATAACAAGAGCATCTCGAGAGGATCAGGCGAAAAAAAATGACTCCGACATTATGTTTTGCATAAGAAATTGCAAACTTCCCTATTTGTAAAATTTCTTTTGAGAAGCAGTTTTCATATTTAGAGGCGTGAATAAATAATGAGACGTTTAGCTCAAAATCATAATTCAATATTCTTCATTGCAATTAATTCTGTCTCGCTTTAAATATTCATAGTATTTATGTTCAAAGGAAACACAAATTATACGTATACCTATATGTATTTACAGTTGAATTCTAATCACTCAATGTAAATTTTCTATCTGAAACCAATCTTTCTAAAGTCATCAAACGGAATATTATTGAAGATACAAATGAAACTTTTGAGATGTCATAATTGGTATTTCAATTGCATTGCTTTGATATATTAAAACTTTAATGATTAAAATTTAAATCAGTATAAACAGAATAATATTATTGTTATACGAATCTCTCACGAATACGTAAATTGCCACATTGATTTTCTCAGAGAGCTCTTGAGAGTTTGATTAAACTTTCAAATCCTGTTTTGTTCTGGATGGATTTTATATTGATGTTAATCCTTACACAGTTATATTCAAATAACAAAATTCAAACAAATATTTTGAAAATGATATGTACAAAAGAACTTAAATCAATATTCAGGGCATGGAAATACACAGAGTTACATGGAAAAATGGCAAGTGGTCGGATTTTAAGCGAGTCAGTGAAAAAGTATTATGAAGAATTCAACTACATGATAATATCAACAAAACAAAAATGCTGCTTATCTGAGGCTTTTTGGCTACAGCTGTCTGAAATAATTATGACGTAGGTATGCAACTGTGTGTACAATGTACTTACTGCTAGTATGTAAGTAATTTTATTGTGCTGCTACTAATGTTAGTATAGCTTGGGACATTCCACACAAAACAGATAGAAATGTTCTTGTACTAAAACTCTGGGTTACAAATGGGGGATTAGGACATGGGTTCTGTTTTGCATTATTGTGTTTTTGAAACGAGCAATGGTTGCGGTGGAATTTCAAGTGCATTAGATTTTGTTGTTTTTAGAAAAGTGAATTAGCAAGGGTTATGTTCTGTGGAGTGCTGTCGAAAATGGGTGATGGTGTTGGCTGAAGAAGAGGTGCTTAGTGCTGGTTACAGAACAGTCATTGAGTGGAAAGCAGCGCAACGTGTATCTTAATCCGTAGGAAATGTTTTTTATATAATTATCTTTTATTATGTCCAAATGGACACGAAGGAAAAATGGTGGAGCTTAATACGAGTAATCAATGCATTAGTTGAGGCAAAACGATGGAGTTAAAATAAAATATTTATATCTAATTATGTAGTTTAGCGTGCGATTGCTGAATGATTTATTTTTTAGTTTCCTTTACACTAGAATACTTTGTATTAAAAATTTGACAATAACTACTATGTATTAGATATTGTTTACTTTGACTTGTTGATATTTACTTTTTAGGAGTTAAAGAAGGTGCACTATTCTTCCTGTCGATCAACGTAACAGAAGCTCTTTATAATACACAAACAGGAGCAAGCAAGCATTAAGTAATAAGAAGTAAAACCATGAAAGAAGTAGAAAGTAATCGAAAGTAAACTAGTGGAATACCCAGCAGCTGGAATCTGATATGAGTTTCACAATTTTCATGGAAATAAAACAGTTAGCGTAATGGGATTTTGCGTCTTCTGACAGTCTATCGCTTATTCCATAATACCTCCCTAGGTATTAGAGTGAGCTGAGACGAGTAATTGAGGCTGATGTGAGCAGTAATGTGTGAATTCCATTAAGAGAGGAAGTGAAATGAAATAATTGAAGCAAAATAGGTATTTATACTCGAATAAAAGTCGTTTTGTCTCGATTGTTTATACTGTTCTCTTATTTTTACAGTTTCCTCGAATGGCATCTTTATTTTTATACTCCACATTTTCTTTCCCATCTATGGTGTGCGTGCTGATCGTATGTTACTATCAAAGTTTTTTGCGTTAATCTGGAGTGTTCTTTGATTTTCAGAAAAATACATTATTTCAGAGACTACATACATAGTGAAAAGAAGTATGTCATTGAAATATTTATTTTAGTTATCATATTTGTGTTAATCACTTTCGTGATATCACTTACTCTAACTCGCTTTACTAAATCTATGCTGAAACCGGACTTGAACCACCGACCTCCAGGTTACAAGTCCGCCGCCTTATCGATCAAGCTACTGAGGTCGGTTATTGGTTTATGACTTTTCCAATGTAAAACTTTCTAAGTGTGCTTACATACTTATTTATTTTAGTATTGCTACAGTAGCATTTAATAATTTTATCTCAAATGTTTGAGATAGTAATTTCCACACCTGTACTCATCCTTGTAGTGTCTCTCACAATTGTTACTTTTCTTGTCCTATTTTTACGTGTCTTTCTTCTTTTGTATTTATTTACCTAACTTTCTTTGCGTTATCTTTTCTTCTTGTCTTTATATATCAGTCTCATTAAGTTTAACTTTTCTTCTATCATTTTCGTCAATCATTCTCTACCTATAACTTTTTCTTTGTGAACTGTTTTTCTTCTTATCTCTACTCTCTTTTCCAGTATCTATCAATGTCACACCTCTTCTGACTTCTCATTATCATCAGAAACTTTGTCAATTCTGATGTCTCTTTCTTTTACCCTCTTCCTATTTCTCCCACACATTTCTCTCATTATCTGCTTCTGCTTTATTTATAAAATCTATTTATTCTCTATCTCTTTCTTTTTCTTTAAGTCTTTAAATTTGCATATTTCTCTTTTCTATTTTGCAACAATATTATTCTTAGTTTTTATGTTCTAATAGAACTTTTTTAATGAAATAGCTCAACTATCTATTTTGGAACATGCTCGTTTTATGTGATCTGAATGGAATTTCAAACGTGGAACATGTTTATAATATAAATAAGGTAAGTTGTTCCAAAGCTGAAAAAGATATTTTGGTGAAAAGTTAGATTGCTTTGGTACTCTTTTTTTCTTCTTTTTAGGAGCTATGGCGATAACAATAATATAATAACCACTTAAAAGGAATTCTGAAGAACATATTTATCTATTTTGGTACTTTTTGAGTATTTTTTTATCTGATCTTAGCTATGTTTTATACTTTTATACGTGGATTTTGTATAGTATACATGTCTCCGTTACTCCAGTTGCTCATGTCTCTCTGTTTGGAAAAAAAAAAAGTTTGTGTTTTCTGTCAAAAAAAGTTGGAAAAAAGACAAAGTAAAAGAAGAAGTAGAAGAAGACGACATAGTTTTGTACATATCTCGGTTTGTCCTGTTTCCTGTGCGCTCCTTTTTTCCACAGTCACTGAACTCATTCCATTCTATTTGGTTCAATGTTAGATATTATGTTTCTCATTCTTTCGCTAATGCATTTATAATGCACACAGTATTTTACTCTTTCTTTGCTATCTCTTTCTGAATGCTTTTTTCATGCCAAAATATCTTTCTCAGAACAGGGTTTTTGCGTTTTTTTTCTCTCTCTTAATCTAGGGTTAATTTTCAATTACAGAGATCAGAGGGTAATAATGGTCGGGAAATTAATTTGTTTTATTCCTATCTTTTTTTAATTTTGTGAAAAAGTTTGGCAAGCGAGATAGATCTACAATCCCTTTTCAATTGGATTAGAAAAAATAAACTAGGTACCGATTTCTCTATTTTTATCTTGAATACTTGTAAGAGAAAAGCAAGCACTGCAAGAAATAGTAGAAAAACTGTGAAAGAACTTCAAACTCATAGCGCATTAAAAAAGAAGAGAAAAACATTTGTAATACTGATGTGTGTTTCTGAAAACACCAGAAACTGATGCTATAAAAAGTTGACAAAACGCCGACTACACTTTGAACAGGAAAAAGTACGAAAAAAGAATGTACAAGAACTTCCACTTACCTGAGCTCGGGCTTGTTCGCCCACCAAGATGACGTCTCGGGTGGCGTCGTGAAGTGGAATGTCGGAAATGAAGAGCCCACGAGACGTCAGGTTGTCTAGGGCGTCCAGAATGGGGACGCCAACAAACAGGAGGGACTCGGACTCCGGGCAGTACACCATTTGGCCTTTGAATTCGAGACCCTGGAAACCATAAAAGTGGGGACAGATAGTGCATTGTGCTTCTAAACTTTTTGAAATGGTTAGTATCCCACCTATATCAAGGATTAAAATTTAAATTTTCATTTTAAGTTATAATAAAATAACAAAATCTCCATGACTTGGTATTAAAAAAGGTATTATATACAATACTCGTATATGGTTGGAGGCATATTACTAGATTTCTGCCAAGACCATAACATTCAGAAAGTTCTTTTAAACTTTTAAAACAACAATATTTAAGACAATAGATGGCACGTAGAATTTTGATTTTCGTAAGCAGAAGTCCACAATTTCACATACATCACAGAAACTTTCTTTTTTTTTATATAGCCCTGCTATCTCAAAGTTCTATTAGACCTTTTTGATACCAATGTAAGAAGAAATACCTATTTTTTAATTCTAAAAAGAGTGAAGTTACTACTCACTCCACAGTTTGAAACAAAACCAAAGTTGTGTGCAACAGTGTTAAGATTCTAAAGAACTAGATATAAAAGCAACCATTTAAATTTATCTTTTCAAGCACCATTCACTATTCTCCCTAATATCACCTGACCCATTTTTTCTCTCCGTTTTGTCGTATACAGGGTGGGACATGTACTTTTTTTTAACGTCCATTGCAAAAGCGTACGTTTGATTGACCGGACGGAGTGATATTCCTATAGTTTTAATTTAATGCCCTTTCAGATAGTGCTTTTTTATAGGAATTTGTAGTTTGTATGTCTATTTGTGATGCAATAATAGCTTTTTTAAATGGATATTTCAAAAAAGGAATTTCCTGCGCCCAACCCTGTACAAGAGACAGCGTTCTATCAACAATGTCTTCTTTTCTTATTACTAAACTTACTGCAGCAACAATGAAAATACGCACACATGAAAGTAGAAGATAGCATTCATAATTTTCAAATTCACCTTGAAAATATCTTCAAAAACCTTGGTAACTCAATATGCATTCAATATCGATTTTCTTTTCCCATATTCTCCCTATTCTTATCAACTACTTTTTTCACGTTTTTTTTCAGTGACATTTGCAGACAAAGATATTAGTTGCAAGCTGTTTGCTTTATCCGTCTCTTGTATTTCCTCTTCCATTTCTTATCTATTATCTTCTCTTAGTCGCTCCATTTTTCTGATTGTTGCACTAATATTTTTTTAATGTCCTCTATAAATTACATGTCTTTATCAAGAGGTTAGATTCAAATCAGTATCTGAATGGATTTTCAAGATTAGTTTACGGCAATTCTTTGAGGAGCAGGAAGGTTTTAATATCAGAATATGAAATGATACTTTTTTACATTTAATATGTTTAAATCAAAAATCAGACATTTGTAATTATCTATCATTAAAATCAGGGATTTCCAATAGTTGAATACATGATTTTCTTTGAAAGATAAAGAGAGGTTTGGCAATTCATTTTCAATGTTTAATTTACGAGTCTTATTATTGTATCGAACCTTTTTTTTGTTTAGAATATCATAGTTTCCTTTATTTTCCATTAATTTACTAACACAGACATTCACTTTGAAATCTTGACTAGAAGAACCCTGTTTACATGGGATATTCCCTAATGGTTGTCCAATTTCTATAAAAGGAAAAACACATTACATTGCATGCAAAGTTCTTCCCTATGAATTCTATTTAATTGAAAAAAACGACTTTATTGGTCTGAATTTGAGTTAAAAAAGCTGATAACGCTGATACTATCTTGTTTTATCTTCTGGCTTTGGACTTCAAATGAATTGTGTTCGGTTTCTAATCATGCAGTTTCAGAAACGAACACAAAAAATTCAATCGCAGAGGGTCTAGTACCTATAGGTATAATATATTAATGCTTGAATTTACAGTTTTAATTTGACTATATAACTATCAGATCTCTGATTAATATTAAATAAGACTTCTACAAAATTTCTTTGAAATCCATTCAGTTGTTTTTTGAGCTTTGCGCGTGCATGGAATGAAAATGACAGACAGATACAAAACCAATATTTCTAAGGAGGTCACGATAGTTAATAGAAAAAGTTAATCCAGAATTAATAGAAAAAGTTTTAAAATCAGAGCAAAAAATATTTTATTCTACAAAAACGAACACAATTCATCCGTTTTACATAGATCGGTGTTTACTACTTGCGTAAAGTCCGCGATGTACGGTAATGCCTCGAGTGTGGGTTTGTAAAATAAAATACAGGGCCATGCCTCCTTACGCAACTAGTATACAGCCACATAGATAATTATACACGCACGTAATTATGCAAAGTATTTAGAAATATAAGAGAGGTTCTTGCTGCGCGCGTCCCACAAAGACTCTTGCTTCATCACAAAGAATCCATATTAACACTTGAACCTAATTTTCTGAAAAGTATTTGAAATTCACATGCTTCTCATTTCCATAGTGCCCTCAAGCCAACGAATTTCCCTGAAATGTGAGAGATTATGTTTACCTTGAAAAACTTATTATTAAAATTTCAAATCATCATCTATAGTATTATTTGGAATGGAATTTCATTATTTTGTGAGTTTGCCAAACCCACATTATTATTAGAAAATATGTTTGCTTTTAACCCATATTCTAAGTACTTTACTTGGAATCCATCATGCATGTAGTGGAAAAAATGCATCTTTTACCTTTAAGTAGAAATATTTTCTGAGGTTTGAGCATATTTTATAAGTGAACAAACTTTTCAAATTTTACCATCGAGCAAATAAATCGACATGGCGCATTTTTGGAGCACGGAATTTGCTTTATATAAAAATAACTTTGAGTCAATATCCCAGGTAGATTACAATTTTTCTTACCAGAATCTTCAATAGGTATTACCAGAATTGTAGACTGTTTGTGTACATTGTACATAAGACTTGCTTCGTAAATGCTCAACCCTTTTAGCGTTCTTGTTTATTATTTATTTTATTAACTTTTCTGTTATAATGGTTTTCAATTTTATTGTCTGCACCAAGTCGAAATGACCCAGAACTCTAGTAGAGAGCTGAAACTGTTTGTCGTTTAATTTTTTTAGATGTGGATCTTTATAAAAGTGCACGAATTTTAAAACCTTCCGCAGGGCAAGAGTGTAAAATAATGTTTAATTTTACAGTTGTACATAGATATCAGCTTTCAGCAGTCAGAATTTTTGAATATCCGTACCATCAACTAACCTCTATCTTAATCATTCAAAACAGAGAAGAAAGCAATATTTTTGATAGACTCTATATAGTTAATTTGTTAGTTTACCTCGACCGGGGAGTTCTGCAGTGACGCGGGTAGTCTTATAGCTATGACGAATGGGGAGTTGACGCGCTTGAGAATGCTGGTGAATGTCACCCTATGAAGAGCTGGCCGCCGGATCTCAAAGTAGTTGTTCACTGAGGAGCCTGGAACAGACGAAACATGGCATTGAATTGACTGGAATAGTTCTAGTCACATACTTATGTATTTCTACAAGAGGGTTGATTCATAACGTTTTCTTCATTGTATATTCATACACAACAGTCTTCCTTCGCTAATATACCTATTTGTGCTGAACACAATCGTAATGTCACAATTATATACTCAAACTCGCCATGAATTGAAGGCCTCACTCAAAAAAACGAGCTATCTGCATTATTCAAAATTGTTATTTTCAGCTCATTATTCAACCCGACGACGTTGTCATGCTCTCTCATATGGTCCGTTCTTGTACACTTGTAACTATCGGCTCTACACCATTGAAGCAGCATTTTTCATTTTAATTCCGTTTGCACGCAACAATTAATGTTGCAAGTACGCAAATAGAATAGCACAAAAGCATATTTTTGAGACCCCGAAACCGTCGAAAACGCGATTTCGATTTTTTTTTTTGCAGATAGCTCGTTCTTTCAGCAAGGGCTTTAATTTGTAGTACAATCGACCGACAATCTCCAGGTTACGAGTCTGCCGCTTTATGGATCAAGCCAATGAGGTTGGTCATACACAATAAATATCTAGTTTTGACCAAGGCGTTCTGTTTATCCGTGTACCTTATTTAGAAATTAAAAAAAAAAAACTGTATAGATAGATAAATATTTATAAAGTCTTTTCTATAAGTTAACAAGAATGCTTAGTTAAAATACTATATTTTGTTGTTGTTGTAAATAATTATTTAGAAAAACTTTGTAGGCACGAGACATCCAACAGAAGTGCTATCAGCGATTACATTCTAGTTTCCTCAATTCTCTCTCTCGCTTTTTTTCTCTTTCTCTAATACGGATTCCGTCTACGTTCTTATCTGCTGACTACAGCAGTAATGACTTCCTCTCTCACTTTGGCTTCAAACTTTAGCAACCATCAAGGTCAATTCTCTCTCTCTCTCTTTCTATCAACTTGCTCTCTTTCATTCCCATTTTCATCTCTGTTGCTTTCTCTTCCTGTTTCTATACAGCCTCCATTTTTCCATCTGGTATTCCTTGCCTCCTTCTCGCTCACTACAACACCATAATTTCCGTCTTTGTTTATTTTTACTTTTTCATTGTATTTAATTTATTTATTTGCACTTTATTTTTTTTTACAAAACAATCAACAAAAACAAAATAACAATATAAAAAAAAAAAATTAGAAATATGTACAAAAAATTAAGAAAATTATTAATTTTTAATTACAATATTTTTGTAACCCGGGGCGAAGTTAATGCCTTAGACATTCTCTGCCACTTAACCCCGGAATCTTTAACACTTCATCCTCTCTCAGATATTCTGCCATCTGTTCTAGCCTTTTAAGTACCTACCTTACTGTGCCTCTTTAAGAAAATAAAAGTTCGTGGTTCATCCTGGGCAACGCAGTACTGACGATTTTGACGATCAGACAATCACTGCCATCAGATTTCCTGATCAAGTTCATTACATATATGTCTTCACAAGTTGAGATGTGTAAAATCCATACGATAAAAAAAAATAAAAAAAATAAAAAATTGAAAATAGGAGTTTAAAACTTTAAACTCCTTTCCTGGAATTTTCGTTCGCTATTCCTCCAGTGCCGGATTACCCATATGGCGGATTTGGCAGATGCCAAGGGCCCCGCGCTTTAGGGGGCCCCGCGCTTGAGCAGCTTACACTAGATATTATGAGATTTTTAAAAAGCTTGCACTAGATATTATGAGTTTTTTAAAAGCTTACACTAGGTATTTTTGGATAATGAGTAAGAAGATGAAATAAAAGGAGAAAAAACACAAACTCACAGCAAAGTACATAAATTGAAAGAAAAGCTCGGGGCCCCCTATTACTATCTACATATACTTCTCGAATCAACCACATCGACACTAGCGGATTACCTACTCCAATTGCGGATTTGGTAGACGCCAAGTTCCCCGCAGTTTTGGGGACCCCACGTTTCGAGCAGCTTACACAAATTATAAGTGTTTTTGAATGATCTTCAAGTCGGTTTTTCTGGATTTTAATATGAAATAAAATCATAGCCAGTTGAGCAAAATATTAAAAGAAAAACCACGGGGCCCCCCTTAAAATTGACCACGTATACGAAAATAGGTAGATCTCTATACCAATTGCCTGCGGCTTTTATATAATATATAAATATTATATAATTACTCGTATTTGAAAAGAATAATATTGACGGACGTGATTGTCGACTTCGGTAATCTCTGCCATCAAACCCATAAAGTGTCTTCTGAGTGCTCAGTGATCGGCTTTATCGACATTTTAACCAATGATCTTCATTATAGTCGCCTGCGACGCTTTTAATGTTGTTTTTTTTTCAGATATTTTTTGTATCATTTCCCGAGTACTTTACCCCATTACTTTGCAAAAATTTCGCCTGCGGCACCGTCAAATTTACTTATCATGATGTTTTGGATTGTTTTTCAAGACGTGCAATTCTCGTATGTACCATTAAAAGAAAAAAAGGTCTTTGGTCATTTTCGAAATGCATTTCGAAAACGTCATTTTGGATACTATTATAAATTAGTGCCCAAGACACTTGGCTTCAGTTTCAAGATTCTAAAAATAGTATTTTAGAAAAAACTCAGTACAATTTTGGGGCCCCGCGCCTTGAAAATGCCAAGGGCCCCGCGCAGCCTTAATCCGGCACTGTATTCCTCTACTATGTTTCCTTCTATATCTCTTTCTAATTGTCCTCACAGTTAACAGATTACTAGGAACTTCCCTTTCTCTCTCACTTCTGTTACTCTTACGTTTCCTATCCTTCTCTTTCCAACCTCTCCGAATCTATTCCAAGTTGAATGCATCAGGGAGGGGAGTTCCAGTAGTGCATGTGTTGCAGTCAAGTAATGCATGTCTGTCAGATATAAAGAATAAAAGAGAGAGCTGTAGATGTGATCTTGCAGTCCAGACCTCAGTGTGCGGTGTCTTGGGAAATTTGCTTTTAGTTTGTCTGTAGTTCATCGTGATGCTAATGTAAGCTTAGAGGCCAGATACAATGACATAAAGTAAGAAACTCTGACTATGATTTTTCTATCAGCTGTCAGCTTGAATGTCTCTTGTATATAGACTTCTAGATCTGTAAAGTCAGATTCAGGGTCTTTCAACCCCAGGGGTCATGACTTACTTGAAATGAAACATTAATTATAGTCTCACTACACAACACAGCCCAAAAGTGAACCCTAGGCCTCCTCAACAATAGGTTTTTTAATATAAAAAGGTCGTCTTTTGCTAGAGTTCCTCACCCTTAAACATCCAAAACCAAAAATATCAATGAAATCAGTCTCTGAGAACCAATATTCTGAATTTTGGGGTCCTGAATTTTGAGACATAATTTTTTTTGTAATTTTGACTTTATTTATTTTGTCAGGTTTGTACATTTTTATTAATGCTAATTTAATAATAGATAATTTATTACATTAACAAAAAATATGTATGGGTAATTTATCTTAAGTCTATTCTATTCTCCTTAAGTTCTTCCATAAGGAAGATCCTTGTATCTTGTATTAAATTGAATTGAATAAAATAGTTCTTTTTATTTGTACAATAATCATATTTCTTAATATTATCTCCTAAGCTTATGCAAACTTCTGAGGAGAATGGGTCATTCAGAGCTGAGTCCTTTATTGTAATGTATATCATATTGTGCAGTAAGTCTATTGTAATTTTCTACACTAACTTCTTTTGTTTGACTCTAATTCATAGAAGAATAGTATGTATAATGAAAAAATGAGGGATTTATTAACCGATAGGTACGCAACTATGCATAATTATCGTTATGGAGTTGAATTTCTTCACCTTGTAGATTGCTTTGACTGTAATTTGGGGAAATTTAATTTAGAATAAAGAAAATGTGCTCTGTTTGTTATACAACCACAGTATAGGTACCTCCGATGAGTATTTTATTGTTCCAATAATTAAGAGACAAAATTTTGTTTGAACTGTCGTAGGAAAGGGACTTTATAGTTCTTCGTATAAATTTAATAAAGTATTTGTTAAATCTCTCTCAAAGCTCCACTGTACCCACCCTTGTTTCCAAAGTAAAGAAAACTGACATGGAGCTTTCCCCGAGTTAATTAAGAAACTTTAAAGAAAGCTCGAAAGTTAGCTCAAGTAATTGATTTTGTATGAGCCCCAGTGTAGAAACAAGAAAATACACTTAGATAATTTTATTGAAACTTATCTAATATGTATAACATGTTTTAAAAAGAGATTCGAAAATTTTACGGGAAGAGTATTAACAGTTATTATTTGTGAGTTCAAACTTTTGCAGTTAAGTTAAATAAGATTAAGTTGTGAAACAAGACGTAAATAGTGAAAATGGTATATTCATGTTTTTATTGCAGATACAACTCGATACCTGCTTTACAACAACAACAACAACAAAAACATCGAAAGCTGTTATAGCAAATTTGTTTTTAACGGTTGTAATAATAATTATAATAAGAACATTATAACAGTTTATATCATACAATAGTTGCTTTAACAACTTTTGTTTTTGTTATTTATATAATAATAACTTTAGCTTAGAAAGACAAAAAGAAATCGATAATGGAGTCAATTATTCATATTATGAACATGAATCAGTGACATGCAACGCAAATCGAATGCTCAGTGTTAAGATACTCGCTTGCCATGCGGAAGGTCCCGAGTTTGAACCCCCACACCGACCAAAAAATTGTAGTCAAATTGGGTTAGGTAGTTGTTGTTAAGGGATACCATCCGGTGCGCTCGTGTTGACCCAGTACCTAAATAGAACGTGTTGTGTCACTTCTCTTTCATCAGAGCCTTCATACTACGGCATAGGTAGGCTCCAAAACAGGCCACAAGCTTCTACAGTAGCTCCTACATGTTAGAAATACGTAGAGAGACGGCTGACATAATAGGGAACACAATTCAGTTATGAAGTATTGTATGATAGTGAAAAAATTGGGATGATCAAAATTGAAAGACAAAGAAAGATAGCACTTGCATACCCCAAGATAAAATGAGAGAGTAAATGATAGGGAGAAAAATATAGACCAAAAGGGAGAGCAAGGGAGAAAGGCAAACACCTCTTGTAATCTCCTCAGGAATTCGTTTTGACGGCAAAGTGAGAAACCACAGAAATGCAAAAGTCCCCGGAAAAGTAAATTACAAGTACATTCATCATACAGGGTGTTGTCAAGTTAGTGATATAAAATTCAAAAGATATTTCTGGACGGGGTGAATTTTTTTAACTTTTGTAAAAAAAATAAAATAAAAAAAATACATACCTGAGAAAAGACGGAATTTTACAACTATGTATAACTGTCTATACAAAACAGAATGTTGTATGTGTTTCAGTGCTCATAACAGTACTCCCTTTAACCCTATCTTGCACTCTTAACCCCTGGATTCCATGCACAAGTGTTTACGTTACAAGTCAAGCGCCGTAACCACATCGTCTAGTGACTACCACTGATTAGCTTTTCTTTAGCAAAAATGAAGAAGAAGAAAATAACTAATAATATGGGTTTCTAGTTATGTAACACCCTGTACTGCTTGGAAGCTGCCGCGATATCTGGGGAGGAGATGTTCATTTTACAGGATTCAGCAGAGAATATTGCAAAGAGGTTTTTGTTCCTATCTCTGAACCTCTTAGTGACAGTTTCAGTTCCAGCTTAAAGCAACTTTTTTATACAAAATATTTAGATGAATTTCCTTCTAATTTACATCCTGTATTTTTCTTTATAATGATGATACTCTTTACTGGAAGGAAGGTAACCATCACCAGATTCACCTGGTAAGGTTTATGCTGAGAGCATCAAATACTGTTGAGGATGCCTTTTATAAAATGAATATTATAAAATACAATTAATAAATATTTATAATATACCTACAATAAACAATTACAAGAAGAAGAAGAAACAGAAGAAAAGAAACTAAACACAAAAGAAACTTGGCACTACTTTTGTATATTTTTAGAGAATATTTTAGTTTCACCCAATTTATTTTTCAAAGTTAACCAATGTACTTAAAAAAATATTTATCTTTGTAAAACTTTCCTGGCATTAGAAGTATTCTAATCGATGGTGTAGCAAATGTTGCTAGAGAGTTGGATTTTATTTCTTTTTAAAGATTTTCTTAATAACTCCCTAAAAAATTGCCAAGAGAGACAAGTGTTGAATAAACATTTTTTTTAAATGGAGTAAATATTCAAGCAAAATTCAGTATTACACCATAGGGTTCTTGTCAATTAACCTCTTGAAAAAACAGCTGTGGAAAGCATCTCGGGTTCATTAACAGATTTTATCTATCGATGTGATGTATTCGAGGAAAATTATTAGTGCTTTAAATGCACCTTGGGATATACCAAATAAAATATTAGGATAATGAAGATACGGAAAAGTCTATAATCGGCGTATCACTAAAATTGTGGCAACTAATAATATAACACAATGGAACAATAGTTATTATTTAAAACATAACAAGTTATAATAAAAAAATGATGTTGTCTAGAAGAACACTATGTGTTTTGATTCAGAGGGACAGTAATACCATAATGCAGCACCCAAATCTCTTTTTGACGAAAGAAGACGAATAAAACGAGTAGGAACAAAAATTTTTGTATGCTGACTAGTGATTCAAGACTACAATAGTTATTTTTGAAAAAAAAAAAAATCGAAATTTTCACATAGGTGGTCTTCTAGACAACTATCAAATGTTGAACTCACAAGTCTAGAAAATATAAATTAGTAGGAAAGGGTTAAAAATGATGTACAGAAATGCTAAAGTAATTAAATGCCCATTGTCATCTCATGGAATGGATGGTAACAGATACATATTAAAAAGTATACAAAAATGTCGGGAATAAATAACAGATTGAAAGCATACTCGTATATTCAGATTTTGGTAATCAAGGGAAAATGTGAGAGTGTTTTGATTACTATGAAAACAATCTTGAAAAAGAAGAAGATTTCAGAAGTGTTTAGTATAGCAGAAGCGATGGAGCTATGTAGAAATAATGAAATCAATAATAATTATCTTTCCTTTGCTCAAATGAAAGTTTCATTTTTACGCAACACTTTCTATACCTGATGTAAGAACTTTGAAACACCAAATCATTAACAAAACAAAACGAGTTTATATAAATGAACAATGCAATACTCACCCATGTCAATACCAAGGTCTTAGTTGAATATTTTAATTTTAATCAATATTAAATTTGTACTAAATTTAATATGATTTTCACTTTGTTGCACATTGCATATCTACATATAGAAACGGCGTGCATACAAATTCATTCACTAAGAATAATAAATTATTTAGACACTTTACTGAGTGTGATTTTCTGTATTATATAATGGGTTGCACATTTAGAGATTAATCACTGTACCTATAGATCAGTCACATTGACTAGATAGAAATTTATTTGACATACCTACTCTCATGAATTTTATTAGGTAGATGTTAAAAAATAAAGACGCAACCTTTGGGTGTAAAATTTTCGATACAAAAATGTGATGGGTTAGATCTGGTGGGTATGAATGAAGTTTACTAAACCAGAAGCTCAACTTATGCATTATTACCTAACCAATCTCTATATTTTTGGAGGGACCCCTTCAAAATTTCATAAACTGTGTCAAATATGTAGACGAGAAATGAAACGGACAGACACCCGCACGCTTCGGTATGCCCCATTTTATACCCAGGAGATATGGATATTATTTTATACCATCTGAATAATTCGATACCTATTCATACCACAAAGCTAGAGAATGAACGGGCCAGGTATGGGTGTGTTTGGGGAGCTATTAGTTTGATAATGGCTCAATTATAATATTGAAAATAACAAACAACACACTGTGGATACTATTCAGTGTCACTGCACATTCCTCACTTGCAGGAAAGAAGCTGTTTCCTATTATAATTATTATTCAACTATGAACCACTCCGGCGGCTCAAAACATAGTGCTTTATTCATTTAGACAGTGAAAGAAGGACCGACAATCATTTTAAATAAATAGTTAAAATTTTCACTTTTCGTTTAGAGAGGTACATGACATTTTCTGTTAAAAAATATAAATGATAATCGTGAATACTTTTTATACTGGTGGTTTTATTTCAAAGCCGAAGTGTCGTTCATCATCAAAACATCAAACTGAGGTTTTTTAAGTTAAATTACCATATTTTCAACATTTAAAAATCAATAAAATTGGCAAAGCGATTTTTGGCATCAACTGTCCTATAAAATTCGTGTAGTAACGTTTTTCCAAACCTCTCTAAATCAACTTTGAAATCCTTCCAGAAGAATCTGTGCTAAAAATAATTAAATTTATAAAGAATGTACTAAAAGAACCTGGTGTCTTTGAACAAGTGTCTTTGTGTTTTGTTTGATGAGGAAGCAAAATATAGAAATGAGTGTATAATATGCTTTTGTACATGAGAGAGAAAGAGAAATAGAGAAAAAGAGAGAGAGAAGAAAGAGA
The DNA here is from genome assembly GCA_024516035.1 of Bactericera cockerelli. Taxonomy (NCBI): domain Eukaryota; kingdom Metazoa; phylum Arthropoda; class Insecta; order Hemiptera; family Triozidae; genus Bactericera; species Bactericera cockerelli. Next base: position 24,365,069 of record CM044960.1, read on the forward strand.
GAGGAGAGAGAGAAGAGAGAAAGAGAGGACCTATATCATAGGCAAATGAGAGAGGAGAAGAGACAGAGATGGATTGGTGGGGAATAATAATATGTCTCTAGAGCCTTATAACTCAAAGGCCTACATTTACACTCCCCATAATATTAAACCCCTTGAATTTTCCCCTCGCGCTCTCTTATATTCACTCTATCATTATTTCTATAGACGTTATGGTACCTGTCAGTTTGACTCCCACAGACAGCCTGGCTGCTATGATAGTGAAATCACGGAAAGGTAGAAGGAAAATATAATGGTACAATAAGAGAAAAATAAGGAAGAAGAAATGGCAAAGAGAAAAAGGGATGGATTAGAAGAATAGAGAACAAGGTTGTGGTTTTTACTCACGAGTTTCAAGACATTGTGTTTCTTACGCTAGGCAAGCTACACCTCTTCCTAGGAAGGAACTTGTTTAGTTCGAAAGGTGCGGATATTTAGGGATTGTATCCTAGAAAAAGTGATAAGATTCTTTCAAAAATTCTGATAAGGTAAGGGAGACATAAAAATAAAAAAGTGTGATAGATGAACAAGAAAAAAAGTATAGAGAGCAATGTAAACATGTGTTACAAAGGATTGGAGAGATAGAGAAGAATTTTTTTTCAAACCTACACAAATAGGAGATTCAATAAAAAATCCTGCCATAAAAAAACATAAAGCCAAAGTATTTCTCGTGGATGAAAAAAACTCATCAGAGGGAAAGGAATCAATCAAAACCATTTGAGATAAAGATATAAAAAACACATTTAAAAAGTCTGCATTATTTATCCTCTGACACATTTGGAGGAAAATAAAAAGATTTATATCAAAAAAGTACATTGAATGTAAGGTATTATTTACCTACATTTCAACTCGGAATTTTATTATTATTGGAAGTAGAAATTTATTTTTCTCTCTTTTATTTGTTGCGAAATTTTAGCATGAATGTGAAAAAGATTGAGGTTTCTTTTTCACACTTTTTCAATATAAAGTTACGCTGAGTTTATTCAATGTTTGTTTATCTTTTAGAAATGGGTATTATTAAAAAAACTCACAAAAGATTCGAGTAAGCTTGAATATCTCATTTTCACAGAGAGGTAGTACATGAAATCAGATCTTTATTTTACTTTCAATAATTCTATTTTTTAAATCTAAAAGTGGCACGTGCAGTTGCATGTATCAGCTATAAAAATGGAACATTTCTTCTTGTTGTTTATTTCTAAAAATAAAATACAGTGATCTTGAGGTCTGCGAAAAGTTTGTAATTAACATTTTTTCAAAACTACAAGAAATTATGAACTTCGTAAATAGTTTCAGACCCTTGAATTACTCAGTAGAAAGTCTTTTTTAGCTAACGCCATGTTAAAAGTCTGCTCTACACATAGAAACGGGACCATAGAAACGAGTACGTACAAAAGAAAAGTAGCCACTTTCTTTCTCGCGACCATGGATAATAATAATAATATCGCCTTATTTATACTGCCCGATAAGGACTATTGAAGTCCCAATATTCCAGCAGTAAGCCCAAGACATATTATTATGTGGTAAAAATCCCAAATGGGAGGATAACTTGCCATGTCCCGGCTGGGTTTCGAACCCACAACCTCTGGAACCTCTGGATTCACAGAGTGCCGCCTTTACCACTGAGCTACCGGGACGGAGTGACGTCATGATTACTCACCCAAGCATTTCAAGCATCTCCCAAACAGGCGCATGTACCCCGCCCCCAATTGGACGAGCTCCAGTTTCCGGTCCACGATGAAGTGCCAAGGGAAAGCCTTGCAGAAGCTGGCCACCCCGATCTTGAGGTCCAGAACCGACTCAGAGGAGGGACAGGAGACGCTGCGTCTGGCTCCCAGGTCACACGAGGAGATGTCGATGGTGTATCTGAAACGAGAGGAAAGTTGAATAATTACAAGAAAGTGCTCAAAGAGATAAGTAGCTTTTTTAGCTCAAGAAATCTCACGATTACTACTGGCCAACTTTCAAGAGAATGAATAGCAAAACGATAGTAAAATTAATGATCAAATCGTATTAGGCAGGTATGTGGTGCTCTTTTAAAATATTTTTTATTCAGTTGAATTGAGATTGATACCACGGTTTTGGTATTGTAAAAATGTGTATTGTGTAGTTGAATTATTTTATTTGATTTCACATAGATATCAGAGGATTACTTATTGTTCGTAGGTCAAATTATCAATGTAAGAGTACAATAAGTACATACACTAGTAAGTAGACCATGCTATATGTAGTTACATACAAACATAGTACTAATACTTTCATAGTCACTAGTAAGTAGACCGTGCTATATGTAGGTACATTGTAGTTACATACATAGTACTAATACTTTCATAGTCTCTTCCACATATCCAAAGGGCTCATTAGACTCTCCGCATGGCCATGCCTCAAACAATTACTTCAATGTAGCTATACAGCAGCAAGACTGCCAGTATGTTCATAATGATGGAACTATCGCAAGTCAGGCATTGCCTCCGTCTCTTTAGTTTCCCAGCTCGGAGCTGTTGAAGCAACATAGCCATTGTTTTGCCTCACAATGTGTGCAAAACGTTCCATTGTTTGAATTTTAACAAAGTGCACAAAAGTTTCATTTAGGCCCCGGAGGCCCAAGGGTAGGGTCTCTGCTCCGTGTTTCATCTCTTTTAAACTTGTTTTCATTATTTTGTTTTTACGAGAAGTGTCAAAAGTTTTTTGCTTGAATTAAGTGTTCCTTTAGAAGAAAAATAAATAAATTGAATGCAAGTTTTTTCAAAAACTCTTTTATCCTGTTTTATGCGTGTTATGCTATTATGATTAATTGATCATACCTACTTGGGGCGAAATTTATAGTCTTTCTATACCTAAACATTCTGTTGAACCTAGATCCCTATTTTGCGTATCTATTTGTGTTTCTCGTACTTGTGAATCCGATTTTGTAATAAACAATATCGCCCTTGGTGTCACTAAAGGAAAAATAATAAATTAATAATAATGTATAGTCAGTCCATGATACTTGAAGAAAAACCTTTGTTTACATTGTTTTTTTCTGATTTAGGGTCAATTCTCATTATTCAGGAAAATTTTGACAAATCAAAAAAAAAATCACACATAATTTCGGACGGGTAATAAGTCTGGTTTTAATTGCTTTTTTTAAGGCTTTGATGGCAGGATTCTCAAATTGCTTGAGCTCTTCCACCCAACCCAACCGCTTCACTAAGAGAAGAGAAAAAATATAGTTTCGGCTCCCCAAAACTTACCTCACGCAATTGTAATCTTAGCAACAGCCTCTCTCTACTCTTAGTAGTCTGTGTAGACAAATTTAATATCTGTCAGAAGCTCATAAGTCTCATACATTAGAACAGTGTCTGTGAGGTTTTGTATGACCCAGCAAATAGTAATAATAAAGGTTGGAATTTGGCAATGTATGTATGTATGGAGGCGTTGAGGTGAGTACATAAGCTGACGGTAAGGTGTTTTACAAGATGAAGTGTCTTGACACTTTGGTTTAGAAGTTTATTTTAGACACATATGACGTTTAGAAGTTTTAATCCAGGCTCAGCCTAAACGCAATGTTGTGCTGTCATTACGCTGTCCCACTAAAAGTAGGCTCAGAGATCTTACAATAAGAGTACATTAGATCTTATTAAGAAGACCCTACTTTTAAATTCAAATTTGGAAATATGTGGTAAATTTATACAACCATTTGACTATTTAGACCCTAGGCTATTCTATTTTAACTGAACTATACCTCACCGCACATTGGTATTTAAGGTTCAGTAAATCCTTCCACTAACATAGGACTTTTTGGCAATGATCTCATATTAATTTCTGTTTTTACATAAAGTTTATACTGAATTGCAGAATCCAGTAGATCCATAATTTTCTTATAGAAACCTGTACTCCAAATTCATTTCAGTGGAGCACCTACAACCTACAAGCATTACAAATTTATCGCAGGTAAGTTAGATTCAGCCCTGGGAATTCTGACTCTTTACCTTTACCTCGAATGAAACCACAAGAATCGATGCTCAACACTGTGTTCGTTCTACAAGATTCGCCCTCTAGTGCATGCTCAGGTGTGGTAGGATAAATATTTACCTTGTGGCTGAGGAGTAGGATGTAATGTGTATGAACAGGAAAGTGAACTCGTCAGGTGACAGGAATATACACATCCGGGCGCGACACAGGATGGGGAATCCACGAGAGCAGGGACACTTTCAAGAGGAGATTGAATTGAAAATATCCTGCCAGTATTTCTAAGAGGTTGATTTTGGTACTTTTTAGGTAGTTCTAGATTTTTCGACAAGGATGAGGGAATTCATAGGAGAAGCTATTTAAGGACACTTACAAAAAAAGATTGAAGAGAAAACTTCTTGCCCGTATTTTCAAGAGGTGGATTTTGGTATTTTTTAAATTTTTATTTCAGGATTATTATTATATATTTTATTTTTTCAATAGAAAACTGGAACTAGGAAAAATAAACCTTACACCGTATGTTTTTACTCAAGACGAATCTCATCAGAAATTTCATTCAAGAAGGTGTTAAAGTTTATGAATTACAAACTGTTTGTAAATATTGTCCTGCATATAAGTGGAAATAAATAAAATTTACTAGTATTATTTCATTGAAGTTTGTTTAATATTGACACAATCATAAATCTGCTTTGGCCAGTTTGATTTTTACAAAAAAAAAACACACATCATAAAGAGTTAATATCATTAGGTATGTTTTTTACATATATTTTCTACAAGCCATACAATATTATGTTATCCTTTGTCAAACAAGGCAGTGAGAAAATGATCGAACCAAAAGCTCAAAGCCAGGATTAGATTGTTTGCAATAGAGGAGTAATAATTAGGGTCTTGGTGCTGAAGGCCGTTTGACAACACAAAACAGAGCCGTTCCTATAATGTCGACGTCAGGACTCATGCATTCACATTACACAGGGCTAACCCAGTGAATGCTGGGCTAAGTTTTTTTTTTCCACATGTCAGTTAGATAAAACAATGCGGGAGACAAATTGGAAAAGGGAGTAGAAAATGAACACGAAGCAAAAATGAGAAAAAAAGGAGAAAGCAATAATAGAGGAAGAAGCAGAGAGAAGTAGGTACATGAGAACGAGGAGTGTTGTACAGAAATCTAAACAGAACGGGAAAAAGACAGGAGAACAAATGACAAAGAACAGAGTGAAACAAAACGATAAAAGGCAACTAGAGAAGGGAGAGAAAAGCTCAAATGTAGCTTTTCTGAATCAAAAAGAGAAGAAAATGGTAGGAGTGAAAAGCAGAAAAAACCAAGTAGAAGAATGGTTTTAGGTGTAGGAGGTAAAAAATCGACAGCAAAGTGAAAGCAAAAACTCGACAGCAATGATAAAGCAAAGATTAGATGCAGGGGAGGGAATGGATTGGATTTGTTCTGATAGACATTGACAGGCCAATAGCCGGCGTAATCCTCCGTACAGGATTTGTCATCAAAACAGAAGACAAGTTGAAAATGAAACAATAAGGAAAAAGAAACAGGGGATAAGGGGTGACGGAGGATAAAGTAAAGGATATAGTGTGAGAAAGGAGTAAAAGAGACAGATTGACAAGGGAAGGAGGGGGAGAGAGATAAAGAGAAAGGGAAGGTGAGGGATCAAATAGAAAAGGTGGTTGATATGGGTTGAGACACAAAAAGCAACCTGGAAAGCAGTGGGGATCCTGCACAAAGCTAAGGACGAAGGAATAGACGGAATAAAGCAATCAAGAAGGATAAGGGACGTGACAGTGACGGCCTTACCTTCTGTCTCGTGAGAACACGTGGGAGAGAAAGGGATAGAAAAGGGAGAGTTTGAATGAAATAGATATATACCTACATAGTAAATAGCTCAATAGTTATATAACTACATAGGAAATAGCTGAATAGTTGTACCTCAGAATAGAGAATAATTATATTGAGTTAGGATCTGTATTATACTGACAATAACACAACAAATGTATATTTTTATTTTTCATACAAAATTCACTTTCCAAATGAGATCACAGTATCATGGGTTTTTATGAAGTAAAAACTTAAAACGTTCTTTCCAATTTAGAAGCCTGTGGAACCGCATTAGACTATGTTCACTTTTTTACAGCGAGGTACTCATTTCAGTGGGTCATGAATATTCAAAGCGATGATAATACGAAAAAGAAAATAAAGTGTGAAGAAGAGAAGGAAGGGAAAAATGAGAGGAGGGAATAGACAAAAGAGAGAGAAAAGGGAAAAAAGGGAGGAACATCAAAAATGAGAAAACTTCATCGAAGTAAAGAAAAATACCTCCGTAAACTGAAGGGTCGCCTTGTTGGTTATCCATCAAAAGTAATAACGGACAGAGATAGATACAGGGAATTTTCAAAGTTAGTCCCAAAACTAAATATTATTCCACGAAGCAAGTAAATTTTATCAGAATGGACACTTATAAAACTTTTTGGGGTATTTTTTTTAGTTCTGTCTCTGAAGTTCAGCAACGTCCAAAGACATGAATGGCTGACCATTAAAATTCGAGACCTCGTGATTCTGGCTATTTCTGGCAAAACCTAGGCTTGGTGAGGTTAATGTAGCTAGCTGGTTTGTGAGTTTCCAGCGAATGGAAGGTAAAACCCGGCAACAAAAAGTATTTCCGGACACATATAATAATTCCAATAGTTCTGATTAAGTATAATAAAATGTTCTGTATTCATGGGTGTTTTACTTCACACCTCACATCGTCTCTAACGAAATATTAGTCAAAATCATACCATTTCAAGAAAAAGAAAACTTTATGTTTATTCCTTTGAGTTGACACAAAGGTGATCGTGAAATCACACTTATTATTATCATCAAACCATGAAAGGTGTTTGTACCAACTAGAAGCGTAAGCTCCTACTTTAAGAACCTGATTCTATACGATTTTTACTTTAAAAAGATACATAATAATATGTAGGTAGAGGTATCCAAAGATTCCAAAGCAGATTTCCTGGTAAAGAAACTTCAATATTCATTTATGGACGTGGGACGAATAATTTCATGCTGAGTGCGCATCTAAATTTTAATAACATGAGAAATTATTCTCTAAAACAATGATGAAATTCTTCTCAAGTAATGAAGTTTAGTTTTATAGCTAATTGAATAATTATCATACAGAAAATTTGATTTTATTTCGTTTTTACAGCTCCATTTTGAAACTTATAAATTCAAGAAGAAATATTAATAATACCCATTTTTCAATAAGGAACATTCTTTCTGAATTCTTGAATAGGTACATTTCACAAATTTTTCAAATTCCCATTTTTACTCTCTATTATTTTGTGAAAAGCGGATGCTTGGAGAATTCAAAGACGCTTCCCGGAGTTTTAATTGAAAATTTTCATTTACATTTTTACTACAAAAAATTCTAATTCTAAATTCTACACAAAAAAGTAATCAACGTCACAGATATTTCGTTACAATTGTAACTCTGTCTCTTTGCTCGAAGGGCTATAGACTTTTATCTGAACAAGTATTGTGTTCTCGTTTTCAAATTGGAAGATATTTATCTGTTATACCTACACAAAGTATGAAATTCAATTTGATTTTATGGAATGTCAAAAGCATTCGACTCAAAAAATTGTATAACCACAGAAAATGATAAGATAATATCAGATAAATTGATGTTGTGGCTTCCCTTTTGAATTAAAGTAGTTATCTATAAACTACATGTATAATATATATTTACCGTTATATAAGCACTGTATATTCTGGGAGGCGTTTTACCGCGAAACGACCGTTTTGCTTGATTTTAGTTTGTAGAAAGTTATCTATCAAACACCTCGGCCGAGGTGTGAAGAACGCCTATACAAAGAAAGAGACAGCCCGGCAGAGTGTAAGGTTACAGAAAACATAGTTCCCATGCATTTCATGTACTTTCAGCCAGCGAAAAGTGCAACATGAATTTCAAAAATTGCGATTTTTATTGCAGAAATGGACTCTACGTTGAAAAATAAATTGATTTGACATTTTGTTTGACTTCCTAGGCCAACGGAAACCCTATTTTCGATACCCCCCAAACAATCGTGAAAGACATGAAAAGATTCATAATTTTTTTTTTTTTTTCCGTTTTTTTTTTTTCATACGGATCCTTTGAGACCCGACTTCGTGTCTTTAACTTGGCACTGAAGATTAAGTGAGGTGTCTAAAGTGATCAAGATATAATGAAGATGAGCCCAGACCAAAAAAAATTCTAAATTATAAGCGGGCGGCCCATTTGGGCGGCCTCGGGTTTTGGGAGCCCAAATCGGGAATTGAAGGATAAAACTAATCTTAAGTGGTATGAAATGAAAGATCTTGATGAGCAGATACCAAATTTATTGATTCTATTCCTTCATCTGGTCCACTGGGTGGCACCTGGTGGCCTTTTCATTTTCTTTGGCGGGTAGGTACCTTCGAATCCTTAGCTTAGTGGTCAGATCTTGGCCAGTATGTATTTTTCGAGATGACCTCGCTCTCTCTGTGCAAAATTTTAATGTTTAAGTTTCCAAGTATTAATTTAATTAGTTCATTTTATGTCCGTTTCTTTAGAAGACAACTTTGTATATTGGTGTCATGCTCGACCTGCCACCCAGTTAGCACGGGTTCGAATCCTGGTGGGGCCGAATTTTTTAGCTCTATTTTTTCAATTTGGGCTTAACGTTGTTTTGCTCTTTCGCTCTTTATATTTGATCTTCATGACGACCCTATTACCCTCGCGAGGAAAATGGTAGTATTTGTAGAATCGGGCAAAGACCTGTGGCGGCATTACAAGATTGATTTTGGACAATCATGGTTGGATGGAGATAAAATAAGATGAATTAGCTCTGGTAATGTCGATGCTACTCACTAAAAGTTGTGACAAAGTAGTGACCTTGGCCAAGTAGGTAGCGTACTAGGCTTGCACGCACGATGATTTGGGTTCGATTCCCATCAGGCAGTTTTTTTTCTCTGTCCATGGATATCCGGGGTACACTCATTGATAAGGGACGTCACCGAGTTCTCTCCCGAAACAAATTTTGGTCAGGTAGGTACCACGAGTTCTCTCCCGCTCATGGTTTTATTAACACCGAATTCTCTCCCGTCGCTTGCATTTTTACCTGATTTATACCTACATAGTTTAGGCCTAGCATAAAAATTATAAGCGAAACACCTAGGAATCATTGATATAGACCTGAGGCTTGGCCTTCTATGTATTTTTCCTAACCCTATGATAAACCCAAGGCATGATGGCCTTCTATATATTTACCTAACCCTACTATAAACCCGAGGCATTGCCTTCTATGTATTATCCCTAACCCTACTATATTCCTGAGGCATGGCCTTCTATGTATTTTACCTAACTCTACTATACACTGAAGGCATTGCCTCTCATTAGTTAGAGATTTTAAAGATTGCCTTATAAAAGGCCGATTCTTATATAAAAATGATAATTTTATAGTTTTCATTTTTTAAACCTAATGTAAAAGCATGGTCTCATTTCCGGGAGAGATACTCGTGGTGACCCCTGCAACAAGCCGGAGAGAATTCGGGTAAGAAAAGGTCAACGGGAGAGAACTCATTACCTCACCTTGATAAGGTGATGAAAAATTAATTTCTTTGGCATTTGTAAATCCAGGTGTTTTAGTGTCCCTCATAGGAGGAAAAAAAGGTCTATTTAGCATTGAAAGATAAACCTAATCATGTGGAGTATAGAATCAAAAGGTCTTGCATTGCAAATTGATACATTATTTACTCACTTTGGGGACTCAGGGGCCAAATCTGTGATCCAAATACATATTGACCTTAGAAAAATTAAATACGTACTGCTAAAACTATATAAAAAAAAAGACAACTCGGTACATTCACATTTTCCCAGCTTATTTACTTTTGTTATTCATAATGTTTCAGTAGTGTATGAACCTATATTTTCGTACAAAAAGAACTGATATCCCCCCAAAAACACCACTTCGTGGTTAAAAAAAGAAGAACGCCTCACTCAAAAGAATGATTATAATTAGCTAAAAATAAATGATATCAAATTGAGAACACCTTACCCCCTCTCTTTCTATATCTCTGCACTCCTCTCTGAATTTATTCCTCTTATGTTTATCTTTCTTTATCCTTTCTAGGGGTCATCCCAAACTTGATTTCTCTTTAAATTTACTTGTTGCACAGCAATAAAAAATGGCGGTCGCGGTGTAATTTTCTCGATTCAAATCAAATAAGTGCAGAAAAATCATACTCCGACCGCCATTTTTTATTGCTGTGCAACAAGTAAATTTAAAGAGAAATCAAGTTTGGGATGACCCCTAGAAAGGATAAAGAAAGATAAACATAAGAGGAATAAATTCAGAGAGGAGTGCAGAGATATAGAAAGAGAGGGGGTAAGGTGTTCTCAATTTGATATCATTTATTTTTAGCTAATTATAATCATTCTTTTGAGTGAGGCGTTCTTCTTTTTTTAACCACGAAGTGGTGTTTTTGGGGGGATTTTAGTATACGAGTACATTGTTTTAAAGTTTTAGTTTTTAGAATACATTGTGTTTGAGAATTGTTACAGGTCCCAACATAAATATTATGTCTGATATTCACTGTAATAGTTTTAATAGGGGTAATTAACAACTTATTAAGAACGTACCAATCCATGTTTTTCCATACACGATGTTGCTCAACTCCACAGTGTTAAATAGAGAACTCATGTATTTCATCTATGCTCATTAACCGCGTATTTATTTAAAGCCTTGTTAATTTCTTGCATATTGATTGACCAAAAGAGTTTTCAGAAATAGAGGGATATTTTTTTATATATTTAAGTACGAGTATGAACTTATGTCAAGTTCTACCTACACGCCATGGGTGCGCTTTGTTTTTCTTCCATCATGACATTCATAACTCAGGTCAAAAATAAAGAATTTACCAAGCACAATGAACAACAAAGAAACTTTTACATACACAATTATATTAATTATATATCACCTACGCTTTCATAATAAATTTCGTATTCCCTATTCTTGGAAATTTAGAAGTTTTTCACCTGATCAGAGGGTATTGGGTTCTTATGACTTGAGGAAAGTTACAAAACAAATTTACTTCAAATGTTGAAAAAGTAAAGTATTTTTAGTTTGTGACATATATGCGAGTTAGAAAGTACGAGTGTTTCACGACATAAGTTAAGTTCTTAACAACGGAAAAACAACTATTTTAGGTAATGACCCTTACCGTTACTATTTACATAAAAACATGTACTTACAAAGTGGAAAAAGATGTCTTTGTAGAATAACCTAGTATCTATTTACCTCCATGTCTATGTAACTATGAGTCTGTAGAAGAAACTTACAAAAAGAGGCGGGGATCTGTCGCGTCGGGCTGCAATCGGACTTGGGCGGTTACGGAGTAGAACCGTGAGGCGATACACTTGATGGAGCCCGCCAGCAGGTAGGCTAGTGATGGTCGGTCCGTGAAGAACTCTAACTGAACCACCTCACAGTGGTGGGAACTAAGATTACAGATGAAAGTGGTTGAGCTGGTCTGGAAACAAAAAATGGCGGATACCAGGCATGAATACAAAATAGCTGAAGAATTTTCAAAATTGACGGGTGAACTGTACATATTGTACACTGTAAATGACAACAGTTTCGTTTTTAGATGCTTATTTTTTAAATTCTTGGCAAAAAATGAAAAAAAAAAAAAAAAAAAAAAAAAAACTGCCGTAAATCCTTTCAGAAAATGCTGCCTTCAACGTAAGAAGGGATACCTGCTGGCATTAGCATCTTATATACGGTTAAACTTCCACACAATCAAGTTAAAAAATAATCATTTTGTCTCAACAATGGTATAGTAGTGTTTAACTTACTTGATTGTCTGAAGATTGGCCTTGCAAGGCATCATGGACGCCGTCTAGTGTGGTGAGGAAAGCAAACAGGTCACCCCCTAGACACCGAAATGCCCTCTCTACCCCACCGTCGCATTTTCTGATCAGTTCTTCACCCAGTAGGCCGAGGATTTGTTCGGGGTTTTCTGAAAGTAGAAATATCATTAACAACTTTTTGGCGAAATGGACGCCGTATTGGGTTCTTTGCCATCAAGTATCTTGTTTTACTTGTAGTAAAAAAAATAAAAAATATTGCATTATAAAATTATGAATGAACAGGAAATTTAGATGAATATGTAATTGATGTAGGTATGTATAGCTTTAATTCCAATATCGACAGATTCATTTATTCTTTTTCAAACAACGAGGAAGATTTAACTAGAACCGTTCTTATATTTCTTCTATCTAATGCTTTCTATATTTACGCTCTCTATCTCAATTTCTGCACAATTATCTTTAACTATTCGTCTTTTACTCTGACATTTTAACTATTTGCTCATTCATTTTCTACATTCTCTGCATTTTCGCATTGTTTTCAGTCCCCTTATATTTTATGTACCCAAGTAATGTTCTTTATTGAATCTAAGTGAATGAATACCTTGTTTACATAACAAGTGTATCTTGAAAATGAAAAAGATAAATAAATTTTGTCAGAAGTTTCTGTTGATTTTCTAATTTCTACCAATATTCTGTTGAGATGCTTTATTAGGATTGCTTTAAAAGTCCAAAAAAACATGAAGTCTTTAAAGTGTAGTAAGTAGTAAGAATAATTTTATTAATTAACCAAAACAAATGAATACCTATACTTTGTGACCATAGAAATTATCTTCTTTTACTCTGTCTTATCCCGCTCAAGCAGGGTCGAGGTTGTTCAAACTCATGGTTGAGGTTGATTGGTTTTGGCACATTTTATTTACGGCTGGATGCCCTTCCTAACGCCAACGATTCTATTTTATTTTTTTTTATAATCCGCAGAACGGACGTATAATTACGGTCAAGCCCTTTATACATAGTTACAATAGACAATACAATATTAATACAATTAATAAACAGTAAAATAAAAGCTTACAAGTAATTGAGAAATTCAAAAGTCAAAATTATCACGGTAAAATTTTCAAGAAAGAGACTAGAATGAAACAATAAATAATAATAAAGAAAGCAATAGCTCTGTACAATGTCAACTATATACAAATGTTTGCAAGATATTTATCTTGCAATGCAAGAGTTGGCGGCTCTCATCATTCTATTAAGGGGCAAGTAATAAGAATAATTTGTCGAACACTGATCTATAAGAAAAGTTCTATTATTGCGTAAGCGGCGATGGCAGTTTAATTTAATAAGTTCGAGTAACCGAGAACAATCAATGTCACCAGCAATCAACTTTCTTAAGAAAGCATCGTCGGCAGTGAGCCTGCGATCCCTAAGTAAAGGTAGGTCAAGATCAACATTCGGGTAACGGAAATTAAAATACCACATAAACTTTCTCTGAACACGCTCAAGGACTTTAACATGGATATCGTAATGGGGGGACCAAACTACGCAGCCATATTCCAAAATGGATCTGACAAGGGCCTTGTATATTTTTTTTAAATTTGATTTAACGTCCTGGATTAGGACGGGGGTTTTACCCTCCATTCGCTGGGAATCGTACCAGCTACCCACATTAACCTCACCCAGCCTGGGTAGGGCCGGAAATGGCAGCCTCACGTGTTTGGATGGAACAGAATTTTCTTCGAAAAGTCTGCCCCAGCCGGGAGTTGAACTCGGGAACTCTGGATTACGGGCAGTAGTCACAACCATTACGTCACGGAGGCTGCTTTGTCAAAGTAATTATCTAATGAAAGTCAAGGCCCTCAAAGAAGTTTAACCGGAATAATCTTTGGCTAAACCACATTCAACACTTGTTGTTTTACGAGAGATTTGTCTTAAAATCGGTAAAAATATCATCACAAAATTTAAATAACTTAAAATTAGAAACTAAAAGCTCAAATGTACAAGAAGCAAAAATTCTAATTTTCTGTTTTAAGTAGTAGATTTCTGCAGCTGTTTTATTCTAATCAACAAGTTGGATATTTACTTTTCCTTGGGTTAACCTTCTATCCATCATTATCTTCATGACTCACGTACAGCGGAAACAATTCCAATTGATTTTCTTCTCCTTTTGCTTTTCTTTTTTGCTCTACTTTCTCTTTAACTTTTTCCTCGTCTTATTATTTAGTGTCTTGTATTTTTCCCTCAAAAGAATCTTAATGAGAGTTGAGCTGTATGTAATTATTTGCCCGAGTAAGGCGGTGGAGAAAGGTTTGCGCCGTTTTTACTCTTTTACTCCTTTTCTTTTATCTCAGTTATATGTATATTTTTTGTAAACATTGTTTTTTTTCAATCTTAAGTCCTGTGTTCTGTGATCAACCAGTCAAGGCAAGACTCTTGTTTGATAGTCCAAGACACATCATTTAGATGGAGAAGATAGCAATTTGTGTTAGATTTTCTCACAGCTGGAGTTCTTTAAAAATGAAACTTGTGACAAAACGAGTAATAGGATTTTATTTGAAGTTTTGAAGGCAAGATGGCCGCTATATTGACAATCAGGTTTGCTCAAGAGTATTTCCAATTAGTAGAAGATAACAGGAGACAGCTCTGTTCACAACTTTGCCCGGTAAGACCAGAGTGGGAACTAAACTCCAAGCTTACTCGTCCCAAACAGAAGCTCGTCACAGAACTTTGCAAGGAATAACAAGACGAGTTGGAAAAGAAAATTTCCATTCCAGCATGCTGGGAAACAAGAAAATAATTTTCTTCCATTAAATCCATACACGTTGTGTAGTTTTATTGTTTAATAATTTCAATCACGTCCTCCAGTACCTCACTTCTTCATCAAACATACCTCCATCAGAAGGTTCTTTCTCCATTTTCTCTTCAAAGAAATGCTTTTACATTTTTCTTTCCTCTGTATTTCCACCTCTTTCATCTTCTCATATTCGCTTGAATCTCTGATGCTTTTAGTTCTTCAACATCTTCTACGTTCTGTTTGCTTTACCTAGTCTTTTATTTTCGTTAGTTTTTACTTGTTCCGTAATTATCATTATTGTTCTGTTCTCTCCATCTCTTTATCCTCTCGAGTGTGCTTTCTCCTTTGTACATCAGGTGCTCACTTGTTCATATCATGTATACTTCTCTCACGTTCCTTTGTTTGTGCTTGTTTCTGGAAAAGCTTTCTCGAAAATCGAGCAGAGCGAAGATTTTCTTTGAACAAGTTCATAAGGAGCTGATGTAAGAATGGAAATGGGTTCATTATAATGAAACAGGACTTTACGTGAATTGAAATCAGATTAATTTTGTAAGCAACACCGTTAGGAGAGCATTAATAACTTAGAGGATTATTTCTTCAATATGTGTTTGCATTCATAATGAAGATATTCATTATGAATTATTCTGCAGAGTAGTATAATAATATTGTATATAGTAAGTATTAGGTATGTAGAAAAATAGTAAACAGAAAATAATTTTGTAAATACTCGTACATACTCGTAAAAGAGATAAAAGAACACTTAAATAGGAAATAACTGTAGGAAAAAATCTGATTAGGGAGGAAAACACCGAACATTTATTTCTTCTACTTTAGTTTTTTCTGGAAGGAACAAGAACTTGAGGTTCGGTCAAAATTCTTACACCCGTACCAACTTTCAAAGCTGATATTAGTACTTAATTATTTCCAAGAAGAAGAATATAAGAAGACAAAGATAACAAAATATGACTTGAGAAGGCCAAATCTTGTAACTACAGTAGGGCACACAAAATATGGAGATAGAGTGCGTTCATCATTATTACCCAAGCTTTTCACTGATTATTGTAGAACTTTCCTAGAAGAAACCAATATGTCAATTGTTAAGAGAAAAATGTTAGCAATTTTACAAGAAGAACAGATAGAATAATTAATTTAATTACCTTTTATTTATTTGTATAATTTTTTACCTTTTATTTATTTATGCATAATTTTTTCACTTTAACATGTTCAATTGTTTATATTACCAATTTTCATTATATTTTATTTTTATTTTTCACCATTTTTATTACTTACCTGTTTTATAAATTTTACATAACCATGCATTCTCTTGTTATTTTTACTAATATTATTGATTTAAAGAGTTTATTTATTTAATAACAAATACTTATGAGATAATGAAATGAGAGCAAGAGGAAGAAACAATCTCCTCAGAAGTTATCCTTTAGCTTAGGAGATTATATATGTTATTATTAATTTGTACAAAATAAAGTAACCAATATTCAATTCAATTCTTTTTGGTGATTTGAAATTTGCTAGCCCGATCCAAAGATGTAGCCTTTCTTGAAAAATTAACATAAATATTCATGTTATTTTAACTACTTCTGTACGAGCTATTCTGGACTACGTTTTATTATTCTATTCAAGTTATGAAAGTGATTTCAGATTTAAAAAAAATATTACAGGATGTATTATAGTTTATTATCCAGTTTTCCGGTAGGCAAGCGCTTCATAAGTAAACTATCCAGCCTATTTACCCCGAAGTAATGTCATACGGTAAGAGAAAGAGTTTTAGTGGGTTCGGATATCCGTGTGCCATGATATCAAAACCACACTCTCTAAATAAGTAAAGAGTTGTTTTGGGGGTCTTACCGAAGATTTTCAACCTTTTAGTATTTAAAAAAGAAGAAAAAAGCCTATAACAATACGAAATATAGTTTGTATGAAATTAAATTCGTCTTTCCTATCAGGAAAGAACATAAAAATTAGTACATAATTCAAAATCATCGTTTGTCTTTTATTTGGTTTTACTTTCTTAATTCTATAATAAGGAACACCAGTTTGTTTTCTCTTTCTTCAGTTTTAGTTAGGTGTTAAAACTGTTAAAATATCCAGTGAAAAATATCCATGTTAATATTGTTAATGAATGAAAAATATGAAAATGGGCTCCAATTTCCGTAGGAGGTGCTCAATCACGCTCTCATAAAGTATTTTTCTAAATTAAAAATATTGATTAACAACTTAGTTTAAAACTCTCTCGTCTTAATTGTTTTAAAAAATTACCGTCTCCATCTATCTTGTTCTTTATTTTTTCATTATTCCCTGTTCTTCCCCCTTGTACTTATTTTTCATAATTAATTACTTTCTTGCTGACTGCAGAAGATTTTTCTCCTCGCTCCTCTTCTTCTCGTCCTATCTTGGTCTACAGTTCTTTACCCAATCTCTTTGATTAGTGATGTATTTAATTATGTAGATGATAAACTTGGCCGCATTGCGAGTTACCTGCAGAGAGTTATACATTTCTGATTACATTTCTTTCATTATTTTTTCTTCTTCAATATTTTATCACTATTATTTTGGAGGGGGCTGGGGGACCTGGGGGTGTCAGATAATTAGAATTATGTGTTCCTAACAATCCCATCAGTGTGGAAGAGATATGAAAGATAGGATAGGAAAAAATAATGACTCATAAGAGTTTGTCTCAAAAGCGAATCAAAATCGCATCATTGAGGTCGATGAATAGAGAAGCCTAAATTATAGGGCATATACCATTTTGGCTTATTATTCAACGATCTTTTTTCATTTGTAATTTTATGTTTTTCAAATTTTGAAAGGGTTTAGTTTCAATGATTTCGAAATCGGTCCGAGTTTTTTTTATTTTTTGCTGAGAAAAATTTCTTTACTACTCTAAGTAAAAGTAATTTACACATTTGTCTACTATTGTTGCTATTGAAACTTGTAAACGGCACAAAAATGAAGAATAATTCATCATGATCAAACAAGTTTTTCTCCTTGTATGAAAAAAAGGAACAACAAAGGGTTACACAGTATTCAAGTGAAAAATTACCCACATAAAGTGGGATATGTCGGATAAGTATGTGTAAAAAATGGAAGATAAAAAAAGAGGAAAAGAAAAATAGCTTGAGGGGAGATCAGATCCTATAAAAAATGAAAGAAACTCATAAACCTAAAGCCAATAAATGCGACAGCATAAAAGAAGTTGAGAAAGTAAACGCATTAGAGGGACGTACAGTTTGGCCATGCCTACTTTATTGTTTCTTCATATTCCTTTTGAACTGTTTCACTTTGTTTTAGATTTAGATCAAGACAAAAGAAAACAGTTTTATTTCTTTTAGTGTCAACATTGAATAATGTGAAGTTCAAACTTTCATGATTTTTTCCTATTTATGCAAATTCTGTATGAAAAGTATTACCACAACGGACTTTCTTACGGATATAAAAAACACATTACCACCAGCAATGGTAATGGACATTTTTTGGTTTTTTAATGCTGTTATGTTGGTAATGTTCTAACAGAATGTTCTAACAGAGTCTAGCACACGAATTTCTATGTGTGCTTTTTTGTCATTACTCACCTACTTTTTTGTACAGCACGAAAATAGGATCTTATGATGGAATCCGGATCACACTCACACTCCGATTGAAGACTCTAGGTTTTCTACAATCTTATCACACTCTATAGTACAGTCTAATGCCCTCATTGAATCAGCTTACGCTTGCCTACTTTTGCATTAAAATTTACATAATACACTGAGACGAATGCATTAGCGCTTGGAGTTTTCAGGAAAATGATGTACGTGTGTCAGGTTTTAGACGTATTAGTTGCTGAAGCTTTCAACACGAAAATGTGGCAAAATTTGAGGCAAAAGATGAGGGTAATAATGAGGAGAGTTTTATTATATATTAAGTAAGCACTAGGCCAGGTGTTTGCTTTGTGTTTGCAAAGTGCTTCCCAGAACCGAGTGAGCAGTTCAAAAGAGGAAAGGTTACTCGAGGGATGATGGAAAGCAGCACTTGAGGTGCGGAGCGCTTAGCATATCCCTGACGTGGCATTCATTATAACTTGGGGTGAAGTGTCGGCTAATTATGGAAATTAATTTCAAAAGAGAGACGAAAGCTCCTATTTCTCTCATCTCTTTGAGCCCCAAAATTTTATGAACAAACAATAAAATACATTTTTCATCCGGAAGAACAACGAAAACATTAGAAGTTTCCCACCCCTTTGTCTTTCCTTATTTCTTTTGTTTCTGAAAACCTATTTTTTCCATCTCTTTGTCATTTTCTTTTCTATTTATCTTGGCATATTGTTTGTTGATGCTGGTACTTTTTCCTCCATTTCTCGATTGGGATAGAAGAGGTATACTGTGCATGTCCCACCGAAGTTTCCTTTTAAAGTTGGATAATCTTTACTGCTTTTTTGTTCCCTTTTTCTCGTTATTATTTATGTTCCTGATACTGCATCACATACATTATTTGTGTTTCTCAAGATGTACGAACTAGACACAGAATAGTTTTCTGTGAAAGAAAAATTTTCTGAGGATGCTTCAGAATCAATTTTGAATTGTAGATCTAGAAATCACACAACAAAAACAAATAAAAAAAATATAGTTTTAATGGGAAATGTCGAGTGAGTTTTGAAATCTTCAAGATTGTCAAAAAAGAATAAAAAAATTGTCACTAAGAGCATTTATAGCCAATGAACAATTATTTAATTTTCATCACAGATAAGAAATTACATGATTAGAAATTGGTTAAAGTGCTAAGAAAAGAAAAAAAACAATGGAAAAATAAAAAATAAACTCTTTGCAAATACCCATAGAATTGCAAATGTTTATTTCCTACTTTCAATAATAATTATTTTTTGTTGTTGCATGAGAAAACAAAGTAAACTTAGGATTATCAATTTAGAACAAAAGAGGCATTTAAAAGGAAAGTTGCTTGAAACAGCGTTTGTAAGGATTCAAATCTTAGGAAAGGGACCGTCTTATCGAAAAAGGATTTTGAGATTGACGAGAAATTGTAATTTACAAATTTCTTCACAACAGAAACTTTTGTGTTCATAGGATCTTTTGGGTCCCTCTTTTGTGTGGCCTTAAGTCCATTTTTCACAACGGGAATTCCTTTCCCATTAGAAACTTAACACAGGGCACGTTTTAGGTAGTCTGTCTTCCCATTAATTTTTTTATTCACCTGTTAGGAGTAAGATACAACATGCTAAGAAATCATAGAAGGCATATCACACAGAAACAATTTATTTATCGCCTTCTTACCTAGTTTGATATAGTCGCCAGCTATTAGGTATTTCAGAATTCAACTTTGTCATTTTCTGAACAAGCTTGAGGAGTTTCGGAATATTTTTTGTGCTGTTGGTATCTTTTAAGTTTTTCTGTTCTTAATGTTTTCTCTAGTTAGTATAAGTGAAAAAGAAACCTTTCCTGATACTGTAGATGCTAAAATACGATCAAAACTTGTTGTAAAGCCGTAACAAAAAAATTTCCCTGGGTCAAAAAGAAATAAAAAAAATCGTCCAAGTCGAAATTAAAAACCAGGGCTCCTGAGGATCAGTGTAGTGTTATTTGGACAAAAGTGTTTACACAAAGTTT
Organism: Bactericera cockerelli; assembly: GCA_024516035.1. Taxonomy (NCBI): domain Eukaryota; kingdom Metazoa; phylum Arthropoda; class Insecta; order Hemiptera; family Triozidae; genus Bactericera; species Bactericera cockerelli. The sequence continues at coordinate 24,385,342 of CM044960.1, forward strand.
GTTACTTAGTTAGGAATATAGCACAGAACAAACTCTAAAGCTTGTAACCATTCACCCTAAAAATGGTATTTGTCACGAATATAAACGGAAAACTTTTATTCAACACCAAGTCGAAAGCGCTGAACATTTGTAGTGTTAAATGGTTTTATTTTGAAAACTTTAAGCATCCTGAAGTTTTATCACAGCATAAAATAAGGATATAATTGAATAGTTTGGTAAGGAGTCATGCACCTAAAAGCAGTGTTGGATACAACTAATCAAACGAATTATTGAACTCGGAAATCAGCAAATATTAATTTGCAAATATTACTTTGTAACGCAAAGTACTACTCTAGTTTTTGAGAGATAAGTATAACAATTGTTATTGATTTAAAGTTTTAGAGGATATCTTCAGCTAGCTATTGGATGTTTTTTTCAAGTAGTTCTTTACTCATACTGACCGACGAAGATGATTTCTCTCAATAATATTTTGAAAACCTATTGGCCAACCTTTTTAAAAGACCACGTAATATAAACCAATTAAGGTTTAACCTCCATATCAAAATTTGAAACTTTTAAGAGCTATTGAATTACCTAGTTGACAAAATATACTGTCTAGATCACATTCGAAATAATTATGAAACCTTTAAATCCAAGCAGAGGATTCGTTTTGTAATACCCAACACTACTGCCTCTGAAACTTTCATAAGGATCATAATAGGCGTGTAAAAAATATTGCCAGTAAAGAAAAATACATCTTTCTATAAACAGCGGTGCACAAAATAAATAAACTAGCAACACTAAAGTGTACGAGTGTATATGTGTGAAACGCCGAAGAAAAGCGGGGACTTCTTAATTGAAAAGTCACTATGTTCAATTTCTAGATCTGAACAATTTATTGGTATCCTAAAGACACTTTTAAAGGCCCTTGAAATCTTATTAAAAACACCAATAAACTTGAAATGACATTTTTGAAAGTTATTGGACAAATGGCTAAAAAAATATCCAGAATAAGGATCTACTTACAAAAAAAAAACTTTTTTCGGAATAGGTATACGTAATTGTTCGTCACGGCCGGACATTTCCGGACCGCGGTCCGCCTGTTCTCGACCGCTGCCCTATAGGATGGAGCACTCTTATTTTCTTGTGCGAATTTCCTGCTGACTCATAAGATTAAGAGCTTTCAAGTTCTACCGGGAGTGCCGTCCCCTTCCCGTGAATTTCGTCCACATTTCCTTTCCCCATTTTCCTCCCCTCTCCATCTCCCATTGTGTGCTTTATGCCATTGAGAGGAATTTCATCGCGCTCTCTTCATCTCTCTGTGATGCTCACTTCCTCCTACATTCCTCACTTCCTCCCTCAAACTCTTCCACACACTCTCTTCCTCCCTTAATCCTCTCCACAACATTCTCTCCCTCTCTCAATCCTCACAGCGATAACCCTACCGCGATCTTCGATTTTTTTTTCTTCCTGATGATTTCCAGAGGAAATGATGTGTGGAGAAGTAATATATTTTTCAATCTTGTTGTACAGGGCTCCGGCAGGTTCAAGTGGTGGAGGAGACGAGATACAGGTGAGAGGGATTATGGATGTGAGCAGAGAGGAAGAGAAAGAGAGTTGGAAGGGAGATTATGGATGTGTGCAGTGAGGAAGAGAAAAAGAGAGTTGGAAGGGAGAATACATAAAATAAGTAGGAGAGAGGAAATAAGAGAAATTTGGATGGGATGATAATATATGTAATAAGTAGGAGAGAGAGAGAATAAAGAGGAAAGAGAGAGAGACGAAGGAAGTGTGAGGAATACAACAATGAAGGTAAAGGAAAGAGATCGAAAAAAAATCAGAAGAGGAGAGAAGGGTTCCTTTTGACGTAAGAAAATAATGTGCTGTAATAATACCAAAAGGCGAAGCAAAGACCTTGTTACCTTGAAAAAGATTTTTGAATATTATGTAAGAGTTAGGAATGCTATGAAGAAGAGGGTAGAACCTCTGAGAAGGGTTGTAGTATAAAAGGTATAAAATTTGGAGCTGCTATGGAATAGGTCAGACGGAAAAAATCATCCCTGCAATGATGTATAGTAATATGTGAAAAGGCATCTCCACTAGATTTATGTATGAACCACTAGTTCAGTTATCCAACCAACAACACTCTGAACACTACTGATGTTTGCATTATTATAAAGTACAACATGAGCAACATGAACTTCAAATTTACAAGATCTGATGATTCTAATAATTGTAAACAAAGTGAGTCTGATACAACTCAATCGATATTTCTCCCTATCCATCTTTCTATGTGTGTCTGTAACGCAATAAAGTTGTGATAAACTATGTTCTGAAATCTATATGCTTTTGATATTTATTTAATGTAATATGATGGTTACTATAAAAACTTCCATAATTTTGGAAGTATGTGCAACAATGAGTACCAGAACCAACAAAACTCAACCATGAGGAAGGGGTTGAAGGGGTTGGTAGGTTTGGGTAAAAGCAAGGTGAAAAAAGATAAAAAAAAGAAGACTATAACTGAGTGCTTGAATAGAAAAATTTACTTCTAGTTTTATAGTAGAGATACAAAAGTATCAATTTATGAAACTTTATATCGCCCGCATCTAAGGTTTCAATTTAAAGTGTTTTAATTTCGTATAATTATCTAACTTCATTATTAATTTAGGGTACTATGAGTACTTACCTCCGTCTGCCTTCAGAAGATCTACCAAATCTTCCAGCAACCGATAGCTACTGTCAGATACATCTGATGGAAATCGAGATCTGAAAAAAGAGAAAGGTTACATGTAAATCAGTATCAGGATATCCAAAAAAATTCATTTTAAATTGTAGTGGTTAGAGAGTACAATTGATTTTTAGCAGGTCTAAGTTCTCATCAATTTGTTTGTTATGTTGTATCGATTGGGCTGTTACTGAGCTGTTAAATACATAGAAAGAGATACACCCTAGTTCAATACATCCCGTACCTAATAACTGTCTAGATCGTGACTACCATGACAATTTCAGTCTACAAGCGTTCACTGAAGTTTAGTTCTGTTTTTATTGATACGCAGTAACATTCGGAGAAATGTACGAAGCAATACTACCTACTTTTATTGCAGACCAAAATGTCAAAATATTATTTTTCCTTCTAATCCACCTCCGCTTTCTGGTGTCTTATTACTTCCTTTCCTTGCATCCCCCTCACTGTTTGTCCTCTAAGTTTTCTCTGAATGTCTTTCGCTCGCCCCTTTTAGTGGCTCTTTTTATTTTTCAGTTCAAAGTTTAGTTTCCATATGAATAAGTAATACGTTGGCACGGCGCCCAAACTACACTTTACTACACTCTGCGTCCTACTACCCCCCCCCGCCCCCCCCCTTGTAGATTCAGCTCATAAAGAAGCTCTTATTGGAAAGATATTACAGTTGCATTTGGCCAAACATACAGGATACCCCCAATTGTTTTCCGTAACGTAACTGCATGCAATTATGCTCATTGGATCTAATCGCATGTAGTCAGATGCAATAAAGTTTTCTTTTGTATTCTCAGCTATCTCTATGGTTAGCATAAAATGGGGACAGAAAAATACTTTAATTATCAGAAACTTAGTTTTCAGAGACAAATGTAAAGAAAGCGATATGGTGCACCATGCATCTCCCAATTATGTAAATAGTAAAATTATGTTAATGTCTCTTTTATGATAGATCTCCTTCTTACGTATGGACGCACATTTCATATTCAATAGGCTCTTTTTTTTAAGAGAACACTTACTAATATTTTACAAAGAGAATTTTAAACTTATTACTAAACTTATAGTGTTAAAATAGATTCCTTTGATTTTTTAATAAATTGTAAAGAAAGTCGTTTCTCTTAAAGAACAGAACAGAACTTAACATAACATATTATTAAATTTTAAGCTATTCTCTTAATCTCTTTTGAATTGGCATTGATGAGCAAGTTCGATGCAGAGAGGTTCCTAATAAGTATGATATTCCTCAAGTGCATGCTTTACTCTTGCAACATGTTGTAGTGACCCTCTATTACATATCGCGTAATAAAAAATGCCATTACTCATGATAAAATATATCTCGTAGTAAAAAAACATCATCTATAATACATGGTGATGAATGATCTCCAATCTGAATAAAATTTGCTCGCACGAACTAGCATGTTTCAAAGTCATGATAAAAAACAAAATAAAGATACATCAAATAACACATAGCAAGAAGTCCCTAGATAAAAAGCGACAGTGTAAGGGTGTGATACGGTGATGCATATTATGAATGTTTATTGCACTTTTTCCTCGCCGCCATGGGGACATAAAAGAATGGGATGTAAGGTGAGAGGAGAAATTAGATGGGGCTCCGCCGGGAAATCATGGCAACGGTGACTTGGGTTAGTTAGTTAAGGTAAACCCTCTTAAGTGAGGTTTTGTCGAGAGTTGGCCTTGTTGATTGATTGTATATAAACGAAAGATGATGATTATGATTGAATTAACCTCAGTAGCTCGATTAAAAGGACGGATTTGTAACCAGAGGTCGGTTCGTGTCCCAAGTTTAGCAAAGTTTTAGTAAAGCGAGCTTGAGTAATTATGACATCGTGATTAACAAATAATTAAGTTAATGATTGCATCATCAACATACATGTAGTTGTAGAAAATTAGCTTATAATTACCATGAAGGTAATTTTCAGAGATAACTGTATCAAAACGAAATCACAAACTAATTATTTAAAATACATAGATTTATTTATTCTAACTTATAGTTTTGAGACCTACATTGTTCATTGTTTATTAAAAAATTAATTTTAAGTAAAAAAAAATTTAAACAGATATGTACAATTATAGTGTTAACAATAGTTATCTTTGATATTTTACATAAATGTACTACCTAAAATGTTTCAGTCTCTCTAAAAATGATCTATGTAAATAAGCATAACATATATTTTCAACTCTTGTTTCATTACTGGTGAAACTTGTTATTTGATACGAGCAATCTTCAAACTAAAAGTCATTATGGAAATCTGTTTTATACGAAATTTTGTACTATGTACATATTGAATTCCGTAATTCAAAAAAGACATCATCTTTATTATGGAAATGTATTGTTTTTCATAGATTTTAATCTGGATAAAAACAAATTTAATCAAACAATCACTGCTATCCTTTCATATAAAACACGTTTGTATAAATTTTCGTTCATGCAAGACGCATAGATCGAATTGATGGGTGTGTTGGCAGTAATCTGAGAATTGGTGTCTTTGTGTGTGGACAGGAATCTCAAGACGGTTAAGAGTAGAGCTTGAATTTGGTAATCGAAAATCAATTTTATACACCAACGTACCACAAAATTGGTGAATTGACCAAATGCGGCGCGAGGCCGCAATATTGCCCGAAGGGCGCTTCTATGAATTGATTAAAATACAAAAAAGTTGCTAAGACAACATTTTCTTAAATTAAAAAATTAATGAGGTCCTTCATATCATTGTTTATTATCTTAATTTTTGGACTCGAAATTAGTATTGCCGATTTCTAATATTAAAATTATTATCATCTAAGGATGTAAACAAATCCAATGATTTGAGTGTGAATTACGAATGATGTTCAGTCCTAGTCACAGCCGAGTTAATTCATTAAATGTTGATGTTTAACAATTTTGTATAATGTATTATAATAAATTTTTGTACTATAACAATATTCAAGTGCGTGTGGATTTATTAACAAATTGTTCGATATGTAAAAAGCATATCAGATAAGTATTATTTAATGCACGTCTTTCACCAAATTATAAGAATGGTTCTTTTGGAACCTTACATTAAATATTTTGCTATCGTTAGACAAAAAATTAACTGAAAGTCATTTTTGATTTTAAAGTTTACTCTGAAATGTTGTTTTTGCATGTACAATTATGTACATAGAACCAGACATATTTTAGGACACATTTGATCAAATTATGTGCACTGGTAGTCAAGTGGTTAACGCGCTAGTCTGGTAATCCAGGTAGCGTAGGAATCCGTTGGTTCGAATCCCACCCAGTGCACGAATTTTTCCTCATTAATTTGAGTTTGTGACCACATAATAATAAGACTCTGAGGGTTAGGTGGTAGAAAATGCTTTGAGCATTAACCTCGTTTGGTGGTTACCTTTCCACTAAAGAGTATTATTAGTATTATATTATATCTTAATATATAAATGCAAAGACATCATGACACTGACTGATATCGCTCTACAGCCCAAACCGTAATCTAGGAAGCTGAAATTTGGTAGTAGCTTTGTCTTATAGTCTAATGTCAATAAGACGGGATTTTTCGAAATCCCATTACAACACCTGCCATTGGCGAAAAGGATTTTTGCTTTCACGGCATGCCTGGCCGCAAAGCTGGCGACATCCGCTAGTATTAAAAAATACTTTTGATTTAACACAATGCAGAGAGACATTTTGTTTTTTTAACGAGATGTAGCCAAAGAACGTTTTTCCCACAATACATGTCCTGAAGAAACCATGGCCTTTTATTTAATAGCGAATTTCAATTAATTTATGAGCAATGAGATGAGAGATTCCGATATTTCGGATGCCTCAATTTTGGGCACTTTCCGATAGTTATTTTTAATGATTATTTTCTTATTTTACAGGGAGTTTTCATTTATATAATAATATAGTGTTAATCACTTTCGTGATGTCACAACTCTCGCTTTACTAAACATTAAATTTGCTGAACTTCCCATTTGAACTACTAGGGAGTCCAGGTTAAAAGTCCGTCGCCTTATCAATCAGGATACTGGGGTCGGTTTTTTATCGGTAGGTATTATTTATAATGGGGGGCGATAAACAAGGAGTAGCAGTCTGGCTGGTGTACTATAAACAGGGAGTAAACCAGTTGTCTGGCTGGGGGACTATAAACAGGGAGTAGACCAGCAGTCTGGCTGGGGGACTATAAACAGGGAGTAGACCAGCATTAGCTTGGTTCAGGGGGCCCTTGTCAATTATTAGCCTGCTTGTAAAGACAGTGGTAGAAGTGCTGAGTCATTCCTCCACTGTCTAGCTACCATCGTTCACGATGACGCCAACCTATGATGATGATTTTTTATAATGTTATGTGCCACCATTTCATAAATTTATCATGATGTATTATTCTTTTTTGATGTTCCTCTTCTCTCTAAAGCACACACTCTCCTGTCAGACTCAACAAAGGACCATTATAAATTTGATTTCGGTAGAACGTCATACGTTATTAATTCCCCGGGAAGGATGACCGTCCTGACCGACATCACAACCGTCGGAAACCAGACTGACAGTCAACTGTCTCCTCCTTAGCTCACTTTTCATCTCGTCACCAGGTGAGGGGCTGAGGGGCGCACTGAAGGGGACATGTATCACATTATGAGGACCCCGCGCCACCCGTGTCTTATCAACCAAACAGGGGAAGTAGAATAACGAAAAGCCACAAATCAACCCCCCCGCCTTCGTATGCCGGATGGCGGCGTCAGAAATTTTGACATTATAATTGAATTTTTAGCATTGCCCTCATGTGACTGGAACAAATTTAACCCGTTCGTTCAACACATGGAGTTTAACCCCGATAATTCGCACACTCACTATATAATTATGTACTGGTAAAGTTAATACATTACGTCTTTGAGAACAGTTTAAGGGTTAGCATGACCATTTGGGGAAGCAGACACAATTTTATTTTCAAACTTTGTTTGTAAAACATATAATAATGTAGGAAGTTTCAAAGGAAAATCGCACCACCTGTCCAGATGATTAGTTAACCTAGTGTTACTTTGGGGCCTCCGCACAAAACTGGAAGTTCTGTGTCATAGTTACGCCACTGGAAAACTTCAAAGCTCCTCAGCATTAAAAGTTTCTGCAAATACTCTGAAACTTTGATTGATTGCCTTTACTTTTTTTTTTCTTTTTGTAAAGCGAACAATATTCGTCAACACTGAAGTGGGCAGGTAATATATTATTTTCTTCATATGAGTATTCACAAGGAAACTCATGATGATCAATGGTACCATGGGTCATTAAGCTCTACATAACTTATTCATTATATTTTGTTATTTTAGATTCAATAAATTCATTTCAAGCTGAGACTTTATCATGCTACCACGATTGTACCTAATAGTTATTTATACAAAATATATCTTTTGAATTGAACTCTAGAAATTCAATAAACTCAAACATCCATCTTTTATTTCTGCTGCAAGTAAAATTACAAATGAAAATAAGTAGGTACTAGATAGTTCAAAGATTGTTATTTACAAAATATATCTTTCTGTATAAAAAAATAAGTTTTGAAAAAACTTTGCAACAATAGTAAATTACAGACCATACCTAATAATATGATATAACTTACTGCTATGACAAAAGTTTTAAAATTACTAACAAATTAAGTAACCTCTCTTCATTATTTAATTAATTGTTACCAAACTTTCAAAAAACAATAAGCTACGATGTATTGTCTAAAAACTATTATGAGACAATATTAAACTAAAGGATATAATAGTTTCGAAGACTATAGTCTTCGAAACTTTAAAAATAATCTTCGAAACACCTATTTATTAAACTTTCAAATAGGTACGTACGTACTTAAAACTAATATATTTTAGACCGAAGACGTTCACTTTCCTTAACTGCAGGAGTATTATTTATGAGGACTAACCGCGTTGTTTTTGTTCTTTTTGATGATGTCACTAATGCTGGGAATGAACATAAAATGACCTAAACAAATCTCCACTTTTCTTATCCTACAAAATCAACTGGTCTGTGTGTATAATGAGAGAAATAATGAGAAATTAAAATGTTTCGACCTACAAAAATTATTTCTAATAAAATATATAATTTTTTACATAATAATATGTTGAAGGGACAGACTTAACTAAAGCATGCATGACTCATTCATTTTTTTGAAAACTAAAAAAATCGGCTTTTTCGCGAGAATAAATACTCAGATATCGAATGCCTTCTGACAATATGACAAGATCTGAGCCAATCTACAGAAAGGGTTAAGGGTTTCAGAGAGATAAACATTTTCTCTTCGGATAAACAATACTTACCAATATTTATGACAGAAAAACAAACAAAGAAAAGAGAGCATGAGTCTGTCTCACATTTAGAGAGAAAAAATTCGACGTAAAGTTTTACATTGTTTTCTGTATGCAGCAGGATAAGTTTTATCTGTTGTTCTTTATCTTCATTTCCTTTAACTTCTTCTTCTTCTTCTCATATTAAGTCTAAGTGTTGGCAGCCGACCAAAAGCTTGGTAGAAAAAAACAATACAGCGTACAATGTGCTGAATCTACTCCAGTGACATACTTTGGAAATACACACTGATGTATGTTCAATGTTTATAACAACAATAAATGGAACATATTTTGAAACTTTAGTTGAAAAATTCCGTACTTTTGTTTTTTGTTGCTGTGTCCGTGGATGGTGAAATTTTATTATGTTCTGTGTCATACATGTTCATAAACCATCTGTCGTATGCTTAGAAGTGATGTTTTGGAATACCTTTGTAGAGTGAGTGACTATGTGACTATTAGTCACTGATGTCAGAATTTAGGAATTTAAATAATAAAATACAGACATTGGGCAATGGGCATTACATTTTAGTTCATTTAGGAAATCTAATTATAACTGATTTTCTATCATCTAATTTTAGGTTGTCCAGAGTTTTCATTTCAAAATAGTTAAGAAAATTACCTAATATTCATGACTGTTTTAATATACAATATACTGACAGTACACTGATCACAATGGAAATGGTTTGCAAAAGTATAAATAATGAGTACCTAACTACCTACTGAGAACTTCAATTTAATATCACAATTCAGTAGCAAAAAATGAAAGACATAATGAGTATGGCTGTAACTAAAAGTGAAATATGACACAGTGAAGTAAATACTTTGATATTTTATTGGAGTTTTTATGATAATTATATTTATGAAACATGGAAGGTACACAGTATTCTTTTTTATGTACACACCCACGCTATAACATAGGTAATGGTGTCCTGTTTATAAATGGAATATTTAGGTAGGTACTTAGTACATACAAACTCCAGATTGAATTCAAAAAGTTCTGGATTTTCAAAATGAATAATTAATCCCAGTTTGATATGTTATGTATACAAAAGCTTCAGTTGAAGCTGGAATATAAATATTTGATATCTAATTAAGTATTTATTTTTAATGTTGATAATGTAGGTAACGGGATGAAAATAAATATGAAAATTTTACAGGGCGAAAATACGAGTCAAATTCCGTGTAATTTGAAGAATAGATATTCATCAATGAGAGCTATTCGTATGATAATTTAAAAGTGACTAATGCATATCGATAGTTTATTTTTACTCCAAAAGGTCAGTTCCTGATTGGGGCTTTCCTAATGGCTAATGGCATTCTCTGGAAAAACCACTCAGCTCCTAGAAGATGCCATGTCAACAACTACTCATTATCCATTTGAAATATTCTGAACGGTCACCAATCCACGTCATCATCATGGTAGACGTTTCTTAACATCAGTTATTTGAGGAAAACTGGGGTAGTGGTGTACGAGTATTTAAGGCACCATATTGGTTTCTTCCGACCGATGGTTTTAGAAAATTATGCAAATTTCAAGCAGATACTTCTCATACTATCATGCAGTTTATACATAATATTGGTGAACAATGCAGTTTTTTTATTAACATTTTGTTATATAAATATACAAAATGTTAATAATTAACTAGTACAGGATAGTTTAAAATATTTTTACAGTATTATAGGCAACTTGCATAGTCAGCTTGTTTTCCTGTACCTGAAACTTCCCCAACAAAAATAGAAACATAATAGATGGATCTTCTACTCTAGGGAAGGGTGAACTGGTATAGACTGAACCTGTCTGAAATTACTGTTTATTTTATCTCAGAAATAAATGAGAAATCCTCTCCTGTGTACATCACTTTGCTGGAAACACCTCTCACCTTCGAAACTTTCTCAAAGCTCAATTTCACGGCCCACACGGAAACTTTTTGAATTATTCAAACTTTTGACGGGGACTGACTTTTGCTTATTTCCTCTCTCATCCAAACTACACTCTTTGCTCTTATCTGCAACAATACCCTTAGTAATATTTTGCAAACTTTCTCTTTCATATATGTTGTTGACTCCTAGCGTTCACGTTCACTTTTTTCAAAACAATTTGGATCAAGGAATTTTTAATGCTTCATAATTTTCGGTCTAACTTTTGAGCGGAGATAAAATATTTGCGAAATAATTTTCAGAGAAATTCAAAAATAATTTTAATTACTTACATTCCGTAAAACACTGAAATGAGTAGGGAACAACAAATTTTCTGAGGGGTGCACTGATGCAGAAATTAATAATAGCTTTTGTGAATCCTTCCTTTGTCGTTTTCATGAATCCATTCCATGTGAAGAAACGTAATTTGTCCGTAACTGTTCCGGCCATGGTTTCGACAGAGTAGCAATATGGCTGTAACACCAGTAAGAATCCAGCTATAGTCCACCTTCAGACTAGGTAGGTACACAGCCACCAACCGACTGCGCCACTAATAATATCCATAACCTTTAGACTTCTGTCTCAAGACAGGACGTCCCTTACAGGCTATAGAAAACATATAAAACTTTATTTTACTACACAGTTTGCTCGTTTGAGATAACTTTCAACCGATATTAAATTTTATCGGCAAGACGATGCAGAAATAAGGTTGATAAAGATCTCAGTTCCTCTCTCCTTCCTCCTGTATTCCCACTTCTTTTCATCCCTCCTTTCTTGCGGGTCTCTTTCAAAGAAGAAGTATCCTCAATGTCCTGTTATATCTCCTCTTCGTCCTTTTCTTTTCTTCACACACTCTTCTCTCTCCACTGTCAAGATCCGCCCTCTTCCATCCCTAACAGTTTCCATTTCCACTTGAATAATGTATTTGGACTGTAAATAATGTATCAGCATTAAACATCCCTCAGGAATATTTTCAGTAACATCTTATCATACAGGGAAAGTTGTAACACAAGTCCAAAGGATAAATGTTGAAACGATTAACGAGGCACAAAGAGAGAGTGCTAAATTTCCTTTGACAATTAAGTAGGTACCGCTTTGTGTACATATTTTTTGCTATTCTAAAAAACAAATTAATCTTAAGATAATACAATATAATTTCATACAAAATTTTAATTATTCATTAGCAAGCACGTATACTGTCGTCACAATATGTATAATTATAATAACCCCATACTCGTGATAAAGGAACAAATACCTGTCAATTTACAGAGGTAAAGGTAATGTGTGGACACCCAAATCAAGACAAGAGTTTATCCCTCCTAATTGCTCGGAATCGAAACAGCTCATTAACCTCACTCAATGTGGATTGGGCCGCCGATTGAGGAGAATTTGTCGACACTCACCTAAGGTTAGCTGATACTCATCAATATTCATTATTGTCCTCAAGCAAGTCATTATTGTCCTCAGCGAAGTGAAAACTCGATGAACTTACCAAAGAATATTTTCATCTGAAGTTAAGATCATGCTTAATTTTACTCATTGTTATATTTTCAAAACACCCTAAACTTTTACTTTTTATCCTTTGCGTTAAGATACTTTGGTCTTCCTCATGCTAAATTCAAAGGCATTCCGCTCACTGATATCAGTTTCCAGTGATAATATTGTTTTTTAGACGAGATTACCAGAAACCATGGGAGTGGAAATATTCGAGGCTTAGTATGGTCAGCAGTCTTTGGTAAAATGAGAACAAAGGGATACAGGGTTGTTCTTTTGAACACATTTCCAATGACAGTTTATATTTTTTTTTACTGTTTCCTCAATTTTACTGTTTATATTTTAAAAGAAAATCTAGAGTTTTTCAGTTTTTCACTAGATTATGTTATAAATAGATTCCAAATTATATGTAAACAATCTACAAAATATGTAGTTTTGCTTAAATAGACTATTCTGCCTACAGTCCTAACTTTTTCCATAAAAGTCATATTAATGCATTTTAACTACTATTCTTCATAATTATTAGTAAATACGGGTATGAAATCGCTGAGATTTTTTGATCTGGTGTTTGTAAGAAAGGTAACACTGAAAACTAAAAATGCAAACAAAGGTTAATTACGTTTTTGCAGATTTACTACCAGATTTAGTACCCTGGCTAGGTAATGTCCTGGTGGCGGTACAGTTTGTGTAACCACCAAAATTGGCTTAAATGACAAAATCTATAGTTTTCTTTCGCTTTGATGTTATTAAACTGAAACGTGCCATGCTGGTTGCCATTATACTTTACGACAAGAAGCAAAATGAAAGATGAAAAGGTAGAAGTAGTGAATATAAGGGAGGTGATATAAGATGCAAGCGAATTTCCAAGTATTTGAGTATCTTCTCCCTTTTTCTCTCTCTTTCTTTCTTTGCTCTTATCTTTTGCAAAGTTTGAAAAATTTTCTCCTGCAGTGGATTGAATTTCAAAGTTTTCTTTCTGAAAATTGAATCAATTTTCCAAAAGGTTTTAAAGCTTCGAAATTTTATATTAGCGACTCAGCAAAACTTTAAGAGAGGTTCCCTTTGGTTCTGCATCAACTACTCTTATCTGAATGTATTCTTCTGTCGGCTCTCCTTCCCTCTATTTGACCTACCCTCATGTTCCTCATTTCTCCTCTTCTCTATTTCCATAGCTCCCTTTCTATTTTTAATAATTTTTTGGCTTTGTTGGCCATTTTCGTCTTTTTAATTTGACATTCAAACAAGTATTTTCAACTCTTTTCAACATCAATATTTCTATCTGTACCATGTATAATTACATACCAGTACTTGGTTAAAGATCTTATAAGATTGTGATGAATACATTTCTCCATGTAGGCTTACTTTTTTGGAAAGGAGATACATTTCCCTTTCATTTCTTATAGGGTCCATTTATGGTATGTGTATCACGCTTTTTCCAAGAGGAAATGTAAGAAGAAATTTCATTATAAGTATTCAGGTCATGATTTTGTATTATTTGCTGACCTTTGGATTATTTTACTCTCTCTCTGTCTCTCCCTAAATTTCCTAACTCTCTTTGCTCTTTCTATTTCCCTCTCACACGCAGACGCAGTTATTACCCACGTACGAGTATTATCAGGTTGAAGCCATTGTCAGGAACATCATTTGACGTAAATAATTATGATCCTGGAAAGCAAATTTGTTTGATAACAGTAGAAATCCTTTACATAGAAATTGCCTTATGGTTTACGTAAAGAAGTAACGTGATATTTTTTTTTCTTTTTTTAACCAAGTATTTTTTGTATTCAGTGAAGAAAATGTTAGGCACGATCTCAAAGAAAATTTCATTCAGAGGCTTTTTCGTCCAAAAATCCTACCAGCTTACATTTCGAAAAAAATGACCGTTGCTATACTTTTTATAATAATAATATCGCCTTTTTTATACTGCCCGATAAGGACTATTAAAGTCCCATTATTCCAGCAGTAAGCCCAAGACATATTATTATGTGGTAAAAATCCCAAATGGGAGGATAACTTGTCATGTCCCGGCTGGATTTCAAACCCACGACCTCTGGAACTTCTGGATTCACAGAGTGCCGGCTTTACCACTGAGCTACCGGGACAGACTTCTATACCTTTTTGTAGGTAAACTACAGGTAGTTTCTTCTAATTCAGAAGACACTCTTTTGTTTTTTAAAATTTGGCTTTGTCAATCCATTTCTTCTCCTCTTTCTCACTTTCCTTCTACTTTGCTCTCAAATATTTGTGGGGAAAAATTCCATCTGATCCACGTATAAAACATACCCTGCTTATCTTGCTTTCCGGTGTTTTATTGATGTTAGCACATTTGTTTTAGTTGTCTCCTTTATCCTCAGTACTTTTACATTTGTTACCATAACCCGCCAACTCAAATGCTTTATTCACAGTCCAATATTCACGTATACATAAAAATAGGTTTAAATTAAAAAATATTATGTCTGCCATACTCTGAGTTTTGTTCAAAGTTTTCTTTTTGAAGGTTATAGAAAGTAAAAGTAGTTTTTGAATTTGTAACGTCAATTTTTCCTAATAGTAAGAGGTATACATAATATAGTAGGTGGACCATGAACATACAAAGTACAGAGTCGACAAACTTCGCCTCCGACATGTTTTGATTCCTGATCTCCTGATGCGTGCAAACCGTCTGCGCTACTCATTCAAAATAGTGAAAATAGTATAGTAGATAATTAGTTAAAAAATTGTCTTCTACACAATTTTCGACTCTATCGCTGTATCTTTAGAAAATGAAGAAATTGAAATAATTAGATTCCGCAGAGTGGAACGGATGTTGTGAGTTCCTTTGTCTCTTGTTCACCAGCTTCTTTTATTTGCAGCTCTAATTTATTTCGCAGCTTTTGCAGATAACTTTTGTGAGTTTGTTTCGGTCTGAATTTAGTTACATTGTTGCTTTCATTTTCAGCGTTCATTTGTGCACTTTTCGTGTATAATTTAAAAATATGCTTCTTTCTTCTACCTAATTAGCGTTGAAATAAATTTTAAGAATAATTTTGCATTATGTTAATTAACATTATCTGATATTATTATGGAACTAGTTCATTTCCATTAGTTAAAGAAGCATTTTCCAACTAAATGATCCTATTTTCCACTTTAAAAATGGCTTTTTAAGAGTGTAGGTACCCAATAAAAAAAAAAGATAGAAGTTTATATATTTGTAAGTTTATTACCAGTATCTTTCTGTCCGTGTGTATATTTTTTTTTTTTCGTAAAATAATCAGGGATACCTAGTAAAATGTATTATTATAACTTTGAAATTGTCCCTCCGTCAATCTTCATTCTCATGACATTTTTAACTATCTATCTTTCTCTCGATCCTTGTCATTCTCCTATTATTTTGTCTCATTCTCATGACTTATTTATCATTTTCACTTTTTCTTTTCTCTACCTATCTCTTTCACGCCATTCTTCTTTTGTACCTTCTAGTTCTCATGACATTGTTAGCACTTCTATATTTCTTTCCCACTCTCTCCTCCGATTCCGTATCTCTACACTGAAATCGAATTAAACTGTCAATTTTATAGAATGAGTGGGTATTGTTTGAAAAGTAAACAATATTTGACATATTGAATATTTATAGAATAAAAACAGCGCGAGAAATAGGAGAACAGACAAGTGTTATAGATATTAGTGAGAGAGAATAAGGGAAATATGAGAGAAGGGAGAGAGGGAGAGAAGGAGAGAAAAAAAGGACATACGAAGAAAGAGAGATAGAGAGAGAAAGATAAAAAGGACCTAAAGTAGAGACAAAGAGAAAAAGATTAATAACTTCAAGTAGAAATAGAGAGGAAAAGATAAATAAATAGGACCTCTAAAGTATAAAAAGATAAATAGGACCTAAAGTAGGAACAAAGAGAGCTTCATGCATGTAAAAAAGAGGAGATAATATAATATGAGAGATATAGAGAGAATATTAGAGATGTATACTAAACTTGCATAGGGAGGGGAAGGCATGGGGGGAGAGAGCCTCACGCGTCAGTAAGGGATGAAATTTTTCAGGGATAAAATTTTGATATTTCCTCCCATTTTTACACAATAATTTTCATATTCATTCCCCGTACCAAGAGACAATTCAATAATGATTTATAGAAATAATAACAATAATACTCTATGTAAAAAAATATCGCTATGCGAGTACATTTTTATTTCAACAAAATCAGGATAAAACATTTTTGTTGCGAAGCGTTTAGATTAACGAGTCAAATGAAATTTAGACGCTAAAACGTGTTGAGGTCAAGCAGGGTGAGAGTTATGTGGGACATTTGATTTTTTTCTTCATAATTATAATATATATATTTTTTATCGAACGATTTGACTTACTTGACTTATATCCTCTGATCCCTAGGTGGGACGTAGGGCCTCAACAAAGGATCTCCATCTGACACGGTTTTGGGCCAAGCCTTTGACCTCCCCCCAGGATTTTCCAGCCTCCGCGATCTCCTTCTCCACCGTCCTCCTCCAGGTTATCCTCGGTCTGCCTATTCCACGTCTCCCTGCGGATTCCAGTCCAAGGCCTCCTTGCTGATGGCGTTTCTCCTTCTCAAGGTGTGCCCTATCCATCCATATTTCCTGCCCCTGATGACGCCTTCAACTGGTTCTTCGTTGGTTCTTCTCCACAGTTCTATGTTCGTTATTCTTTCCGGCCATCTAATGTTCAGGATTCTTCTCAGACAGGAATTTACGAAGGTTTGCAGACGTTTGGTAAGTGTTTTGGTCACTTTCCAGGTTTGGCAGCCGTAGAACAGAACAGACTTAACATTCGTTTGGAATATCCTAAGCTTGGTCTTTCTTCTCAGGTGTGAGGATTTCCAAATAGGGTTTAGTTGAATGAAGGCTCTCCTTGCTTTTAAAATTCTTTGTTTTACATCTTCATCGGCCCCTCCGCTTGTTGTTATTGTGCTGCCCAAGTACTGGAAGGATTCCACCCTCTCAATGACTCCTCCATCAAGTACTATGTCCTCGTATCGAACGATTTACCAAACATTATTGGGGTGAGTCCATAAGTGGATAGGGATTTTAATCATTAAATACATAATATACATTAAAAATGGAGAGAAAAATAGTCGATACTGCGCCACGTATTTTTTACTTAGTTTTATGTCTTTATTAGTAGCAACAAAATATTGCTCTCACTAATTATTGACCATGCTAAAAAATAAGGACTTAGTGAGAGCAATATTTTTTTGTATGCATTCTAACGACTTTTGATCAAATCTAGAAATTTTGCCTCTTTCAGTAAGGTGTGTAATTGTGTATAATACCAGAGTATTTACTCGAAATTCTGAAATCTGTAATAATATTTATGTATGTACATTTGCACAAAGTACCCATTAAAAAAAAATAGTCAGTTCAGTAATTGTTGGTGTTTTACATGGTAAAGATGTAACTCAAAATACCCACCTAAAATTAATCATGTTTAGCCTTGTCTGCTATAGTCTCCAAGGGTGACATAAGAAAGTTATATCTTTACACATTGTGTACCTACGTATTAAGAATAAATCTCTGTGCCACAAATAGCAGCTTTCAACGACATCCGCTTTGCCGCGTCCATTTCTCTCTCGGGGAAACATCTTTGTTTCTTTCCTAGATATACATTTTCTTCTCCCCCATCCCTTGTTTGTCCTGATATCCTTTTAATATTCACAAAATAGTTCCCTACGCGTCACCTGGTTCGAGCATAATGTCGAAAACAATCAACTTCCTCAGATTAGGTTGTAACAGCTTGAAGATTTCTTAATAGAAATTGTAAGAAAACAGCTCAGGGAGCTTATGAAAACTCCTGTATTGCTTCTCACAGACTGAGATGAATTTATATGGCCAAAGAGTTCGAGATGAATTTGTTTCCAAGAATAGAAGGATGGGCCGATCTGCATGAAGTCAGGGCTTGAAACACTTGGATCGTGGGCAGAAAAAACAAAAAGTTTTGTTACCAGATTTGGGTACAGTTGTAAACAAATTACTGTGGAAAAGAAGGCTCTCTCGACTCTCATATTTACCGCAAAAAATGTTACTTTTAATCAATAGAGAACATTGCTCAAGCATTCTGACAACTTTACCCACTGGATTACAAATGACACAAATCTACTACTTGTAATAAATAAATAAAGATATCAGTTTATAGAATTGTGAAAGATGTAATACCTACTAAACATTTTATGAGAAAATCCATTAAAGTATTCTCAGGATGTTTAAAGCTCGAGTTTTAAGCTCATAATTGGAGCATTCGTAATTACGTATGGCCACAAGTATAGGCTAACTTCTTAGAAGGAAACATAATTATCTAGCCTATGTTAACTTTTCGGAAATGTATCACATTGAGAATTATTCCTGTGTAAATAAAATGATCATAGAGTTTCATGAAATTTCATGCACGTGCCTGATTAAAGTACTCAGATAGCGTAGAAAACAATCATATTCTTCAGAAAGATATTTTACAAAGATGTAATGCTCAAGCATGATGAACAATGAGCATTTAGGAACACATGTACAAAAGACAATGAATGAGCAGCTCCTATAGACAATATGAATGATGAATGCTACTAAGTACGCAGGAGATAAAACAGGTGCAAGCAATGCTGATGATGATATCATTTGAAACACAGGCAATATTAATACGCCTCCTAGATGCTACATATGTTGCCACCCGAAACAATAATGTCTTAGAAGGGAGGAGAAGCTTTTGTCTCTTCAAAACATAATCTGTGAAGATGAGCACATAGGTATGCATTTTGTTATTTCTAAGGAACGTTCAAGTATGAAATAAACCAAAATTTTGCCAAGGGGAGTATAAAAACAAGGGTGTGACCATTAGCTTGGGTGGGAGACCAAAATAAGAGAGCAGACGATTTGTCTATAACTTGGTAAAACCAAATAATATCTTAGCGTTTACTTACTTGCAAGCAGTTCTGATAACATGCATTGGTGGTACTTATAACCTTCATAAAAACTATGAAATGCCAGGAAGTTCAATATCTACCATCGATGTAGGTATTACTGTGGATAAACCTATTTAACAACCCAATGCAAATAAAATAATTCGTACAAATCTTATGCGCAGTTGTAATGAGGTTGTATCAAATTACAGGTAACAAATCCCCATTACAGGTATCCGGCCTTTGTGCACACTATTCCTAGCAAATCCTTTGTTTATTCATCGGTACAACATTTACTGAAGCGCTTACAACCCACTCTATCCTTCTTTTCCACCCAACCTAAAGCTTATTTATGAGCGGGAATTAATGGCTTTCTGCAAACACATGAGGATCATTATGTTGGATATGTATCGTCGTCCTGGCCTATCTGAGAGACCTAACCTGTTGATATAGAGGAGATAAATAAATATTGATTTAACAGACTTCAAGATGGTGTAGGATTATACTGAAATTTAGTTTAATTATTAGAAATGTGCAATATTCGATTCATATTTGCAACGAAAGTTCCAAAAACAAGAAATTCTGCTTTTGTAAACGTGATAATCTATTATTGTAAACAAGAGAAGATTCTATTTTATTGTGTTTCTTTTTCTCAAGGTGGGGTACATATACTATATACTAGTAGTGTTAATGTTAACTTTAAAGTAAGGTTCTTCCAATACAGGTGTCTTGGATTCTTGGGATTCATTTTGGGATTTTACAGAACTTACAATCGGCTAATTAGTAGGTCTATTGTATAACAGAGAAACAATTAAAATTTAGTTTGAAGAACTGTTGCAAGTTCACATATAGAATTGTACATAGATATGCACAAACTTACTATACATACATAGGTATATCCTTAGAAGTGATAATAACATAAAATTACTGGTGCAGGCATTATCACCAGTAAGTATTTGTTATCATCGTGTTTTAACATAGTACAATTGGTTGTAATCGACAATCAATATAGCACAAGTGACTAACGGACTATATTATTTTATGAGTCATAGTTATTATAATATATCGCATTCCCTATTTGCTCAATCTGGTTCGAATCGAAAAAAATTCTCTATTTTTTGCAATTGTATGGACTCATAAATCAAAGCTTTTTGTAACCACTGCATTTTGCAATATTTTTACTTCTATTTACTTATAAAAGAAAAAAGTTATTGTTTGTTTGTCACTTTTTAAATAAAATAGAAGTCTGAATAAAAATTATCCTGCCGAAATTCAACGCTTCCTGATGCCTTAAAAGTTTACGCACCGCAAACAATTCATGAATTTTTACTTTTTTTTGGATATGCTCAATAATTATAATTAAATTGAACGATTAGAAAATATTTTATACTAATTATACTAATAGAAATAAAATTCTAGCATAAAATTGTCGTTTTGGTGATCTTTCACTCATATTACTCATTTTGAGTATCAATTTCGGACATTTTCCGAAATATGGTGCAAATTTTATATCTCGTTAAGAATAAGTGATATCAAACTTTTCAATGACAAATACTTTATAAATAGTATATGTATGGAAAATTACACAGTACATATTTAAAAAATAAAATTTCGACATCTTTGAAAATTTACCTGAAAATCACGGGTTATTCTTTATTTTTTTTGGAAATTTCTGATAAGAACAACAGTAAAGAAAAAAAATCCCCAATTGTAATAGAAAGTCTTGTGATGTTCACATCGTTTCATTCAGTAGATTTGCAGATGCTTTTACCATTTGATTACATAATTAAATGTGATTCTATATTTTCGATTCACAATTTAATGTGTCTGGAGTAAAAAAACAGCTCTGTTAACAATTTTTCAACCTGCTGTGCAAATTTCAATCGATAGCGTATATGTACAAATGGAATGTCAGAAAGTGGTAGGGATTCCAGTATAAATGTGACTGAACAGATTAAAAAAAAATCAATTCCAAATTTCAAGCCAGCATCCGTAAACTCAGTTCTACATGATCGTAACATTACTCATGGCGAGCTACAAGAATTTTTTTGGTCTGGGTAAGTTGGATTAGTCTTATTTCACTAAGTTTCGAACTAATATTAAGTCATACCAAAGCAATTTTCTGTTATTTTTGGTATAATATTTAGAATTTCAAGTAGAGTGTAATAAAAGTAGTAATTGATTTTGTTCAAAGGAAGATGCGTCTGTACAGAATGAACTGATATTCTAGGTTTCTACCATGGAAAATAAGATTTGAGAAACTATAGGTATTGTAGTAATTGTCTTCTTGAAAAAATTTAACTCAATACTATAATAATTCATATTAAAGTGATAATTACATTAGCAGCTTTATCAATCTGTTAAGATGTAGCCTCTTTAATTTTTAGTCAAATCATGATAAGTATGTTATTCTGGCAGATTTCCAATTTTTATCTATCTTCTGCCCTATGAATCCAATTTTTGCCAACTATCTTTTTAATGTCCCAAAAATCTGCTGGACGTCCTCTTGGTCTTTTATATTCTCTGGGACTCCATTTAAAACATCTTTTGTCCATCTATTATCACATGTTCTTGCAATACGACCTGCTATATTTTCTTTGCAGTGTGCGTGGCAGTGTTCGTAGTATGTGCAGATGCTCTGCCTCCAATCAGCCCTGGTGCGGTTAGCAAATGTAAGTTATATTGAAAGTAAAAATAAGAACAGTGCCTACTTATCTTTTTAAGAAGTAACAGTAGAATTTATGGACCACTTGATTGTTAAAAGAAATTGGCGAAGGGTTTCCGGCCGCTCCAAAACCGCTTCCGACCGCTTCGAAAATAGTATTAACATGACAAACATTTTGACATTGAAAAAACCCTAAACATGCTCATCACGAACACACACATATTCATAGTTACGTACTCCGCCTAGGAGAGAGAAACAAATGTTATATTTATTATAAGAAATATATAACAAAGATGCTGTCAGCATTTTTGCTGATTGCTAGTACACAGCATATCCATCAGTTAATACATTTTTTTTTCTTCCTAGAAACAATTTTTTTTTCTTCATTTTTTTTTTTTTTCTGTTTTTTTTTTGCTTCTTTATTTTCATGCTCCGTGATCAGTTAGATCAGCACATTATTGGACACTCGTACATACATACCTACTACTTAGGTATTTATTACACTGAAATTTGAAAATCGAAATTTCAACTCGAGATTTTTTTTATGATTAGCTAGCTATTCTACTTAATATACGTAATATCAGTAATAGCTATCTTTTTTACTTTCCTTATCCTAAATTTCTGTAGGGCGTTCTTCACACCTCTGCCGAGTTGTTTGATTCTAATATCTAAAAGTAAAAAAAAAACTTATAAGATTGATCAAACATGTATAGAAATACGGAAATTATTTGCCATTAAGTCTGAAACATGTACTGTTTGCTTCACAGCTGTGCTCGGAGACAACGAAGTAGGCCTGATTTGCAACATCACCTGCACAGACCTGTGCGCCACAGCGGGGGCGGCGGATAGCACTTGTCAGGAGGTTGCCAAAGCCGCCGGCAACACCGCCGACGCGACCTGTGCAGCTACCGGCGTGTGTAAGTTCACAGTGAACAATCCTCAGCAGCACCCGACTCAGCCCGGCACGGCATACGTCACAAAGGGACAAGTGACCGATTACGCCGTCATCTTTCCCTGTGCTTCGAATGGCTTGGTTATTTCGGTGCCCAATTCTGAACTTAACGCCAATCCATCTCCTGGTGGTCAGCCCGGTGGTCAACCAGCAAACAATCCTGCACCTACTGTTCCCACCCCGGCCAATAATACTGGATCCGAGAATACCACTGGATCCGAGAATACCACCACCACCTGCCTACCCACCACGGGTAAATAACGAGGTCGCCGCTGTAACATGCGAATGTTTTTGTCCCGCTGAGGATTACCGATAAAATCTTAGCTTAGGGACCTTGCGTTTTTGCAACAAATAATAAAATTGCATTCTGTATCAATATTAACAGATTTATTATTTTACCTTACCAAAGATCACAGTGGTTACGCCCCGTCAAGTTTAGTGTGTCAATGGCCTTGTAGCCAAGAAATAGATAACACATTTATAATGCCCGTCTTCTCAAAGAGGGGATTCATGATAAAAAAATGACATTTAATAAAATTATATCCTCTATTGCCAGAGAGATTCCTGTCTTTTGCCTTTTCTTTTATCCCTTACGCAAATATTAATTTCCTTTCATAAAAGGGACAACCTTCCCCTCCAAAAAACTCTCTTGGAAGACAGCACAGTTTTGTCTCTATTATTATGATTTATGAAAAAATAAAAGGCTTCCCAAAAGCTCTTCGAACATACTTTTGCAGAAACATAAATTTTCCTTTTATCAGAAGTCCTTAATCCTAATGCTCTGCTACCAAAAGCTTTTTGGGTTCTAATACAATATTGAATTTTAGAAAGGTTTAGTCATACCGAGGCCAAAGGGCAAAGCGTGAGGTAACATTGAGGATTTCGGGGTTTTATCGGATTATGATTTGATTTGTGAGTAAATAATGCTTTATTTTTGTAAATTCTTGCTGCCATGTATGAAAATAGCTTGAGGGTAATTTTGATGACCTTAGAAAATGAAGAATACCTGGATTTACCTCGTATTATCTACCTGAATCCGGGCATTTAGGATCGTGAAGGAAAATAAAATTACTACCTCTGAGATCCATACAGAAACTTTTCCATTTATTGTGCGATCTCTTTTGGTATAAAAGTTATCTTATTTACGTATGTTAATCACTTTCGTGATATCACTACTCGGTCTCTTTTGGTAGAGATTTTTTCTATTTTTTTCAAAAGGCACTAAAGACAGATTAATCTGAAGACAGATTAGTAAGGAGGTAAAAGAGTAAAAGTTATATTAGGTATAACAACCCACTATAATATTCTAAAGTAGACGTAGGTACCACCACAAAACCAGACTTTGGAAAAATCTTTCATGAACAAGGAGCAATATTAGAACCCATACAAATACATTTTGTAAACTACTGCAGAGAGTGCAAAGCATTAGAGGTAAATAAGTCTTCTATTGTTTTTGTATAGTGAAAATAATAATTTTGAATACTTACAAGTATTTTTGAAACTTGGAGTATGTGCTGTCATCAGCGACAAGGCGATTGATGGCTTCCAAAATTGATTCGTTCTGCAACAAAGATAAATGGAAGAAATGGTTGGTTTGAGTGATTTGATACCTTTTCCATTCAACATAAGATTATGCATACATCATTATCGGCTGCCTTCGCAGGCTACCACAACGAAAGCTAAACTTCCTTTGGAGACGGCGTAGGAAGAAGATTTTTTTTTTTGTGGATCGAAAGAAGATTAAAGTGACGCAGTCGATTTTCTCGGCCACTGTTGTATCTACAGAAATTCTGAGATTCTATTCCGAGATTAATATTTCCATGCTCGAAGGAAGAAAATTAAGTGGTATTGACCTTTGAGAGTCTTTCCAAGGTTACCTTTCTGTCAAAGAATATGCAAAGAATAGGTTAACCAAAAAAAAAGGTTGAACTTCAAATATCCCAGCAGGGATAACCTTGCCAGATTTGCGAAGGTGAACAAGTAAAAAATGTCCTCAGAAAACAATCTCAGAATATAATTTCTGTATTATAGCCAACAGGGGGCGAAAAATCGACTGGGTTTCTTAAAATTACTTGCCTTATATATTATAATATTATGTAAGATTAAAAATACTCTTACCTACCAATTCAATCTGAATAATATTGAAAATTTTGGGGTGTTAAAATTCTTCGATGAAAGTCAGCACAAGAAATACCTTGATAATATTTGCGACTAAAGCCTGATCACTTTTTTGGCTTATGAACAACGAATATGTACCTACTAAATTGCGATTTGAATTTCCCAATTTCAGCTCATTTTGTAATAGTTTTTAAGATCCAACTTGAGATTTTACATGATAAAAAATTCTTAGAACGTATTTCTGTCTTCATTATTCCTATTTAAAACATTTTATAGCAAGAGGGGGAGTTGAAGGAGGACAATAATCAAAAACAGAGCTGAAGAGTTTTCCAGTTTTCATGTTTTATGTATGCAGGACTAGTCGTTGTTTTTGAATGTTTTTTTGGACAATTTATATATCATTGTTTGTATAACTTTGGGCAGAGAGACATCATTGTGGAGATGAGGAGTAGGAGCGACAGATGGGGGGTCTAATTAGAAAGAGAATTCAAAGAAAATGGGAAATAGACAAGGATAAACTTCAGAGGGAGTAGCAAGTAAAAAAGATCTTTCGAAGTGAATTATAATGGTCATGGAAATTTTATATTACAGAAAGTTTATTGTATGTTTATAACACGCAAAATTTTGACTGAACAAATTGCAAATGATATCATCTATCTGTCAAAATTTAGTCGACTAAGCAGTCGATAAAACAAGTCGACTAAACTTGTTGATTCACTTAAAATACATCACAAATATGGCTACCTTCTGAATTTACAGTATGTATTACATATTAAAATTGTAAATATTATTAAATGATAATGTTAGTAATAAATCTATAGTGTACATACATATGTATGTTATTGTGTTATCTTATTATTTATTTTTTCTCGTAAAATGTGAAGTAAATTAGAATCCCACAAAAAACTACCGTTAAAAAAAGGGCCAAGTTCCAGAACAGAACTATCCAAAAAGGTTTCGCCAATGAATGCAGTGATATCTTGTTTGCGGCCAAGTTATCTTGGTACTAAACTATTTCTTTTATTAAACCCCGTTTTCTGAGTTCCTCATTTGGTATGTTTTTAACTGCAAACTATCCTCTAACTTGGCCAGTGTCGCTCCTTGTGATGGTTATATTGTTATTCTGTACCTATACATATAGTCGTAATATTCCATACAACCGATGTCATAAAACTGGCCAAGTTAGAGGATATTTTGCATTTAAAAACATACCAAATGAGGAACTCAGAAAACGGGGTTTAATAAAAGAAATAGTTTAGTACCAAGATAACTTGGCCGCAAACAAGATATCACTGCATTCATTGGCGAAACCTTTTTGGATAGTTCTGTTCTGGAACTTGGCCCTTTTTTTAACGGTAGTTTTTTGTGGGATATCATTACTTTTTGTAAATGGTTCGTTTCCCAGCACGTTTCATTATTTTTATTAAAAATTTCAAGATTATTCACTTTAATATGCTCCCTAAAACGACACCGATTAACAGCAGAAATAGTGCGAAAGTGCCGGTTTTCAGATTTTTCCCTATACTCTTACAATGAACCCTAGCACCATACTAAATTTCAGCTTTGTAGGTAGTAGGGAAGTGCCTCATAATTTATATGCATATTCGAGTATACTTCCTCCCTAAAATAACACAGTTTAACAGCATGATAAGTGCGAAAGTTCCGGTTTTCAGATTTTTCTCAGTACTTTTACAATAAACCCTACCAGTATACAAAATTTCAGCTTTTTAGGTAGTAGGGAAGTGCCTCATAATTTATATACATAATATAGTATACTTCCTCCCTAAAACGACACCTTTTAACAGTTTTTAGAACTTTTTCAGATTTTTCCCTGTACTTTTACAATAAACCCTACAATCATGCAAAATTTCAGCTTGCTAGGTAGTCGGGAAGTGCCTCATAATTTTGATGATCTGTCAGTCAGTCAGTCAGTCAGTCAGTCAGTCAGTCAGTATCAAAATCGCAAATTTCAAAATTACATTCCTCTGAAAGTTATTTGCATAGAGTCTTTAAATTTACAATGTCTTTTTAATGATATTAGGACAATCTCTGTTCCAAATTTCATATCTCTATGATCAATTGAACCGAAGATATGAGGGTGTGAAAAACCGGGTGAATCGGTTCGTGTAAAGATACACTGCCGTGCTTACTGGAACTTGGCCTGGCGCACTGCCGTGCGCTCAGATTTATTTTATCTCTCCTAAAAACGACTCACCCGTGGGAGTAACTGTGTTAATTCCGGAAAAATACTACGGATTCATTCTCTTTTCCTACAGGAACAAGAAGTGTGTATGTGTCCTGCATAAGAATTTCAGGAAGACTATACTATGAAAACGGGTTCATTTGGTGTACGAATTTCTGTACAGTCAAACATGAAAGAAGTCGTTTTTCGTAAAAAAAAATTACAAAATTCAATTGAAATAATGCCATGTTTGTCAGTTTTCCTAGTAATTTTTGATGAAATCTCTCTTTTTCACCTTTAAAAGAAGCGGGGCATTGGTATTTTGAAGATTAGAATTTCCAAGAAATATGTCTCGAGAAAATCATGGTATAATTGGACGCTTCAGAATAGACGCCAGTAAATGAGTTAATTAGAACCCTACTTGAATTTCCTCGCAGTCAAAAAGACGATAATTATAAAATCTCATTAATATTTTCGGAAAACTGCCTTTCCACAGTTCAAGTAACGGCCCCGTTTAAACTTTTCTTCTTATATAGTTAATTTCTATCTTGAATCATTACCTACATTATTCAGAAACTTATTAACCACGACACATCATTTTTATAAAAATTATATTACAATACTCATAGGTAGGTACATGCATTTAGATTGCAATGTAGGCAATGATAATAATAGCACTCTTTAGTGAAAGGTTACCACCAGGTGAGGTTAATGCTCAAAGCATTTTCTACCACCTAACCGTCAGAGTCTTATTGTTATGTGGCCACAAACTCAAATTAATGAGTAAAAATTCATTCACTGGTAGGGATTCGAACCAACGGATCCTTCGCTGCCTGGATTACCACACTAGGTACATAATATATGTATAATAATAAAAAGAATAAAATATAAAGGTAGGAACTCAGAATATGAACATTAACGAGCATCCTAAATCCATAATATAATATTGAAACCTATAAGAACAAACATCTTATTGTAATAGAAAATATATTATAATGTTGTAAATTCCTACGTCCCAACTTTCTTTACAATGTTACAAAATCTTATTACTCACTATTTCTTGGTAACAAAATCCATCCAGTTCGAGTGCTAAGGGTATGAGAAAAACATAGTTCTACATTCATTGGGTCACATGGGAATTGAATTTATACTCTTTTTCAAATCCGTTTTTCTTCTCTCCTTCTACCGTCTCCCTCTAAATTTCATTCTTACAAAACTTCTACTTGAACTCTCTCATAGCTTCCATCTCCATTCTGCTACACAGCCAGCAGAAACCTCTGGCATATTCCATTGTGTCTACTGTATCATCTTTTCCTGACTCTTTACTTTACAGATGGATCCTAAAAGACCTTTCATGGTCTCAATAAAAAGGTGAGGAACTGCAGCACAGAGGTAAGTAGTTTAAGTACATGTAGGGAGGTGTGACACGAAATGAGAAAAGAGAGGCTTACATAAAAAAGTTTTGCAATTTTCGATCAGGAGTCAGCAGAAAGTAAATAAAATGTCGTCTACATTAAAGCTGAAACACAAAAGAGGCTCTTTTGACGCGTTTGTTAATGTCATATTTATATGCAAAGTTCCGAAGTTAGTATTTTGTCAATATTCACATCCAGCGGTGAATCTCCATTTTTTAAAGATCGTAAATTCTTTCCAAAAGCTTTTTGATGGTTATATTTTATTAATGTAAAACACTAAGGTTTTATTATTATGAGAAGAAAAAAAAAATTCTGTGCGTATCATGTCAATGTGCCCTACCAGTACCTAGAAAAATTCAACCTCAATATTGTTGTGTCTAGAGTATCACCAAAGCACGTTCGTTAGTTCAATAATAAAAACTGCACATACATATCTCTGAGTGACAGGCAAAATATTGTTCAAAATAGCGAATAATGGGATATAAAATAGGGTAGAGTAGAAAAAGATAAAATGAGAAGAGAGAGAGCTTAAATAGGAAATGCAGTTAACTGTGAACCAAAAGATAATATTTTATTGAATAAAAATCCGGTGTTCCTGGTGACTTCTGAAGCGCATCTAGATAGTTCCTGCTGGAGTTACAAAGAGAAGTGAGTAAAATAGTGATACTTTTCCTTACCGTTTCCATTGGAAATTTTATTAACCTACGGTAATTAGTAATTACTATTAAATTTGATAGTATCTACAGGGTGCGGCCCGGGAAGATTCTTTTTTGAGGTATCAAAAATGTAAGTATAATAGACAGAGGAAGAAGTTTTTTTTTCAAAAGAAAGATGAATCTCTGAATTTTATTTTTGTGTGAGTTTGAAGTTGAACACAATATCATGAAGATGATATGGCAGGCATTGTCAATAAAGTACTGCAGACGATTTAGAAAACTTCTGTGAACAAAATCCAAAATCTCAAATAAGATATGTGCAATTTATTAATTAATCATCTTCAGCTGATCAAGATTATTTTGTGGGGCGGTGTAAACATCTTCCTTCACAAAGCCCAATAGAATAAAACACAAGATCCGAAATCCGGTGGGAGAGTAGAACCTACATAATCAAGGGTGGTGTGGAAGAGAATGTCGAAGGCATTATCACCACCCTTGATCAGGCTTTGTTTATATTTATTTCACAACTTGTTACCATGTTCAATTGTTCATTGTATAAAAAAAAATGTAAATAAAGCTTGGTCCAATTGTTTATAAATAAATAAAATAAATAAATAAGTCAGCCAAATGAATGGGTGAGTAGAAGAACATGCTATGTCAAAAATTAGCAGAATAACATGTACTGTTCTCTTTTACTATCATCTCGTTGAATATGAAAAAAAAAAAAAAAAAAAAAATTAAAGTGAAGGAAACCTACAGCATCTATAGCATAAGAATGTAGTATTATTGCTCTCCTGAAAAGTCAATTTTTGACATAGCATGTTCTTCTACTCACCCATTCAAATATTGCTCTGAAAACGTTTAATGATCGAAAAAGTTTCTTCTTTTTTAATTGCTGGCGGACACTAAAATTAATGTAACTATAATCAGTAATTACCTATCTGTTATTATTTTAAGTGTTTTCTCAAATTTTATGTCTTGGTTTCAATTATTGTTTCTCATAAAATTGTGCCAAACCATTTACTTTTCACCCATACAACGTGAATTCATGATTGGGTGATATTCCTTTTGACTAGACGTTTTTTCTTGTCTATGACAAAAGGAAAACTCAGGCAGTTGAGTATCGTAGACGGATTTGATAAATATTCTCTTTCAACTTGACTTTTCGGTAGGACTTTAAAATGATGATCTCAGTGATTTTATTGTTTTCGGCTTTTTTCCTGTGCTCGGGGAAGGGCACTGAGGAGCCGGAGTATGTGGATATCAAAAAGGGGTAAGAGAACCTCATTTTCAATTGTGTAGTTTCTGCTATGTGTTCTACACTTAGTCCTAGAAGAATTCAGTGTAATCAAAAGTGCGTATTGTGAAATTTCATGGTAATATTTACGCAATTCTGAACCAATTTCTTGTTCATGGGTTTTTTATACACAATTTCTCAATGGTTCATTTGGATAATATTTGATACATACATACGTAGGTGAAAGGAGGACACAGCATAAAACACTTGGTAGAGGTGAGACGACTGGTAGGGGTGACCCTAGGAATGTGAGATTGTAATAATAGTTTGGGCAACATTTCGTACTAAATATATCTCTATACTATCCTTTTAGGCCTCTGCAGCACGCTGGCGTCATAAGTAGTCTAAAAGCGAAGCACAACATAACAACTCTAGCCCTAAATAGCGCAAGATTATTACCTCCCAAAAAGTACGACTGGAGAGTCAACTACAAGTGGAATGTGGTACCAGAGGCAGAGAATCAGATACCATGTGCAACTTGTTGGATATTTGCTATGCTCTGTGAGTACCAATCTTCTTTACAAGGTGAAAAAACAATATAAAGCTACGTTTTGCCGTGAGAGCGTCAAAAAATACCTTCCGTCAAAGTTAAATTCTTTCTAATTTCGCACCTATACGCTACAAGAGTCTTCTTCTTTAACTTTGCCCGTTCCCAAGCCTACTTTCAGTCAACATTGGACTTCCACCTGGTTATTTGGTTTTGGGTTGTTAGGTATATCTTCTGAAATTTTGCTAGTTATCTCACTAATGGGTCATTTTCATTTATCTTGGGCAATTGGATTTTTTCAAGTCATGAACGTTACCTTTTTCCTAAACAATTTTTAGGCTCAGAAGACTAAGACAAATACCTTTGAGCAAAAGCTTTCATTTAGAATATTTCTAGCAGCTACCTCTTCACACAAAATTACAAAAACTTAACGTACCAGGCAACGTTCATGACCACGGGTAACGTTCATGACGGTAACGTTCATGAGTAACACGCCACTAAAACAATCTTTTCTCAATAAAAAAATATTCACTTTACAAAAAAAAATATTTGATTCGAAAGAGGACATGCAGAATAATTAAAGAAATACATTATATATTAAAGAATCATTACAATTTATTTAAAAAACCGCGTAACGTTCTTGACAAAAAAAATTAGACCCACCATTGTCCCTCACTGTACTGCATCCAACATCCAACTGACAGGAAATTTCAAAACAAAAACAATGTCATCTGTAAGAAGCAAAATGGCGGCAGCTGCTAGCTTCTCATTCTAAGGGTTTTTCAAAATGGTTTACATTTTTTTGGGGGTAACATTCATGACGGAGATTTTTTTTTCTTCGTAGGGACACAACTTTACACGTCTGTAGAATGAGGTGAACAATATTATTTTTATGAAAACTAATGGTCACATCCTAAATAAACTGTATTTTTCTCATTTATATTCGATTTTGGTGAAAATAATGGGGAGAAATGCATTTTTTTCTATCAGACACAGTAAAATCTTAGACTAAGGGACACCTAAAATATCATGAACGTTACTTACATAACTGGCAATTTTGAGTCTCCACATTAGTTTAAAAGACAATTTATTATTGTAATTTATGAAAAAAATTGTTTCCTATGTGATCAAATAGATTTTAGTCATATATCCCTATTATTTTCACATTTATTAAAGGAGAAAGGTTGCGGACTTGATATGCCCAAGATAAATGAAAATGACCCACTTATCAATGCTTCAAATATTTGACTTGACTTGATTTGTCTTGATTTGACTTGTCAAGAAAATTTATGTGATTTCTCTTCATTTTTATAAAAAAATAATTTATTTATCATTAGAGCATTGATAATTTCAACAGTTACTGATGTCCCGTTGCACAGATTTGTTGGAGACTCAGTACGCCATTTACAACCAGGGACGCCACGTCAGTCTCTCCAAGCAACAGGTGGTGGACTGTCTGAAGGGACCCTCTGGTAGTGGCGGATGTCTAGGGTGGGGAACCCCTCAGATGATATTCGACTATGTGAAGAAGAACGGTCTGCAGGGGACTAGATCGTATGGGAAATATGAGGGAAAGGATGGCACATGTAGGCATGACCGAAAAAAGGTACTATTTAAAATATATTTATTAAGTTTTTTTTTATTGTTGTTGTTCTACTTGTCTTTTTTTTCTAATTATGTTCAAACACAACTTAGTATTGTTGCTATTACATGAACCCAGATTCACTAGGCCTTTTCCCAAACTTACTTAATATTTGAAGTCTTGTTCTCCACTTGTTTCCTAAGCCGTCCTCCAATAAGTTTTTTTTTATTGTTCTAATAATGATTTGTAAGAACTTCGTAAACATTCAAAATAACTTCGTAAGAACTTCGAACCATACAAACATGATTTCTTTGAAAATGCATTTTCCAAATTATCACAAATTCACCTAAGTAGGTACTATGTAACATGAATTTAAAAAGAGTATTAAGTACCTATTTAGTAAAATCTTGAAATAATTGTGCTATCTCTGAGAACCATTTATGAAAATATTCAAGATTACTTTACACCTTAGTTTACAATTTGATAAACAAATTTTAAACAACTGTTAATGTGCCATATATAATCATTCTAATTTCATTATTATATTTTCTACACAGCCCATTTTTGCATCTTATTTGTAATACTTAATTGGTGAAACATGATTTTATTTCAAAGAATATCCTGAGCGTCAAAGGAAATTTGTTAACTTTCTCGGGACACGAGGCAATGGTACATGTCCTGTTTAACCAAGGCCCATCCTGGCTACGATGATCAGTCCCTCCACTTACAATGGCGGCGTCATGAAAATAAGAGGTAAATGATTTTTACTTTCCTCCAGGTCAAAGTGTCCAATAAATTCATGTTAGTCTACATCAGTTAGTAGATGCAGAATCAATTTGAAATGTGCCGAAAAAATTGCTCTCTCTTGGAAATGTAAAAATGTTCAATATAGTCATGGAAAACCATTCATTTTTGGTAGGTAGATGTATTAATTAAGTAGGTACTGTTACCAAAGCTCTCATTTTTGTTGACATGTTGTTTAGTAGACAAAGGAACATTTACACCAAAGTGTTCTTCTCAGGAGTTGAAATCCAACACAGTTACTGTTGATATTGCACTTAACTTCACTTATATAAAATGAAAAATATATGTCCAAATAATCATTGTGGACTTTAAGTTAGTCGGTCCGCTATTACTATATGTATATTTATTTTTGGTTGGTAATGAGGAAATTTCATTACTTTTTTTGTATCCTATTCCGAATTTTACACAGCAACCCAATAACTATGTGGGAAGTAGATCATACCTTCGTTTTATGATATTCATGATTTATTATTTTGGACGCAGTTATTTATGAGTCATTTTTAAAAAATAATTTAGACAATAATAAAAATTTATTCGTTACATTTTCAGGAAACCAATGTCCGGATCGCAAGATGATCAATCATTGCGTCCTTCTTGTGGGTTATGGCGTGACCAAGGATGGCTTGAAATACTGGATAGCTAAAAATACGTACGGGACGGGCTTTGGCATTGAAAATGGATACTTCAAAATTGAAAGGGGCGAAACACACTGTGTATTGAGGATTTTGGGCAATGGCTGAAGTTGTAGTATAAAAGAATCAATATTGTACTTTTTTAAATTTATTACGTTAGCATAATGATAAACATTTTCTCATGCATCGGAGATTCCAGATCTATGTAGCTTATTTCATTGTAAACATTATTTAATGGTCTTTGCTAATAAAAATTACAAATCATACTAAATATTTTGCTGAACTTGGGATCGAACAGGGATCTTCGTTCAAAGGTTTTCGCTTTCATCATCGAGCTACTGAAGTCGGTCAGGTAAAAACTTTAAATTTATTCATATGATCAGAATTTTTAAAAAAATAATTAGACAAATAAAAATATTCGTACTTTCAGAAACCATGTCGGATCGCAAGATATAATCATGGTCCTTCTTGTGGGTTATAGCTACCAGATGCTTGAAATACTGGAATACTAAAAATACGTACGAGTTTGCATTGAAAATGGATACTCAAATTGAAGGGCGAAACACGGTATTAGATTTGGCAACTGAATTATATAAAGAATCAATATTGTACTTTTTTAAATTTATTACGTAGCAAATGATAAACATTTTTATGCATGAATTCCAGATTATGTACTATTTCATTGAAACATTATTTATGTCTTTGCTAATAAATAATTACATAATCATACTAAATATTTGCTGAACTTGGGACTCGAACCACGGATCTTCGTTCAAGAGGTTTTCGCTTTATCAATCGAGCTACTGAGGTCGGTCAGGTTAATAAAACTTTAAATTTAGTTACATAATGAATCAAAGAATCTATCGTTATGATTTTCATAAAATACCTGATTGTAACTATTGTCTTCTTCTTCTTTTTTCCTTTGTCATTAATCCCGCTCAAGCGAGGTCAACATTTTTTTATCAGGCAGCCTGGACAAGAGCCTCATCGCCCGTTATTCCTTTTGTAGTAGGTCTTGATTTTATGATAATAAATATTGTTCATCCTTTTAATTTTATACCGGCTTTACTTAATTAAGGTTTCCGAAAGCTTATTTATCTAGAGTAATATTCGTTATTATTATTTTCATATCTCATCTCCGTACTTTTATCATAGCATTATTATTATAAACATCATAGTAGCATAAATATGAAAATAATACATGATTGGAAAATATTACACTTTTTCCATTATGGAAAATCTGAGATAGGGTGAAAACCTCTGAGGTATCCTACGCTCTCTCTCTCTCTTCTCTCTCTCTTTCTCTTTTCTCTTTCTTTTCTCTTTTTTCTCTCTCTCTCTCCTTCTCTCTCTCTCTCTGTTCTACGTATATAGGTATCTTCTAACTATTTCTTTCTCCTTCTTTCTATATCTCTTTTAATGCTGCAAGCATTTTTTCTGCGTCCATTGTGTGCTCTTACAAAAAAAATCTCTTCGAATAAGAGATCATGAACCAGACCACCAAGGTACATACGAACACAACCAAGTTATAGTTACATAAATAATAATATATCTTAGTGTTTATTAAACATTTAAAATTCAATGGTATTTTTTTTATTAGTGACAGTAGGTGGAACGTACGTAACCATATGACCATGTTAATGTACGCTATCCTTTCGTAATCTTCCTCCTCCTTTAATTAGTGGAGAACTACTATGAAGAGACACCGTACATTTCTTATTGGCATGAATTATTCACTTCCCAATAATAAAAGGAAAATACTTCTAATATCAAATAGGGATATAGATATTTTCGAAATGTAAATAAATAAATCATCTTTTTATTAGTTTGCAAAAAATAAAAAAACCAACAACTAACAACATCAAGAAAAACATCTAAAAACAACAACAACAAAAAACAACAAGAAAAACAATAACAACAACATCAAGAAAAACAATAACAACAACAACAAAACAAGAAGTCTCTTTGTTATTACAACAACAACAAGAAGTCTCCAGTTGAAGTCTCTTTGTTTATGCAGGCTTTCTAACAACGATCCTAATGTGTCGTGGATGATGGTTTATTATTGTAGAATGAAGCAGAGAATAGATCAGGATGTGAAGTATAAAACAAGACAGCTCTTTTTAACATTGAAGAAAAATGCAATGGTGAAAAAAGTTCAATACTGAATACTGACACCTGCTTCATTCCGGAATAGGTACTACCTATTTGGAAATGTATGAAGATTAGACTATTTAGATTGCGCTCGAAAAAGTAATACATTTATCATGCTATCTGCATACGTGAATACTATGAATATATCTAGTACGTAACACTAGGTGCTTATTTGAAAAGTTAATTGGATTTTTCTCTTGCCTGAACACTACAATACGCCATCGAAATTAGCTTTGATATCAGACTCAGACTGAACATACAGCACGATGTAGAACACTCCCTACTCAGTACTCAAACACAAATTACATTTTTGCCGCCCAACATGAAGTAACTGTTAAAGAATTTAATAGGAAAATGTCAGGTTTATTATGATCCTGATTACAAACGGACTGAATACTGAACTTTTTCTAATTAAAAACCAACTGAATACTGAACTGTGCACTGGTAGTAAAGTAGTTAACACGCTAGTCTGATAATCCAGGTAGTGTCGGGATCCATTGGTTCGAATCCCACCCAGTGCATGAAATTTTCCTCATTAATTTGAGTTTGTGTCGACATAAGAATAATAAGACTCTGAGGTTTAGGTGGTAGAAAATGATTTGGGCATTAACATCGCCTGGTGGTTACCTTCCACTAAAGTGTGTTATTATTATTATTAACATTGAGCAATGATGCTATAAATGTGATAGTGGTTGAGGAGAACATTTAAAGCATTTATGTTACATTACAAAAATGCCTTGAAATATTATTCATTATGTACTCTTCTATGACAGTTTAGCTGATTCTCTTCATGACTGGCCTTGGCAATTCACTTTATTCAAGAGAGTATTAATTAATTCATATTTGTCTTTCTATGTCTCTATAATAATAATAATTAATTATTTATTCTCTTACATTAACAAAACCCTATCCATCCTCCTGTTCAGTACTGTTACTCGTATTATCTCTAATCAATGGCCAGGACTTGACAAAAGAGAATTTTGTTTTCATAAGGATACAACCTTGAGGAAGATTTTCCTCGTGTTGCCCCTACAAATAATAAGTTCACTATAGGCTTTCCTGAAGGACGTATATTTAGGAAAACATCAACCCTTTCCTATGGGTAATATTGTTATTAATTTTATTTTCATCATGTCAAACTCATAGATTAGAATATAAGGACACTTGATGTTTCCCTGAGCGCCCAACAGGACACGTCCTTGGAGAAGTTTTTCAATCCTGAAGTTGTTTACAGAGAGCATTGCGCATTGCATACATAGATAATTTTCAGGCGCGCATACAAAATTGTGATTTTTTTTATTTTTGATTCGTCGTGTTGAAACACGAGTGGCATTTATTTTCTGTAGATAAGTAGCTCATGAAAGTCTTGGAAAGGTATTGTCAATTTTTTTTCCGATGATCTTGGATGACTAACATCTAGAGATATATCCCTATTATTAAATTTGTTGTGAGATGTGGATTTGTGTCGCAGCTACTCATTGTTAGTAACTGTTTTGCTTTGCCAGAGTCATCGCTGTGAATTTGGGAACAAAATACTTCCAATGCTAACATTAAATGAAATGACATTTCTCAGAGATCCTATCTATTTCTATTTTTATTTTTATAAACAGCAATAATAGCAGAAATATGAAAATAATACATGATTGGAAAATGTTACACCTTTTCCATTAAAAAAAAAAAAAAAAAAAAATTGGAGCAGCTATTTAACAAGAAAAGATCAGCACATAGATATTCGTAAATATCTAAGTACCGTTAACTTCCAAATAAGGAAAAGCTTTTGCTTTGAAGCAAAAGCTTTTGCTCTCAAATCTTTTTGAATACCGACTGAAGCAACTACTTGAATTTTTAGAAGTAAAAGCTTTTGCTTATTTTTATGGATACGGCCCATTGCAAAGTAGTAGAAACATTGAGATATATTTTAAAGAAAACAGAAGACTGCAATAAAGAAAAATCTGGTGTGATACCACACGACTTTCTTTATCCCCTCAAAAATAACTCAACGGTAACAGATATCAAAAAAATAATGCCAAATTCGTAATCAGCACCTCAAAATGATTGGATTCGATAAGTCACAACCCCTATCTAGGATGAATAATAAAAAAGTTAGTCAAAGCGGCCCCCCCCCAAAATACCGGTAAATTGGGACCGAGGTCCAAAAAGATCAAGATATCAAAAAAATGATCAGAGTAGACCCCTATTATTTTTTTATTATAAGAAAAAGTTGTTATTATAAATTTTTCGTAACTCTTATTGTTAACGCAGAACCGCCAAACGCCGCCATTGGCGGTACCGATTTATTGAAAAGTTTCGTGTCGCGTCCTCTCCATAGATGTGGCCTACATACCAAACTTCAATTCTCTAGATCTTACCGTTCTTGAGATAACTTGTTTGCAGACACACACACGGACCAATGGCTGAAACTTTGGACTTAGGTTCTGGGGACTCTAAAACGTGTTTTGGCACTGAAAACTGAGTATCGAAAATTTTGGGTGATTCCATTACTTTCCTTATTATAGGACAAGGAGAGTAAAAATGAAAAAAGAACAAAAGACAGGAAAAACAGAAAAGTTTACCATGTTGTTCTTGAAATTCTCGAATTTAATTACACTTAGAAAACAAAGCAGTTTATTATGACAGGAATGCAATGTGTTCTTAAAGTTCTAAATTTAATTGTTTTATGAATTACACAATGCGATAAACAGTGTTTTTGTTATCATCTGTGCAAGTGGTGTCTGTGCAACATAAAATATTGAGTTAGTAATGTATAAATCAATGGATTCATTTATCAAAAGTTTTGAACTCATAACAAAAAATGATGCTGCTGATGAGATTGCTTAGTGTTTATGAATCTATGATGATGAAAATCATCATGAGGTCTTCCTTTGTATCACAGACTTCAGATGCTCAGGTCTTGCTTCGTATCACAGACTTCAGTTGCTCAGGTCTTGCTTTGTATCACAGACTTCAGTTGCTCAGGTCTTGCTTTGTATCACAGACTTCAGTTACTCAGGTCTTGCTTCGTATCACAGACTTCAGTTGCTCAGGTCTTGCTTTGTATCACAGACTTCAGTTGCTCAGGTCTTGCTTTGTATCACAGACTTCAGTTACTCAGGTCTTGCTTCGTATCACAGACTTCAGTTGCTCAGGTCTTGCTTTGTATCACAGACTTCAGTTGCTCAGGTCTTGCTTCGTATCACAGACTTCAGTTGCCCAGGTCTTGCTTTGTATCACAGACTTCAGTTGCTCAGGTCTTGCTTTGTATCACAGACTTCAGTTGCTCAGGTCTTGCTTCGTATCACAGACTTCAGTTGCTCAGGTCTTGCTTTGTATCACAGACTTCAGTTGCTCAGGTCTTGCTTCGTATCATAGACTTCAGTTGCTCAGGTGTTGCTTTGTATCACAGACTTCAGTTGCTCAGGTCTTGCTTTGTATTACAGACTTCAGTTGCTCAGGTCTTGCTTTGTATCACAGACTTCAGTTGCTCAGGTCTTGCTTCGTATCACAGACTTTAGTTGCTCAGGTATTGCTTTGTATCACAGATTTCAGTTGCTCAGGTCTTGCTTCGTATCACAGAATTCACAGACTTCGTTGCTCAGGTCTTGTTTTGTATCATAGACTTCAGTTGCTCAGGTCTTGCTTTGTATCATAGACTTCAGTTGCTCAGGTCTTGCTACGTATCACAGACTTCAGTTGCTCAGGTCTTGCTTTGTATCACAGACTTCAGTTGCTCAGGTCTTGCTTTGTATCACAGACTTCAGTTGCTCAGGTCTTGCTTCGTATCACAGACTTCAGTTGCTCAGGTCTTGCTTTGTATCACAGACTTCAGTTGCTCAGGTCTTGCTTTGTATCACAGACTTCAGTTGCTCAGGTCTTGCTTTGTATCACAGACTTCAGTTGCTCAGATCTTGCTACGTATCACAGATTTCAGTTGCTCAGGTCTTGTTTTGTATCACAGACTTTACTGTCTCCTTTTCTGACACAATTACGAACAAACTTTTCAATTATTGAAATTGTTTTTGTGTGACAAAGTTTACTTTCGTTCTCAACCCTTTCTGTTTCCTCAAATTTATTTACCTACCCATTTGCTATACGCAAGTACTTCTATGAAAATACATATTATAATGCGTTTACACATGAAAAGATATTTTCTAATTTTTTGTGTTGACTTACCAGTATCTACAATAAATTAAATGACAAAGTCAAGGAGTTTCATGTTAAGCTAATTATTCAAAACCGGAACATACCTATCACAACTTATCTTCTTTTCTTTATCTTTTTTTCGTGAAAACAAAGTCGATTAAACTAAGAAGAACAGTATTGATTTTCTTAATCATTTTAATGATGAAAAAATTCAATGTTTAATATCTTTCTAGTATTCAAATAATGTTAAATTTAGAAGACTCATTTTGGACAAACTGTATACTTACAATAATATAATTTTCTTTCGAAGTATGAATAAAACTTTAACAATACATAAAAATAAATACAGCATTGTTGTACAAAATGAAACAGGAGAAGAATGAAAAAAAAAAAAAAAAAAAAAAAAAAAAAAAAACAATGGATGTAAGAAAAGAGAAGAATAATAATTAATCATTATTGTATTGCAACATTATAAAATAATATTTATATATTTTTGCAAAGTAGAGTAAGAACTTATTATTCAAAAAGTGAATTAGAAATATTGTTTTCGAAATTTCGAATCTTGAAATGAATGTAAATTATAATATTACCTTAGGTATTATTAGTAAAATCTGTTTCAATGAAAAGCAAATAATAACTACTCAAACTAGGTACATAGTTTTGCTGCTAGAAAGTAAAATAATTGTCTTTTTATGTTGCACATTGAATATGAATAATATACAATTATTAGTAGGCGTACATAAAAATTGGGGCAGTTGTTCATTATCCGACCTAATTTTATTAAAATATGAGTTATTATACTGCTCATTGCTCAACTTCCATTTGAATATTTGTTTTTGACAAATGGTCTTGACATACAATTATGAATGATAAAAAAAGAATTTATGTATTAATATGTGATACAAGTAGGTAATTCTAAATGTGCAATGAGTTTGAAATAGAGAAAATAACAAATTGACTGGATAAAAATGGAGGCGTGTAAACTATATGATTGAAGTATGAGAGAGGAGGACAGAATAATTTATCCGAATACAAAGGTTTCAAAGGCAAGGAGAAAGGACAGAAATCGCTTTGTAAAGGAAAATATTACAGATGGGTCCACAGAGACTTTTGAGAGCGCACACATAAAAATATTTTGATGACTCTTTGTAGAACGCTATTTGGAAAGCATAAAATAAATCGAAACCAGTGTCGAACCTAAAGCAGATAGGTATTTTGATACTGTTGAAATCTAGTAATTCAATTTACAATGCACTAAAAAATTCTTCCAAAGTACTGTTTTAGTAAGATTTGTACGCAATATTTTACCAGAAATAAAACAATTCAAATAATTCTGATGATTAAAATAATAAAGGTCTTCTTCTGGTTATGAATAAAATATACTTTGCTTACACACCATCTATCAAAAATATTTATAAAGTCAACAAAATTTGTTCCAGACAGAAATTAAAACTCTATCCATTTAGAAAACAAGTCTCGAACCTCTTGAAATATTTTACTTTAGAGAAAGTTTTTCAAGATCCATCATAAAACAGCTTTTATCTTACAAACATAAAAAGTTGGGTGGTTTTTCACTTTAAAAAGTTTTTAATTTTACATATTTAGTAAAATTTGATTGATGGTGTATAGGGCTGTAATAGTATCTTAGTTGTCTTCATTGATGTTATTGAAATTTTCAAAATAATGTACCTAGTTATTCTATTATGGATAATTTATCCCACCTTACATTAGTTTACTTCCAGTATGCGTTTCTCGGGCAAGGGAAAGCTATTTTATTTAAATGTGATAAATTTTCCAAGAAAAATATAAATTTTATGATTGTTCAATAATGTTCAGCTATCTATTAATTCGAATGTAAAATATATTATGTGACCATCTCTTGAAACACTTTCATATGCTATAATCGCTGTTGTGGTGCATCCAATTTCATTTGTATTTCATACACCACTGATCACTTTCATATTTTTTCCACCCACTCTCAAAATGCTACCTGGAATTTTAATTAGTTTTTCTATCTTTTGCATAATATTTACATACGAGTACGCATTCAGACGTTCCATTACAATTTGGTCCACCGCAAACATGAACCTTATTATTATCATACGCCGACATTTTTTTTTTCTTTTTCTAAAACTACCTGATACCTATTTATATCCCTATATTAATGTTTTAGCCAGGAAAGCATCTATTAATTCCACCAGGAAATCTGCACACTCGGCTTGGCACCGCTAGGAGTTTAATTCGTTACAAACCACATTGGCCAGGTGGTCTGCTCATGGCGTGGAAATAATTCTAATTAGTGGGACCTGAGAGTACAAATAACAATGGGCTAGTTGTGGTGAAAGGATTTAGGATTGTGCTTTGTTAACAGATAACTTACTTTTTGTTGAAAATTTACCGATACAGCACATTCATTTATAATTCTAATAATATTTTTTTGAGAAATTCCCTAAAAGAGTAATGTGCCCTATATGAATGACGGATTTGACATCCATTTTTTTTTAAACTTTTGTATTGACTTTATCTGTTCCTCAAAAAAAAAAAAAAAAAAAAAAAAAAAAAAATCTGACGGCATGATTGTACAAAAATGAACATTTGGAAAAAAGTAAAAAGTTTCATACCAAAATTCGTTATTGTAAGCAAAGAACGTAAATTTTGTATTATTCCTTCCAAATTTACCCAAATCCCCATGTTTTTATCTGAGTATGGCATTGTGATTGTGATTATCTAGTGTTTTATGTTCCATCTAATCAAACTTTTTACTCTGTTTATAATATTTACTTTTTCGGAGTAACGAGGTTTCTTCTCCGTTCTGACAAAAACAGGAATAAAGCTGACCAAAGAATGATGCTGTCCAGAGTAGACCAGTACTAAATACTAGAGTGCCCTGGGGAGCTGCATGTGACATTTTGTGTGAAATAGAATTCACGAGATAGTATCAACGTACGTGTTGGTAGATTTGGCTGGAGGACAGTAAATGTGGCTGACAGGGGTGATTTGAGGGGGGTTGAAAAAGGGATAGAAATGATGGAGAGAGAAAACTAGATAAAGATGGGTAAGAAATGAGTATCAATAGAGAAAGAGGGAATGAGAGAAGGAAAACGTATGCTGCGATGAAAACGAGAGTGGGGGATGAAGTAAAGTTTAGTTTTCTATCTTTATGTGTCCCCGAGATACGAAAAGTTATTGGACAATTTTATCAAAAACCCCCTTTTACTGCCACCAAAGAGTTTGGGGTCCCTTTTGAAATTTACCACTAAAGTAAACATAAAGTCATTATGAAAACATTGCTAGAATCGTGTTGTGTAAGTAGCTGAGAACTTAGCGAATAGGTTACAACACCGAGATAGGTTATTGCTCTAAAACATGTACTTAGGATGTATATTTTGAAATGGTGTATGGACTTACCCTTTATAATTACCTTATAGTAGAAGTTTTGATATCCATTAAGAATGATGTGTGGGTACTAGAGAGTTTATAAAATAAAATTATTGAAGATAAAAGAGCCACGTAGGTACTTTAGATAGTAAGAAGAGGTGTCCTGTTCGTAGATACAAACATACACAATGTACATGGAGAAGACTATGCAATGTTTAATATGATTATGACTACCTACTCAAAATATATGTATAGTTATGACATAAATTATATTATGGGTTGAAAAAGGGTTCCTTCCGTGCAGAGATCCTAACCATAAAAGTTTTGATAACCATGTGCGAAATGATTTAAACTCCCACAAAAGCAAATGGGAAATAATAGAAAGAAAGTTAAAAGGGTAATTCTAATGTGGTAATTAAAATTCTACAAAACGACATGAAGGATTTGAATTATGGAATAACTTATCCAAGTTTCCTTGAACTTTGTAATGGCTAAAACACTTCTGGTTTTATAAACAGATGGTTTTTCTATTGAGATCGGGTTTTGGATATATTAACAAGCTTGTTTTCAAAATATTTTAAGTGAAAATTTAACTTTTTATCAACAGTAAAATAATGAAACTCAAAATAAAACGTAAAATTGAAACTACGACTGCGATAAATGAACTCATTCCTGTACGAAAACATTGAAACATAAACAAAAAACATTTTTTAA
Organism: Bactericera cockerelli; assembly: GCA_024516035.1. NCBI lineage: Eukaryota > Metazoa > Arthropoda > Insecta > Hemiptera > Triozidae > Bactericera > Bactericera cockerelli. The sequence goes on from CM044960.1 coordinate 24,429,883, forward strand.
ATAAAATTACCTATGAGAAGTTCCCCTCTACTATAAAGGAAATTCTTAGATCATTATTTATTTGTAAAACAACTCTTTTTAATTTCCTTATCCTATAATAAGGAATCGAAAATTTGACCCAGTTTTCACATTTCTGGACGAATCATAGCTTCAGAATACCAAAAAAGTTGTTTTCGGCCATTGGTCCGTGCGTCCGTCCGTAAACACGATATCTCGAGAATGGTAAGAGCTAGAAACTTGAAATTTGGTATTGCTGAAATAGGTCACACGATCCACTGGGTGTTTCTGATTTTGTAACAGTTTGCAATATTAAAGTTCAACTTCCACCCACCAAGCAATCTTTAGATTTACTAAGGTGCATCACGCCATGATACCATCATCCTTTAACCGCTAAAGTTATACTCCAGCTGTTTTTTGTCCCATTTTCCTAGCTGGACAGCATCATTAAACTCTATGAATTATAATCTTCATAAATACAAAACCCGAGAACTGCTCTATTCAACGCTAAAATGTACCCCGTAATTAGTTCTTCTAATGACCCAGTTAATGGAAACTTGGGTGTATAACTTCATTGTGATACAAGGACCCGGTGATTTACTGTCCGACACAACGATAAATTTGGCAACGCAATAATTATCAAAACAGCGACATCATTGTTATGTGGGATAATTACAGGGGAGGTTATTAGTGGGGGTTGTGCGGAGGTTAGAAAGCGGGGGGGGTTTAGGGCAGACGGAAGTCATATATTCTGAACCTTACATTATGAGAGTTAATCAGGAAACAACTAGAAACAAGTTCCTAGCGTAAATGTAGAGGAAACGAGGGAGTTATAGAGGCCGGAAGAGGAGGAAAAAAGATAGGATGAGCTAAGAGGAGGGAATACAAGATGATATGCAGGAAGAAAACTATGGATTGATGAAGGGAAAGGGTTCTGACAGCAGATAAAGAAAATTCATTCAATGTACATATTTCAGTATTTTACCTAGTTGGTGGAAAATCAAAGAGAGGCAAGGTAGACGGAAATCAGAGTGAAGGAAAATAATGAGGGAGGGGAGAAGAATAGAGCTGTATCATTAAGGCATATGACTGTTTTCCAGGTGAATTCTCGGCTGGTTTAATTTTTTTAACCATCTGCAGGATGGAATCCAGAATGACAATTTTTCTTTTATTTCCCTCTTCTCTTGAGCTCTCAACAGAGAGAGAGAGAGAGAGAAAATTGGTAAAAAAGTACAAGGGGGAAATGGGAAGATAGTAAAAAAGAATATGAAAGAGAGAGCTATCAATAAAATGATAACAGTATTGTGACTGAGCCTTCCGGTTCATTTAATCCATCCTTCATCTCTCTCTCTCCCCATTATCGCTCTTTCATTCTCTCATCGTTCCCCCAACCCCAACCCCTCCCATCTCTCATATTTCCACCTAACCCTCTCCCATTCCTCATCGTTTCATCTACCCCCTCCCATCTCTTCATCGTTCCCCCAACCCCAACCCCTCCCATCTCTCATATTTCCACCTACCACTCTCCCATTCCTCATCGTTTCATCTACCCCCTCCCATCTCTTAATCGTTCCCCCAACCCCTCCCATCTCTCATATTTCCACCTACCACTCTCCCATTCCTCATCGTTTCATATACCCCCTCCCATCTCTTCATCGTTCCCCCAACCCCAACCCCTCCCATCTCTCATATTTCCACCTACCCCTCTCCCATTTCTCATCGTTTCATCTACACCCTCCCATCTCTTTATCGTTCCACCTACTTCCCCTCCCATATCCCTCCCTCTAATGTTCAATTTATATTTCTCTCTCTCTTCCTCTTCCTACCAATCCTACCGTTCCCCTTTCCCATCTTCCTCTATTCGTTATTTATTTCTTTGCCTGACAGATTATGTTATTTATTGTGACAAAGAAAGAACATAACTGGATGAAATGGGAATGGGGGTAACTGGGATGATAGCAAGAGAGAGAGAGAGAGAGAGAGATTGATGAAGAGAGATATGGGTCAAAATTTGGACATTAATACACTGTGTGAAAGGGATTGAGTGTTGGTTTAAAAAATGGACATTTATTGTAGAAATTACACAGTGTGAGTGTGAAAGGGAGAAAGAGAGAGAGAGAGAGAGAGAGAGAAAGAGAGAGAGAGAGAGAGAGAGAAAGAGAGAGAGAAAGAGAGAGAGAGAGAGAGAGAGAGAGAGAGAGAGAGAGAGAGAGAAAGAGAAAGAGAGAGAGATAATGAGAGAAAAGATTTTTTTGCAAAAGAGAGAAGGTAATTTTGAATCAATTTATTTACAGAAGAGGCTTTACGATCCATTTTTATGAACAGAAAGAGATAATCCCTTATTGTTGTGGATAATCCTAAATCTCGGGATAATGTTTCAAATCCCTAGTTTTATGCTCAGTGCAAAAGAGACTAAAATGGTAATAAATTTTATAAGGTTGCTTAGGAACTAGTTAGTATATAAATATGCAAATAAAAAGAAACAAAGAAATAATTAGGTTCTTGTTCAAAAAAGAAGAAGAAAATATATTTTAAAGATTAAAAAAAAAAAAAAAAATATCGAACAAAAGCGATGACACAGAGAGTCAGAAAGCGCAAATGTCAAATACCTAAATATTGGGAAGGTAACATTTTGTTGACAGTGAAAAGAATGGGAAAGGCAAGAGAGAAAAAATAAAAGCCGTAAAGCACTTATCAAAATATTATTTCATAAAAAAGAATAATCATGTTTTCATTCCTAATTTAATCGGATTTTCAATTCCAGCAGAATCGAGTGAATGAAAAACAGATTAAGCACTCAGTGAGTTTTATATTGACGTGTTGACGGGTGTGTAATAACATAACACTTGAACGTCAGGAAAATACACATCATTTCGGCAATATGAGTATTCGCATTTCTCTTACTCAGATTGGAGGAAAATATTACTCCAATGTGTTTACAGTATTTGAAATAGCTACCTACTACATACATAGTTTGTAGTACATACCTGTTGAGTACATGAGAAAACTACACTATTATTTGGATTTATATTGTGAATCGTATTTCTACTGTACCCTCTACTAGGTATTGAATTTATAGCATAAACATCACCTAAATTTTGACCTAATTCGATTGAAACAAATTTCTATAACACTCAGGCTGGGTGAGGCTGTAGCTAGTTTGAAAATTTCCTACTTAAGGAAAACCTTCTCTCGAATGACGTTGAGCTGATGAAAGGTCATCTACTGTTGTTGTTTCTTGATGCAAACTGTTATAATACGAATATTTTTGTGTAATAAATAAAGATAGGGAATTGAATATTTCTTTGTTATTGTAATTATATTCATACCTACTAGGTATTACTATGCCAAATGTTTTGGTTTGAGGCAATGTGCATGCATGTAGTGAAAGATCTAAGGAACATTTCCTTAAAGATTTTTTTTCTCCAAATGATTGAATTTAACCTAGCATATCAGCTAGCAGTCAGATTTTTTTTGGAATTGAAAAAGAGAAACGCCATTTAAATCTTCTTGATGGTTGATCGTTCATCAAATCGATCTATGATTCTAAGCCTAAGCTAATGGCTAACGCATGGTTACTAATACAGAAAAAAACAGTAGAATTCCTCTAACTCAAAATTTGAGGGACAGAAGCGTCATTTCGAGTTATCGAGAGTTTTGATGATCGGGATTTCGAATGTCAATTCTTTCGTGTTCACGGGATTTTCGACCTATCAGGATTTGGCGAGATTCTACTCTAGTTTTTTAAATCGAGGTACAGATATAAGAAGTTTTGAAATTATCAGAATAATTTACAGCAGATTATCAAATACCCACAGACCTACACGTATTTGAAACAGGAAAAGTTTGAAAGGTTAGATAAACACATATTATGAACGGTATAAGACCGAATCCCAGTTGCTTTTTAAAACATACTAACTCACAAAATTCAGCTGCTCGCACAACACATTAACTCACCCAAGCCACGCGCCACTGTGCACTTTCCTTACATTAGGAGAAAATAAAAATACCTTTTTGTTCGTGTTTACCTTCGGGAAACATAAAACGTTCAAAGGTCGTTAGGTCGAGTGCCGGGTTCCGGATAAGAGCAGCATAATCATCGGTACAAGTAAGTACCTACTTTTTTACAGCGAAAAATAACATTTTCAAGCTTTAATTACACGAAACGCGACTCCTAAAAAAGCTTAGCACAGGAGAGCTCTAATACAAAGGCAAAACAGGGGGAGACGGGGTGGATGGCAAAGCCGTCCTGACAACTGACGGCTCATTTAATCAAGACTCCGCCACATACAGCGCCCACTTGGCAGAAAAAAAAATGTTTCTACAGTTCTTTTAAGAGTCATTAAAAAGTTTATTTTGTCTTGTAGAAAAACTTTTCAATATTGCTGTGACCTACATGGCCCCGCAGCAACTTTTTAGCCAGAAATATTGCAGAAGTTTTCAGAAAACAGTACTTTCCAAGAGTCCAAAATGTGCCTAATTTTTGGAAAACTTTCCCTAGATTTTAATACCTTATACAAATACATATAGGTACTATGTACTTGTACATAGAGTATTTTAGCACTGTGTAATAAAACAAGCATTAAATTAATCAAAAAATGGGTAGGTATAGAGCTACAGAGACTTAATTAATACCACCGAGGATCTAATCGTGCTATACATAATTCATTCATTCAAAATACCGTAAAATAATACCTATTAATTGACTAGGTAAATCGTCATTTGTGTTTGTACAGCAGAGCCTGCCAGATTCAGCCAACTCACGTTCCCGCTCGAGAAGCTTCAAAATCGAGACCCGGAAAATTTCATGCTCCAGAACACAAAAGTCAGAGCGGAACTAATTAGAATAATCCGCAGCGAGGACGAAGTAAAAGAACTGACAGCAGAACGAGAAGAAGAAGAAAAGGTAAATAAGATGGAAAGGGATTTTTTATTCAAAATTCAAAACAAAGAGAAGGAAAGAAAAGTATTAAAAGTGTCACAGAAGAAACGTCATCAGAATAACGAAAATATAAGAGGATTAAAAAAAGTTGAAAAAGGATTTCTAGATGTTCATGGGTATTGGGTAGGAAACAGGTCAGATCGGTCCAGATGTCATTCCATTATAATTTTAAATAACATAAATACTATCAATAGATACCTAAGTAAATATATATAAATTTAGTATCATTTTTATTTAAAATGGTTTTATTCTAATCTCTTTGGTAGGTAATCAATTTCGGTCACCAAACCCAAACCTTTTGGGTACCAATCAAACGATACCAACATGAGTTTGTATCTATTTTGACGCTCATCACTACTAACTAGTCATAGTGATTTTAAATGCTGTATCTTGGACTAAAGAGATAAGTAAATATCTACATGGTATCTTGTACTTAGAGAAAATTGCCTAAAGTGGAAGAAAAATAGAGGTAGGTAGGCCAAAGTTAAGGTGCAGGTATCTCCTTCTCTCTCTCTCTCTCTCTCTCTCTCTCTCTCCTCTCTTTCTCTTCTCCCTCTCTCTCTCTCTCTCTCTCCCCCCCTCATCTCCAGTCCTCTTCAATTCCTACTCAATATTGCTTTTCCTTTGTCTTCTAATCTCAACCCCGCTATTCTCTCTTGCTCTTACTCTAACCTATTTACTTCTCCTCATTCTCCCTGATCCGTTTTACCTCTTCCAACCCCTAACTCCTCTATCCTATTTCATTTCTAGAATTCATCTTCCCTCAGTATATCACTCCCATCATTCCGTCTCTTCATGCTTCAGAGAAAAGCTCTGTAGTTCTTGGAATTTTTCCAATTGAATTTTCTGCGTTCTTCTGGTATTCAGGCTCTAAATGAACCCAAAAAAAAAAAAAAAAAAAAAAAAAACGGAGTAAAAATATATATCTGAAAACAATGAACACAATAAAAACCCCTAAAAGTACAACAGATATTGTACTTCAAGGGATTTTAATGAAAAAACTGTAAAACAAAATTCAATACATTCCTTCCTTCAAAAAAAAAAAAAAAAAATACTTCCGATATCTAATACCTATTAGAAATTTTTCGGAAGTAATTAGAATCAAAATTTACCTGAGAAAGTTCAAGTGCTAATAGACGGTGCACAGCGTACACCGCATCTTGCGAGCGCTTTTCGTTTAATATGAGATTAGAATTATATATCAAAATAATATTTATGTTACTCTTAGGATTTCACACTTCTTGGATTATCTTATGTTACATTCGATAGTCAAGTTGCACTCTTGCACAGCATTATGTACCCTTATCTGATTAGAGGATTTTCCACGATCTACCCGTCTAGAGACAAATTTGAAACGCCCAACTGAACATAATAAATTTGTAAAAGCAGAAAATGCATAGACCAGTAAAAGTGTAAAATATATGACAGAAAGGCGCCTGAGAATAAATAAAAGTACAGGCAAAGCTTATAATGAAAACTAGGTAATGGAGAAAAAAAGCGATGGAAGTGGAAGAAGAAGAAGAAATAGTGAACGTGAAGGGAAAGAAGAGAGTTTGAGTAGACTTGGAAAGGCAAATAGTTGGAATAAAGTATGTAACACAATATACATAGAGCTGAGGATATGAGGGACCTAGCTCTTCTGTCCTACCAGGGTAGGTTACTAAAGTTTTGCCTTCAAAGGTTGGCTGCAGGTAACTTTTTTAACTAAAAAATTTTTGGAAGAAAAGAAAGAGGCAGGGGGAGAGAGAGATAGAGAGGGAGAGAGAGAGAGATAGAGAGAAAGAGAAACAGGATTAAGTCTAATATTTCGCAATGGAGAGAGAGAGAGAGAGAGAGAAACAGGATTAAGACTCATATTTCGCAATGGTGAATAATTTTTCTTCTTAAATTATAACAGTCAATATAGGTAGTCATAAAACCGGAAAATTTTACATTCACGACTCAGGCAAATGAAGAATTTGTTTTGGTAAGATGATTGATTTGTGATTTTAAAGTAACCTGTAATAACTCAAAGTTCATAACTCAACCATGTGAAGCAGTGAAGTACCAAGAGCATCAAAATACAAAAATAACGACGTCAAAAATATTCATCACACTTTGATTACGTAGGACTTTTTTTATATCTTTCTCAATGGAAATCAATTAAAGTTATGCAAACATTCCAAGATGGAACTTTTTGTACCCATGTATGAATAGATCTCGTCTTGGCAGATGCAGGATGCATAATTTTGGACCTGAAGAGTGGATTGGGGGCGGCAGTCTTTTGAAAAAGCTGACAGATGCAAATTTAGTAGACTATAAGAGAGAAAAAAGAGAAATTGTACATGGAGCAGAGGGATGAGGAAGTGTGTGAAAGAGAGAGAAAGAAGGAGAGAGAGAGAGGAGAGAGAGAAAGCTTCAACAAACAAGCTCTCGACACTTGGGGTAGTATGACAGGAAATGTAAATTCTGGTATACAATATGTGCTGTACATACCACGTCACAAAATGAGTAGCAAAATGGCTTTTCTGTAATACGTAGAATGCCTCCTTGTAGTTTTATAACTACTGTAGGACTGTTATATTAAATAAGTGAATTGTGCTTTTTTAACATAGAAAAAGAAATAATTAGGATAAAACCTGATAAAACACCCAACAATAATATAATAATACTCTTAAAAAGTGAAAGTCAACTTTGCTACTAGGTGAGGTTAATGCTCAAATCATTTTCTACCACCTATGCCTCAGAGTCCTAATTAGTTAGTCACATTCTCAAATAAATGAGAAAATGTTCATGCATTGGGTGGGATTCAAAGAAACAGTACCTAAATTACTAGACAAGTACCTTAACCACTTGACTATGAATGCACCAATTGCTTTACAATTTGTGAATACCAACAAAAACTCATCTGCTGAGATCAGTCACAAAGGACCACAGGACTCATACCTACATAATTATGATTATAGGTAATAGACATTATTTTTAAGACATTATTTTTAACAACCAGGATAAAACGATGTCTATATATAAGGTATTGTGTCAAGAAAACTATTTAATTTTCCTTTGTAAGTTTCCAGTGAAGGGAATGTAAAAATTTACTAGTTTTTAAAGTCAAATTTTTTTGTTGTTGAGGAAACAAAATATAATTTATGTATTTATTCAATTTACAGAATACAAACTATATATCAGTTATTGGTTTATTGGTCGATGATAGCCAATTCGTGATAAATTAATGAAAAGATAATGCATGTAATTTAATAATAATCACACCAGAGTGCACTTGCACTGTCTCTTCAACTGTGCCATTTCTTGTGGCCAAGAGTGTATAATTTATTTTGTCATTTTCAAGGGAAAACATGGTGAGTATAATTTAGTCCTGGCTATTTTTTGTCTCAGTGAGGTTTCTGGAGGGAAAAGGTGTGTGAGACAAATGAAATGAGAGAGAGAGAGAGAGTCCATAGGGAATGATATGGATCCAGAATAAAGAGAGAGAGAGAGATGGTGGTTTGAAATTTGCTTCGTATTTCCATGTCTACTATATTTATTATTTAAATGTATACATATAGTACCTATTTATACATTCCGTAGAAAATACTTTTTTTTAAATTTCATCAAACTTTCATACAGCCATGTCTTGAATTGAAATATCTAATAAGGTTCTTCGTCTGAAGTAACCGCTCAATTTGTCTAGAATTCTAGATTCTCACCTATCAATATAGAAGCACAAAACATCATTGCTTTAGCACTACAAAATTATATCTAAAACGACAGCGAAATTCAAGTTCTTTTGTATGCTTTTGTAAGAAAGGAACAATAAATATACTAGTAAATATATACCTTCATATCTCTTACATTTTATTTACTCAACTCAAGTAAGGTACACCAATTGAATTATTTCCTTTCTTCTCCATTTCTCTGTTTTCTCTCTATATGACAAACAATATGTAAACTTTAACAAAGGAAAGTACAATGTTATAGCCTGGATACATGGTATTGAACTTATTTTTGTGAGTAAAAAAGAGAGGAGTCTGCGAAAAGAAAAACTATTTTCCTTTTTCCAACAAAAGTTAAGGAGTCTTTTCTTTTCTTGCATTTTGGACTTTCAAAAGATATTTTTTTGTGATCAGTGACGTATTTTTTAATGGTTAACCTTCTATTAAAAAAAGGATGAGTTAGTAGTGAGAAGTATTAGTATTAGTATTGAGAAAGAGTTTGGCGGAAAAATTCGCCTTGATGATAATGACACAACCGTTTAGGACATGGGTTGATGTGCTAAAAATGCCTAGGTGATGACCAACTGTCTATAAAACGTCTTGTAGAGGATCCATCTCGTTCTGACATTAACAATGTGTTCTTTTATGTTCAGGGAGCTTTAAGGCTAAGAGCATTCCTTAGAAATGAATAGTGTGTACGTCTGTACGTACTTTATACGTTAGCCTTCTGTTTATTCTGCTTAAGAGTATACGAGTTTATGTTCAATTATACTGATTAGAGATATTTGTTTAAGTAAATAATTATAATTTTAAAAGAAAGTGTGTATCATACAAATTGGTAAGACATAATATTAGTAATCTTGTTAAGAATTATTTTAGTTTTATTTATGTACTTATTAGCTTTTTTTTGCAGATATGGCTTAATTTCGTTATCTGTTTTTCTTTTTATATGTAAGTATTTACGTTGTCAACCCTTCTTGTAATTATTTTATAAGTTATCATATTTGTGTTAATCACTTTCGTGATATCACAACTACTCAAACTCGCTTTACTAAATCTACGCTGAAACCGGGACTTGAACCACCGACAAGTCCGCCGCCTTATCCATCAAGCTACCGAGGTCGGTAATTATTTTATACAAATAAATACAAATATTTTTTACTACTACTAAAATCTTTATGATTTCATTTCCGTCGCCGTTGAAACCTTTGGCTCTTTTGGATCAAGTGCTTTGGAAATGTTTAACTACTTTCCTTGAGACGAAGGACAGACGCGCGGGAGAATATTTCAGGCAAAGGCTTAGTTTCGCTTGTCAAAGAGGTAACGTAGCCGCAGTGCTAAGTACACTGCCTGGGGAAGATGTCCTTCTAGAAGAGTTTTATGTGAAAAAAAATAAAATTCCGTTTGATAATTAAATTAGAATGCTCACTTTAATGGTACTTTTTTAATCCCTTTACCCTACAGATGCTCTCTGTAGGGTACTGGAGACTTTCCAGGAGCTTGATTTTACAATGCTTGCACCATCAACAATCAACGTAAAAACAAAAAAAATATTTAAATAAAAATCTGCATAGGTTCTTATGCAAAATAGGGTAAAATAAAAGTACAAAAACAAACACACAATACCTCCGAAATTTATAGTTATAACTACTCTGAAGTAATTTACAATTATTATAGGTATCCTTAAGTAATTATTGTGATACAGACGAAAATGCAGACATACGAGTACAGACGAAAATAATGTTGAAAATATCTTCTCTCGGAAAAGGTACAGCGTCTACAATACCTACATGACAAAATATATTGCTAGGTAATTTATTCAGAGAACTGGAATGATGCTAGAACTGTACCCGTAATTTTTCTCAGAATATTACTAGATTTATATTTCCACTTGTTGATTCAAAGAGTAATAATTATTTTCTGGTACGATTCGTAAGTTTCAGGTAAGTTATTGCATCCTACTTACACTTGCTACTAAGTAAGGATGTCTTGTAGAGTTTTTTTTATACTCTTAACCCGTGAGGACAGAGATGTTTTTTTTCTCATACTGTAAGTGATGTTTCATGCTATAAATCACAGAGTAACACATACTTGCATACTTCCGCAAACAAGTCAAATCTTTGTCTAACTGTTACACCGTCACATACATTTCTTATTATTATTTATTTTTATTTTTATTTATTTGTATTACTATTTTACAATTTTTTGGAGGTTGGCATGAAATCATATAAAAAAAAATCAAAAACAGATTAACATAATTAATATTATAGATTATAAGACCAATATAAAAAGTACAATACATACACATATACACAATTTTACCTATAAAAATAAATATATAAAATACTATAAAGCAAATTATACATAATAGAAAATATTTGGCATTTGACATTAGGCTACAATATCTCATCTTTAGGGCGGTTTTATGTCACAAGCTGATAGGTAGAAACCCGTATATTTCCTTAGCTCTGTAGAGCTAGGGCTGACAAGGAATTCAATAAAACTCATAAGGCTTATTTGTGGTTTGTTCCAATATTTACTTCTTATGCTACTAAAGAAAGGACAGTGGCAGAAGAAGTGGTGCATGGTGTCAGGCAGGTTTTCCTCACAAAGTTCACAGGTTTTACCTAGGTAGAAAGTTAGCTTGTTGTCTCTTAGCCATAACTTCGTAAGTCCCTCACAGGCTAAGCGGAGCTGGGCAAGGAACCTAATTTCACTGTTCGAGAGAGCCTGATTAAAATAGCCAGCAGCGGGAGGTATAACCCCACCTGAGCCAGACACCACTTTGTAGAAGCTGTTAAATTTGGAATTTTCTATTTTGAGAATATCTTGACTACTAAGGTACGACTCGTAGGCGATGACTATACTGTCTATCTTTTCTTTTATAACTCGGGGACTTTCCTCATGCCATAAATGACCAAATCCTGTTAGAATGAGAATCTGCTGCAGCTGTAAGCACCAGTTGTATTTCTCAAGGGCAAACGAATTTTCATTTTTAAAAAGATTATAGCACAGTTTGGGCCAGCGTGTGTTGTCCATAGCCAGAAGCTTGAGCCACCAGTTTAAAGTTTTTTTCAACCACATTGATTTGATATTATGGGTTGTGAATTCCCTTCTTATCAGATGGTTTGGAGTGTTTGGTGCCAGAAATAGCATGGATTTATAAAAACGGACTTGTAATTTTTCCAACTGATCTAGGTATCGAAACCCCCATACCTCCGAGCCATACAGTGTGGTTGCCATGACTACACTCTCGAACAGTTTTTCCCACGTTCCCAGATCAAACACTTTAGAGTTAAGTATAATTTGCCTGATCCTGTTTATAGCCAGACCACCTCTTTTTACCAAATCTTCAGCTGCTTGCAGAAAGAGCCCGGATGAGGAGAACACTATTCCTAAGTATTTGAATTTATTTGAATTTAGTCACATACATTTCTACAAAGAAACAGTCTTTCTAAAATAATTTTCTATCACCAAACCACACAGTACGCACCCCTGTTGTAATGATTGAGCACCAACTTTTTGTCAGAAACTTTTCTGTCCCTGTTGAAATCTTTTTCCACTTTGCACGCAGTAGATAGGTACATCTTGACGTTTTGGTGTTTTGTGCTTTTTTACACAACTTTGAACGCATGGAATACATTATGATTGTGTGAGCAAAGATTTCCATTTGCAATATCTCAGGGGACTTCGTGCCTCGGGATATGACTTGGCTCTAATTCGACAAAAGTTCATGTTCAACTTTACTTAAAGGAACCTCTATGTGTTCGTTTTTTTTCTTCGTATTTTACGGCCCGTATTTGTTTATATTTACATGCGTTTTATTCAACAATAATACAGAAACCTGAACGGTCACGGTGCTGCGTTGATGAGAAGATTCTATGGACACACAGATCCAAGCTCCTTTCATGTCCATTAATGCTTCTTGATTTTACCCTAATTATAGTAATTTCTAATATCTGGTAATCATACCAGCTACCCAAAATAATCTCCCCTAGCATGCTGAGTTGGGCAGAAAATGTCATTTATTCAATATAAATGCCCGAATACACATTTCAAGGCGACTTCAAAATTATAAATGGATCAACCTGAATTTTATTTAATTTTCAGATTTTCCATGAATTTTGAACTTATTCAACTTTTCACATCACATTCTCATTTCACCCCCCCCCCCCCAAATTAGTCTTCAATTACAGTGCTTGCAATGGAAATCCGGCGAGAAGGCAAGGTTTTTTTTAAAGATTTTTTTTCTATATTTTTTTTACATTCAGTCAGCATGGCGAGAAAAATGAAATTTTATTGTCCAACACTAATCTAATATTTTATAGTGTATAGTTCTGAGGATTGGTATACGAGTTCCATAATATGTGAGTAATTTTTTATAAATAAATTTTATCCGAATTTCACAAAATTATCTTCTTTTTACATCTTCTCCAACTGTTACCCCAGATAATAATTTCAAAACTTTCAAAGTTACTTATAATTTAATCCATCCCTAAAAAAGTTTTCGTTTAATAGCATTAATATTACATTCATTTTTAAGATTAGGGAGATAATAAATTGTTTTGGGGAAGAGTGGGGTCGGGCCCTGCGAAATTAAAGTCCCAAAAAAAAAATTTTTATCATTAAAAAAAATTTTTTTATAAGGGGGACCTACTATTTTCCAAAAAGTAAACCTAAAAATAAAGAAATCAAATCCCTAAGTGAAATTTTGGTTTAAATTTTGGGGTGAAGAGTGTTTTAAACTTATTTTGTAGGTAACAAAAGCTTTTTTTGTGGAACCCACTAAAAAACCTAAAAAGGAGTGCATGGGGCACTAACACCCTTAAATTAAGCAGGGCCCTTTTTTATTGTGTAATACGTTGATTGTTTTTAATTGATTCATTAACGACTAGGGATTTGGGAAAGTAGGTATTTCAGATTTTTTTAAACTTTCCCTTCGCTAATGTCCCCAAAAGGGTCGTAACTCAACAAGACTCATTTCCTCCGGGACGAGATTTTATGGCCCCCCCGTAAAGTCCGTAAAATTCTTTTTAAAAGAATTTTTCCCATTTCTAGCCGGGAATTACGGGCAGCAGTACTTGCCTAAATTCCTTATTTTAAATAAAAAAATAAAGGATATCTCTTCCCTTTTTCCTTTTTTTTACCTTTTTTTTTTTTTACCCAATCAATTTCCTACCCTATCTACCCCCTTGCTCTCTCTCTTTTCTCTTTTTATCATTTTTCAGTTTTTTATTCACTTCAAAAGCTATTTTATAAATCTCTTTTTTGGGAAAATAAGGACTACCCAATGCATAAAGATATGGGGGGGGGGGGAAATGGTAATACAGGGGAAAAGTACAAAAACAAAGAAAAAAATTGCATGACGCTTAATAAAACAGGGGACCCACTACCATTTTTTAAACCTTATTTTTTTTTTCCCTTTAACCCTATAATAAGGAAAGAAATTTTGTTTTTCGTCAAAAATTTTGACCTACCCAGTTTTTCAAAATTTCCCTGGACTTTCCTAGCCTCAGGATACCAAAAAAGTTTTTTTTCCCGGCTAAAAAGCCCCCGTGCCTCTGCCCCGCCCCGCCTTTTGGACAATATTTTCCCCAAAGAACGGTAAAAGCTAGAAAACTTGAAATTTTTATTAAGTAGATCTCATAAAAATTTTTTTGAAATGGGCCGCATTTTGCAGCCGCGGGGGCCGTACCTTTGGATTGGTTAAAATTTTTTTTTTTTGAAAAAAAAATAAGGGGAAATTTTTACTCTCATTTTTTTTTTTGAAATTTTTAACTTTTTGAAACCCGATTTAAAGGGTTTCCCCGGTTTTTTGGGGGGTTATAATTTTTTGGAAAAAAAATACAAACCTTTTTTATTATTCAAACCTTTTTTAAGAAAAAAAAAAAAAAAAAAAAAAAAAAAAAAAAAAAAAAAAAAAAAAAAAAAAAAAAAGGGGAAAAAAAAAAAAAAAAAAAAAAAAAAATTAAAAAAAAAAAAAAAAAATAAAAAAAAAAAAAAAAAAAAAAAAAATCCAAAAAAAAAAAAAAAAAAAAAGAAAAAAAAAAAAATGTTAGGGGTTTGGGGTCACCTAAGGCCCAAATTTTTAAAACTTCTTTTTCCGGGGGAAAAAGAAAGTCCTTGGTGTCACCCAAAATTTTTTAAAAATTTAGAAAAAACTCGGGAAAAACAATGACACACTGCCTCATTCGATGTCCCAGGAAGCCACTTGCGTGACATTGTCAACAAACCCTTTGGGGAAACAAATTTGGGAAGGTTCTGTAAATTGGGGAAGTTGAAACCTCAAATTTTTACTTTTTTGTCATAATTTGGGGCAAATTTTGTATTCACCCGATACGAGTAAAAGGAGAATAGGGAAAAAGACTTAAAGGGGTAAAAAAAAAGTGCGGGTAGCTAAGCTTTGAAATAGAGAAATATGTTAAAATTTTAGGTGTTGGGAAGATGTTTTTTTTGATATGTTAAAGGGAAAAAATTTTTTTTGATTTCGGGGTTCAACGGGACTTTTTTTAAAATTTTTTAAAAATTTAAATAGGGGTCATAGAAAACAGGGCTTTATGACTACATATTTAGTATCTTTTCCTTTAAAAATTTTTTCTAACCCCCTTAACTGAGGGTTTAATCCATCACTGCAAACCCGGGGCTCAATTTTTCAGGCAGATTTTAATTTTTTCCACCAAATTTTTGTTTGATTGGGGGAATTTGATTCAGTCGAGAATCGACTGTAGACTTTTAAATTTTTTTGGGGTAAAAAAAAAGGGAGAGGGCTTTAGCTGGAGTGGTTTTTTAAAATTTTTGAGAACAAGGGGGGTCCATTGCTTTCAAAAAAATGGAAAACCCGCTTTTTTTCCCTCCAAAAACCCGAAAATAAATTTTCCCCCCCACTTTTGCCGAATTTTCCACATCATTGACAAAACGAAAGTAAAAACCGGGGGCAGGAAAAGACTTACAAACCCCTCCCAAATTTATTATCTTCCTCCTCCTTTTCAAAGATCATCTCCTTTCCCCCTCACAAACTCTCCCCCTCTCTCCTCCCCTTCTTCCTCTCTCTCTCCCAAATTTTCCCATCTCTCTCTCTTTCCCACCTCTCCCCTCTCTCTCTCTTTTTTCTAAAACCCTTTTTACCTCTCTATTTAAAATCCCCTACTTCCCCTCTACCCCCCCTTTCTCTCTCTATCTATCTACCTCCCCGTCTCTCCCCCTTAAATTTTTTTCCCAAATCCAAAAAAGCTGATATTTTTCATTTTTACCAATAACTGGGAACAATATGATATTTACGTTAAGCTGATTTTTTAATCTTTGTTTTCTCCAACACAAAGACAAAAAACTCAAATTTTTTTTATCATAAAAAGAAAACATCTTTGTCGAGTGTAAAACCCGGGATCCCTTTTTTAAACACGAAAAATCCCTTTTATACAAGCTGTATGTAAACAAATGAAACATTTTACCCTTTAAAATTTTATTTTTTAATTTGATATTATAAACTTTCAACTTATGGTTTTTTGACTTGATATTCCAGTTCTTTTTTTTTTTTTTTTTCCGGTTTAAAACGGCGCTTTAACTAGGCGGTAGGCCTGCGTTCACGCCGTCCAGTTCTTTGAATAATGCATAACTTACCATCTGTCTCTGAATATGGGTCAGGAACTCTCACTACAGCGTCAACAGTAACAGTAACGTTAGCTCGTAAAAGTGAGAACAGTATTGCAACATTATACTGTAACTGGCGGGTATTGCATGACAAGCTAGGCAAAAATTCCTCTGTGGATTGTAAAGTTTACATACTTGTTCCCTCAAGCCATGGGATATTGGCCGTGGCGTCGCGTCGAAAACACCACTTACCATGAATCATTGAATGTTTGCATAATTAAGCATGGGGAATATTGATTGGCAACTACTGAAGGGTTGACTGGCCAACCATCAGCGGTCACCTACACAAGGTAATTCATAGTCTAGTTACTCCTTGCATTATTTATCAGATGACATAGATACCATCAGAGACAGTGTCTCGTCGCAAATGCTTAATGTGCTTTTGATTTGAAAATATTCTTCTTAGCAATATTACTCCTATAGTCTAAATTGGGAAGATTTCATTGTTCACAGTTGTGTTGACTTATTGATTCAGACATTGAAATACGGTTTGAAAGTCCTCAATGATTCATTGCGCAGGCTTTACCTTGTGGAAATCTTACCAGCGGGTGAGATTCCCTGTCAGGACAAATCAACCTTAACAGGCAACAGAAGTTTTCGTTAGAAAATTGTTAGGCTCGAATGCAAGATCTTTGGAACAGTAATCAAAACCCTTCAACGAGGCGACGGAGATTTTTACTACAGCACAGGGGTTTTATTTCATATCACAAGTTTACTATTACGAATTCAGGTGAAATAGAAAGCAGACCAATGAGAGAAATAAAAATTAAATAAATTGATAAAACTGTCCAAAACATGACTGATTATAATAAACTGTTTCAACTGTACCATTTTTATTAGATTTGTAAATTACCTTCCTTAAAGACACGTTTGAAATATTCATTATTCATACACCCACATGCTCGTTGCTTGTCTAGCAAAGCATCCTTTTGTGAGCTTCTAATAGCACTAGATTAAAGCTGAAAAATTACCAAACTACGTTGTTTACCGAACACTACCTCCACAGCATAAGAAAAAATCACCACTGCCATAAACGAGGAAAAATGGAGCTCGAATGACTAATGGGACGATTAAAAGAATATTGCGTGAGCCCCCCAATGGTATTAGGAAAGTAGGAAGAAAAATGATGTAGGGAAGAGAAGAATAAATCAGAACGACATAAAGGAGAGAGAAGAGTAATGAAGATATGGAGAAGTAAGAACGTGCAGAAGGAAAGAGACATGGAAAGGACGAGGAGAGAGGGAATTTTGTTCTGAGTCAATAGATACTTAATGTAAGTGAGCGACAGATTGAGAACATAAACATTGAGGAAGTTTAGGGTAGAGGGATAAGAAGAAAGGAGAATTGGAAGAGTAGGAAAATGAAAACTACAATGAAGAAAAAATATTGGAAGAGATGCGACGTTAGAGTGAAGAGAAAAGGGGAAGGCAAGATAAGAGATGGAATAAAATGTATAAAAGTAATAAAATAACGATAAAGTATCTGGAGAAGGAAGGGGTATCTTGAGCCAGAGGGAGATATAATAAATGAGGAGAATGGCGCCTCTGCCGTGTGCATACTAAATAGAAAAACGGCTTGGCTATTGTATGGAGCCCACTTTCCCCCCGTTCCCACTGACCCGTGGTCACTCAAGTGACCCTTTATCTCATGCTCCATCCCGCTTGTTTTTATGTTTCCTATTGATTGGACAGGAAATTGATGAGTGTTTTTTTTTCCGCTGAAAGCTCTCTTGATTGTGATGTTTTTAACGTTACCGACGACGGGATTTTGGTTTCACTTGTTTGTGCGATAGAACTTGTTGGACTTGATGTAAATTTCTCTCTGAAATTGTTTTTTTATTGGCGACATATTGATTTTCCTTAGCTGAAATAGATTTTTTGTAGAATAAAAATCTATGCATACAGTTCTTAAAACTATATAATTTTTAGAAAAGATCTATTGAAGGTCGCAGTGACAAAGAGCCCTACTTATACCAATAGCGTATATAATATTCAAACAAAATTTGTAACCCGGGAAGTTGCTGTGAAGATGGCAGATGATACCATTGACACCTGTCATCTTGAGGAGGTTGAGTTAATCCATTCATGTAATCAGTACGAAAAAAATTATAGACACAAAAATTTCCTAAAACTCAGAAAAAAACTCTTTTGATACTCTTACCTAATTCTTTTACTGAAGATAAAAAATATCTTGACCGATTTTTTCTTGTCTTCATTTCTTTAAATGATGTTGCTTTTCTTTCCGTCTTGAAATTGGCCTTTATCTCTTGAGACAATAAACGAATTGAACATGAAAGGTATAGAAAGGTAGAAAGGTTATTTTTACTCTCGCCACACGAAAGAAGGGGATGGAGGTAAGCAACTTTTATTGAGTCTTAAATTGTTCACTCGACAAGAAATGCTTGAGTGGTGGTTCTCAACAGGTTCAACAACTTCAAGGAAAGACGAGCAGAAGCTTTGGACGCAGTTTATGACCAGTGTACCATTTTATTTCACTTTACCTTTACATACATTTCCGAGGATACTGAACGAAACAAAATGAGAAGAAGAGTCTTGTCCCTAATAAAACACTTGCAAACTTGGTTTCAAACAACGGCAACAAGAGTCTTTGAACAAATCGAACAATAATTTGAACACTATTGAGATGTATTTTTTTTAGAAAAGATATGAAGCCACAGCTGTGGTTAGAAGTACAATTTTAATTTATTTATTATTATTATTATTTTTTCATTAAGTAGAATATAACATAGCTTTATTTTTGAACAACAATCAAATTAAAGCTGGTAGAACGTATCCAAAGATGTTTTTTAGGGAGGAAAAGTTCCCTCTCTGGATTGCCAAATTTAATCACTTTAACAATGGGACTTAAATTAACTGGAAATGATTGGGGAATAGCGATACTCTTATGAAAGTTATCTTTATTTTCCAGCACCACTTCATCCCCATCTCATAGAATTGCGTCCCTTATTAAAACATGTAACTTTGCTGTGCTTTGATTCTTGATCCAAGCTGAAATGAAGGAGAAAATATTAGCCGCTGACCACTTCTTCAATCTATCGACCAGGTGACTTTGCCCGATGGTTTGCGGGACGCAAGCCTTGCTTCCTGGGTTTCCAGTTTCAGCATACCGCGTCGGACGAGGCCGCCAATGCAGTAGTGAGACGCTCAGGAAAAGAGCTTTTAGTGTGGTGAAATGTTAGTACGCCTCCTCGTGGTTCACCCTGGGCAACGCATTGACATGCGGCTAAAGTACTGACAATTTTGGCGATCAACAATCACTGCCATCAGATTTCCTGATCAAGTTTACTAGATATTATATCTTTGAGATGTGTAATGCCATACGATAAAAAAAAAAAAAAAAGAGCCTTTAGTCATTACTGCCCTCGTTTCCTCACTGTACATTGTAATAATAATAATAATCGGCTTATTTATACTGCCCGATTAGGACTATTAAGTTCCCATTATTCTAGCAGTAAGCCCAAGACATATTATTATGTGGTAAAAATCCCAAATGGGAGGATAACATGTCATTCGCGGCTGGGTTTTTCGAACACACGACCTCTGGAGTTTTTGGATTCACAGAGTGCCGCCTTTACCACTTTTAGTGCTCGTCTTGTACAATTTGGTGACCCCTGAGCCCGGAGCTTGTTGTGTTGTGTTAGAATGCCATTACTGGAGTATTTACTACTCAGGATGTGTTAAGAAACAGACTGGAAGGTAACGACCAAATTGTAATCGGTGGAGAATAGAAGGGAAGTGGTGAACAGGGAGGATGCTTCATTTTATTCCCTGCAAAACAATGTGGGTTATGAAGTCAGTTGGTGTTTTACAATACATAATTCTAATGAAAATTTTACCTAATGTTTTCGCAAGGGTGGAATTTGGTAGTTACTTGAGATTCCAAGAAACTCCGTTAACCCGGGATCATTGCGGTTCGGTTTTTGTAACGTATCCAGTACACGGTAACGTATACGGTTGTGAGAGATTTCTCTCACAACTGTACTGATTGCGGGTTTAAATCCCATGATGTCTTGAATGGTTATCATACAATACCAAAATGGGACTAGGGTACTGTCTTAATAGAACTTCCAGTCTTGCGTTGACAGTCTAAAGAAAGCACTACTTATACTTATACCAGAAAACTGAATATCTTACAGAAAAAATGGTTTACGAAGTAATGAATATACAGGGTGTTTCAGAAAAGTGTGCATTAATTTTAAACCACGTAATTTTATGTACCATTTTAAGGGGGGGTCAACTCTATAAACAAAATGGGCGAAAAGTGCTTCATAAGGGAGCCTATTTTCCTTTCAGTTAACCCCCCTGTGGCCGTCCCTGAAAGTGCAATGACCTCAATTCTCACATCAAAATAACGGCGTCATCTTGTATTGGGAGTCAATTTTTTTCCGCGTTTTTCAATAACTCTAACAGGTAAGGCGTAATTCAAAATCTAAGATTTTTTTAAATAACCTTTAGAGAGTGTATCTCCCTTATGAAGCACTTTCGCCCATTTTGTTATAGAGTTGACCCCCCCATAAAATGGTACATAAAAATACGTGGTTAAAATTAATGCACACTTTTCTGAAACAACCCTGTATATCCTCCTGAGACCTGGGCATGTTTTCCCGAAAGTACGATTAAGACCTGGCGTACTTTTAAAAGTACATGGAATTTTCAAAAATTCCCGACAGTTTTTGAGAGAAGATAGTGGTCTGAAGTTGATCGGAATATTTTATTCAGGTGTTTTTGAATTGTAAACAAAACAATTTTGTGGAAAAAATCTTTTCATTTTATAGTTATGATTTGGAGCTAAAAACATGTCCAAGCATGACCAGAAAACGCAACCCCTATGAAAGCAGTAATTGAATATTATTGAATTTTTTGACACGTTTTAAATTAAATATATATTTCTTTTACTTTGGACCTTATCCTGAAGTTACCTCATGGTGTTTTACTATTTGTTTCCCTTTGCAATAACAACGACCAAAGTTGTGTGTACTTTTTTAAAGTACATTGGGATTCAATCTAGTAATCATAAAGAAAGAGTGGAGCCAAACACTTGCCTATTGTTGAAGACGAACACAGGTGCCGTGGGGAAAAATGCAATCAAAGAACAAAAATCAAATGAAACTCTGTGCTTTAAACAAAAAAAGCACATTTGCTTTCTAACATTCCATCAAAATGATGTCATTCCCACTAATGATTATTTTAGAAAACTACTTCTATACTTTGTAGTTCCAAGTACTGATATGTTTATTAACAAAGTTCTTAAACTTTAAAAAATAGGTATGGAAAAAAATCTATAAATTTTTCTATTTTCTATGAAAAAAAAAAATTCTACAAAAA
This sequence comes from Bactericera cockerelli, assembly GCA_024516035.1. Taxonomy (NCBI): domain Eukaryota; kingdom Metazoa; phylum Arthropoda; class Insecta; order Hemiptera; family Triozidae; genus Bactericera; species Bactericera cockerelli. The sequence continues at coordinate 24,451,506 of CM044960.1, forward strand.
AATCAAAATTTATTGTTTTCTCACTGTTTCAGTAAGTAGGTTCATTTAAAGTTTATATATTTTGTCAAAACTTAAGTTCAAATAAAAGACCAAACACTTTTTTATAATGAAAATTTGTGTTTTTTCTTTACTCAGCTGTGAGAGTAACAGTAAAAAAAAAACACTGCAATTGAGTCCTTATGTACTTTATAAAGTACAATGATATCTCTTATTTCAGGCCGATTTGGCAAATTTTCTTTGTACTTACACACTTATAATGACTCCCTAATCATTATGAACAGGAAATAAAAAATAAAAAAAAATCAAAAAAAAATCTCAGGACTCAAGCAGTACCTGCCTCATGTACTTTTAAAAGTACATCCAGGTCTCAGGAGATAAATTTTTTTTTTAATAATAAATTTTATTCAAAATTATAATTATATTAATCCAACAACACGTATAAGTATTATAGGTAATTTTTTTATGCTTTACACACGCAATAATACTATTGCATTTACGTGTATAATACGTGTACGATATAAATACAGAATGAGTGCTTTTTTAACCAACTACCCATAAGATTTTTTTTTTATAAAGTGCTGTAAGCCTACTTGTAGGAAGTAACCTAATAACAAAAAGGTTCCTCGCCCCACGTACACTTGGGCAATAAAAATTCAATACTGTTATGTAAAAAAGCTTTTTATCCTTTATTTTTCAGATCGGATCTCCTCTTTGAGTTAACCTGTCCCCTTACATTAAAGCGTAACATTTTTCCTTTTATCTTTTTTTAATACCTTCTAAGTTACAAACCCCTTTCTCTCTTTTGTTCATGCTGACTACTCGTTGAATCCCTTTGATAATATTTTCCCAGAACTTTCCGTGAAAGAATATCGGACCTTGGAGCAAACTTCCTATAAAATTTACAGGTTTCTCCATTATTGCAAAACACAGTTTTTACAAGTACCAAATTTGGCCTTGGGCTGAAATCATTATCATTGCATCCAGGTATTTTGATCAATATTTTCTACAAATTTATAATTGTTTCATCTAATTTCATTTAATATATATCAGTGTTACCAACAAAAATATACCCTATACCTCCACAAGTAGGTACATTTTATTTTAAACCTATTAAAATGTCAATATTGAAAATCTTTTTTTATATGAGTAGGTACCTATAAATATTATTTTAACCTCTTCCGATTTCCATATTATTAATACAATAATCATCACGAGACAAGTCCAGTCTCACTTTTCTCAAATTTAACCATTTTCTGGTAAATTCGTATACTATCGATAATCTTCACTTATCCAAGTTTTAATAAGAGAATCCTGGGGAAATAACCACTTTGAGGTTTACCCCAATCACGACTAGCTCAGTTCAAAGAGAAGATGAATTTGGAAAGGAAGAAAAGAAAATGAAATAATGGTTCTCTCTGTGTTCTCAGTTGTGAGAATATTTCAAGGAGTATTGGCAGAAAATGAAATTGAAATGAGAGAAGAAAGAGGAAAAGAATATTATAGACAAAAGAAAAGCGGATACGCGGCTCTTGTAAAGTACTTAAAATTAAATGAAAAATTAAATAGTTAAACTTCACTTCACATTATTTGTACGTAAAGATTCAATATTTCTTTATTGACAATTTTTACCATTCTGATGGGTTTATTTATTTAAAATAGAAAATATGAACAAATAGAAATAAAATTGTAAACAAAAACTATTTACAGATTTTATATTTTTTACTCCTGGAAATGATCAAATACTATGTACCCTGCCTTTTCATATTTTTTGGGCAAAATTATTATAACCTCCAACGCAATTTTTTTCCCCCAATTTCCATTTCAAGTAAAAAGTAACCATTGTTTGGTTTTAGGAAAATCTGCAAAAATTTTGTTTTTTTTTTCATTCGACCATATTACCAATAGAATTTTTCATCAATTAGAATTTTTTTTCATACATAATCGTTCCATCAATTCTTCAGTAATTTTCTTTTTCAAATCCTTCAAACCTGTTCAGTGTTATCTTAAAACCCCGATTTTCAACTCCTCCTAATTTTCCCCCATAAAAATTTATTATGCCCATACAACTTTTACATTGTGGGCGGCCCTTCATCAAGCCCCCCCTGCTAAGAAGAACAATAAGAAGGTTTTTTTCTTGGTTGATTAAACTCCGCACTGGTTTTCACGAAGATAAAAACGAAGAGAAAAATTCTAATATGAAAGCTTTTGAATGGGGGTTTTTGAAAAATAATAACTTTTTTAATGACTGAAAATTTCTGCTCATTTTCTGTCTCTTTTTATTTTTCTTCCTTTTCAACGAGAACGGATTTATATTTTTTTTTTCAAAGAACAACGGTTTACTTTTTTTGTAATTAATAATTCATAAATAAAAATCTATTATCCAAAAAATGACTGTTGAACGTCCAAAACTTTCATTTTCCCGAAAGGAAGTTTAAATAAAATAATGCTTTCATTCTGTGAAAGTAGGTAGATACCTAACACATCTTAAATTGGATTGGAAATAAAAACTGTTCAAAATATGGACACATTTTTTTTTTTTAACGAATCGACGGGTATAAGTGGTATAACCCATGTTTATTTTTTTATACTTATAATATTTATTTATACACATCGCTTCCTCGTGAATAATTCTCATCATAAATATTGATATTTTCTGAGATTTTTGCCAAAGTTCAAAAGGCTCCTAGTAATATCTAGAGATTTTAAAGATACCGAAAAGTGCGTCCATCCTGTTAATATTACCAAACCAAAAACACTCAAGGCCCTCAAGGTCTGGTGAGGTAAGAAAGACACTGAAAACATTGAGCCGCCACTATCGAAATGGAAATTACGGGAATTTTATTTTAATATCGTTCATCGAGAGTGAAAGTGGTCGAGAGAGAAGGTGGGGTTCTGTAGAGAAAACAAATTTGAATTTGATTTCGTTTGACACCTTTGTCCTTCTTGACTCCATTGCTTCGGATTTCACCTGTGAATTCAAGGAGCTGATTGTGTAAAACGAGATTTTAGGAATGTTTTTGAAGATAAAAAAATCTTATAAGAAAGTTGATGAATGCACACAAATTTTAGAAGAAATTGCTATGATATATAATTGTATTAATTAATTTGTATTTAATAGACAGACAAACAATAAGCAAAGTATTATAAACGACCAGGTAATTAAGGTAACGTACGCGAAAAAGCAGGAAATCCGTCCCTATTAAGTACTTGATAGAGCCTTAATCGATTAAAATCAATCGTACAAAATTACATTAAATTTGTCATTTTTAAAAACATAATATTACCTGTACAACATTGTACGTGACCAGTAGTAACCCCGGCCGGACGCATTTTGAAAAATTATAAAATATGGCAACCACAATCTTTTACCATTTGGGCATAATTTATTGGTTAATAATCCTTTATACATACGGTGGATTAATTCGTGTTTAAACGTGGGTGGTTAAATACTAAATTTTTATGACCACTTCAAAGCCAGAGTTAATCGATTTGGGATGACGCAAAATATGACGCTATATCAAATTTACTAAAACCCATACAACATTTATCGCTGGAACACAAAATTTCATGTTTAGGGTGTCTTTTGCGTCGGTCAAAACAATGAAAATTTTGGAATTGAAAGATCGATATCATAAAGTCAGAGCATTTTAATAAGGTTTGAAATTAAAAGTTGGAGTTACCTCTCAACCAAATTAAAATCATTGAAGTATATAGGGTATTATTTTAAAGAGTATATCATCTATACATAATATAATATTATATCTTCGTGAGCTTCTAGATTTCATGATTAAGTTCTTTTAGTGTCAGTAAGTATTTTGACTTGTCTTCTCTTCTCATTAATTACATTGGACTTTCCTTTCCTGCCAAGAACACACCTTGTATGAGCTCATAAAATATTGTTTCCAATTTATTACAGGTGAGGGCAGTAAGCAATAACTCACATCATCCTGTACCTATAAATACATGGGTACTTTCCCTGTAGGAACGTGAGATCCCCAGCAGTGGAAGGGACACACACAGGGTAATAATGGCTATGATAAACTACCACAGTAAAGGACGATAGAGGCACAAATTTTAGTACCTACCTATGTATTAACATATGAATAATTGAATAATGCTACCTATTCCACTTATATTACCATAATTATCATTAATTTACTATTATTATAACATTATATAGTTACCGCGGCCAAGTGTACAAGGCTTGCACGCACGGTGACCTGGGTTCGAATCTCAGCGGAGTCGGAATTTTTCGACTCTGTACTTTGGATGTTACGGGATACACTCATACCTCGTGAGGAAAAATGAAAAAAAAAGTAACTACTTTAATGTGAGCAGCGACCTGCAGTGGCGGAATTATGGGCAAAAATAAGATCTTACGATATTCAAAGAAATGGTTCTATAATGATTCTGCGTTAACCGCTAAACTTTTATTGTGATATAATGTCACAAAGAAATACAAAGTAGATGAGATGTAGGTAATAAAGAGTTATATCAGAAGGCAATATAGGTAATGAGGACACCTTGAATTTTGAGGTTTTCAATATTCCTTCGAGGGCCCAGATTTTTTCAAGCTTCAGGTTCAAATGTTTGTCACATTTACAAAAGGTGGAGAAAGACATACATTAGTTATACTTTATTACTTCCGATAAATATTAGAAAGAGGAAGTATTGTGTTCGTTTTTTGTAGAAAAAAAAATTGCTCTGATTTCAATATTTCTGGACGTTTCATAACCTCCTGAGCAACTTTGGTTTTGGGTCGGTCTATTAAATACGTTCTTTGTAACGAGCAAATCTCAGAAACTGCTCAACGGATTTTGACTAAATTTTGTAGATGGTCACATTTTAAATTAATCAACTTCGTACTAGTGGTTCTTAATGATAGAGACCATGCGCCTGACCACTAACTATCTCAAGAACGGTACATTTTTTTTCCGAATGTTTTTTTTTTATTTACATGCCCTAATGGATATTATATTTCTTCTTATTAATTATTGTTTGTATTTTCCATGAGGCTATGGAAAAATTTCACTATAATTATGACCTTTCTAATTTCAATTAAGTCATAAAAAAAAATATTTTAAGTATAATACAATGGTACATAGGTATAGAGCTATAGAGCATATACAAAATTAATATTATTATATTCTGAATTACAAAAAAAAGCAGAGGAAGTTATTCTACCTCAGTTTTCAGTACAGAGATACCTATCCTAACAATTAGAATAAAATCAACAATAGAAATCTCTCGGGTTCCTGTAGTTTTCTTTTAAAAAACCCTCCTTAGTCTTTGAATCCACAACCTCATTCATTATTCCAGGAAGAGAAAAAACGATGAATAGAAATTTTGCTGAATCTTTTTTGCATAAAGATTCTAAGAACGATACCTATAGGTAGGTACATTTTTTGTTTTTTTTTTCAATTTTATTTTATTGTAATAATGATAATAATAACACTCTTAAGTGGAAGGTAACCAGCATGCGAGGTTAATGCTCCAAGCAGTGTCTACCACCTAACCCTCAGAGTCTTATTATTATGTGGTCAAAAACTCAAACTAATGAGGAAAAATTCATGCAATGGATGGGATTCGAAACAACGGATCAATACGCTACCTGGATTACCAGACTAGCGAGTTAACCACTTGACAACCAGTGCACTGGTAGTCGCACATGTAGTGTCTATTGCTACACTACATAAGTACTTACCTACCTGTACCAACATGAAAATCATTATGGCATGCAATAGGTATGTATCAAAACTTTTTAATTATGGGATTTCTAATATGGTTAGAAAGCTGAAACACAAACCACAGACATCTATTTGTACCTACAGCAGTTAGGTAGCTCTTGCTGTTGTTTCAAGGCGAAGACCAGTGGTCGGTCATACTCAGATTCAACTCTCTATAGTCCTGAAGGAATCAGATACAAATATCACAAACACTTTTAATTTTAACCTTTAAGAGAAATATACTCACTATCGGCATATACAAATGCTGCTCGATGTTCGAGGGTTCATGTATTGGTATCTTTCAATTCAAGAGTTCCATGTATTAACTGTGTAATCTTCTTAGAATTGTCCCAATTTGCTTGAACTAGTAAATCTTGACTGCTCACGTAGAGTTCGTCTCAGTAAAACGTTTTTTGTTGAGAAATGTAGCACAAATTATTTATACTTTGCCCCTATCAATAGAATGATGCGTGCGGCAAACTAGTTTTCTTTGTAAAAAAAAAAAAAAAAACTTTTTTCATGTCTTTCACCTACATAACATGTATTATTTTAAAAATATTTTGTATGTTTTTAACTGTAACATTTTGTAATTTATGTATATTGGGTTATTCCCGTTTAATAAATAAATAAATTAAATTAAAATAAATTAGAAGAAAAAAAAAGTAGGTAAGAAGAAAAAAAAAATGCCTTGAATCATCCCTTTATTTGTACATCAGTTACGTCTTAGATTTCTGGCCCAATGTTTTTATACTCGTATTCCAAATTTCAATAGAGACAAGATTTCGTCAAATATTTTATTCTAAAATCTTTGGGTACTCTTATCTAATCACAAGTGTCTGCAGTAGCTAATATATAGATACTATAATACTACATGAAGAAAAAGGCTCTGAAACATTCACGTAAAAAAGAGAAAAGGGAGTGAAACTTGAAATTTACAGAAGAAGAGTGATAACCCGTATCACATGATGCTTTTTTGTATCCTTTTTTTCCTTGCGAAAAAAAAGAGGAAAAGCGAGAAGGCTAATTTACTAATCACATGTTTCCTTTACCTCCTCTTCCTACTTCTCCTTTTTCCTCCTCTAGCCTTCCTACTTCTTCCTTTTCCTTCTCCAACCTTTCCTTTACCTCCTCTTCCTACTTCTCCTTTTTCCTCCTCTAGCCTTCCTACTTCTTCCTTTTCCTCCTCCAACCTTTCCTTTACCTCCTCTAGCCTTCCTACTCCTCACTTTAACTTCCTACTTCTCCCTTTTATCTCACACTCATTTCTACGAGTCATTCTTCTGTTTTTATACTTTCTGATCTTTCATCAAGAGTCTCCTCCCTCGTTTTTTACTGTAAACTCTTCTAAAAAAGTTTGTTCACTTAAAAAAAAACACTGCCAATTATGGACACAATACTTCCTCGTGATTGTTTCACATTGTGTACACGTGCGAATTTTGAGTTTTTATACTAAATTACTTGTATCTCCAAAACGGCTGAACCAATTTTCTTCAAATTTGTTTTATATGGTAGAAAACCGTTTTTTCTACATTCTAGATTCTACAAAAAATTCTGTATCGGCAAGTCGTGGTTCTTATTTTATGACTTTATTGTCCAAAATTTTGGATTTTCTTAAATATCAGAGTCAAATTATAATGAATTAAAACGAAAATATAAAAAGCCTGTGTAAAACAATAATATGCATATACATACAAGATTTCATCAAAATCGGGTGTACCGTTCACGAGATATAAGCATTTAAGTAAAAAGTTAGTGGTCAGGCGCATGGTCTTTTTCACCCAGAGCCGCTAGTACGAATTCGATGAATTTAAAATGGGACCATCTACAGAATGTCTCCTAGATGTGTGCAAAATTTCATCAAAATCAGTCGGGTAGTTTCCGAGATTTGCGCGTTACAAGGAATCGTTTTAACAGACAGACAGACAGACAGACCGACAGACGGACACAAAACCAAATTTGCTCAGGAGGTTATGAAACGTCCAGAAATATGAAAAAAATTAAAATCGGAGCAAAAAAATATTTTTTTTTACAAAAACGAACACAATACTTCCGATTTCTAATATTAGAAATTTCTCGGAAGTAATAACTGTTACTTCTTTGAATGAGAGCATCACGTCCCTAAATATTCGTACTTTTTATGTTTCCCTACGAAGAAAATGAATTTTTAGTTTAATGAACTTTTACTTTTTCCTGCTGGCTCTTTTTCTGTACTCGGGAAATCACGGCAGTCTTAATGAGAACATTCAGAAATATTGAGATTTTTAAGTTTGAATATGCTCAAAATGACGACCTTGAGAGCAATGGCTTTCTATATTTTGTCTTAATTTGAGAAATAAAAAGTTATCATATTTGTGTTAATCACTTTCGTGATATCACAACTACTCAAACTTACTTTACTAAATCTTCGCTGAACCTGGGACTAGAACCACCGACCTCTAGTTTACAAGTCCGCCGCCTTATCGATGAAGCTACTAAGGTCAATTTATATGAGAAATATTTAGTTACAGTAATAATTTCTATTTCATGGCTACGAAATCAATATTTATGGTTTTAAACACCCATAAAAAAAACATGAGTCCGTTTTAGTCTAGTACTCAAGTCACTAAAACTAGTGGTTCTCCCCAGCTGTAAACTCACCAGAATGAGATTTTCTCCTGGGCCGTCCAAGAACTGCATCAAGTTTTTTAAAGTCATAATAAAAGTATTTACTTCTTGTTTTTTTTTCTTTTCTTTTTTCTTCTCTTTTTGAGAGAAATAGGGAAAAAAAATCTTTAAAAGACACTTTAATAAGCAGTATGGGAATTACACCCACTAAAAAATCCATCTCCCCGTTTTAGAGACAACATACCTACCCGGAACCGTTTGGTGAACATTACTTCAGTAGATATCTACGGAAGGTGTAATTTGTAATAGTGTACCAACATTTTAATTATACCTTTTCAAGTAAATAAATAAAAAAATATTCTACTTGTGAAAGTATCTTGAGGTACAGTACATTCTACATGATTATATTTACTAAAAGGAGAAAATACCTTGTTCATACTGCAGGAATGGGAGGATTGCTTATTAGTATAAACAAGGAAACTTCTAGTCTACTTTCCTCTGCAGACTACAGACGGCAGTATTCCAAACCTCTGCTCTTATTAAAACAAAATCCATTTACACGACGACTCGCAAACTTTCGGGCTAAATTCTCATGTTACTAATGAAAGCTAATTAGGATAAAATTTTCAACTTTGCTAATTCTATTTGAGAAAACTTTTAAAAGGTGCTTTATGATCTCAGGATTTAGCTCGAAGATAATGCGGTTGCTCCTGTCATGTAGTCAGCTGATATTGCACGTTGAATTATTTTCTCCCCAAGCAGCAACGGCGAGTATGGGGAGCACGTGGTTTGGTGCCGTTTTTGAGTTTTTAGCAATCTATTCCCGCTGATCTCTGTATCCATGGTACGGGAGATCCTACAAATATGGAATGTTGTATGAGAGTTTACCTTAGAGTGGATGTGCAATTTTTCCAAATTGAACGTTAGCCACAGGCGAAAAACTCTAGTCATAAACTACATTTTATGACCTGTGTTAACAACAAATCTACCAAAAATACAAGACGCAAAATTTTGTATGTTCAATAATTAAAAAAGAGCACAATATGATTGAATTAGCTGGTATTATATCCAGCTAAACTGTGTCTTTCCAGCTGTCTTACCAGCTTACCAGTTCAACTGAACGCCTATCAAAGCATTTTTGAAATCATCTTTTTTAATTATGGCAAGCAACGATTTTTTTGTAATTTTGAGGTAGGTACTTCTCGTGATATTAGGCCATGCAGGAATGTACAAAATAATTGAGGCCAATTTTTTTGATCTTGCTATCGTGTTTCTTGAGACCTTGTGCATGAATCATTATTGAATCTTAATTTTCACCACTGTGTTACCATTGTGGTTTCTATCTGTTTGTATACATGAGAGTAGATTTTCTTCTGGAAACATGTGAATTTTGAATTTTCAACAAAACTCGAAAATTGGAACTAAAACTAAATGGAGCATACAAATGAAATAATTGGAACAAAAACGAGATTTTTAACGCATAAGTAAATAATAAATTGTTGAAACAGGGATTGAAATTTAATAGAACGTCAGAGACCGAAAATGAAGGGATATTCTGTGTATAATATATGTAGTATAAGCACTGTAGTATCTGATAGGCGTTCTTCGCGAAATGGCCGTTTTTTTTTTTTTTTTTTTTTTTTTTAAAGATGAGTGTTTCACAGCCTTTTTTGTTTCGTAGCCATGAAACAGGAGCTACTGTAGACGCTTGTGGTCTGTGTTGTAGCCTGCCCATCCCGTAGTATGCCTCCCCTCTGATGGGCGAGAAGTGACACAATACTTCCCATTTAGGTGCTGGGTCAACACGAGCGCACCGGAAGGTATCCCTTACAAACAACTGTAACCAAATTTTGAATACAAATTTTTATCGGCGCGGGGGTTCGAACCCGGGACCTTCCGCATGGCAAGCGAGTGCTTAACCACTGAGCTATTCGTGCGCTCCTATGATTAAAAAACTATGTTTTCGGTATAAATAAGAGCTAAACAAAATGGGATCAGAAAAGAAATAAAGTAATAATGAAACTTGAACAGTAATGACAGAAATTTGCACGTGTTAAATTAATGCAATGGAATAATATTTCATACTGAGTGGCTTTTTAACGATTATTTTTTTATATAAAAATTCATGAACATGATAAAAAGAAACAGCCCTTGTTAATGTTATTCAGCTAATCATTAATCGGTCTGCTGATACATAATTATTTAAATGATATTTCAATTTTCAATCTTTGGTTGTATTTTCGGTCGGTTTCTTTTTATTTCAGCATTAATATTTTCATCGTCATTTCACAAGACAAACATTTACTCATTTATGGGATAATAAATCGGATAATTGAGAAAACTGTGATTTTAAACACATAAAAATAAAAAGTGTAATTCGAAGAGATTATATTACAAGATTTATGTATGACGTATGCATTTCCAAAGAAGTTTTTCTCATTCATTTGATGTACATAAAAGTATTAGGGAAAATCGGTATGATCTACAAATAAAGCTATTGAAAACTCAATTTAAATGATTAAATGTAGTAAAAATGTGCAATAAAATGTCAATATAAACTAGGTAACAATAAAACTTATACCGTTGAAAGATGCCATTTGTAAAATTTATAACCAAACTTTTCTGACCTAGTGATTCACCACATTAAATGAAATAATGCTTATGCTAGCATTCAATTTATACTAGTTGGAAAATCAGCAATAATGTTTTATGAAAAAAATAGTTTACATTTTCATTGCAGGGGAAATATAACCAATATGGACTTTATCTGGAGCAATTATATTTGTACAAACTTACACTTTACACGATAAAATACAGTGACATTTGGACAGAACATAATCACACTCACACTCACAATACAAGACAATCAAGACTATTAAAAATTACACAAATACCTTTAATTATATAAAATATAATTAAAGGAACTATTAGAAATTTAAAATTAGGGGAAAAAGACGAGTTTATGATTATTCGAATAAATTCAGGTAGAATAGATACATAATATTACATCAAATGCCAAAAACCAATAAAATTAAAAAATACCAACGCCACTCGTCATCATTTATAATTTAGTGAAAGGACTCCAAGAAAAATAGAAGAGATTGCAAAAGAAAAAACACCAACTTTGATAGACGTTTGACAAAATAAAAATGATCACCCCATCAAACTGCATTTCATAAATCTCAATTTGAAGAAGATAAACGATAAAAAAATATTATATCTGCAATTTTATTCTTCCTGACCACCTACCACGTAGCCATCCCTGTACAATCTCCAACCGACAACGTAATCACATAATACATTTCAATATTGGGATTACAGAATTTTGAGAGTAGACAGTTAATGATTTACCCAACCTTAAAATGTTATAAATGAATCGTTCACAACCCTGAGAAGACGAGATCAAAGAAAGTGGAAGTGTTGTGGAGATGGGGATATGGGATCAGAGTAAACGTGAATACTGACGAAGATTAAGAGGGCGGGGTGTTTAGAAGGTGAAAAAATGGAAAGATAAGAAAATAGACGAGAAGAGATGATGTTTCATGGGAATAACAACATGGAAAGAGGAAAAGAGAGGGTGGGTAAATGCAAAATAAGGAGGTAAAATGAGGAAATGAGGGTGAATTGAAAATGAACAAGATATAGAAACAAGAGAAACTGAATTTGGTTGAAATAAAAGAAGAACACGAAAATATAGTATAATAACAAGAAGAACGTCATTCCCTAGGACCTAGGAGTAGAAAAAGGAAAAGGATTGAAAGCATAAAAGGAACTCTTATTAGAGCAAAAGACAAAACTCAGAGACTCGACCATCAATCACCAGATTGACGTATTTGGGGCACACGGAAAAACCCTAGCAACTTTCACTCTTCAAAATCTTGCACGACGAATAAAGACAGCTTTTTAAGGTTTCCCCTGTCTCGCACCGATTTCTATTCACTCTTAATTTATTTATTTGTTTTATAAGCAAAGTGATCCTTTAAAATATTTCAGTTATTATACAAAAAATAATGCGAATCCCGTTACAAAAACTAGGCTTCACGCAATGAAACTCAGCTAACTTTAAAGTAGAATCAATAAATCTATGATTAATGCAGATGAGCTCAAATTAAATGAAATTTATCATCACTTTTTTCTGCTGACATTTTTGATAACCACTTAGATACAGTGGCGGCTCCTGACTTCAAGACTAGGTGAAGACAAATTATACCCAGAAGTATTGAAAAAATAAAATTATTAATTTATCAGATCTTAGTTCTTATGGTCTCATAAACACAGCCCATTGTAAGTTATGGCTGTTTCCCTGCAGAGCATGATTTTCTCTCATACCAGTTTTGCATCATATAAGTTTTTATAGGTACTTTTTTTGGAGAACACTTGGTACTTAATAAATAAACAAGGCCAGCAGAACAATTTGTCAACACTTGAGCTGGTACACTGCCATTCATTTTTCATAAGCCATTCAGGCTTGAACTGTATGGCTGTGGGGCAGGCATTTGCTTTACTTTTTTAGTGGTGGTTATAGTAATTGGAGAAATTGGACATCCAGTACTCATAATATCTTTCTTATCCTCATTACTTCTTAGTCTGAATGGGGTTACTTTTAATGTTTGAACCCCCTGATTTTGTGGGAATCTCATTGTTTCTTTGAAATATTCATCTTTATAAAAAATATTAACTAAAAGTTGGTAAAAAGGAATTAAAATAAAAATATTAGGATTATAGCTCAGTAGATAGGTAGGTACAACATTTTAAAGGGGGGTTAGAACTGGGAAGGAAAGAAAGTTAGTTGAAGACTAAAAATTACAATCCAAAACTGGAAGAAAATTCACCACCAGATTACAAAATAAATCTAAGAAAACATACTTACTACAAATATAAAATCAGCTTAAATTTGTGTTACCATTGATGTTTAAATGACTATTTATGAAAAACACAGATATTGCCTTATAATTTTAAGTACTTCACTGGAAGCTGTGTGCTTAGATACCTGCAACCTGCATAAAAATAATAATGATGTTTCTGACACTGAAAGAAGTACATAGCTACTTCATATTCAACTTATTATGAAAAGCACAGGTCAGATCAGGTAGGAATAATATTTCTATCCTGTATCAAATACTGGGAAATAACTTTATTAACTAGTTACACCAATTAAAAGTCACTTGATTACCGTTGAAGAGATTTGAAAATAATCTAATAAAATTTAAAAAGTGCGCGACAAGTTTTGTTTACATTCTAAAGATAAGAGATACAATGTTGCCAAGTTAATTTCATAGCTAAATTTCTACAAACTTCAAGAGCTATATTTTAAATTTAAAGAAATCCCTCAAATCATGTAAGACGTATTTATTTATTTTAAAAAATAATACTACACCGCCTGAACAGAATTTTCTCTTGAGAATTTCATTTCAACACGTCTAATTTCATGATTTTTTTTTAAAGTGGTTCCATAGTCAGGATCTTAAACAGGACCACCATTGTCCCTATTTAAAATCTTCTTGGAACAACTAGATACCAGATTATCTTATTTGGCTCAATTTCGGTACCTACATTAAATAATAAAATTATTTCCGAGATTTGACTTCAATCGAGATGTCCTTTTTAAGACTATAGTTGACAAGATACATAAATAGTTAAAATTTATTGGTATCGGCTATCGTTTAGGAACTATGTACAAAACTAGAACCCAAAAAATGAGAAATAATATCCAAAATTCCTGACACAAAATCCTGCTTTCCTAACGCCTACGTTATTATTATTATTATTTTTTTTTTAATATTACAAGATTGTGCTAGATATGGGAGGCTAAATCATTGAATGGTTTCCTAGGTCTGGCATGCTACTGGCAACAATGTTCATATCAAAAACACATGACATCGCACATGGTATGTGGCTTCGTGACATTTCGTATGAGGTCGTGTAGATAATGTAAACTGAATACAACTGAAGACTGTCCTCAGTAGCATATTACATAGATATAGTTCTTGCCTAATATTTCATGATACCTACTTGGAAATACTCAACTCTGATTGGTTGATTCAAGGACAACTGAAGACAATTTCGAATTGTCTTCACATTTGGTGTTCTCCTTGGAAAGTAACATGAAATGTTAAGCAGCATTGATCTATTTTACACAAAGCTTACTCTTTTTTTTTTTTTCTTTTTTTTTTTCTTTGAGTTGGATCAATTGTGCCATGTTCAAGGGATTATGAGTAGTGTTTTCACTGTTCAAAATTAGGTGAAAATGTCTTCAGTGTCTTCACCCGACGAGCCGCCACTGCTTAGATATAGTATTTTAGCGTGAGAAATCTTTCAAATATTATTTTTTAAAAATCAGTTGAACGAAATACGATCTTCAGTGTCTGTTAAGTCATTCCAATAAAAAGTCTGTTCGATTTTTTGTTGAGCACCCGGTAAATTTTTTCCTATCAACTCATTTGCGTAGATATTTTACTCATGTCTTCTTTCATCCCATCACTTCTGTGACTTCTGATTAATAATTCATGCTCCTCCCTCTTGTCTCAGTTTTGTAGGACTTCGAGCCTGAATGAGTCTCTTTCATGTTTCTTTCTTGATTAACATTTTATAATTCCAAGCAAACTTACATAAAAAATATGTTGAAGATTACTTTTTTTCACTAATAACCTTGAAAATGAATCTTTAAAATTTTAAAAGGAACTGCTGGGGATTTTTTTTATTTATTATTATTACATCTCATACATATCTTGTTGTCAATTAAAATAGACCATGGTCTCTTCCATTTTATTTACATATCTGATCAAATGGGTTATGTGAAAACTGTTAGGTGATTGGGATTCTCAAGCCTGTTAGCAAACTAAAAATATCAGAAGACTCAACTAAAAATACCTTAGTATTACGCAGAGACAGGTGATTTCAAATGTAAGTAAAAATTGTAAAGCTTGTCCAAAGTAAAAGTTAGCTTCAAGTTTCAAATTCAGCTTGTATTTTTTTAAAATAATAAATAGATTTGCTAAACCTGTAATTCAATTTTCAATACGTGAACTATTTGTGAAGGAGAAGAAAATATTTTATGAAGACATGAAGTACCTACTTACTTCACAGGATGAAGAGATATTATTTAATTTCAACATAAATAACCATCCATTTGCCATGGAGACGGACACTTTTATATTTCACCATAGAAAGTATGGAAGTAGAAAATAAAGAATAACAAGATGACAAAGAGAGAAAAGAGGAATATAAAGAAAATGATTGCAGAACACTTGAAGACAGAAGTAGAAGAGAACATTTCATACGTTCGTGAATTCTTTTCTTTCATTTATTTACGAGTAGATAGCATTAATCTCAATTCTGATGAGGTGATAAAGAAATAGAATTTATGCGCTTTGATTAGTTTCCAAGAAAAGGAAATGAAATGATAATAAAACATGGGAGTAAAAGGAAACGATCTTGAGACGAGGAGTACGAAGGAAAATGAAAGAGTTTTCTGGTTTTCCACAAAGCTGGTTTTCCACAGGGTGCCACATTTTGCCTCAACGTTTCAGTTCGTTTGATTCGATATCATGTGATTCTAAAGGAAGAATCATCGAATGAGGAGAAACATTGCAAAATTAGGTATCAAATGTATTAATCCAGACATTTCGAAACAAAAAGTTGCGCTCAGTAGGAATCCTGCTAAGAAGTAGGTTTAAAATGAAACAGACGATAAAAGTGTAAAGAGTAGAAGAAAAAAGAAAAAAACCAAAGAAAAAAAAAGAGAAACCCTTTTAAGACAGAATGAAGGCAAAGAAATCTTTACGATTTTGAGTGAAACCTGTGCAGAAAGTTATGTGAAAGAGAAATGGAAGAAAAATGTTAACAAGAAAGGAGGGAGAGAAAGATAAATATAAAAAGGAAAGAAGGGGAAAAAGGGGGAGATAAAAGTTTAGAAGAAGGCAGAGAAAGATAAAGTAAAAAGTCATGAATAAGTGAAAAATAATATAAAAAGTTCTGCTATTTTTCAATCATTCAGCAAAGAAAACGAGTTTTATCGCAGAAAGGAGTGAGGGGAGATAACACTTTATTGACTGAGAGTATAGTTTAGTTGCTGATGACATTTTAATTCTGAGAGTGAGAGGGAGGAGAGAAGGGAGAGAGGGTATGATAAGGGAATGGTCGTGACGGAACACAAGCGACGGGTAATTTTCTTTTTATGAAAGAAATTTTCGTTGCGAACTGGATTAAAAAGAAGAGAGATTGGAGAGATAGAGTGAGGACAGATAGAGATAATCAAAATATTTATTATGTATAATGTATATATTTAAAAGAAGAAAAAAAATCCTGTGCGCTTTATAAAAAGATCTGTAAGTCAAAACCCTGGGACACTGGAAAATACTGATGGGTCAGTGCGGTGTTGAACGTGTTAAGAAACAAGAAATTGTACAGTCGTAGCGTCAGATGTAGCAGCGGGGTGCCTAGGGGGAATACTAAGGAAACTACTATGTTTGGTCAGTTGAAATCAGAAGTTTACAATGCCAAAAAAGCTTCATCCGTTTTCATTTATAAAAATCTGGTGGAAACATCGCACGACTTTCCTTATCCTATTAGGAATGGGAACAGGACCAAAAGCCACTGGTCACTCAAAGGTAACAGTTAGCTTAAAATAAATGTCAAATTCATAATCAGCACCTCAAAATCATTAGATTTGATATGTCATAACCCCCATCTTTGATAAATAATAAAAAAAAAAGTTGGACTAATCGGGACTCTCGAAAATACCGGTAAATTGGAGCCGGGTTCCAAAAAGTTCAAGATATCAAAAAAATGATCTGAGTAAATCCCTATTATATTTTTTTTTATTTTAAGAAAATGTTGTTCTCTAACTTTTTTGTATCTTTAACCAATACAAAAGAGCGGCCCGTGCAGCCGATTTCGTGGTTTGTCTGGTGTATAAAATTAATTTCCATTCCAATTTCAAGTTTCTAGCTCTTACCGTTCTCGAGATATCGTGTTCACACGCAGACAGAAACATAGACAGACAGACAGACAACTGGGTAGGTCAAATTTTCGACGAATACAATACTTTTCTTATTATTCAAATATTACATTAGTTTTTTTTTTACTGATATAATTATAAATAAGTAAGCTGTGTTATTAGGACTAAAAAGTCACTTTATTCCCAACCTTTTTTTATGATGTGGTAAAAATTATCTCAAGTAAATTCGGAATTTCCCATTTTTAACAGCCACTAAATTGTGTTCGCGTTTATTTTGAAAGTTCTTAATGAAATCTTCTTTTTTTCTGCCTCATTTTATTTTCTCTGGTGAGATTTAATTTAACAAACTTAATTTGAATTCATATTCCTCTCTAAAATTATTTTTCTTTCCTCATCTTACCGTGTAAGTTTATTTTCAACACATTTTAACCTTTTACTGCATGTTCATCTTGAAGTTTAAAGCAAACCTACATTGGCTGCTTCAAATAAATTTATTAGGTAGGTATTACCTATATTATTTTTAAATGAGGTTACAATAGAAAAGTGTTCTATGTTCATTTTTAAAAACACATTCAAAGGTGACAAAACTACATACTAGCCAACATTGTTTTATTTTTTTATTTCGAGACCAGACGAACAAAGTAAAGTTTGCCTTGCACCCTCTTAACTTACTCTCAAATGTTAAACAACTTCAAAAAAAAAAAAAAAAAAAAAAAAAAAAAAAAAAAAATGCATAGAGCTTTCAGGAAAATAGATGAACATTATGAACACACATACTCGATATTCTGTGTTGAGATACTTTATACTTTCCAACATCATTTCCATATTAGATATCATTCTCCATTTTCATCTTAGGTCATTCTCTGCGTACAAAGTGAATTAAGAATATAATTTATTTTATCATTTATATTCATTTACTATCGTGAGAAGTAAATGAAAACAAAAAAAATATCCCAAGACTAAAGGATCTACAAAAGAAGTAATAGAGCCTAAATAAAACATAAGAAACACCCGTTCCAGAGAAATAAGAATGCTGATGAAAATTATACTAAAAGCAAAAGGTAGAGCAAATGATGA
Source organism: Bactericera cockerelli (assembly GCA_024516035.1). NCBI lineage: Eukaryota > Metazoa > Arthropoda > Insecta > Hemiptera > Triozidae > Bactericera > Bactericera cockerelli. The sequence goes on from CM044960.1 coordinate 24,469,872, forward strand.
TGAAAAAGAGAGGAAAGTAGTTCTCCAATTTTTCACATACACAATTTCACCTTTTTGTAGAAAGAATGGTAATTTAGAATGTAGGTTTAATACAGGGTGAGTGAAAAAATATTGTACACAAGAAGAATACTTGATATAGTTTTTATAATACAAAATAGATACCAGAGCAAATTATGTTAAAAAAAAACCTTTCGCTAATTGGAAATAGTTTAATAGATATACATTCAGGTGGGATACCACCTGTTGAAAAGTTTACTTGTTGAAATGTTGAAATGTGCCTATACGAAATGCAATCAGCTTTAACCTTTGATGCGCTCGTAAATATCGTCATTAAATATGAAACTTAATTCAAATAGATTTTGAATATATGTATTTGAAAACATTTTTGACTATTGTATGACCATTACAATGACCATTGTACCATGATAAAACATTAGTTTCGGATTATACTTGTGTGGACCTACATTTGCCACCTCCTATCTCCCACAGACATCTACCACGACAGCAGCGGAAAAGGCTGTCAAAAAAGCATGCTAAAAACTCATCCAGTTTACTGGGTGCCATTTTATTGGATTTGCCACTGAGACCTGTGGAGTTTGGTCCCAGGAATGGAAAGAATGGTTTAAAGAGCTTGGCAAGGCTGTATTTGACAAAACCGGTGATCCAAGAGCAAAAGTACTCCTGAAACAAAGGATTGCACCGGCAATACAGCGCGGCAATGCTGCTAGTATCTTGGGAGGGAAAAGAGTTAGAGGAGTTTTAATTTATTAAAAAAAAATATAATTCAAATAAAAGATTGTAAATTCCATCTACTAAAATACTTTCCTTAAATATTCAAGCTAGACAAAGTGACCTATAGTACCCACTTCAATTACCGACAGGAACATTTTTTTCAATAGTAAAACCAAAAATATTCTCTCTTAACAAAACAATTGACTTGCTTCTTTGGAAAAGTTGATTTCTAAACAAAAACCCACACACCCCTGACGTGTGCCTTGAGGAACAGAAAAAATGAACATTACTCTTCAGGTTGCTCATTATTTTGAGAGAGGTGGGGGAGAGATAAAGAGAGATGGGGGAAGGATGGGATCGGGAAGGAGAGTGATTGGGAGAGAAAGTGAATTTAGTACTTTAAACTTTAATGCTACATGCTCACACTCGTAGTCTACGTAGAGGAGGAGGTATTACTATACTACACAATACATTCTGAGAGGATATGATGGAGGAGAAGATTATTTCTCTCCAGATCCACGCTTATTATTGTTCATCATAGGGTGGCGTCATCGTGAACGATGGTAGCCAGACAGTGGAGGAATGACTCAGCACTTCTACCACTGTCTTTACAAGGAGACTAATAATTGACAAGGGCCCCAGAACCAAGTCAATGCTGGTCTACTCCCTGTTAATAGTCCCCCAGCCAGACTTTTTTTTTATTATTATTATTAGTATTTATTACAGACATCAGAAGATTGGTCTTAGGGCAATAGACTCTTAACCTGGGGTCAGTGGATTGACTTCCAAGCATGGCTAAAATCTATTGAGGCGGATTAGATTATTTGTTACTAAACAAATATGATTACCAAATCTCCCTATCATGTCTTAATTCTAGTGTAAAAGAGCTGCCATTAGTAGGTCTAGGGTCCAGCTAGACCTTTGAGAACAAGATTGGTAGTTTCATTTTGAACATTAAATTAATTTCAAGTTTGGATTTTTTGTATTGTATTGTATTGTATTGACTAGGTATTGATATCTGTAATGAAATAGGTATGTCCAAGAGATTACAGAACAAAATTTGTATTTTAAAAAGGCTAATCTTGTTTTAAAAAAATGCAAAAAAAAAAAACTTGGTATATTTCTTCTAAGTTCGATGGTGTAAAATTTCTTCTAATATTTAACAGAAGATATGAGAAAAAATACGACCGACTTCCTTATTTTATGGATGAAACGTAATGGCAAAAATATTATCTTTGTTGCACTCCTCTCTCCCTGGTCTCCATATATTTTTTCATTACATTACTTTGATTTTTCTTTTGTTTTCCATCGTTGGATTCCCTTTATTTTTTCTCACCTCCATCTATTTACATTCTTGTTCATTTCCTTTTTCTCAAATAGCTACTTCTTTCATCACCATTTTCATCCTTAGGAATCTCTTTCCTTGGATACCATCATTAGGATTAGAGAGCCTTCTCTTCCTTCTCTTACCTCCTTTCTCTCTCTTCTCCACATAATACCACAGTACCTAAGGATCAGGAGATTATGAACAAAAGGAAAATTACAAAATCTACTTGCAACAAACATCTGCTCAACTTTTGAATTCATTAAGTTGAAATTCTGTGCGGTGTTACAGGGTGTGTTATGTGTATTAACATTTAACAAAAATATTTTTTTATAAGAATTATGATATTTGAACTCTTTTCATCGTATCATTCAAAATTTAGGAAAATCTTCAAAAAATTTAATTTTTTAATTGTGTTTATACACTTGAGAGCAACAAAAGCGAATCAAACTTTCTCCTCCACCAAATCTGTGATATCTTCGAAATTACTATTTCTATCGAGTCGTAAGATGTCTCAAAATGTTGTATATTTTGTTTTCTACAATTTCATAATTCGATTGTTAAAAAAAACCTACCAGAAGCCATCAAAATGCAGTTTTACTACAGGGTGTCAAAAAAGAAGAAAATCATGATTTTTTATTTAAGTCATAACATGAGAAATCCAAAAGATTCATTCATAACAATGGTGAATCAGTATTTTGTGTTGCCTCCCTGAGCTCTGATCACAGCATTCATTCGATTTGGTATTGACTGGATCAAAGTAACCACAATTTTTTGAGGCAACCTCTCCCATTCTTCGGTGAGGGCGATCTTGAGCTCTGCTACAGTCTGGAGAGCCGGTATTCTACCTGGAACACTTTGTTTGAGTTAGTTCCATAGATTTTCGATCGGTTTGAGGTCGGGACTAAGAAAGGGCCAGTCCAAAGTGTCAATATTCTCCTCACACAAGAACTTTTGAACACAGTTAGCCACATGTGGGCGGACATTGTCGTGCATGAGGAGGAACTGGTCGCCCATAAGTTGATCGAGAAGAACCACATGGGTCTGCAGGACTTCAAGAAGCTGGAATTTAACTAAAGAGAGCTTCAACTGGACCCAAACTCTCCAGAGAGCAAAGGGAAAGGAGACTCAGATTCGCCATAGAACACGTGGATTGGACATCCGGGCAATGGCGCTCTGTTCTCTTCACTGATGAATGCCAGGTGTGTTTGTTTGGTAGTGACAGAAGGAAAAGAGTCTATCAAAGAGCGGGAGATAGGTATGCTGAGTGATGCATCACAGAAACTGTTAGTTTCGGCGGTGGTTCCTGTATGGTGTGGGGTGGGATTTCAACTGAAAGAAAGACTGAATTGGTTTTCATCACATGCGGTGCGGGAGGTGGCCTGAACAGTTAGCGATACAATAATAACATCCTGCAGACCCATGTGGTTCCTCTCGCTCGAATTATGGGCCACCAGTTCCTCCTCATGCACGACAAGGCCCGCCCACATGCGGCTAAATGTGTTCGGGAGTTCTTGGGTGAGGAGAATATTTACACTTTGGACTGGCCTTCTCTTAGTCCCGACCTCAAACTGATCGAAAATCTATGGAACCAACTCAAACAAAGTGTTCGAGGCAGAATACCGGCTCCCCAGACTGTAGCAGAGCTCAAGATCGCCCTCACCGAAGAATGGGAGAGGTTGCCTCAAAAAATTGTGGTTACTTTGATCCAGTCAATACCAAATCGAATGAATGCTGTGATCAGAGCTCAGGGAGGCAACACAAAATACTGATTCACCATTGTTATGAATGAATCTTTTTGATTTCTCATGTTATGACTTCTTTTGTTAAAAATAAAAAATCATGATTTTCTTCTTTTTTGACACCCTGTAGTAAAACTGCATTTTGACGGCTTCTGGTAGGTTTTTTTTTTAACAATCGAATTATGAAATTGTAGAAAACAAAATTTACAACATTTTGAGACATCTTACGACTCGATAGAAATAGTAATTTCGAAGATATCGCAGATTTGGTGGAGGAGAAAGTTTGATTCGCTTTTGTTGCTCTCAAGTGTATTTGTATCCAAACATCCATATCGACTCAATAATGTTGAAGATCAAAGAATAAAAGTACATAATAAAAACTTGTGCTTGTACTGCCTAAAATCAATGGGAGGTGAAGCAAACTCAAGCTAACAACAACACAACTTAGAAAAGACTAATGAAAATCGCCATCCCTGCATTTGCAGAAAATATTCATCTTATGAATAACTAATTTTTCAACAATACCCAAAAAATGAAGAAAAAAACGTTTTAACCCGTGAGTACACGCACATAGGGAAAAATTCTCACACGCTCGGCAAAAACGCTAGAACTTGATCGATATTGGTCCTAACCTGTAGGGACCTGGAGTAGCTGTTGATAATATGTTTATCTAGATGTATCCACAGTCCCTTGAGCTATTTTCAATTTCTGTTGCCCGTGACGTGGCGAAAAGTTCAGATCGGTCTGAAATGTGAGATTTTTTTTCATAGCGCGTGTACAGACGTAACTTTTTTTTTGTTCGAGTTTTTTTTCTGTTACTAACTATTTAGTTTAATTTAATTAATTATTTATAATAATTAGTTTTAATAATTAATTAATATAATAATAACAATTGTTTTATATAAAGAAATATATTTTTTTAAAGAAAATTAGTGTGTTTATCTACCAAATACGTGATTGTTCACTATTGTTATAATAATTAATATAATGATTTTTAACTAACAAAATATAAACTTTTAACTAACATTAGTTAAATTTCTTTGTAATAATATTAGGTAGTTAGGTACCTTCCTACACTTTTTTTGCTAGATACTGAAATAATTAGTATTCTTTGTAATCTTTCTCCACCTACTATAATGGGTACCTACCTACCTACTTACCTCCTGGTATAATCTAAGTACATTTATTTTTTTATCATTTCTGTTTTTAGCTTTTAGAAGTACCTAAACAAATATAATTACATAATATTCTTGATTATAAGATATACTGCGAATTGCCCTACAAACTTATGTCACTATGGCTTACGATGAACAAATTTTGGAAAATAAAAAAATTTCAAATCAGGGGTTCGAACTGCAACCATTTGGAAAAAAAATTGCTAAAATTACTTTAAATATCTTTTAAATACATCAGTCAACTTAATGTATTTTAAAAATATTATACAGGGTGGGGCAAAAGTCTGGAAACCCCTGAATAACTTTCGAATGGCTTCTTCGGTAAAATTAAAATTTTGTAAGGTAAACCGGGCTAATAAGACCTTCTTTTAGAGTCGGGTCGATTTTTGTTACCGGTCCCCATGTAGGGGCCATGGGGGCCAACTTCATTTTTTTAAATACGAACCCCCACCTTGCGATACATTTTTGAAAAGGTCTTTAAATAACAAATACATTGGTGCAAATTTTATTTTTTTTATATTAACTGTTTGCAAATGGCGTCCAACTTTGTGTATGCAGTAAAGTCTGGAAACCTCTGAATATCTTTTGAAAGGGCTTTCTCAGTAAATTTAAAATTGTGCACGGTAAGTCGGGGTAATTAGACCTTTCCAAAAATGTATCGCAAGGTGGGTTTTTGTATTTAAAAAAATGAAGTTGGCCTCCATGGCCCCGACATGGGGGTCGGTAAAAAAAAATCGGTCCCATTCTAATATAAGGTCTAATTATCAAGGATTACCGTACACAATTTTAAATTTACTGAGAAAGCCATTTCGAAAGATATTCAGGGTTTTCCAGACTTTACTGCATACACAAAGTTGGACGCCATTTGCAAACAGTTAATATTAAAAAAAATAAAATTTGCACCAATGTATTTGTTATTTAAAGACCTTTTCAAAAATGTATCGCAAGGTGGGGGTTTGTATTTAAAAAAATGAAGTTGGCCCCCCTGGCCCCGACATGGGGGCCGGTAACAAAAATCGACCCGACTCTAAAAGAAGGTCTTATTTGCCCGGTTTACCGTACAAAATTTTAATTTTACCGAAGAAGCCATTCGAAAGTTATTCAGGGGTTTCCAGACTTTTGCCCCACCCTGTATAACTCTTCAAGCAGAACGAAATAAAAAGCAAAACCATGTGTGAGAATTTTTTTCATCGCGCGTGCATTGACGTTCGGATTTTTAGCGCGTGTACTCACAGGTTAATGTACTTCAATATTGAATTCTTCGACGTAACGAACGAATATGATTGTACGAGTACTATTGTATCTCTATATATAAAACAGAAAAAAGGACTACCTACCTATGTTTGTTTGTTTGTTTGTCCGGAGTTGTTTAGCCAAAACGGTAAGAGAGAGAAAAATGTCTCAGAATTGACCCCCCAAAACCATTATCGCTTTGTCCAGAAAAATTAAAAAGTTCAAAAAGGCATTGCTGTCCAGCAGTACGGCCATGCCTTAGTAAATTTGAAATTTAGTCCCGTTGCAAAGCACGGGCAAACGGCTAGTTTAGATACATAATAAATTTGTTATCATATTTTTATTGATATTATTAATTTTCTATGTTTTCATCACACTCAAGAGAGGTAGAGGTCTATTAATTATTACTTATTTTATATATTAATACTAGCGGGCTGTCGCCCGCTTTGCGGGCCGAGGCATGGCCGTGAAAGCAAAAAATCCTTTTTCGCCAATTGCAGGTGTTGTAGTGGGAGTTTCGAAAAATCCCGTCTTGTTGCACATCTAGACTATAAGACAAAGCTACCTACCAAATTTCAGCTTCCTAGGACTTACGGTTTGGGCTGTAGAGCGATGATCAGTCAGTGAGTGGTCAGTCAGTCAGTGACTTTGACATTTATATATTAAGATTTAGGTATGTTCATTCCATTCTTAAGCCCAAGTTGTCACAAGTACCCTACGATTTTATTTTCTATTAAAATTCAATGGAAAAAGTTGCACTTTCATACTTTTTTTTTCTTCTATTGATATTCTTTACACTTTGTGTTATAAAAGCTGCACCGAGCTCTTTACTACATAGTTGTAGAGCTTTATTCAAACCATAGTTTTTATGGAACTACATTATGACAATTCATGTAGAAAATAAACTGTTGTGAATTTCACACCATTCCCAATTGTGATAAAGTTTAGCATATGGTAAACTTACTCCATCTCAGGCGAGGTCGGGACATTGTATTCGTTTGTCTTATGCTTTTTTTAATTGCTTTTATCTCTTTAAAATCATTAGGTCAGCCTCGTTTCAATCACTTTACTTACCTCTCTCTCTCTCTCTCTCTCTCTCTCTCTCTCTTCCCCTATCTTCCCAAAATATCTTCCTGTCTCTATTTTGAACTATGTTTGTTTACCTTTTTGCCATCCCTTCTTTATACTTCAGCATTATGTTTATATACCAGTAAATGATCCTAGTATCTTTTCATATAGTTCCATATCCTAGTTTCTCCTCCTCTTTGGTAATTTGAGTAGCTGAGTTTATGATATTGTACATTAACTCTTTAATGTAAAAAAAAGCCTAAAGACTTGAATGCTGACAGCTTTCAAGATAACTTCAGATAAAGGGGTAGAAGGGAGATAAAGAGTAATATAGACCCGGAAGAAATGAAAAGATGAAACATTGAGTGCTAGAGAAAGAGAGAGATATGAGACTGGGAACGAGAGCGGACGAGTATAAATGGAGGGCAGGCTTGAAAGGAAATGAGATAGAGAGGAACAGAAAAAGAGAAAAAGGTAAACAATGTTGAAACCAGGACTTTACTAGAAAGGCTAGAACGTCAAGTCAAGAGTGAATATAAATATAAATTAGGACTACGTGACCAGTGTGTTTAAACTGGGTGTGTTACATCAGTAGCAAGTCTTGAAAGTAGGCTAGTTCTACCTTAATATTTCTAATTTTGTATTTAGTTTCGGGATGTTTTCAGTTTATCTTTTATCCAATGTGCGCTACAAGGAGGATAGATAATTTAAAAGGACCTGTCTACTGTCTAGCCAATGAAACTGGAACTACGACATTGGATAGTAATTTTATTATCGTAATGGTCAATATGCTAAGGCTATTACTTTCAATGCCATCCATTGTATTCAATTTCATTAGAATTTGGAAAAATACTTTAACTGAAAGAAACATTAGACCATCATGGTGGTTGCGAATACTCTTCAATTTCAATAACAATTCTGAAAAGACGCCATGGGAGTTTTGAAATCTTGTACAATGCTGGTTTCTGTTTGAATATAATCTTGTTTCTTCGCACAAAATTTAATCACCGTTTTCTCATTCTGAGAAAGTCTCTTTCTGTTTATTCAAGCGCTTATGCAGTTGATACTTTCTTTCCAAATCTTTTAGTTTTGTGAGGAGCACTAATCTCTAATCTTAGTACTTTCAGTGTTGGAGACAGTGCAGAATTATTCATGGCATTAAGAGGAGACACTTGAAGTAAGTACAACTGCTCCATCATCCCTTATCCTCACTCTTCGCACTTCCTTATGTCTTTCTTTAGCAGAAAGTTATTAAGTCCTATCTTATATTTTACGAATCTTATGTAGAATTCTAATAAAGTCTCTCTTCTCATAAAAATATCTTTCCTTAAATGGGAGAATTTCTAATGAATTTGTATGTCAGTTCTTTTCCTATCCATAGTTTTAACCTTTTAACCTATACATAGTTCAAATTTTTGAATTGATACATTCCTATATTACTTATGTTTGTATATTATGATAAAGTTTAAAAAGTTATACAGATACACTTAAATCTACATTCCATGTATCATGAAGTAGTTTAAACATACAACCATACAAGTAAACATACATTTTAAATGATGATACATACTAAGTATTTCGAACATACCTGAAAATACTATTATGCGTTTCTCAACATGTTTATGCAACGTGCTGCACATAAATAATTTCTCTCCACAAGTTCCACGAGCTGGTTGAATTTATTAGAGTTAAAAAGGTGTACGGTTACAAAATTTACGGGATTATGTGTGAAAGCACAGGCAGGCAATATTGTTGCCGTTAGTTGTCCGATACGTAAAGTGGTCCCCCCATACTCAATGAGGTTGAAATGAAATGGAAACGCCGTAAATTTTCCACACTAGCTCCAGGGACGTACAAATTTCATAGAGGGATTTAGCTTTCCTTCGGGTAACAGTTTGTTATTGATGTTCCAAACCTTTAGGGAGGGTTATGATTAGCTATGTATGTCTCTTGGTAATTTATTTTGATGTTGATGTTGCAAACCTGTAGGGTTTTGGTTAGTTAATTATGTTATGTACCTTTGTAATTGTATGCTCTTAATTGAATTGTATTTAATGAAGATCTATTCATGACCAACTACAATAATTGAGAGTTAAGTGCAGTGGACTTGAAATCGGGATAGGTTTGAGTTCTATTCCATTCGAGAAAATAATAATCTGAGTAGTTGGGTAGAGTCGGGAACAATCATTGCGAGTAGTATAAGTTTTATGATTTCTTTTGTTGATTTTTTTGTCGATAGAGCATTATAAGTGGGGTAAATTTATTGTAAAAAAAATATCAATGGTTGTTTCAGTTGATAACCTCATACATTATAATAAAACAGAGGACGACAGGTTGTGTAGTAATTTTTAAAACATCATAGGGTTTCAATGAACCTACAGATTGACTTAAAGTACCCCAAAAAAACAAGAACATGTTTCACATGTTACGGAATCTTGCATATAAGATATTGCTAAAATATAAAAGAATTTTTATTTTTATTAAACATTTAAATTTCTACGGCTATTGTAATTTGAGATCTGGATAAATTACAAAGGTACATCCACAAAATGAAAATCTTTGATGTTAACAAACCGAATAAGAGGTGAATTTCTTACGTCTAGTTACACATCAGTAATTTTATATCCCCCGTACTAATTCTTTCCTGATTTTAATGTTTTTAAAGAAATCTAATTTTTATCGCCTTCAATAGTTTAAAGAAATTTCCAACCCTCGCGGGGAAAAAAACACAAATATTATAACCTCACGAGCCGCCCTAGCGAAGTTTACAAGTCCCAGATTACACACCCCTGACTTACAAACACACTTTACAGAATTTTAATGACACTGAAATAAATAAAACGTGTTAGCAATAAAATTCCGCCGCCTCAGTCTCCATACGTTTCGACTGAACCCATTCTGATTAGGAAAACATTTCCCAAATGAAATTGCTCCAAATACAGAAAGAAAAAGGAAAGATTTTTAACCCCTCGAGCATTCAAGTTGACTAAACCCCTGTAATAATAAATCAGTGTAAATAATAGTGTTCTTATTTTTTGTAGTACCAGATTAGACCAAAGAGTCTCACTAGAAGAGTACATATTAGGGTACATAGGTTTAGTCTTGGATAGAAAAAGTTACTATTTGCAGTTCTTTATCTTGATCTTCAGATTTCGAGTTTGATTCCCGTTGGAGGCAAATATTTTCAACGAAATGTTTTTATCTATTCATATATTTTTTCAATTTATTTTCTTGTATTGATATTTTGTTGACTCTATTACTGAAAATAATGCTAGTGTGTCATGGAACTCTTCCTTATTTCTCAGTCGTCTCATTGTAATAGGCGTCAGAACCAAAGCTACTACCATACTAGGAGCCATGCTTTCCCAATGCAACATTTATCAAATGTCAGACGCATAAATCGTCCTTCTCATTCCTTGTTACGCCTTTCAGTGCCTCAGCCTTTTGAGAAGTATATAAATTTTACTGGCATTGCAAATATGAGTTAGGTATATTAAAATATAATTATGTAAATGGAATGCAGACATCTAGAGTTCGATCCTAGGTTGGGCAGAATTTTCTAACAAAAAAATCTGTTCCCCTATCTGTGATCAATATCGACCACAAATTGTCCATCACCATAAAAAATAGTATTGCACCTATCTCCGAGTATTATTTCATGAAAAGAGCGTACATAAATACATAATATTATACATCAATTTCTGGTTCCATTGGTTAATGCACCATTAACGTAATTAAATTTTTATTACAAGTAATTTTATGCGCGCCCGACTACTAATTGATTATACAATGTGCAATAGTAAGCATATGTATTGAAACATTCCCCAGGAGTGAAAAGGCTGTTCTCGCCAGAAAAGCTTTTAGTATTTTCAGATTTTTGAGTGAGACTTCTTGAGTTCGAGCTGTCAAAAATTACAAATCGGCTTACGCCGAAATTTGAGAAGGGGAATAGTTGAAAGGGGTTGGAAGATGTTATGTAGAGACAGGCAACTAGCAGAATTTGGAAAAACAGAGAAATGGGCAAAGAGTTTGTTTGTAAATGATTCGAATTTCTTTGTTTTCTTTCCTTTTGTTTTTACCTTTTAAAACAAGAATCTCAGGAGCTACTAAAAGATACATGTTTTTTTAAACAGTTCACTCTGCACCATAAACTTTACACTAAGTCTAAATTCAAACTTTTAGTTGTCCTGCTGTGTATACAATATTAAAATAAAAGTGCTCTTTCTTAAATTAAAAGTTGAAACAGAATGTGGAAGAGAGGAGCGAGAAAAAGAAAGAACAATTCAGAGAAAGGGGCCCTAGTATATTTCACAAAAGCCTTTATTTAATATTACACCCACGCTTTTTGAGTCTAAGAGAGTTTACGCACTCCGTAGGTAGGTAGGTAGGAAGTCCTAAATCATGAGTGTAAAATTATGAATTGTCTTAAATCATGAGAGAGCTTCAACACAGCTTTTTCTTCTTCTTGGTCTATTACACTTCTCGCCCTTTCCTCTCGGATATTTTGTATTATACTCATATTTTATATATTTTTCTCCCCATAATAATATGTATCATACTCTCTCGCACACACTTCCTCGTACTATATAATCCCTAAATAATAAATAACATCGAGATTTTCTCGGGAAAAAAGTTCAAAATAATATCTACCCTCCTAAGTAGCACTAGATGTGCAGGACTCGTGCTTATGCTTAACATGACTTATCCCTCTCCATCCGGGAGTTTTTTCCTTTAATACGTGGTAAAACTAAATACAAAAATATTCATTTTTTTTCACTCTGCTTATGAAGCTAATATTATGAATAAAATATTTTTATTAAATATACCTACCAGTTGCTGTTCGGCGCTTTGCTGTCGATTGTTTCCATGGTTTCATAAACATCGAAAACAAAGATTTTTTTTTAATGACCAAATTAATGTCATTCTTTTTCTCTTCAAAGTTTTGTATTAAAACATTTGAACAATTAATACAAATTATCGCAGATCAATTGAAAGGGACTCGTAAAAGTTTAAACTTCAGCACAATATTTGAGTGCAGACTTAACAACGTCACTCGATTGACTCTAAGGTTAAAGGCTTGTTATTATTATCATTAAGAAAACTACGTCATTCACCCTTTCTCTTTCTCTCTCACTCACCATGTCTCCCTAATATCTCTGTCTCTCACGGCCCTCAATTTGAAGAGTCTATTCCCTCATTATTCTAAGTCGTTTCCTACTTTTTCTTTGTCCTGGTCCCTTCGCCCCCCTCCGACCTTAATTTTGTTGGAAGCTCAAGTGTCACTTCACTTTGAACCATAGTCAGAGAAAAAAGGGGAGCTAGAGAAAAAAGACAAAGGAAGAAGAAGAAAGAGAGAGAGAGAGAGAGAAGAAGAAGAAGAGACAAAGGGCATGGAAATGTGTAAGAAAGCGAGGCGAATAAGGAAGCAAAAAATTGCATAATAGTGGAAGATGCACACTGAAAAAATGAAAATGTACCGTATCATAGGTAAATGAATGTGAAATAGTAAATGTAGTGGATGAGATAAATTCTAGATAAAAGAAAGAGAAACCAAAAAATTAAATTTGGTGATGAAAATGAAACCAAAATAAAATAGAAGAAATGAACTTGAAATAAAATAAGATCCATAGATTTTTACTGATCGAGTAGAACCAAAGAAAGTCAATTTTTGCCAGTATTTTTTGTCGAATTCTCAAAAATGCAAGGACACATACATTAATGAATTGGGTGCGATCCTAACCCCATACTACCAGGATTACCAGGATAGTTCGGTTTTTCGTTGGTTAGAAGTTCTAGCCGACTAAAGTCGTAGGCGAGGGTACTCTAGGACCCAAAAGTTGGATAGGGTCCTCTAGGACCCAAACGTTGGCTAGGGTCCTCTAGGACCCGAAAGTTGGCCAGGGTACTCTAGGACCCAAAAGTTGGCCAGGGTACTCTAGGACCCAAAAGTTGGCTAGGGTATTTTAGGACCCAAAAGTTGGCTAGGGTACTCTAGGACCCAAAAGTTGGCTAGGGTCCTCTAGGATCCAAAAGTTGGCTAGGGTCCTCTAGGACCCAAAAGTTGGCCAGGGTACTCTAAGACCCAAAACTTGGCCAGGGTATTCTAGGACCTAAAAGATGGCTAGGGTACTCTAGGACCCAAAAGTTGGCTAGGGTACTCTAGGACCCGAAAATAATCTCACTATTCTCATCTAATGTATATTGTTTACCACAAGATATTATTTACTTTCAGTAAGATAGAGTTTTAATTTTACTCTGTGATATGTATCCATATTTTTATATGTCGAAGCTGTAAAGTTTTGATTATTTATATTCCATCTTTCCCATAAATCAATAGAGCGACTATTGAATACTAAGAGAGAGGAGAAAGAACAATAAAAAAGTTAATGGAAAACGAATCCATGCACATCTCTTTACCTTTCGTATTCACTGTCTTTTACTATCTTCAATAATTAACCCATAATATAACCAAAAGTTACCTTTTCTATTCACTCTCTTTTCCAATTTTCAATAACTAACCCATAAGGGACCCAGAAAGTATAATATTTGATAGCATAGAGGGACTTACTCGTCTAAGTTGACGGTAAAAGTAAGGTGATGAATTTTTTTTTAATACCTATCACAAGCTAATTGCGAAAGAAGACTCTTTGTTGTACAATTTACAGGTATCATCATTGACAACTTGACAAGCAAATTAATGTTGAAATGAAAAGTTGGGGAATTTTAATTATTCATTATTTTTCTTAATTCAGGAGAAACATAGCTGCTAGAGATGTTTGGAGCAAAAATAATGGACAAGATATAAATATTAAAGAAAAGTAAAAGTATCCAAATTTTTACCATCCGGTACAAAATATAAAAGGTGACTAAATGGGTTAGTTCACGTCTTCTTACAGAATTTTCCTATAAAAAAGTTACTAAAGTATTAACTCGGAAAGATTTATAACTACAAGAAAAATATTATGAAAGAACTTTTTTTAAAAATCTCAATTTAATGACGAACTCTCTCATAAAAAAATATCTTATTTATTTTCTTCATTGAGGTCTCATAAATTTTACGTTCAATAAAATTCTTAAAGTTAAAGAGATATCAGGTGGCTGTCGTGACAAGGACTGACGTTTGCCGTAAAACAAAATAAAATAAAAAGGTGATAGGTACCTACAATATATAGTAGATTCTTTGAGCAAGCAAAAGGGATCTTTTGTGTTATAAACCCCAAAAACACCACTTCGTGGTTAAAAAAAGAAGAACGCCTCACTCATAAGAATGATTATAATTAGCTAAAAATAAATGATATCAAATTGAGAACACCTTACCCCCTCTCTTTCTATATCTCTGCACTCCTCTCTGAATTTATTCCTCTTATGTTTATCTTTCTTTATCCTTTCTAGGGGTCATCCCAAACTTGATTTCTCTCTAAATTTACTTGTTGCACGGCAATAAAAAATGGCGGTCGGAGTATGATTTTTCTGAACTTATTTGATTTGAATCGAGAAAATTACACCGCGACCGCCATTTTTTATTGCCGTGCAACAAGTAAATTTAAAGAGAAATCAAGTTTGGGATGACCCCTAGAAAGGATAAAGAAAGATAAACATAAGAGGAATAAATTCAGAGAGGAGTGCAGAGATATAGAAAGAGAGGGGGTAAGGTGTTCTCAATTTGATATCATTTATTTTTAGCTAATTATAATCATTCTTTTGAGTGAGGCGTTCTTCTTTTTTTAACCACGAAGTGGTGTTTTTGGGGGGATATCAGTTCTTTTTGTACGAAAATATAGGTTAATACACTACTGAAACATTATGAATAACAAAAGTAAATAAGCTGGGAAAATGTGAATGTACCAAGTTGTCTTTTTTTTAAGATATAGTTTTAGCAGTACGTATTTAATTTTTCTAAGATCAATATGTATTTTGATCACAGATTTGGCCCCCTGAGTCCCCAAAGTGAGTAAATAATATATAAATTTGTAATGCAAGACCTTTAGATTCTATACTTCACATGATTATGTTTATCTTTCAATGCTAAATAGACCTCGGAGCCTCCTATGAGGGACATAAAACACCTGGATTTACAAATGCCAAAGAAATTAATTTGTAATCACCTTATCAAGGTGAGGTAATGAGTTCTCTCCCGTTGACCTTTTCTTACCCGAATTCTCTCCGGCTTGTTGCAGGGGTCACCACGAGTATCTCTCCCGGAAATAAGACCATGCTTTTTTACATTAGGTATTTAAGAAAATGAAAACTATAATATTATCATTTTTATATAAGAATTGGCCTTTTATAAGGAAATCTTTAAAATCTCTAACAAATGAAAAGCAATGCTTTCAGTGTATAGTAGAGTTAGGTAAAATACATAGAAGGCCATGCCTCTGGAATATAGTAGGGTTAGGGATAATACATAGAAGACAAAGCCTCGGGTTTATACGAGGGTTAGGTAAATATATAGAAGGCCATGCCTCAGGTCTATATCAATGATTCCTAGGTGTTTCGATTATAGTTTTTATGCTAGGCCTAAACTATGTAAGTATAAAATCAGGTAAAAATGCAAGCGACGCGCGACGCGACGGAGACAATTTGGTGTTGATAAAACCATGAGCGGGAGAGAACTCGGCGGTGACGTCCCTTATCAATACCTCACGAGGTATGAGTGTACCCCGGACATAATGGACAGAGAAAAAAAACTTCCCTGAAGGGGATCGAACCCAAGTCATCGTGCGTGCAAGCCTATTATGCTACCCACTTGGCCAAAGTCACTACTTTGTCACAACTTTTAGTGATTAGCATCGACATTATGAGACCTATATCATCATATTTTATCTCCATCCAACCATGATTGTCCAAAATCAATCTCGTAATGCCGCCACAGGTCATCGGCCAATTCTGCAACTACTAAATTTTCCTCGCGAGGGTAATAGGGTCGTCATGAAGATCAAATATAAAGATCGGAAAAACAAAACAACGTTAAGCCCAAATTGAAAATATAGAGCTAAAAAATTTCGTCCCCACCAGGATTCGAACCCATGCTGACTGGGTGGCAGGTCGAGCATGCTACCAATAGACAAAGTTATCTTCTAAAGAAACGAACAAGCCAGCGTCGATGGCATGTTGAATACACCGGTTCCCTTCAGAACACCGAAGTTAAGCGACATCCAGCGAGGTTAAGACTTGGATGGGTGACCATTCAAATTCTAATTCTCGTGACGCTGGCTTTTCCCGGCCCCACTCAGGCTGGGTGAGGTCAATGTGAGTAGCAGGTTTGTGAGTTTCCTGCGAATGGAGGGTAAAACCCCCGTCGTGATATGACCATGGCAGTTGAAAGCGACGTAGAACCCCACTTTAAAAAAAAAAAAAAAAAAAAAAGAAACGAACGGAAAATGAACAAACTAAATTAATACTTGGAAACTTAAACATTAAAATTTTGCAGTGAGAGAGCGAGGTCATCTCGAAAAATACATACTGGCCAAGATCTCACCACTAAGCTAAGGATTCGAAGGTACCTACCCGCCAAAGAAAATGAAAAGGCCACCAAGTGCCACCCAGTGGACCGGATGAAGGAATAATATCAATAAATTTGGTATCTGCTCATCAAGATCTTTCATTTGATACCACTTAAGATTAGTATTATCCTTCGATTCCTGATTTGGGCTCCCAAAACCCGAGGCCCCCCAAATGGGCCGCCCACTTATAATTTAGAATTTTTTTTTGGTCCGGGCTCATCTCCATTATATCTTGATCACTTTAGACACCTCACTTAATCTTCAGTGCCAAGTTAAAGACACGAAGTCGGGTCTCAAAGGATCCGTATGAAGAAAAAAAAACAGAAAAAAAAAAAAAAAAAAAACAAAATTATGAATCTTTTCATGTCTTTCACGATTGTTGGGGGGTCTCGAAAATAGG
This sequence comes from Bactericera cockerelli, assembly GCA_024516035.1. Classification (NCBI taxonomy): domain Eukaryota; kingdom Metazoa; phylum Arthropoda; class Insecta; order Hemiptera; family Triozidae; genus Bactericera; species Bactericera cockerelli. Next base: position 24,487,049 of record CM044960.1, read on the forward strand.
GTTTCCGTTGGCCTAGGAAGTCAAACAAAAAGTCAAATCAATTTATTTTTCGACGTAGAGTCCATTTCTGCAATAAAAATCGCAGTTTTTGAAATTCATGTTGCACTTTTCGCTGGCTGAAAGTACATGAAATGCATGGGAACTATGTTTTCCGTAACCTTACACTCTGCCGGGCTGTCTCTTTCTTTGTATAGGCGTTCTTCACACCTCGGCCGAGGTGTTTGATAATTCCGTAACCTTACACTCTGCCGGGCTGTCTCTTTCTTTGTATAGGCGTTCTTCACACCTCGGCCGAGGTGTTTGATAAATATTTTGATGTTTATTTCCATGTTATAATTGTTATAACTTCAGCAGTTTGAATAGAATACAAAAGAGTAGTGGGTATTTTCAGAATAATTATAATCATTATTATCAAACCAGTAACACTAAGGACCAAATTAAGTAAGAGGCTTAGATTTTATCTCAATGAACATGCTACCAATAGACAAAGTTATCTTCTAAAGAAACGAACAAGCCAGCGTCGATGGCATGTTGAATACACCGGTTCCCTTCAGAACACCGAAGTTAAGCGACATCCAGCGAGGTTAAGACTTGGATGGGTGACCATTCAAATTCTAATTCTCGTGACGCTGGCTTTTCCCGGCCCCACTCAGGCTGGGTGAGGTCAATGTGAGTAGCAGGTTTGTGAGTTTCCTGCGAATGGAGGGTAAAACCCCCGTCGTGATATGACCATGGCAGTTGAAAGCGACGTAGAACCCCACTTTAAAAAAAAAAAAAAAAAAAAAAAAAGAAACGAACGGAAAATGAACAAACTAAATTAATACTTGGAAACTTAAACATTAAAATTTTGCAGTGAGAGAGCGAGGTCATCTCGAAAAATACATACTGGCCAAGATCTCACCACTAAGCTAAGGATTCGAAGGTACCTACCCGCCAAAGAAAATGAAAAGGCCACCAAGTGCCACCCAGTGGACCGGATGAAGGAATAATATCAATAAATTTGGTATCTGCTCATCAAGATCTTTCATTTGATACCACTTAAGATTAGTATTATCCTTCGATTCCTGATTTGGGCTCCCAAAACCCGAGGCCCCCCAAATGGGCCGCCCACTTATAATTTAGAATTTTTTTTTGGTCCGGGCTCATCTCCATTATATCTTGATCACTTTAGACACCTCACTTAATCTTCAGTGCCAAGTTAAAGACACGAAGTCGGGTCTCAAAGGATCCGTATGAAGAAAAAAAAACAGAAAAAAAAAAAAAAAAACAAAACAAAATTATGAATCTTTTCATGTCTTTCACGATTGTTGGGGGGTCTCGAAAATAGGGTTTCCGTTGGCCTAGGAAGTCAAACAAAAAGTCAAATCAATTTATTTTTCGACGTAGAGTCCATTTCTGCAATAAAAATCGCAGTTTTTGAAATTCATGTTGCACTTTTCGCTGGCTGAAAGTACATGAAATGCATGGGAACTATGTTTTCCGTAACCTTACACTCTGCCGGGCTGTCTCTTTCTTTGTATAGGCGTTCTTCACACCTCGGCCGAGGTGTTTGATAATTCCGTAACCTTACACTCTGCCGGGCTGTCTCTTTCTTTGTATAGGCGTTCTTCACACCTCGGCCGAGGTGTTTGATAAATATTTTGATGTTTATTTCCATGTTATAATTGTTATAACTTCAGCAGTTTGAATAGAATACAAAAGAGTAGTGGGTATTTTCAGAATAATTATAATCATTATTATCAAACCAGTAACACTAAGGACCAAATTAAGTAAGAGGCTTAGATTTTATCTCAATGAACATCCCTTAAGACGCTCTTTAAGTGCGATGTGATTGGTTCAAATTCTCACCAGAAGGCGTGTGAAAGATTAGTGTCCACTAAGATTAAACTGAAGCCTGTTTCATAATTCGGCCCTAACAGATTAAATTTCAGAATTAAATCTTAAAAAGAAAAAATTAAAATATCATTGACTTTGTTAACATTGTTAGAGGTAAGGGTGATTTAAATACGACTTACTAACGGACATTTTGGAAAGCATCATTTTGATGAAACTTGCTTACCTGAAACAGGAGAGGAGGAAACAGATTAAAAATTAATGTTACCATTTTTGGAACATCAATGGTAATTATTTTTATGAGATAAAACATACCTATTTAAATAAGTCATTATCCACAAGGCTATACTATAGTAAGGGAAGGATAGGAGATGGATTAAAAGTCAAAGTTATGGCCTCATTTGATGAAACAATGCAGGACCAAAATCGGTAATGATCTCCAGCATTGTTCCATTTTTTCCGTTCCTTATTGATATTATCCTGTAGTGACATACAATCTTTTGTGTGGATCTGATAATAGTGAAGACGTTCGTAAAAAAGAACAAGGAACTATGGAAGAAAATGTAAAAACAAAGTTCGATTTTTATATTTATTTTTTAATTCTCCTTTGGAGAAACCTTTAAAGTGACGTCGATAGTAAAATAAAGATTTTACTTTGTTGGTGTGAGGGGAAAAATTATTTAATTCACTAAATTGTCAAAATATTTAGTGAAAGGAAGCAATTTTCAAACATGGATGTCTCAATATTTTAGAACACTAAAGATAAGCTACGTCCAGTGTGGTGACCGAGATTATTGGCCAAACAAAAATAATACAATTGTTTCTTTATTCACCTTACTTTCTCTGATACACAGACAGATTAGTTTTTTTATAAAGTAATTGTGCCCCGGAACCGCTTTTGCATTACTTGAAATTGGTACTTGGATAAAAAGTATTATCAAGCAAAGTAGTCCAAACAAATCTTCAAACGGAGAGTACACATAGTTGATAGATCGGTTGTTCAAATCCTAAGCATGGTAAATTTCAGTTAAGTTTGCTTAAGAATTGTGCCAAGACTTGGGATGAAGACAAATATGATAACCTTGTTTTAATTTTTACTCTTTTATTTATCTGTCCGACCGCTGTTTTAATTTAAACTGAAACTAAAGTGACTATTGTTTGTAGGAAATAGCACCACTGTCTTGAAATTACTAGAGCAACTTTATGATCAGTCAGTATTATCCGTATCAGTATAAACAGAACAGTATAACATTGATATAGCTACTCGTATTTTTTTAAAGCAACGTTTCAGTTAAAATTTGGAATTGTGAATATTTACTCAGGATCCCTGTTTTTCTAGGCTATTTTGATAACTGTGGTTTATACGATAAAAATGGTAAAAATGCCAGATATAAAGTATTTTCGAAAATATCGTTACTATTTTTATATTTTAAAATGTATACATATATATTTCTATGAAAAAATAGGTAGGTAGTAAAAAATGTGTTTGTACAAAAAAAGAGAAGGCATACCTCCATAGCTACAAAAAATGCAGCCATGATGCATTTTTTACCTTGATTTTCTATACAGACTAAATTCGAAGAATCTAATAATTGAATTCCTGGATGCATCATGATTTTATTTTTATAATGTCATCCCATTAAGTAATCCAATTTAGAACCTTCAGAGACTTGGGTCTCGCAGGATTCAGAGCACTTTAAATAATTCCTTATGCACACTCCTGATTTCGTCTCTTCTCACCTCTCTCCCTTTCGGCATCTTCTTCCTTATCTTTGTACTATACATTTTATTCCTCCCACCCTATCTCTTTCTATCTTATACGCTTATTTAGCTTTTCATTTCACTCTCTCTCTCCCTCTCTCTCTTGCTTTCCATTTTCATTTGGTATTCTTTGGAATCATCATCATTTTCAGCCAAAGCTAAAGCATTATGCTCTCAAGTTGCTTCTGTTGTGGAGTTGTTTTTTGGTAGACTTCTGAGTTGTTATTGCTACTCTAAATAATATATGACTGGGTATTTTTGTCTTCTTCCGCTTTTATTTTTCGTATCTTATTTTCGTCATAGGCATTTTCTTATCTGCTTCAGTTGGCTTTCAGTCTTATTAGAAATTTTATCCGTATAATTTTTTAATGTTATAACAAGAAGAAGTTCTAGTTCTCGAAATTGGTCTCGAAGTGGGACATAATCATCATAATTTATAAATTATAATGCGAGTGAAATAGTTTATTGGTTTGCATACAAAACTAATCTGATGATTAGCACTAGTCAAATATTTACCAATCTGTTTAATGTAATTGATAAACGAACCTTGACTATTCTAGCTTTTTCAATTTAATACAGATGTTCATTTGTTTGAGAGATAACAGTTGAAAGCACGAGGCTCAACTTCATTTCCTGGTCAAAGCTCCATTTGTTTTATCCGTCAAAATTTAACATTAGAAACTTGCATAGGTAATCGATTGGTAATTTCGCTACAGCTTGTTGAATCACTTTTGTCATAACAATTTCGTACACTTGGAAAATCCAACAAATAATTGGATTCCCGCTGCTGCAGTCCTGAAACACAGACCACATTCATAACGCAGACACCTTCCTAATGTTGCCTTTTGCACAGCAGTTCAGATAAACTTAAAACACATTTCAGCATCCAGTATATACATCACGCAACATAATGAGTGTAAAAGCTCTGCACCGAAATAAACTATCATTAGGGTCATGTCGACGTTGAAAAGCTCTAAAAGCTGTTCACAAGCCAGGGGCATGAAGCTCGCACACAAGGAGAGAATGGTCCAAACAGAAGGAATAGAATAAAAAGGGTTTTGAAAGGGCACAATACTTAAGCCTCGAGGCTAAAGGTCTAAAGGTTTCGTATTTATTTGCTAATGTATTTGTGATCAAACTCTGGGGGATATAGGATCTATTCTCCTTCTCTTGGGTTTTATCCTCTTGCAACAAAGCTTCCAGCACTTTCTCTCCATTAATAATATCTGGGTTCCTGCTCTTCCCACAGCAGTTCAAGTGTTGAGAATTTCCATTTTCCTTCCCAAGGATTTGTCTTCCATTAAATCTGAGTATTTCTCATTCATGAGATACAACATCTTTCCAGTGTTTCTCGAATCGAAAAAGTAATTAACAATAATTATTTTATTTAACTCATTCCCCACATTGCTATAGGATTTCTCTTTGCATCTTTCTCTTCTCCTTTTCTTCGTTTCTCCATCTAAATGACGAAGAAATCTCCATAATTCTCTCAGAAATTCCTCTTTTTCAATTCTATTTACTTAAAATATCTACTTTTACTTTTTTGGCGTTCTATTTCTGTATCCCTCGGGATAAGTAAACTCGTAAAACGATGTTAATGGGCCGGAAAATTAACCGCTTTAATGTGCGACGTATACTAGGTGTATCTCACAGAGTGCAAAAGCACATGAACCTACTGTGCAATTCTTTAGTTGAAATTTCTGGTTGATGTTCTTTAAAATTAATAGTTTAACAAAAATATTTTTATTATGTGGGTACCTACATATAATTACAAAATGGTTGGTTTTGCATAATATTTAGACACAGAGCCAAAAAGGGAAAATAAAAGAAATAGCCAAAGAAATGTTGAATTCATGTAATATGGAATACTTTTCCAAAGGGAAAAAAGAGGCTGCCTTGAATATAGATAACATGCAGTTATGTAGGTATAAAAAAATCTTTATTTACAAACTATCATACCAGCTATACATAATTATACAGGTTAAGTATAAAAAAATATCCTTTAGCCAAATACCTAGATTAGCCTCATCATAAGGAGGTAAGTTGGACTTTCTTTTTTTACTTATATGGAGGTTTCACTTATGAACGAGTATATCCAGTTTTGACTGTGCGACCCACAATATTTGATACCTAGTGTTAACGAAATGAGTATCACAAGAATCCTACAGATAATTGAGACAACTAAAAAATTATAGATCATAATAATTCTTACAATACTAACTCAATAAAGTTGGCTATTTGAAAATACAGAAACGACCAAAATCTCCTCTCATCTTTCAACCTGCAAAACTCTATTTAGAAGTCAAAGCACGCAGAAACAGGATATTTTATATTATGCGTTTCAAAGGGACTTTACGGTTTGATTGAGGTGGGAATACTAGAGCGACGAGGGGGCGGGGGAGGGGTAGAATTGAGAGGGACTTAACTTGTTTACAGGCTGATGGGAAAGAATAACAGAGGGAGGGAGAGGTGAGATGGGAGGGATCGTTCAAAAGCAAGCATGTTTCGGTGCTATAAATTATGTGTTTCAAATTGATGTACTTTTTAACTTTGCGGTGGATGGGAATCTCATGTTTCTTCCTCAATTTGCTAGATTTTCTGCTGTCATGCAGCAGTGTGCTGTTCCCAAAGATCCTGTCTTGCTTTTTATTTTGAGGTTTGACTTTCAAGCGTGAAGAATTTTAGTACAAGGGTTTGTATAAGCTGTAAAACTGTAATAACTATTTGACTGTGTCAACAACCTTCGTATTGAGTTAGCAATTTATAAAGAAATTAATACAATAATACATATTTATAAAATCTAAAATATAATATTTCATAATCTAACCACCTAATTAAACAAGTACATTTATTTTGTTTTTCTCTTGTACTATAATGAAAATCACCCTGATAATATTCCATGCATCTAGGTATTGGGACAAAGCTCCAGGTACGCCAGACACTTTCAGAATACCTACTTGAATATACTCTGAATTGTAAACAAATAAATCTCTCAAGTATTATAACCATTCCAAGTATAGATAATAGCTAAACATTAATTTATTGAAATGGTACAATTCATTATAATTATAACATTAATTTGCTCAATACTAACGAAAATTTTCGGCGAATATCTTTGTTTTAGAATTCAAGTACCTAGGTTCTTGAAAGCCAAATTCCCTTTCCTTCCTTATTCCTTCTTCTTTTGTTCTATTATTCTGCGGTTTCACTTTTCCTTGAAGAACAAAGAGCAGAGATTTATGAACTCAAAAAATTACTCAGGAATAACTTGTAAATTACAAGGCATTATAGCGAAAGCAAAGTTCTTCTAGTGTGAGTTTCCTTGCTTTTATGTCTTTCTCTATCCTATTCCATTTTTTTTCTGTCTCGCTACTTGCTTTCACCACAGCACAGGAATTCCTTTTCCATACAAATGAACACATAATGTAGATTAGAGCGATAGGTACTCCTAATGTAATTCTTGCGATAACACAATGCGCGGAATACGTTATTTGTATAGCTTATAGGAAGGTTCTTAACAATGCATACAATAGAGTCATGTTTTGTTGCTGTCTATTATGTTTGAAAAGCTGATTATAAAAGTTTTGCGCTGGTACTTTTCAGTGTAAAGATAAGTGCACAGTAGCACATAATATTACTATATTGAAGTATGTTGTATGATAGTAGGCAAGATTTACATTATAAGTAGGTTCAAACCCCTTTCTTCAAGCCATCCACAACCACCAACAAACTTTTAATTTTTTTTAAGTCGTCATCATCATCATCATAGGGTGGTAGCTAGACAATGGAGGTATGACTCAGCACTTCTACCACTGCCTGTACAAAGAGGCTAATAATTCACAAGGGCTCCCAGAGTCAAGTCAATGCTAGTCTACTCCCTGTTTGTAGTCCCCCAGCCAGACTTTTTTAAAGTAAGCATAATTAATAAGTAATGACTTACTTAATAAGTATACTGTAATTAAATATTTTCTACTTGCTACACAATACACAGTGATTTATTAGGTACTAGCGGGCTGCACCCGCTTCGCCAAGCCATCACACACACCACATACACACACCTCACACACACACACACACACACATCCACATCCACACACACACACACACCCATACACACACCCACCCAAACACACCCACACCCACACCCACCACACACACACACACACACACACCACACACAACACACCCACACACACCACACACATACACACACCCATCCACACACACACACACACCCACTCACCCACACACCCACACACACCCACACACACCCACCCACCCACACACACACACACACACACACACACACACACACACACACACACACACACACACACACACACACACACACTCACTCACTCTCTCTCTCTCTAACACACATACACATACACACACACTCACTCTCTCTCTCTTTCTCTCTCTCTCATACACACACTCACTCACTCTCTCTTTCACACACACACACGAGCACACACTCACTCTCTCTCTCACACACACATATACACACACACTCACTCTCTCTCACACACACACACACACACACACACACACACACACACACACACACACACACACACACACACACACACACACGCAACCATCATCGCTTTCAAAATCCCGAGCCAAATCTATCATAGCGGATATTGATAATGTAGCAAACTGGCCCATATTTCGAGAACGGTTTGTCAGAATATGGTAACAAAGGGCTCAAATAAAATCATGTGATGTTCTCAGACAGTTTTTACAATAAAAATATACCTAGGTCCTCGCGATAACTTTTAAGTTCCGTGCTGGAATCTGTAAAAAAAAAACGTGAAAAGTCTGAAAAAATGGTCGAAATTTCGAACATTCTGGCTTCTATCTCGAGAACGGTACGTCAGAATGTGGCTAGTTTTGTCTAATGTGTTATTAAATAATAAAAAATATAGGTCCTCGCGACAAATTTTAAGTTTCGCGCTGGAATCTGCTAAAAAACGTGAAAAGTCTGAAAAAAAGGTCGAAATTTCGAACATTCTGGCTTATATCTCCAGAACGGTACGTCAGAATGTGGCCTAAAATGAATTAAATGAAAGCTAATTTTTTCTAATGTGTTATTAAATAATAAAAAATATAGGTCCTCGCGATAGATTTCAAGTTCCAGGGCAAAGACTGTCTTAAAATCGGACCCTTCCTCAAGGAAATACTTGAGGAAGATCATAACTCAAGGACGGTTTGGAATTTCGGACTTTTGATAATTTTCCTGGTATTTTCCGGCAATTTTACTTGGGGTCATCTCTCATCAATTTTTCGCTATCTCTTACCGTTTCGCCTAAACAATTCCGGACACACAAAGATACAAAGGTACAAAGATACAAAGCCCGTCCATATTTCTCACTAGCCGTTTGCCCGTGCTTTGCAACGGGACTAAATTTCAAATTTACTAAGGCATGGCCGTACTGCTGGACAGCAATGCCTTTTTGAACTTTTTATAATTTTTCTGGACAAAGCGATAATGGTTTTGGGGGGGTCAATTCTGAGACATTTTTCGCTATCTCTTACCGTTTTGGCTAAACAACTCCGGACAAACAAACAAACAAACATAGGTAGGTAGGTAGGTAGGTAGGTAGGTAGGTAGGTAGTCCTTTTTTCTGTTTTATATATAGAGATTTATATATAGAGATAGATTTTTACAAATTTCTCAATGCTCCCTTTTCTATGAGCGTGGTTATGGCTAGGTACTTATTTTGTTCACCTGATTGCAAATAATATTATTGTTTGTTTTCGCTTTGTTTGACTTTCCTGTATACCAAATTATTTCTCCTTTTTTTGTCGGAAGTTTTTTTCGAAACAATTGAAGAGAAACTTTTCTCCCGTCTAATGAACCATGTCTCTTCTCGCAGGTTTCCTTATTCTGGGAGAATGTCAAGGGAGAAGAAGAATACAGGTTTCTTTATTTGTACATCTGGGAGAATGTCAAGAAAGAAGAAGAATACAGGTTTCCTTATTTGTACATCTGGGAGAATGTCACGAAAAAAGAAGAAGAACAGAGAAGAAGAAAATCTCTAGCTTTTACCGTTCTCGAGTTATCTTGTTCACACATACAGACACACACACAACGGACGCACGAACCAATGTCCGAAAACAACTTTTTTGGTATCCTGAGGATAGGATTCGTCCAGAAATGTGAAAAATTTGGGTAGGTCGAATTTTCGACGTATACAATATTTTCCTTATTATAGGATAAGGAAAGTAATAAAATGAGGAAAAATCCAAGCACTGGGTGGGAACCCGTTCGCAGATCACGGATTCATGGTCTAGTCTGTACAAGAACAGTGTCATAACTTCATAAGACTACCAATGCTTGTTAGTCGGTAAACGAAACTTTTCATAATAATTACATTACGTAATTATAATTTTCACCATATATTTTACTTGTTATATTATAACTTACGCTTATTGTATAAAGAGAATAAAAAATAAAAGAAAATTAGCCTAGACTGAAGCCCCCTAGTGCTTTAATTTTTTGACAAGAGCCTGATTGTTCAGCTTACGACATAAATTTAAAGGTTGGGTAACTATCTTGAACTTTTTTCATTAATACTTACATACTCGAGATTCCAATTCATGAAACTGTGTCAAGTAATGAAACTTTTCAACACTCCAAACTTGAAAATTTCATAACGTATTACCTACCCATCAGCTTAAATTTAAAACTACCTACGCAAGCTGAAAGTGCCAGGCAGGTGAGTGCTGAAGGATGGCACTTCTAATTATTTGAAAAGGGACAGGATGACAGCTACATTTAATGGTGCCAGGAGAGGGGGAGGCCAAAGTGAAGATCGGCTGTCTGTATGTCTTATTGAGTAGATAGCAAAATTGGGGGATCTAACTTATGGCAATGTGTAGTAGACTTTGGAAATAGTCTCTCTCTCTCTTTCTTTTGGGAAACTACGATGATACAGTAGGACATTTTCTGAGCTCAAAAAAGTGATTTTTATCAAAGTGCGTGTGTGTGTGTATGCAAAATATCTTAAGAACGGTAAGTTTTAGAGCCATGAAATTTGCTGTATGGCGTTAAAAGTACGCTCATGAAAATCTGCCATTTTGGTTTGGGTTATCGTAAACCCTAACCGTTATTTAAGAAACTAATAAATAACATCGCCTCTAGTGGTGATCTGACACACAAGTTACATACTTTGAACATGAAGCATTTTTAGTAGTATACGAATAGAATTTTTCGAAATTTTTACTCAATAATTTAGGGGTCTGTACGATTTCCCTTTCTTCCGAGAGTTGTTGGATAGTTCTTAATATTTTGAGGAGAAAAATGAAGCACATTTTGTTTTTTTTTTAAAGAAAATTGAATAATGATTAAAATACATGAAGCATATTATGTGAGCAGAACCATAAGTTTAGTAGCTATTTCTGAACTATACAATACATAATATTGAGAAGCCACACAAGTCTCATATTACCTATGTTACTCTAGCACGGGACTGGATGTAGGCCTGTGGAGATTTGCCAGTAATTTATATGTAGGTACCTAAGTAGTCACATAATATATATCTTATAATGATTTCATTCATTAGTATTGATTATTGTTACAAAAATAATTGTCAAGATTTGACATAGAAACTCAAAAACAAAAAATGTTATTTCGAAAGATTGTTTGACTGAACTAAAACCTCTACAATATAACCCCAAAATATTCATACACTGATTTTCTGATAAAAGTTAGCAAAAATGGAAACCAAAAAAGTTAGTTAATCACTGTCTGAGACTCTAATAGTGTATCTATTTTCAGCATAATTATTAAGCTCATGATACGCTGAGTTATTCGACCATTACTGGGAAAAGAGTTTTGACAACACACACTATAATTTCGTATTTTAAAAAATACCAGTACAAATATGCAAATACATTGTCAAATATATCTTTCCGCCACTACAGCAAAGAAAACATAGTAGGATTAAGAAAAAAATCTGGCATGCTTCAACAACTCCGAAACATAGACTGTTTTCTGAGTCACTGAATTCCACAGCAAGTGTATGAGAACATATTATGGGTGTGTTTACAGTAGAACATACAAAACTTCATGTCGCTACATTTTTCTTTCTGCTATCTCTTTCTATTAAAAAAAGTTCAGATACATTCATACTAAACAAATGAGATGACAAGTTTGTAATATGCTAGGGCAGGGCATCCATATCAGGCACTAGCACGGATGGAGTTTCCTATACCAACAATGCAATTTATGCAAAACTATGGACCAAATTGGTAATCAAATGTTTCCTATACCAACTATGCAATTTATGCAAAACTATGAACCAAATTCTATTGGTAATCAAATGTTTCCTATACCAATGCAATTTATGTAATACTATTAACCAAATTCTTTTGGTAATCAAATGTTTCCTATGCAAAATATGCAATTTATGTAATGCTATTAACCAAATTCTTTTGGTAATCAAATGTTTCCTATGCCAAATATGCAATTTATGGGATGCTATTAACCAAATTAGTAATCAAATGTTTCCTATACCAACAATGCAATTTATGCAAAACTATGAACCAAATTCTATTGGTAATCAAATGTTTCCTATACCAACAATGCAATTTATGCAAAACTATTAACCAAATTCTATTGGTAATCAAATGTTTTCTATACCAACAATGCAATTTATGCAAAACTATGGACCAAATTCTATTGGTAATCAAATGTTTCCTATACCAACTATGCAATTTATGTAATACTTTTTCTATTCCTCATGAAACTTATAAGGCAGTCCATTTTTTCAATGAAGTATATAGCTAGGTATGTTTCCAATAATATTTTTTAATGATCACTAAGCAAGAACATAAAAACTCACTCCTTACCTCGTATCTGTATGTATGTATAATATATTATATTCTCCTACATACATAATATTTATAAACTTTTTAACCGTAACATTTGGAGAGCTGATATTTGCACCAAAGAACTCTGAGAGTTTTCCAACCTACTATGACTCGTCTCGTCTTTCACCCCTTGTCGATATCTTGAGTGGATAGACTGTAGGTTCGGTGAGAATTCATGCAAAACTCTGTATATTTCCATCAGTTGGGTTCGTTGAGTGGCCTAGGACCCATATCTGATTGACTGTATTTACCGGACTATTGATCAGGGTGGGTGTATCATTAAAATTTTGCTTGTACTGAAATTCATATATCATCAGGTATGTTGAAAATGAAATCTGTATGCTTGTAGCAAATCAAATTGTAGCTATTAAAAAGTACGAGCAAGACATGATTGAGTCATTCTGGAAGTAAATTGACTCCTGCAAAACTTTTAGAGTCAAACTTTTCCTTAAAACATTAGCCAAATTAAATTATATTTACTTTCTCCCCTGTCTCCCTCCCCACCTATACTTCCTGTTCCCTATTCCGCTGTCAACATCAGAGAGGAACTATTTAATATCAAATTAGCCCCCATCATGTCCCCTCCGACTTCCTCATTGACACCCTTCCACTTTCTTTTCCGCTCAGGAACATCTTCCAGGCTTTTGGAACTAAACTACAAAGATCCTGTAAATCTTGTAGCTAAGGGCAATCAAAAGTTTGGTCCCTATTTATTTTATTTTTTTACGAGGGCGTCTCAAAAGTAAGGTTCCTTACGCTATGAAAAAATTCTATAAAAAAATTGTATTGTTTTTATTGTATTGTATTCAGTAACATGCTATCATATTTCTGCGTAATTTCCAGCTCGTATAACCTCCTTGACATTCTGCCGTCCAAACTAGTGGTCCAAGTACGGACAGCGGTCTGAGCTTGCCGTCGTTTCGAAAGCTTTTCCCTCCCAAATAAAAATTCAGATGGGGAAACAAGTGAAAGTCACTTGCTGCCAGATCAGATGAATATGATGGGTGACCAAAAACTTCCTATCTAGATGAATTAAGGAGATCTTGAGTCTTTCGAGCTGAGTGGGGGCGAGCGTTATCGTGGAACAGGAAAACTTGTTTCGTCAGAAGTCCAGGATTTTAATAAAAGAAATATACGAGGAAAAGAAATATATACATATACAATCAATAATATTGAAGTTGAATATGATAATGAGCTACATAATTTCAACAATGTTAAAAAGGAAGAGAGAAAAATGTGTGTGAGAAAATAACATAAAGACACAATTGAGAAGAAGACAATTCGAACAAAAATACGAAAAATTCGTAGGCGGGAAATCAGGCTCATGGATATTTTGCCTAACGAATCGAAAGTAAGTTGACTAAATAGCGATTTGCCCGTCAACGAGCCGAGAATTTTCCAATCCGGGAAAGCTGTCATCGCTGTGAATGAGGCTGACATACTCGCAACGTAATTTGGATAAATTTCGAATTTCCACTCGGCGGAAAATTGTTTTCGCCTCTCCCTGCTTAACCCCATGTGTGTCAAATGTGTAGAATTTGTTGAAAATAGTCGAAAACACATGGGAGGTAGAAGTTTTGTACCGTAAAATAAATAGGTTATAATAAAAGAATCATTTCAATGTCTTTACTTGGGTTTTTAGTATTAGTGTCACGAATAAAATTCTAGCAATCTTGTCTACAAAAGGTTCATCATTATTTCCTTAGGTATAATGGTTACGAAAAATTAGCATTATAAGTATTTTAAATCTTCCCATTTATTACGTAAAGAAACAACTGCACCTCAGTAAGTACTAGTATAGCAACCGTATCATTTCCCATTTCATACATACTGTCTTGTCATTTCGCATTAGAATGCTAAGTGTTGCAAAGTAATGTTTCAGTTAGTGGAATTTGATCTCATTTGGTTTTAAAGGTAAAAGGTGCATGAAACGTCGCGAAACGCTTCACCAGGTTGCGAGACAAAATGTTGCACTTGCAGTGGCATCCCGGTCTTACTATTAACATCAAAGTTGAATGTATTAAAACTCAAATGAGAAGTGTTGAACGCTATTAAAAATCCCCTAATGAGATCAGGCTTGGTGATGTGTTAGCACCCGTCTCATAGCTGAGCTGAAATTTCCTTTCAACTTTTCAACTCACTAAGTCAGGTTCCTTTTCCGTCTCTGCACATCCTCTACTTGACGTCTCCTCCTCCTCCTCCTCCTTCTCCTCCTCCTCCTCCATAGTGTTTCCTTCCCCTCCATCTCTGTTTCTCAGCTCTCTCTCTTTCTCTTTCTCTCTCTCTCTCGTATACTGTGTGTCCTTTTACTTTGTTAAAGTTAAAGCACACGAGAGTCAATTCTAGGGGACTTTCTGAGAATTTCCAACAAATATCTTTATTTAATAAATGCTTTTTTTCAATTAAGACACTAAATAATTAATTTTAAATCCTAAAAGAGACGTAGAATTTTATCAAATCATGATAGATTTGGAGCATTCAGAGATTGATTTAAAGCTTAGGATGTTTCATTTTTTTGTCCAATGTTCTGTTCGACGACAATTTATATAAAAAAAGTTCTGAGTCTTAGAAATCTTCGAATGTTCCTCAAAAGATATTGAAATTCTCTATTTACAAAAAAAATTGGACACCCTTTATACTAGATTCTTCTCCTTTCTCTTTTCTGCTCATTCTCCTCTTGTAGTGTTCTCTATCTCTATTTTTCTCTTCCTCTGTACTAATAGCTTTTTTCCTTCTCACTCTATCTACATCAATCTATCTCCAGCTCCTACCGAAAAATTAGGTTCTTTTCCTTTGCTTTTCCTTTCTGTTTTTCGTCTTTACTTCTTCCTCCCTCCCTGTTTCCCTCTCTTCCTTTTGAAATTATAATATTTCTTCGTTATCCTTTCTTCTATCTTACTCTTCCTCTTTGATTTTTGCTATCTCTTTCTCTTTCCCCTGAAAAAGTTAGTTCTCCTCTATCTTTCCTTCCTCCCTTCCTTTTTCCTCTCCCTATTTTCCTCTCCCCTTCTCTCTCTCTCTCTCTCTTCCTTTTCGTATTTCTCCCATTTCTTCTCTCTCTCTTTTTCTATCCCTCTCTCCTTCTCTATTCCTCTCTCCCTCTATTCTCTCACTCTCTCTCTCCCTATTTCTCTCTCTACCTTTCTTCTTCCCTCTCCCTCACCCTATTTCCGTCTCTCCTTTTTTCCCTCTCCCTTTGACCTTCTCTTGCCCTCTCCCTCCCTATTTCCCTCTCTCCCCCTAATATTTCCCTCTCCCCTCCAGCTCAATACTCGTTATTCTTCCTGTGAAGATAATTATTTTCGCTTTTCCTGGCGTGGCGCTTTCTCTTCATCGCGTGAATTTTCAACCCTTTCTGTAGTAGACACAGGGGGTTCCGAAGTCTAGTAGACACAGAGGGTTCCGAAGTATAGTAGACACAGGGGGTTCCGAAGTCTAGTAGACACAGGGGGTTCCAAAGTATAGTAGACACAGGGGGTTCCGAAGTATAGTAGACACAGGGGGTTCCGTAGTATAGTAGACACAGGGGGTTCCGAAGCATAGTAGACACAGGGGGTTCCGAAGTACACTAGACACAGGGGGTTCCGAAGTATACTAGAAACAGGGGGTTCCGAAGTATACTAGTCACAGGGGATTCCGAAAAATAGTAGACACAGGGGTCACAGGGGGTTCCGAAGTCTAGTAGACACAGAGGGTTCCGAAGTATAGTAGACAAAGGGGGTTCCGAAGTCTAGTAGACACAGGGGGTTCCGAAGTATAGTAGACACAGGGGGTTCCGGAGTATAGTAGACACAGGTGGTTCCGAAGTATAGTAGACACAGGAGGTTTCGAAGTATAGTAGACAAAGGGGTTCCGAAGTATAGTAGACACAGGGGCTCCAAAGTATAGTAGACAAAGGGGGTTCCGAAGTATAGTAGACAAAGGGGGTTCCGAAGTATAGTAGACACAGGGGGCTCCAAAGTATAGTAGACAAAGGGGGTTCCGAAGTATAGTAGACAAAGGGGGTTCCGAAGTATGTAGACACAGGGGGTACCGAGAATTCATTAAAACCACATTTCTCTTATCTGATAAGAAATTAATTTATTCAAGTGTAAAATCATTTTCGTTTGAAACATTTGTTGATTGAATTTAATTTGTGGATAGTCAAATGACTATGACGTGTTTGTTTGACGAAGGATTCGTTCTGACACGGTAACTCAGTGGTCAAGGCGTCTGTCTGGTAATCTAGAGGTCGTGGGTTCGGCACCTAGTCGGGACTTGACAAGTTATGCTCCCGTTTGGGATTTTGACCTAATTACAATACGTCTTGAGCATACTGCTGGAAAATTATGACTCATTAGTCCGAATCGGGCAGTATAAATAAGGTATATGTATTGTTCTATATTTTAACATAAATATTATTATTGATAGCACTTCTCTCTCTAGAGCTCTAGGGGTTAAATTTCTGCAGAAAAGGAACCTTTGCTACCTATCTACGCTCAGTTAACATGTGTACGATCTTACTTTTAATTATGATTTAACATGAAATTTAATTCTATTAAATTATATTCTCATGAGTAGAGCGCTCAATTAATTTGACTTGCCAGGGCAAAGCTCTAGCGCTCTTGTATTATTATATCTGACTTTATACCTAAATATAATGTACATATACCTAGAAGATTTCTAACGATATTACAAAATGTGTAACTACATTATTATTTTAGTTCTAGAAAACTTGAACCTGATAGACGAAAGTTCTTCTTGCCAGGAAATTCAATTTACAGAGGTAAACAAGGTGGGAAGAGAGTTATAAAAACAAAACATACAGAAGACAATTTGTATACAACTAGCTAAATCCCGGCACTTTGTCACCGTTGAGGTTATTGCCCGTGACTGGCGTCCTATTTGAATCATTATTGGACCAGAAAATCCAGATATCTTGAAAATGGTAATAGATATTTTAATTTTGATAATTTACTAGGTACTTTGACGGTGGTTTAGGGGGGGTCAATTCTCATGAAATTTTCAATATCTGTTACCGTTTGGGCTGTGGTATTGTAAACAGAAAACCCCTAAGAGGACATAGTCAGCCAGTTAAGACACACACAGATTGTATATAGTATAGAGATTAATAAGTGACTTGGTAACTATGACTTGTCATCACTGGGTATAGATGAACTTGGACATCCAAAGAGCAACATAGAAAATGTTACAGTGTATCGAAATTTGGTTGCATACCAATAGTACCTACCGCCTCCTTTATACAAATATACAACCCTTCAACGAGAACTATAAAGAATCCCATTATTAGAGCTGAATACCCAAGATGTATTATTATGACATGTGATCAGAATCCCAAATGGTAGGAAAATGTGTGTCATGTGCCGGCTGGGTTTTGAACCCACGACTTCTGGATTAGCTAATGGGACTGGCAGGACAGATATGACATAGGAATAACAGTACTTTGACTGAAACGGTAAGTGTAAAATGTGAACACTCTCTGTTAATTTACCTGCACCACTAATATTTTCATCGACCTTTTATTGTATTGGTTGCCACGTGATCGACTTTTTGTGAATTGAGTACGAACTAACCAACCCCTATTCGCTGGACAAACACATGCGCTCAAATGTACCTCACCCAACCTTGCTTATTACAATCGACACCTTACTTGTATATGAAGATGTAGATTAATGAACACCCAGAGCTAATACACAATTCTGGAAATTGAAAGCAGGAGAATGTTCTGAGAAGTGCAATGCTTGGCACATGCCAGGCTATGCCACGTCCTTTAGACTTTGCTTGATTTGCTTCCAAGGATCCTTTGTGAACAGCTACTTGGAATTTAGGAACACAAATTTAGATGTTGAGGGTTTGGGTGAGACTTTTTTAAATTGATAAAATTTATTGTATGTACTATTTTTTTACAATAATTATTTTCTTTTACTGGCTTGCGTTTCATCTTTTGCATCAAATAATGAAAATAATGTACCTACCTATCCAAATTAAATTAATCTTCTTGTGTTATAATTGAATGCTATGTTATAATATTTGCTGCCTTCTTTTCTTGTTTCAAGAAGAAGTATATTATTTTAATTTATCATTTAATTATTTTTTTACCACAGGGATTTTTACCACACAGAAATAAGTCTTTGGCTTACTGCTGGAATAATGGGACGTATCAGTCCTAGTCGGGCAGTATAAATAAAGACGATCATGTTATAATTTTTTATTTTATTATTTAGCATTCTTAAGGAATAACTAATATGAATAATATCAGATATACATTCGTGCTCGATCTTAATACTCTTCATAACCTAATAGACTTTCCCCAGAACAAAATCTGGTCCGGGCCTATTATTATTTGATTTTGAATAGGTTATTGATTTTCTAACGTTCCATCCTGTATACATATAGGCGAAGGCACCTCAGTATAGCTGGAAATAATCTACAGCTGTCTGGCAGGAATATGAAAACTCATGTAGAACTTGAAGCATTCTCAGAGCCACTTGGGACACAATGCAGAGGATGTGGAACGTGATGTTAAAGCTCAGTGCGGACAGAAAGGCGGCCAAAGTCTAGCCTTGGGGGGAAGCCAGGGCGGGCAAGTGGAGCCCTAAATGGGTCTGAATGTTTGAAATAATACATAAATAACAGGATATATTACCATTACCAATAGGCGCTACAGCCCGGGGTGGGCTTTGGCCTCTTCTACAATGCGCCTCCAGATAACAGGATATATCACTTTTTCTATGGTATTCCATTCCCAAATTCCATCATGTTTCAAAATTCCGTCCTGATGTTTGTGCATTGTTTAACTGTTAGTCGATTTAGGAACATAGCTAATTAGCTACTATACATTTTGTGGATGTTTGAAATTAAACATTTTGAGAATCTAAGGAAATACCTAAAAATTGTACACTTTACATTTTGTGTGAGTCTCCTAAATGGCGGAAATTGTTGTGTCAAGCTTTCCGTCTAATCTAAACATGTACCCTACTGAGCTTCCTACTTACATATTATTTTTTAATTCAAAAAGAATTAAACTCCTCATACAGAGCAGAAGATTGGGCACCGTGCTCATGACACAACTCACAAAATGCTGCATTCTACTTCTGGATAGCTAAGTTAATCTGCTTTAGACACTTAGATGATTTCGTTTCACGGGTCAAAGTTGTCAAATGTTGTACTAGATCTTGCAGTTACTTCTTTGCATTTTTACATCACGGCCCTAAAATTTCGACAGCAAACGGAACAAAAAGCTAGTAGGTATGTTTTACTGAGTTTTTGGTAGATACATATAGCTATTTCGAAAAATATATTGTCAACAATAATCTCGAAATGATGTGTTGCTTTGATTCTAGCACCAAAAGAGTATGGATACCTACTTGAAATTTGTAGTTCTTGTTTTTGGCAGCAAAGGTTGTAATTTATGACCAAGAAGATCAACGAGGAAGAGCTTACTATCTTACTCAAACTTGTGTAACAAAATCTATAATGGTAAATCGATTGAATAACTTTGTAAACTTGCGTTACTTGTTCAACACAGTCTGAGCCGCCTATTACCGCTTTACACTTGAACGTCTTTCTTCCTACAGTATGCTTCAAAAAGCAAGAATAAAAATCTGTCTCTCTCAATCCGACGTTTTATTTTCATTACAGGGTGGATTGAAAGTTTCAGGGAGTAACTATGTCTTGTGAAACAACGTTTTATTGTTAATATGTTTATGATCAGGTTCTTTTACTCTTGTTACTTTTAGATTTTTCAGTCCCAAACAGTAAGTCCATGAAAAAGCGTACAGCCTCACTCTCTACTTGATCTAAAAGCTCAATGGACTGCAAAATAAGTATGTATGTCCACAAAAAACAGGTCATAGGAAACTTTCTCTTTTTTCTCCAAAATTCCGTGCTGTTCATGTGCTATAATAATTGGTTGGTTACTGCCTACCTTTTCTCAAAGATACTGAAGTACTATATTAGTAGTTTGTTGTAGTGCAAACTGAAAGCTCAATCTTATTAAACGTTTTTGTACAAATAAGTATGTATTCAACTATATTTATAAATAAAATCATACAAAACTGTTGGAAAACAGCTATGATTACAGATTTCACGACATCTAACACCCTGTATTTGGAACACAATACTATACTGTTCACACCCTATAGGTATGTTCCACATTATCACTCCCACCCTTGTCTCTTCCCTTTAATCCTTTCCTCTCCACTACTTTCTTCCTCTATCTTCCCTTTCTCCATCTCTATCTCTCTCCTTTCATCCAATACATCCTTCCCTTTCCTTCCTACATGAAGGATTTCGCGTGTCGTATTGATTATGGATTTCGTAAACGAAAAGTCGAACCTTCTGCCGCCCCTCCCGGAATATAATAAAGTAGAAAAGTGTCACTCATTCATGGAAAACCTGAGAGAAGGACAGACATAGGCGGGCGTGGGAGCAAGAGTGAGACAGAGAGTTAGGGGGATTGAGTGATAGAGATATATAATAAGAGAACAGAGAGAGAACTGATTGAGTGACAGACAGAGAATGATAGGGAGAGCTTGAATAACGGTGAGATTGTGAGTGACAGAAAGGGATAGAGAGAGGGATTTAGAGAGAAAGAGAGAGATTTAGGGAGAAAAAGAGGGAGGGAGGGAAAGAGAGAGATTTAGGGATAAAGAGAGGAAGAAGGGAAGAAAATAGTCCAACTAGATTAATCCGTGACATAACAAAGCTGTTTTTATATCTCCCTTGCCATAACTCCCTTCTGCTCTCTATCGACTTATGATAGTTATGATACTATCCTATATCTATATTGTATTATTATTATCACCTATAATAAAATAATAATAAATGTTACTGTCTTTTAGATTTAGTTTCTATTTTTGTCCCTTTCTCTCTATTTTATTTTCTCACCTCTCTTTACTTTTCCCTTCATTCTCTCTCCTTGCTTTCCAACATAATCCATTTCTACTTTTGAATGCACTAATACTATGTATTTATTTTATTATAGATTTTGTGTTGTGTTTAATTAAGTACATAACTCCGAAAAAACACCAAATTTCGACTGCTTATTTTTGGGAATAGCTGGCTCCAAACTTTTTTAGAGTCTACGTCACGCTACTTTGAGTATCAATGAGATGAATCCTTTATGAGTGGGACCTTGGTTGCTCAAATATTCCAAACGTATACGGTCAATACAATCATATCAAAAAATTGCCCGTGTTATTAAAGTTACCCAAAATGTTTGGAATGTACTCCTTATATTCTCTCTCTTTTTTTTGTTATTCCTTTTTTAACTGGACAAATAAATAATTGTACCTATATATTGAGAACTTCTCGACCGTGTGACATATCTGTCACCTGACTATTAAGTCCGGAAATCACAATACGATGGTAAGGGTTGAGTAATATTAAATGAGAAAAAGGATTTCATAAAAAAAATGAGCCTACTAAAATAATTAATAATTATAATAAAAAAGAACCAGAAAAATAGAGATGTGAAGACTCTCTAAAATGATCCATGAAAATAGTGATATCCGAAATTTGCGTGGGTAAAGCAGCTAAAAGAATGGACTAAATTATGATATACAGTATCAGCCATTTATCATTTATTTTTGTACTATACAATATTTTAGGTGTATCTGATACTAATTGAAGAAACTTTTAAAAACAGAACGACCAATTTTCTCGCAAAGAATACCTACCTACCTAATTATTTATAACTTAGGGCAAAATTGTTAAAAGTTTAGGACCGAGAGACGACTTGAAATATATAATTGAAAAGTTTTTAGGAACAAAACTACTAACTTTTAAGCAGCGATATCTAGGTTATTTTAAGAAAGAAAGTTGTTAGGACCAGAGAAAACTTAGAATATCAAATTGAAAAATTCAAGAAACAAAACGACTGACTTTCGCCCAGAAATTCAAAGAAATGGCTAAAAACAAGAGAATTTTAGTAATATCAAATAGAGGCAGTTAGGTATAGGTAAATTTGCATAGCCAAACTATACAAGCGAGAAAATAGTTCATTAGGAACTAGCTGGTCAAGTTCAAAAAAGATATCTAAGAATAATATTAGTATCAAAGTGAATACAGCTGGTACAGCTACAGCCAAGGAAATAGTTGGAAACAAATTGTTAAACTAAACTTGAATCTCAGAAACATACCAGTAAGAAATAGTTTGTTAGAAATAAGTCGGCCCAGTTTAACACAAAGAAAGCAATCTGAATAGTAAACACTCATCTCTACAGACTTCTCTTCTTGGATTTTTAATATAAAAGTTTTCTCTGCAAGATATGGGCAAAAATACTCGGCATCTTTTGCTTTTATAACTCTACAAGAAAAACTTGATAAAGTGCAATATTGAAAAGAATAGGAGAACCGTGACAAATTTAGGGACTTTTAAAAATAAGGACGTTATAGCACAGTATGGTATGATGCGTTTGTAATCGTTATAAAAATTATAAAGGTAGGTGTACATTGGTATTAGTAAGTATGTATGAGTAAAATGCAAGGTTATATCTTGCACATAGGTATCTTGAGGCAGACTCAATATAATTATGTGAAAAATAACATTATTTTATATTGAATAGCTTTTACAAGTTTTTGAAGAATAAAAGTTATCATATTTTTTGTTTGTTTGGGTTAATCACTTTCGTGGTATCACAACTACTCAAACTCGCTTGACTAAATCTACCCTGAAACCGGGACTTGAAGCAGTTGACCTCCAGGTTAAACGTACGCCGTCTTATCGATCAATCTTCTGAGGTCGGTTTTTTAAGAATAAAGGGATTCTGTAATTTCAAGCTCTCGGTCTGACTGTACTCCTTAAAAAAATGCGTTTTCTTTTTATCCTGAAATTATGCATAGGTAGGTACATTATACTTACCTACCCGATTATTTAAAACGAATTGGTTATTCAAGTTGATGTTTCCTCATTTTCAGCAAACTGACATTTTCAGACTAAACGGTAAAATATCTAAACTTGTTATATTAGTATGGATAGTTACGGAAAATTTAAGTCAATATTTACCGTTAAAAAACTCCTCTGAATTCTGTTAAAATTACTCCAGAGTTCAGGCTAATTTAGAGTCAGCAGAAGCGGGGATTTTAATTGGAAAGCTACACAGATTTAGTATAATTGAGTTAATCTTTGTTGATTGTTTGATTAAATAATTTTTATTTATAATTATTCAAGATAAAAGAGCCTCCATCCACCCGCTGTCTCGTTTCAATTGAAAACACAAGACATTTTGGTTTTCTTTGTGTTGAGTTCTGACAGGGATGTCGTTTTTTTTTGGATGTCTAATTGAAGGCTGATATTTTATGATTCCTGCAGGTAGAAGTTATTGATTACTTTTTACATTGATTATCTCTTAAATTCAAGATTATTATTTTGTGGTAACCCAAACACACGTATCCCTTGCAATCTAGACTCAGCAAACTGAGTGTGTCTGGCTGGGGGACGTAAGAATGGGAGAAGACCAGTGTCACCCCAGAGGAATATAAATAGAAGACAAACTAGCCAAACCTAGCAACTCTAACAAGCTAGGCAATGTTGCAGTTCTCCGGAAAGTTTTGGCTTACAAAGAAAAAACAAAACTTCTCAAGATGATTAATCGCAAATAAAAATATACCTACATATAATTCAGGACGAGCCAATGCAAATGATTGCAGACCATCACTACCCCAGCTGAAGCTATACTGGTTACAACAACAACAACAGTTGTTGTTACTTGACTACTTGAGGAAACATCAACTTGTTCTCTGACTACTTGACCTTTGCAAAAAGAGAAGGTGTTACATTTGTAATAAAACAACTCCTCGTATCAAATCCTTACCCATGAAAAAATGCTGTAGGTACTACAATGTTAAGTATTCATTTAACCCAGATATTTTATTATTTCTTGTCATTTATTGCTGCTACCCGCAGTGACATGCAATCTTTTGTTGAAACTAACAACAGTGTGTACGATGGAATTAAAGGGAATGAGGATGATGTTGATGGGGACAGTCACAATGATTTTTATGTTGGTGCTGAAGATGATGACAATGTCCTCGATGATGATATAATTGTTCTTGATGGTGATGATTGTCAATGATGCCTTGATGAAAACGACTGTCAATGATTATTTGATGATGGTTATTAGTTTTTTTTCTGACTTTCATCAGGGCCATTCAAGAAAAATGTCAATTTTTGATGACTTACCGAAGGACGTATCAGTATGTTGATTGCCTCGTTGAGATTCTTGCAGTTGAGAATGGAAATGTCTTCCTCTTCAAAGTGATGCACGGAGCTCTGTCGGTCCCCTGGAGAAGGAGTACTGGATGCGTTGTGCTGATTGGGACTTAGGTTGTTCCTAAAGCTGAATGGACAGCACGCCATCTTGTAAGGTTGCCACGGAAACGGTTTTTTGTTGAACTATGTTGATTTTTTTAAAATCAGAATATCAAAGTTTGTGTCGAATAATTTTACTTAACTTTCTATTTTATTTTATTTGGAATTCTTTAATTATTTGACCAAGGAAAATGATATTATTATCTTGTAATATCCAGAATGGGAAGTTCTTTCTTTTTTTTTGAATAAATTTGTGGATCTCTTTAGATTTTTAAATACTTACACATAAGGGCACAAAAATATTTATTTTTCATAATAGTGTTGCAAATTAGATGAAGCTTTCGGCTACTAGTCAAATTTTGCATTCCTATAAATTAAATTTCATTAAATCATCTTTCATTATCTAAACTAAACCTACCTGATGATACCTACATTTCTAAAATACTAAATAATTATCTTGTATATTTATAAATATTAGGGATTATAAAATAAATTGTATTCAAAGTAATATTTTATTCTGCCCTTTATTGGACACAATTTGTATTGACTTTTCGTTAATTCAAATGTGGACAGTTAGTTATATTGGTCTAGGTTTTGGCTCGTGATTTTTTTTGACAATGTGTTTGAATCAGAAATTACTTAACATCTTACACTTTGGTAGGCCTTTTTAGGGGAACACTTTTTGAAAATGTGTCATTATGTAAAATTGCGTGCCAAATATTTCTACTTTATGGCACAATAATTTTACAGAAGTAATTGGAACTATCAATATTTATTTTTATATTTTTCTGTGTCTTCTTAATTATTCTGTTGGAACATTAACAAAACTGCATCTTAGAGAAAGTGTCATGTAGAGGTTAGTATGAGCTTATATGGTATTGGTGATAGTTGACACGACCTGCAACAAACCAGAAAATAGATATCATCAAACAAGAAATTATAGACTAAAATATTATCAGGATACTAAAATACTGGAATTTATTTTACGAAATTATAGAATAGACTATTAAAAATGATACAATCATATTACATATAAATTTTACAAGTATGTACACTAATTATTAATAATAATACAATAGTTACCAAAACACAATTGGACAAGCTAACAAAAAATCCCCATTTGGAAAATATCAGAAGGTTAACACTGACATCCTCAGGCGTTTCTCCGTCATAGAAACTCATGTCCGCAGAGGACAAGCAAACAAAGATATTTAATTACACTACTCCATGGGCCACCTCATTTTCATTCGCATTCATGGAATGACCCTGGTCTCCGTTTTGACTAGAAGCCACAAGTCTGAGGGTGTACGAATGGATTCTCTCACCGCAACAACTCCTAGATAATCTATCGCTTCCTCTTACCCTCTTCTCTACACCTCCCAAGTTATGAATACTTCAGACGAACCTCGCTGCATGCTTCAAATTCTAGGATACCGCAGGCTATTTTAAAATTTCAATTTCTGAAACTACACTGGGGCTATTTGTTTAGAAACAACTTGGTTCTGGCAACATTTGTGAATTGTGTGCGGGAAATGAAAACACAGTTAACATGGGTTTGGGTGGTGGAGTAGCATTAAAATTTATTGGTATCTCATTTTGATGGTTTCAAGAGAAACCTAAACTTGTGTAAAAAAAACCCCTCGAGACTTTGGTATAATAAATTGTTGATACGTACATTAAAAAAGAAAACTCTCTTTGGTATCTTTTGTATAGTCAATTGAATTTTATCTGAAAATAACACCCTTTATATCCACAACCACCAAGACATACGGGCTGGGTGAAAAACGCAACTAATCGAAGCAGTTGCATAGCTAGAAGTGTCGGATTGCGAAGTAACATTGTGTCCAATAAACAGATTTATGGTACTAAAGTTCGGAAATATGTATGAGAGTATTCTTTTCCACGCGATAAAGTTCTGAGAGTACCTCTATAGATTCTCCACCCAAGTCAAAAAGGTTTTAGGGAAAGTCATAAATCTGTGCGGTGGAATTTTTATCTAGGGTGAGAAGTTCTCTTGTGCTTTTCTGAAAGTTCAATATGATTGTTTGGTTTTCCTTTGTTGTTTCTTTCTGTACAATTGTAGGTACATACATAGTACATACAAACTATGTGTGCTTTTTGATATTGAACTCTACTGTTGCTCCAATAGGAATCTATGTAGGTACCTCTCATAACTTGAAATCATTGTAATCATATTCGGAATGACTATTACAGAAGAGTCTTTCATAGTATTGTTAACAAAGGATTGTGAAAGAGAAAATAAAATTTATTTATTTTACAAGGAATTAAAAGGGAAAATAATATAGGGAAAGAAGCACTTTAATTTTTTGATTTAAATTACCAAATAAATCTTTAGCTTTCTAATCTCTGTTATTCAGATGAAAATATCACACAGTATTGCTATTATATACTAGATAAATCAATTTTTCCCTCCAACCTTTGCAGACCAATAAAATATTCCAAATTTCACGAAGCTTTACATCGACTGATGTAACTTTAAGACTGAAAATTTCCTTTGATATTTTTCAAAATGCTCGTGGAATGGGGTTGAAGCTGACTCCTGTGTGATCTTTTTGTTTGTCGCGTGGGATGGAAATGCAAAAAGCCGCAGGGATAAGAAAAGATTTTGGAAACATGAAAGAAAGAAGAGACACGAAACATGAGAAGAAAAAAACACATTTTTGATAATAAAGGCATTCGGATGCCTGTCAGTGTGATACTGAGATACTCAAGAGAAGAAATGGTGTACATTGAAAGAAATGAAGAAGAGGGATTATACCTCTAATATACGAATGAAAAAACAGAAGGAAAGTCTCGCTTTTTATGTCCTCTGAAACTTAATAAATCAGGACTAACCGAAACCTTTTCCCTACAGCCAATGGAGATTTTTTAAATTTCCACAGGACAGATTTGTTTATTCTCTGAATTCGAATAACTGCCTGAAAAACTTTGAAAAACTGCCTGAAATTGACATTGCATTAAGTGGAATGATTCGATTTGTTTGAGAAAAAAATAGCATCAAAAGATGAATACGTGGGAAAGAAATTAAGAGACATACAGGTGCCAGGATACAGAGGACAAGGAAGATCTAAGAAGACGTCGAGATGCTGTGTAAAAGAAGATATGAGAGAAAAAGATGCCAGAATATGTGAGGCACAAGACCGAGAAGTATGGAGAAGACTGACACGCAACGTCGACCTTGCCTAAGCGGGAAAAGACAGAGTAGAAGAAGAAGAACAGCTAAACAAAAGAAAAGAAAACACTAATCATAAACCTGCTGAATCTATGTTCATATATCGTACAGTAAAATAACAGCAGGACCTAATCGTAGGCAAAACATAAAGTATACTTCAGGATTTTCTTTAGCGATCATTTCAAGAAGAGCAAAAGTTAGAGTATCTACGAGGGGGGACCCAAAAGTACCGGGAATTAGGTGGTTGGGGGAACGCGGAGGGGGGGATCGGGTTCTCCAATGTTTCTATTCCAAGCGGCCACTCTCCCAAGTAAGTGTGCAAAGTTCATTTGCTGTGAGTGCATTCGTTTGTCCGTGAGAATTTTTCTAGTGAAACGACTTTTTTCTTTTCGGCGAAAACGTGAAATGGCTACGTGAAATGGCTGAGTGCGGAGAGCAACGAGTGGTTGTAAAAATTTCGGGGTCATAGCCGTAGCACCATGATTCCTCGTCAGTTATAACCTTGAGAAAAAAATCTGGGTCTTCATCCAACTGATTTAGCAGCTCCAGACAGGCCTGAAGTCGCGACGCTCCTTATTTTGATCGTCAGAGAGAAGGCGAGGAACAAATTTGGCTGCAATCCTCTTCATGATCAAATCTTCAGTTAAAATCCTCTGAATTGAACTCCATGACAATCCAGACATCTCACAAAGTTGATCGATGGTTCGGCAAGGTCTTCACGGACAAGAATGTTGATTTGTTCAATGTTTTCGTCCGTTCTTGAAGCCATTTCACTTTTTCGCCGAAAAGAAAAAAGTCGTTTCACTAGAAAAATTTTCACGGACGAACGAATGCATTAAAAGCAAATGCACTTTGCACACTTACTTGGGAGAGTAGCCACTTGGAAAAGAATCACTGGACAACCCGATCCCCCCCTCCGTGTTCCCCCCACCACCTAATTCCCGTTACTTTTGGGTCCCCCCTCGTTTAATTTTTTTTAAAATGCCAAGTTAAGAACAAAAAATTCCAAATTACCCGCCCATGATTTTACTTGGATCGTGATATTCACAAACCTAATGGATTGCGATAATTGTGATATTCACAAATTAAATTTGTTAATAGTATATAAAAAATATCGTGCAGTATAATAATAATTTTATTTATTTGTAATATTATTTTACAATTCTATTGGCAAATATAAAAAACTTAAAGATAAATAAATGAAAACATTATGAAATAAACATTATGAAAGTAGCAAATAACAATAGTAAGGTAGAGGTATGTACCAATAATAAAGTAATGAAGTACATTATATAAAAAAGAAATGCATTATGTATGATAAACTAAATATTAATAATAATAATAATAAAACAACATACCCACTTTACAAATTATAGGGACATAAAAAGAAAATTATGTAATTACCTATATAAAAAATAAAGAAAATATGAACTTTTATTAGTTTGAAGATTCCAGATAGAGGATTAAAACATTTTTTATTCGTTAACGTCCTGTACCAATTTCTTCCATCTGTCGTGTCGCAGAGATGTAAAATGAGATTAATCTTTTTAGGTAATTTTGGGATGGTTCTGACAAAAGTTTTACGAAGCTAAAAAGATTAATATTTTCATCACCCAAGGTATTTTTTCTGGTTTGAGCAAAAAGGGGGCAGCAGCAGAAAAAATGGTACATGGTATCTTCGAGATTCAAATTACAATAGACACAAAGCTGGCCATAGTAGAAAGACAATTTTTCTCCTCTTAGTGATAATGATGTTTTACCCTCACAGCCAAGGCGCAGTTGTGCTAGAAACCTAATTTCAGAGTTACATTTTGAGTGAAAATAACTGCTGCCCTTAGTTTGTTTCTCTCGCCAAGAAGAGCTTTTTCTTGTTTTCTCATTTCAGACGAGCAATCTTCACGAATAGAGATATCTTGACCCTTCAGCTTAGAACGACTTTTTAATATTTCAATTTTGCGTCTTTGTGTTGTAAGGCCGAGCAAAACTGGGCGTGTTTCGCCGGGTCTACCTTTAGTTCTTTTAATAAAATCAAGTTCAAGGAGTATGAAGCTGGACAGGCCTAGTATATTGACTATTAGATGCTGTACCTTGTTTGCTAAACTATCAGGGGTTTCACCTGCGTCCTGTGCAAGACCAAACACAATCAGATTTTTTCTCCTTTTTTCTAGGTCTAGGTGTTGGAGATCTTTAGAGTGCCGGGACACTTCTTCCTGGATAGGAAGTAAAGTGTTCTGGATGCTATCCAGCTTTTTATTAATCATGGTATCACTTTCCAGAGAACTCTTTTGCATACTTTTGATGATAGATATTTCCTGGAAGAGAGCCTGCAAATCGAACTCTGGGGTGCCGTCTGACATAGTTATGCAATATGTTATGACAGACAAATTAAATAAAATTCTTGGCACGATGTATAAGTCAGTAATTTCCAGGCGTTTTATTGTGTAACGCGCAGACCCTACGCATTTAACGCACTCCAAGTTTAAAATTAGCACGCTAGAAATGCAGTGGCAACAATGCCACTGTGTTCCGGTCACGGGGTGGGGATCGAACTCAGTACGCTGAGTCTTCTATCTCATTCCGACACATAAGAGTTTACTCTCTGTCTCACTAGTTCAACTGATAGCCAGTAGGAGAGGGGAGATGATATGCGAGATTTATCTCTCTTTCTTTGTCACTTTGTTTTGTTTAGTTGTTTATCAAACTTTAATTTCTTATCAGAAATCTATAACGGCCATATTTCATTCAAATTTATTGTAATGGATGATACTGACGCTATGGTTTTTTTTAAAGATACCTTACGTAATTTGGTAGGGATTTTGATGCGGCTGCTTGCAAACTGACACTTGTACACCACTTTATAGATTAAATAACTTTATATACTATAAATTTACTGATTTAATTAATTAAAAGCCAAAATTTAAGGAGCTGAAAGTATTCGTGTTCACTAGTTAAAAGCAACGTTGCCAATCTATCGTGCAGTATATAAATACATAATTATATAATATTCACAGTAGTAGGGAAACCCATTAGACTATTATTTATACACAATATACAATACATGGGTGCAAGGTAGCCTTGTATTCACACTGAAAAATTCAAACCTCCTGGCCAAACATTGGAAATAATGCAAGGTAAAAAATTGGATAAAAGCTCCCCCCACCTCTCTGGCTGTCAATATTTCACTTTTTCACTCAACTGGGGAGAAAAGAGAGGGCTATTTTTTTTGTTCCCTGGGTCACACGCACGTATTGAAATAAAACATGGTTTGTAAAACTGTCATCCAGAATAATTTGAGTAATTTTTCATTTTGTTTTATTGGTTTCAAGTTTTCAACTTTACACCGAAGTGCTTATTTGTTACCTATGATATTTTTTAAAATCCTCTATTCTTCTTTTTCAATATTTGAAATAGGTATTTCATCAAGATATTAAATGTTGGGTGAAAGAGATTGCCATTGGCAAAAATCCCACCCTTTAGTTAGGACATATCTATGTGTATACAGTGTATACATATCTATCTATTTTTTTCCCTTTTTATTGTTTATATTGTTTTTAATTTTTGTAATAATTACTTGTACTGCACATATGTATATGTCTTTTATATCTAATAATAATGTTTAGCTTCATACTAGGTACAATGGTACATACTACACTGAGTTATTGAACGAAAACGGTTCTCATCAGTAAAAGCACACTTGAAACTAAGTAAGATGTAGGTATTTAGATGTAAGATGTAGGTACCGCCGCCTTATTTAGTAGCGATCATGTAACGATCGAGATAGTAATGAATAAGTACGGTGTTTTCGTTCTTTGAAAATAGTAAAAACTTTTAGTAAAATTTTGAATAGTGAAAGTGAATTTTTTTTCGTGCAAATAATCACGGATTATCCAAGAGGAAGGAAGGACTTTGGAGAAATAGTCTCAGAGGTAACAAGACCTTTGTGATAAAGGACTATCTCTCGGTAAGACTGTTCCAAAGTATTTTTTGAATTATATCAAAATAAAGAGTGAATTTAATTTAGAAAGATCTCCTTAACGGAAATATAATTGGACGTTTAACGCCGAAGCTTTTAATTTTTAAAATTTAGATTCAAGAACTTTTAATTGAATTATCAAAGTACATACCTACTCATCTCTATATTGGTACCTTTACCCCCCGACCTGCAAGGCATTACCTCTCCCTAACCAACCAGATACTTGGAGGAGAGAGAGAGAGAGAGAGTGGTCACCGTTCATCAGTATCATAGATTGATAAGCAATAGGTGTTGTGCTGATACACCTACTGTATGCATAAACTATGTATATACTAGTACATTGTTATCAGTAGATACCTTAATGAGACACTTTTGATTTCGAAGAGACATTGAACCGGTTCAATTACACATGTACATAAGAAGTACATACCTAGTGTTTACTTAAAATTTATCATTATCATCGAACTGTGGTGTGTTTTGCGTTTAGCAGTAAATTAACGGGCGCTTTTTAAAAAAAAAAAAATTAATGTTAAACAGTGAATCATTTATAATTTGGTTTTTCTATTTATCTTTTTCCGTATCTGTCTAAATAACGTCTCAAAATGAATACTTAATTATTTGTTTTATTCATACCTAATAAAATATCTCCAACCATTGAAGATGGAGTTAAATGAAACAAATCAAGAAAGAAAAGGAAAGGAAAATAATGAAGAGGATCCACCTGGGCATTCACCACCCCTGGCAGGGTCACACCTAGACGAGGATGGGAACACAATGCAAGTGGATGATGAAGATGCAACAGGAAAAGGAAAGGAAAATAATGAAGAGGATCCACCCAGGCCTTCACCACTCCTGGCAGGGCCACACCTGGACAAGGATGGGAACACAATGCAAGTGGAGGATAAAGGTGCAACAGCAAACGTACCAGAACAAATCGGAAATCTATTTAAGGCTCTCCATAGCCCTGCATCAACGGGACCAGTAACCTTCAAAGCTATAGACAGAAGAATTCATAGAGATGATGCTTTTGTTACTCCAGAAGACAGAGGAAAAAAGAGAAAAACAGATGATCTAGTTTCCCCAAACTCAGTGAGAATTGTAACTGAGGAGTTTTGGGAGAAAGTAGAAAGCCTCTGTAAACGAAGTGATGAAATGATGGAGTTAATAAATAAACCACAAGGAAAAGGAATCAGACTAGTTAAGGATCTCTCAATACAAGGGAAAGCGAAGGAATGTAACAACATAGTTAAGAGTATAAGAAAATTAAAAACAAATGTAGAAATTGCCGTAGATACAGAAGGAACAAAAAACAAAGACTTAAACCAAACAATGATATGTGAATTCAAGGAACAGGATACCCAAACTGAGGAAGAAGTATATTGTGCAAGATGTAAAATAGATGTTGATATAGAAATTAAAAACAAAAAGAACATAGAACTTGGAATAATCGAAATTATACAAGATGGAGTTGAAAAAGATGAAGGCAAAGCGCTAAAGGCTCTAGTAAAAAAAGAATGGCCATCAGATATATTTAAAAATACGACATGTAAGGAAGGAAAAATTTGGAAAGAACCTATAGATTCTGATAGAATAATACTTATTAGTGAAGAGGAATCCAAAAAGATTATCGACAAAGAAGGGGAAAATTGGATAGAAAAAGTAACTGGGCAATCGGACATTTTAACCAAAATGGCAGGAAGACTCAACACACCATTTTTGTGTACGAGACAGACAACATTCACTGCACTGGGAGATGAACCAAATAATGAACCAGAGGAAAGTAAAACCTATGTTATTATTACAAACAGAGGCCTAACTGCAGAACACCTTGTGAAGCAACACAAAGCTCTGCATACAATTAGTAACCAAACTAAGGAAGAAGGAAACTTTGCCATATCGATTTCACGAGAACTAGATGCAACAGATATAATGAAACTCATAGAATGTATACTGAGAAAAAGAAAACAAAAAGGAGTTATCATAAAATCAATGATATTCGACAATCAAAGGAAAACAGAGACTATTATAGTCAAATCCACAGCAGAAGAACCCAAAACATTCGCAGAAATATTACAGGCAATGAAAGAAGGAGTAAATCCAAAAGACTTCAATATGAACGTCAAATCTGTAAAAAAGACTAAAGATGGATCCTTGATGATAGTGGCAGACAAAAGTGGACAAAGAGAAGAATTCAGAAACGAAATCGCTCGAAAAATGATTGGAACAGAAGTATTTATTGGAGGTAAAAGACAGATAGAAATATTAGATCTAGAAGCAACGACAACTGAAGATATGATCAAAGAAGAAATAAAGGACCAGTTTAAGACAACTTCTGATTTTTTCGAAATAGAGAACTTATGGACAACCAAAAATGGAATCCAGCGGGCAATAATCACAGCCTCAACGGAACTCGCTAAGAAAATGATAGATGCTGGTGATATGAGGATAGGATGGATTAACGGTTGTAGGATTAAAGAGGTCATTAACATAGACAGATGTATGAATTGTCTAGAAATCGGTCACTCCACCAGAAGATGCCGTCAACCATGGAATACTGATATTAAATGTCTGAAATGTACACAATCTGGCCATAAAGCCAAAGACTGCCCAAATGAGAAATACTGCATGAGTTGTAATGTCACTGGACACAGAGGTGATGCATTCGCCTGTCCATACTACAGAGAGCTAATAGCAGCTAATAGACAAAACAGATACTATTAAAATTTATTGATGATTTATAAATTACTACAAATTAATCTAAGAAACTGTCATCTAGCACATGACCTCCTGAGCAAAAAAGTAATAGATGAAAATATAGATATAGTTATCATCAGTGACCCAAACGTGAACAGAATCGGAGATAACTGGTACACTGATAACAGTAAAGACTGTGCAATATGGATAACTAATGAAAAAATATCTAACTCTTTAGAAATAAAAGGAGATGGAGTGGTCTTAGTTACAATAGGAGACTTGACCGTAGTATCAATCTATGCTCGCCCAAATGATGATAATTTGGAACAAATACTAGACCAAACCACTGAATTCGTCAGACAAGTTAGAACAAGATACAAAATTATAGCTGGTGACTTCAACGCTCATTCACCAGCATGGGGGCGACAGCCATTAGACACAAGAGGTCGAGCTATAATGGAATGGATTGCTACTGAAGGACTTGTAATAATTAATGACGGTATAGTACCTACTTTCACGGGAAGAGGCTTTAAATCATGGATTGACTTGACCATAGTATCAGGACATACCGTAAGATTTATAGAAGACTGGAAGGTACAAGATGGCGAAGAAAGTGGCTCTGATCATCAATACCTATACTTCACGATCAATTGTCAAGTAATGGGCAATCCGAACTACTACCGAGTTGAACAAGCACCTGACCTATGGAATACAAAAACTATAGATAAGGATGCTATTGAAAATGAATTTATACAAACATGGAATAGTTTTGAGAATAAAACAGTAGAAAACTTCATGGAAGCCGTAAAGGCAGGATGCAACAAAGGAATGAAAAAAGTAACAAGAAAGGGAAGAAAACCTGTACATTGGTGGTCCAATGAAATTCAGCAGGCTAGAAAAAAATTATTAACAGCAAAGAGAGCTTTAACAAGAGCAAGAAGAAGACACAGCGAGAATAATATGATAGAAGTTTTAGAAAGCCAGTACAAACATGCAAAACGAGAAATAAACACTCTGATCAAGAAAACAAAGATAGAGAAATGGAAACAACTATGTACGGAATTACAAGAAGATATTTGGGGGAAAGGATACCAAATAGTGATGAACAAAATACATAAACCAAACAAAGTAACCCCAGTCATGAGAGACAAAATAATAGAAACACTTTTCCCGACACATGAGACTATAGAATGGCCAACAGAAGAACAAGTAGAAATAGAAAGAATAGTACTGGATGAACTCTTAGAAGCCATTTTGTCAACAAAAATTAAAAAATCTAGTGGTCCCGATGGGGTACCCCCGGAAGTGGTCAAGATCATATCTCTAAAATACCCTGATATTGTACTTAGAATTTTCAACCAAATATTAGAAAACAAAGTATTCCCGGAGATTTGGGAAGACAGCAAGGGTAGTACTGATTAATAAGCCAGGAAAAGATCCAACTATACCAAATTCTTATCGTCCGATCTGTCTACTGAATACATTTGGCAAACTCTTTGAAGGTATATTAACACAAAGACTTATGAAACATCTGGAAACCAATCAACATCTATCAGAGAGGCAGTACGGGTTTCGACGAGGAAGAACTACCATGCAAGCAATTGAGAAAGTAAAGAGATTGGCAGTAGGAGAAATTGAAAAATCAAGATATAGAAGAAAATATACTATTATGATCGCACTGGATATTGCAAATGCATTCAATAGTGCGCCTTGGGACAAGATTATAGCAGCCCTGAAGGCCAAACAAACACCCAAGTACCTTGTAGAAATGTTTCAAAGCTACCTCTCACGCAGAAAACTTGTTCTCGATGGAGGAAAGGAACTCACCATGACGGCGGGAGTTCCGCAAGGATCCAGAGCCGGAGCAACTCTCTGGAACTGCCTCTATGATGAGGTCCTCAGGATACCAGTACCGGAAGATGTCACACTTTTGGCTTTCGCTGATGACTTAGCTGTGGTAGTGAAAGGAAAAACTATAGATGAAGTTGAAACTAATGCGAATGAAGCTCTAAATAAAATTAATGTATGGATGAACCAAAATAAACTAAATCTAGCCAGTAAAAAATCGGAAGTCATTAACCTAAGTGGAAGAAAAAGAAGCAGAGCCCTCCAGATATACATTGCAGGCGAAAAAATCAAACAAACGTCAACACTCAAATACTTGGGCGTCCATCTAGACCAGTCAATGTCGTTCACAAATCATATTAAAAACACAACTGAAAAAGTTCATAAAACAGTGGCGGCATTAAGCAGAATTCTACCAAGAGAAGGAGGAACAAGTGAGGACAAAAGGAAAGTGTATGAGTATGTGTGTCAATCGAAAATACTGTACGCTGCAGTGAATTGGCAAAGTGTTCTCCAATATAGTACTTACAGAGATACTCTACTTTCCACTCAAAGACAAATGTCAATAAGGATAAGTAGAGCATACAGAACAATATCAACTGCAGCTGTACTCGTAATTTCCAGATCCATTCCATGGGACCTTCTTGCTGAAGAGAGGGGAAGAATCATAGGAGCAACTCAAGAAGCAAAGGAAATGGAGAGAAATGAAACATTAAGAAGATGGCAATCAAGATGGACAACAGACACTACCACTGGAGAATGGACAAGACAGCTGATACCAAACCTCGATGGATGGCATAATAGAACACATGGAGAAACCGACTATTTTCTTACTCAAGCTCTATCTGGACACGGATGCTTTTTGTCATACCTTACAAGATTTAAGATAACAACAACAGAAATGTGTATCTTCTGCCCAGAAATTATCGACGATCCTGATCACACACTCTTCGAATGTGACAGGTGGAGAATGCAGAGAGAAGAACTAAGAGCCGTGATCGGAGTGACAATACATAAAGGAAACATCATCGAGGAAATGCTGAGATCGCCAGAAAAATGGATGAGTATCAGAAGGACAATCAGAATAATTCTACAAGAGAAGACAAGTATAATGGATATTATGAAGAGAAGACAAGAACGACCGTTCTCTGTACAAAACAGGGGCAATTTGTAAATTTTATATTATACGTAGAAATACTTAAATGTATCTCATAAATATCATAGGATGAGGAAATTAGCTAGAATAAACTTATTTTATTGCAAGTACTATATTTATTGGTTCTGTATTATAACAGGGATGATTGGTAGATATTATTAACCTTTCTCTATTGCATAGCATTATGGATATAAAAGAAGATCAAAATATACTATTTAGACACCCTCATAAACTGTAGAGATTATAATTATTAATTATAAAATGTCCAAACTTGTTTCAAACCATCTATGTTAAACTTAAATGTAATGTACAATCAATTTCAATAAATAAATAAAAAGAAATAACACAGAATGGGAGGATTGACCCCTTGAAGTAATACTAAAGGTAGTTCCAAGGGGTTAGTCTATTGGGTCTGTGGAGGGGTGGGAGGTTTTAGTGTTTTGTGGTCGGTTGTAGGGAAGGCTAGGGAACCATGGGATCCGGGGCTCTCCTCTCTTACAGGGGACAGACCCGGTTCTCATGGAATGGCCTTCCATTTTCACATAACCAGGCTTCCGACATGGCGGCAGTATACTTAAGTATGCTGCCGTCTTGGGCCTGGTATCTCTATTAAAGAGATTTTTCCTCCTTCCTGTCCACAGGCCTGAAGCCCATTCTGTGTCAAAAAAAAAAAAAAAAAAAAAAAAAAAAAAAAAAGATGTAGGTATTTGTTCATATGCATTTGTCATGCAAGCCTTGATTAGTATAACAAGATAATCAATTCAAGATTTAGTTAGAGTACCAAACACGAGAGACTAATCTTATAAAATTACACAGTAGGTACATACATAATATACAGACTGCTGTTTTATGAGTTGTGTATACCAGGGACGGCCAAACTTTTTTCGCGGCGGTTCACCCTAAGAAGTTTCACCACCCTCATTCGTTCACTAGAAGGTGTGATGCATACTGAATATGGCAATTACTTGAAAATAATGATCCAAGCGCCAGATGGAACAAAACTTATTCTAATGTTCTAGCTATGATAAGAACTCAAGAGCGATTATCGATCATTCGCGCTGTCTCTCTAAGACTCAGAGGAAAGAGCCTCAAACATCTTCTGTATATCATTGCTTAAAATGAAGATATTACCTATACTACCTACAGGTCACTATTTTAGGTGTTATTTTCATTATCTACGAGGCACACAAAATATTCCTTCATCTAGGATAGAATTTCTATTACAGACTTAAAAATGTCTACGCATTGGAGATTCAAATCCTCGTCTCCTTCACAGTACCTACTCAAACTAAAATGAAATACATACCCGAGTAGGTACCTCAGTACTCAGTAGAACTACTTTTCCAGTAAAACGATATCCAATAAAGCAAACACCTCCAACATGATATCCATCAAAGTCCTTTCTATGAAAGATCTCGTATTTCGTATGCGAAAGTTATAAATAAGAACAAATAAAAATGGGTGTTGAGATGAGAATTTTATTCCTGTTGACTGGAACGTCAATATCATATTTATGTGCCATATGTAAATAGATTGCCAAGGTGCCGGGGATATTAAATCCCTATATTTTATGAAGGAATCACGTGACTCTGCAATATTTCCTGACTTGATAATAAAACGAGTTCCAACTCATAAATTCAAAACGAGGGCTTGGGAGGATTTTCTTTTTGTGTGGGTTTGTTTGTATTTAATTAGTGTATCTTTTAATATTTACATATTACTGTAAAGTTCAAGGTGAAAATCGTTGAAAATTACAATTTTATGGGTAATTTGCACAAAAATAATGCAATTCTTTGGTATTGACCTATCAACTAAAGCACTAAATCGAGATAATTATTGTACAATGTACTTGTACATACCATTTTCTGTCCAACAGAAACAAAAACATGAAATGGGATCAACCCAACATTATATTCCCATTGCAATAATCGAATGTTTCTTGTTTTACGGTTACAAAAAAGTAGGGGTAGGAAGAGGGCTGATATGTAAAGTGAAGAGAGGGATGGAGAGGTGGTGGCAATGGGAAGAGAAATGTACATTGTACATAGAAGCTAATGTTTATGTTAGCAGCACCACCACCACCTTGTTGTAAAAATTACACAAGTATAAAAAAGCTACACACCAGCTTGATGGAAGTGGCCTTGTAAAAAAATACATGTGCTACACGCCTTTAACAAACATGTGGTGAGTACTAAGGAGATTAGATGGGGGAAGTGGGAGAATAAATCAAGGACTGACTTTTCTAAACAGAAAAAATCTATGAAAATAATAGGTACTTGTATATTTTAAATTGGAAAAGAGGACAGAAAAAACGAATTATAATATATGGTTTCAAAAATTTGATCAGTATAAACAGAAAAGTGAGAAGTTGTACTAGATGTACATGAATATCAGAACATATCTGGACAGCTGTTTCGAGCTTATTTGTTATGGTGTTCCTAAACCCTTCATTCGAAATCTATCTGATAATAACCGTAGCTGAGCGGTGTAGCGCACGTGGGTTCGAAACCCGACTGGCTGGAAAAAAAATCAATCTGTACCTACTTTGGATGTTCACTGATACCTTGTGAGAAAAAAATAAGTAGGTAATTACTTAATATGTAACGAATTGTAACGACCAGTGGTGACATTACCAGAGTATAAATTAAATAATGTAAAAAGAGTCGAGAAATAAAGAAGCCTCTTCGTAATGCTGCGCTACCCACTCAAATTGACAGGTTTGCTTATGCTCCACCACACGGAAATCATACTTTTCAAAGTTATTTTTACCTAATATACAATAATAATATCTATGAAATAATAATTTATTGTGTAATCTTTTTTTTTTTAAAAAGTTGCTCTGAAAAGAAGAAACCATGACTATTGTCAAGAGTTGAGCAACTCTGACCTCTTCTTAATGAGTGGTTTATTTTCTGTGCTTCTCAAAGAGTTTGCTTATTTAAACCAAGTTTATGGTGCGGTTTGGCTTTTTGAAAAGTAGATCATTATCTGGATTGAAGGGGGTATATTTCTTTTGAATATTCTCTGGAAAATGGTGGTGGTTTTGTGGTAGCCTTATAAAGTTAAACTTGAAGAGAATCTTTTCCACAGAAGTACATGACTTTTTTAGATTCTCGATAAACGGTATTTAGGGATAATATAAGAGTAACTGGCTCTATGGTAAAATAAATTGGTCTTTGAAAATTAGAAAAATTTAAAACATTAATATTCTGAACGATTCATAAACAATTATGTTGAAAAAAACTTGGGTTAAGGTCATCTGTTAAGTGGAAATAACAATTATTCTGATAGTATTAGATTTGTATTTTGATAATTTCCGACTACATATTTATATTACCTGATATAAATTTGTTTTGCAGAACTCGCAATAAATTCTACGTGCGCCTGCAAAACTTGGGTATGCAATGTGCAATGCTTATTATTATTATTATTAGTGAAGAACAACACGCAAATTCATTGCTGTCAAAAATGCCTGATTTTTATTATGAAAAGTGGATAATTATTCATTTGTAAAGAAAGGTAAACACACCAGAAAGATTTTTTTGTTGTTGATATTTTCAATATATTGATTTTGCTCAACTTTGCCGATTCCAAGTAAATTTGGGAAAAAGAAAAAATGAAAGAAGAAGAATAAAATAAAATAAAAATGAAACTTTAAAGGTTTTTCAATCGATAACAATTGTCACATTTGCAAAACTTGCAAATGTCAAACAGCAGAGGGACATGACTAAGTTTTCACAATGATTCACTCTGTATGCAACTAGGAGCGTAAAAGTATCAAAACAGGGAGAGAGAAAGATATCAATGGTAGAAAAAATGAAAGAGAGATAAAAAAAAGAAGAATTAATCTAGACGGATTATAAGAAGAGAGAAGAATTAGGGGGGGATGTAGGCAGTAGGGATTTACATGTGTAAAATTGAGGGAAAAAACACTCATGAGAAAGAACGTGCGGTGTTTGTGGGATTTCGCCGCAATGTAGCATCACACCTTACAGATTTAGGGTTTAACTGTTTTTAGAGGTAAGAGAATATTTTTCACCACCCTCTTGTTGAGGGTGAGAAGTAAGTGAAACTTGGAGATACATAATAATATTATACCCATCACGAGTTATCTTTTTGAAATTTGTAAAGTTTTAGAGCCTAAATGATATAAAGTCGAACCTGGATATAAGAGATAATAAAAAAGAGATAATAATAAAAGCAAAACCTGGATAGTAAAATGATAAAAAAATCCAAGTCAAATTCACCTCTGTATAGGAAGAAAGAAAACTGGATATACGAGAAAAAATTCGGTCCCTTGAGTTTTTTTTATACCCAGGTTATAGGTACTGTATTGTATTATTTGCATCTGAAAATACCAAGACTCAGATGATAATATTAACGATTTGAGACCCCCTCACAGTTGCCAAATTTGCTAAAGGGCGGGGCGGTCTTTTTTTTAAAATAAATAGCATCGATGACACGTTGAATACAACTGAACAGTTCTCGTTCTTTCAGTTCAGCGACGTCCAGCGTGGTTAGGACTTGGATGATTTGGCTATTACTGACGCAATCCAGGATGAGTCAGGTTAGTGTGGTTAGTTGGTTTATGAGTTTCCATCGAATGGAATGTAAACCTCTGTCTCGATGTGACCTTAGTAGTTGAAAGTGGCGTTATACCCCAAAACACATTATACATTAATTTAATTATTACTACTTAGACTGTTAACTAGACGAGCGTGTACCACCTCTCTATCAAGGCCCAGTGAGATTAGGACTTGGACCAAGTATTGGTAGTCGATGTGGTTACGTCACTAGGTTGGTAATGTAAATAATTTAGCGCATGGATCTATGATCTGTGGATCCGTTTCCACCCAATTCTTGGATTTTCCTAATTTTATTATTTCAGTATGTGACCTCAAAGTAATAAGACTTTGATGGTTAGGTGATAGAAATGCATTGTCCGTACCTTTTGGTTATCACCTTATTCTGTTGTTTTTCGCCCTTCTTGTGTTCAAAGACTTCAAAGCATACAAGTAAATTGATAAAATATACGATATTGACTTATGGATCAACTTCGATCTAGGGGCTACTCAACCTCCAAGACTTTCAAGAGTATTGATCGTGATGTCATTGAGTAACAAACCAATAGTACTAATCAGCTGATTAGCGCTAGTCAGAAATTTATCACCCTGTTTTAATGTAATTGATAAACGAATTCTTATTGTTGTAATTTACTGCGATTACTTAAATTAATTAGAGGACGAAAATCATGATCATGGAAGTTGCAAGGCCCGCTTGACAGCTCCAGTAATGACCCGATTTCTATTCTATTTTTTTTTTTTTTTTTTTTCAATGAACATTTGAACATTATCTATGAAAAATAATCTTGCGAAACGAAGTTAGTCCTTTGAAGATTTCATCAGAAAATTGAATTTTCAGAATGCGACTTGCATGAGTGAACAACACAAGTGCATTATACCTAACTTCATTGAACACAGCTCTGTTTCTGTAGGAGGGATTCAAATTTTTTGAAAGATAAAATAGAGCAAGCTGTTCTCGCGTAGTTAGTTCATCATTTTCAGAACAATGAGAGGACCGGAATGATTGACCATGCCTCATAGTGCCATTTGCCTGATCCAACAAGCTATAGATATCAAGGTTTGTAGCATGTACAGTAAATTTACCTACGTGTATAAAGTGATTGTAAGTAATATAAACACTGTAGTTTCTGGGAGGCGTTCTCCCGCGAACCGCCCATTTCGCTTGATAATCTCATAAAATTTGGTCAAAAAGTTAAAAGAAGTTTAATTCTTAACCTTACACTCTTCCGGGCTGTCTCTTTCTTTGTATAGGCGTTCTTCACACCTCGGTCGAGGTGTTTGATATGTCAGTACATATTTAGTATTAATAATTTTATGAACATAAAACGTACGAACAACAACATAAAAAATATAAATGAACTATATCTATTACCTAAGGACACGTAATAGGTACTAAATATATCAATGTCAATGAATGACAATACCTACATAATAATAAAAATTAATAAAAATAATTATCACTTATCGTTATAATCTTCTGTCTAGGTGAGTAATTGAAGGAAAATGTGTATTTCTTGTGAATTCCAAAGCGGCCAGCAGTCATGGGTACAAAAAAAAAGAAAAGAAAAATTGCTGCTTCGAAGTGCTGTCACGAAGCTACTTCTGAAAAAAAAAAATAATTCAATAACCTTTTTCTATAGGTACATAATTATTAGTTGTGCTTTTTAATTACCTGCCATGTAGGTAGATGTATGAAGTGCCATAAAGTGTTTACTGTCATGGAACTTGCGATGGTAATTTTACACGTAAAGGACAATTTTAAAACCGACAAAAAGAAACACAAATAATTGCGATAGCTCCAAAAATGTCTTAAAGGAAAACCGACAAAAATGTGATATCATGAATCTTCGAAAAAAATCGCGATGTTTTTTCCTCAATAATGAATAACTAAAATTTTCCTCAAAAAACTTCAGAGGAAAAAAGTCGAGAGTATTGAAAAATACGACGCGCTCTGAGGGAGAAGCACGGCAAAAAGCTTTGTTCAAA
The DNA here is from genome assembly GCA_024516035.1 of Bactericera cockerelli. NCBI lineage: Eukaryota > Metazoa > Arthropoda > Insecta > Hemiptera > Triozidae > Bactericera > Bactericera cockerelli. The sequence goes on from CM044960.1 coordinate 24,531,263, forward strand.
GCATACTAGTGGAAACTTTAACGAACGCTTTTCAAAAAGCAAACTTAGGACTTACTACCCTCATACAGCACATGCGTTTGGGAATGAAAATGGGTACCAGAGAAACGTCTGAATCATAGCTATTCATCATATTTACTAGGGTACCTACCAATGAAATTATTATGTTTAATTATTTCTAATCATTGCCACACGCACGAAGAAAAAATGCTAAGTTACATACTAGGTGGTTAAGTTACTTACTGGGTGGTTTCAGCAGGCCACTGGGGATGACGTGTGACCACCAGGATCATTCTCCTCAAGTTATTTTTTTCTTGTTCTTGTGCTCCAGCTTTCCAGTCATCTCCCATAGTTTTCTTTCTCTAAACCATTTATTTGTTTACATTATCTTCCCATTTTGTTTTGTTCTACAGGTACCTTAATGATATCATAAATGACAGTTTTTTCATTAATATGTCCTCGCTGCATTTCCTGCCCATTGCATTTTATTATTTTGTTTTTATATTATTGATTATTAGGGGTTTATTAATATAATCCCGTACTTCTTGGTGTTTCTTTATTCTCCACAACCCGGTGTCCTGATCTTGTGTTGCTCTTTAAATCTTTCTGGGAATTTTATTTTCAAATGTTCGTTGTATTTTTTGTTCAATTTTATTGGTGATGGCCCAAGCTTCCCTACCATAAAGTATCAAAGCTTTGATATGTGAATTATGGACTTTCTTGAGATGTTTTTGGACTTACATCATTATGCGGTTAAGAGCAGTATTTTTTTTTTGCATTACTGATTCTAACTGTATATATTTTGCAAATCTTGCCGGCTGAACAGTTTCCCCTGTTTGACCTCGCGGATCCAGCTTTCTCATCAACACTCGACCGTGCATTTAAAAAATATACATTATTTTTTTATGTTGATATTTTGAGGTACAGTATTCACACATATTTGTTATTTGTTTTTTTTTTTTTTTTATCAACTACGGAAGAGATGACTTCCAGGGAGCTCCTACAGTTGATTTGAGTGCCCACTGCCCAGGTATTTAACAATAGGATTTCATCTCATGTCTAGTACCATGTATTAAATTTCTGTTTTTGTTCGATTTATTTCCAAACCACTTTTCTTTATTTCCTCGAGCAACTATTTTAGGCATAATTTGGTTTATTCTTTGATTATTGCAACATCATCAGCAACGAGTCTTTAGCAATAATTTAGGGAGACGGAAAATAGTATTACCAATAAAGTTCAGTATAATCAGTATAAACAGAATAGTGAGAAGTTGTACTAGATGTACATGAATATCAGAACATACCTGGACAGCTGTTTCGAGCTTCTTTGCTCTCATCAGCAGGTAATAGTTCTGAATGTCCATGCCATCAACTAACCTCTCTATTTTAATCAGTATAAACAGAATAGTGAGAAGTTGTACTAGATGTACATGAATATCAGAACATACCTGGACAGCTGTTTCGAGCTTCTTTGCTCTCATCTTAGTATGGGTAGCATAATTGTAAGTATGGGTAGCATAATTATGTAGATTGGACGTGCCCAATAATGTAATTGCAAGATCGCTGAGGTTATAAGCGATGTCAAGCCAGGCGAATTTGAAATTTGAATTTTAAAGAGGTTTAACTGACTCAATAAGATGTTTGTACTTGAACTCTATAGGTAAATAATATAGTTTAAACTCTATAACTAAGTAAATAATATAGTTTTAACTCTATAAGTAAATAAATAATATAGTTTAAACAAATAATAATTACACTGTTTATTGGGAGTAAACTTTTTGTCTCTTCTTATGTGAATAAAAATCATCTCTATTCATGTAAAACTTTTTCATTTTTCAAACATTATTCTTTAACTTATAAGAAGTAAGAATATTCTTTCAATTTTCTATGTATATTAACATTGAATTTTTTCCAGTAAAAAGTTTACCTCTTATCCCTCCCTGAAAAAATGAAAACTTGGAGATAAGTTATTAAAATTTAAATTTTCATCTCGGATGCAGATGTTTAAAATGAAGTCGTTTTTTGACAAACTTGCTCAAGAAAGTATGAATTTTGGAAAAAATTAAATACAATAAAGTTATGTAGATATACACCATACGTATTACATAGATTTTGTAGGGGAGGCGAGATATTTTTAGGTGGGAATCAATTTTTGAAGAGAGAAATTCTAAGGTAGAAAATAAATAACATTTAATATTACTCTAGTTTAAAGTACCTACTGTGAAAAATAGTATTCATAAAAAATGAAGCTAGAAAAAATTCTTTGTAAATATTTCCAAAAGCGTTTTCTGTCGTGAGAACTATTACTTTCGTTCTGTGTGTAAATAAGTAAACACGAGGTACACAGCTCACGAAACTAGAATTGTAAATATATAACACTATAACACGTAGGTATGTTTATACATATACCAGTGCGACAGCGTGTTTTATTATTTAGCTAACTTTATTTAGCTACATTCCTCCCATTTGTTTGCTCACAGCAATTTGGAGTAGAAAATTATTTTCTATTTACAGTTGGCAAATATGAAGCGGTCATTTTTCTCTATTTCATAATTAAAGTTTAGAAATGTTCAGTGGAGTTTTCCTCAATTTTCTAAAGACAGCACTCATTTTCAATTGCATATATTGAGATTTTACGGGTTAAGATGTTGTTGGAAGTTTCTAGACTTAATTAGAAAACATACAAGTTTTAACCCTGCGGAAGATTCCAAAGTTAAAAGCTAACTTTCTTATATTATGTATATTTGCATATGTATAATAAACTTTGAATAATTATATATACTACAACAACTGACATCTCGTGATGTTTAACACAGACACAGTACAACATAAAGACACAGTACATAGTATTAAGTGATTTTGAAAATTTATACTGGTGGGTGATTTTCTCTTTTTTTGTGCTATATTTTCTATCTTTTGATGTTTGGTGTTTTTATACAGATGGTTATGGATGATCATGCACAAACTTATTTTACATCTGCAGGAAATCTGAACATTACGAAAACACATAGGTATACGTCCAAGAAATGGATCACAACACAAGATAACCACATTTTACAAAACCTTACCAAGGACTCCCAGGAGCATGGTGTTGGTATTTTAAAAAATTATGACATTCTTAACTATTATGAGAAATATTATTCTAGAAGAAGAACATTTGAAAAATCTCTTTATTGATATTTTTGCTGACCAATATTATTGCATAAGGACACAATCTTGCACTTCACACACAATTCTAGGAAAACACCCTTAAAGGTTAAAAAATAATCGTAAAAAGATTCACAAGTTTACCATAGAAATTATGTTGGTACACGGTACATACATACTATTATGTATTGTAAAGGCGGTTTATATTTATATTTGCTTTTAATTAAAATTTGAGCTTTCAAGCCAGGGTTCATCTTTTTTATGGGGCTATTAAATCATTTTCAGTCATTAAATTACCGGATGAGAAGGTTTCCTTTAAGATTCTATTAAAGCTGAATTTTAAGTCCTTTTTTGTTGTAAAATCGACTCAGCTTTTTTATGAGAGTAAACTAAGCTTGGTTTTGCGCTGTACTAATTAGTTCACTGTTGAGAAGATAGCAGTACCTACAATATAAAAAGTAGGTAATAAGTTCATTTTTTTAACTAGATTTTTCCCCCAAGTGATAACCCATCGTCATGATAATAATTCAGAATCTTTCAGGATAATTGATTGTACGTTAAATACACCAGTTTTGCTTTCACTCATAAGTTAATCTTCAACCAATGTCTGGATTTCCCCCCTTATTTACTGGTAATTGTTACAATTCAGTCATTATAAAGTTTTTATTACTTTTGTAAAGCGACATGTAGGTAGGTATACCAATAAATTGGATTTTCTTTGAACTTTTGGCTAAAAGGGACTCTTTAGCCTTACGCCCGCCGCGCCGGCAGTATGAACAGATGTAAATGAAGTGTTTGTAAATTGTAAAAATATTCTCACATTCTTTTTCCTCAATCTCCAACGTATTAATTTATATTACCTGAGAGTCATGCAGTAAACCTTGCAAATATCAAACCTCAATACTTATACTATATTGTATATGTATAATATTCTATATTATCATTTTTTTGCAAAGTTTTCATTATTATATATTCTTACAAATACAAACCCCCCGGAGAATTGAGCTCACTCTGATAATTCTAGTTTCAAAATTTCAAAAACAATAGATCCTATTTTTAGCTAGGTCGCTGATATCGCATAACCTCTCAGTCTTACTCAAAGTTTCCAGAACAAGATAAAAAGCACGAACAAAGGAAATTGTTAATCTAAGCGTGCCTTGAAGTTTTAGCTCTGAAAATAGGTTTCGCTCCCTCTGGTGAGAAAATTCCTGTGGATTATTTTCCTCTTTTTCTCTCATTTTCCAATCATCCAATCAATGTGGAAAGTTCTCTGCGTCACTCAGAGAAAACTGCTTTTTTCCTTTGCTGTTTTTTTCAGTTTCCCGAAAATTTTCCCGGAGAACCCCGTTTGCATATTTCCCAGGGAGACGAAGTTATTTCGACCATCATGTTACGTAAAAAATAAATTTTATTTTTATTTTCAAAACATCGCACGGATTATTTAAAATGGTAAGTCTTTTTGAAATAATTAAAAAATATTATTTACCTAATATAAATTAGATCAAATATTATTTTTCAAAAAAAAAAAAAAAAAAAAGAAATATGTGAACATAAATTCATGGAAAATATGACCTTTCTAATAAATTAAATTGGTGCATTTTATATTTTCCGTATCTTAGGTAGGTGTACTGATAGATTGTATCAGTACACCTTTACTGTATTAGATTGCACTCTATTAGATTGATGTAGGTATACTTAGTACCTATTTTGAAAGAAACAAAAATAGTTCAATTCAATTTGAAAACAGTCAAAATAAAATTCTGCTGTCTATTCTTATAAGGTACCTATGTCACTAGTGCACTGATAAAAAATTAACTGCCTGAGTACTAAAACCATTAAAATTAAATTATTTTATAAATTTATATCGATGCAGTTAAATATGATGAAATATTTACTTATTGCTGAAAACAAAATAATAACGCAGAAGATTATACAAATAATGATTGGATGTATCAAATATCGATTGCTCACTTTATGTCGTGTCTTAGGTTGTTCCATATTTTTTACGAGACTAGTGCATTAGAAATAGGGCAAATTTTTTTAAGCTTCTTTTCAAGTTTTCATTTTATATATTTTCAAATGAGATCACATTTGAACTTTATGTTTCTAGAAATACATAATTTTTTTCTCTTTAAAATTTAGTGTTATAATTCTTTAATATGAAGTTTAATGTTTTAGACAAAATTTACGACTGGTATCTAGGTATCAGATTTTTTTATTAACGGAAAATAAAAGTTATCATATTTTGTATTAATCACAATAATTGTAATGTCTTAATTACCCATTCGAAATCACACGGCGAAATTTTTACAGTACCTACTTGGGAGTCAGAATACCGACCTCCAGGTTAAAAATCCGCCGCCTTATTATTCAAGCCACTGAGATCTGTAATAAAAAATAATACTCAGTACAAGTATCGTCCTGTACCAAATCAAAATAATGTTAAAGTGAAGCAATAAGAAATTTTAATATTTTATTATGACACATTGCATAGCCACGTCTAGTTATCAGGCGCTCATACAATACTTTTCTTAAAGTTTCTAGATTTCAAAGTTCTTCTTTTTGATGCAAAGTTTAAAACTTATATCGAGGTTCTAATTTAAGTTTTAAATTGTTTTTCCTAGATCTTGTTTACATGTTGGATTTTGTTAGCATACCTGTTATAATTATGTATATCAGTAAAAAATATCAGTTTATTTCTTCTTCTCTTTTGTTTTCTTTAAATTTATAATTTACTAAACCTACTTTAATACAACTATAAGAAATAGTCTAATGCAGTTTTCTATCTTCTTTTCCCTTTTGGAAATTCACTCAACAAGCTAAATTTATATTACTTGTAATTATACAGGAAATATATCAACTCCATAAATGAATGGGTTACCAATATTTTGATTTTTTTTGGTGACATTTTACAGTTTTAAATAAATCCGCTGTAGGTATGCTGTATCCATAGTTTTAACAAGGAGTTATTCGACAAGGAATTTTTAATACCTTGATTATTAATAAAAGTTATTTCGCTGCATTTTTGTTTTTTTTAGCAACAACCAGGCTACACCATGTTTAGCTACAGTATTGTCTAATTAAATATATAATCATATTGGGAATGTGTCTTTTACTCTCACATGCTATCCGTTAAGTCCAAACATTTATGTCATAAACTTTATTATAATTCTTTGCTTTCAGTACGGCTTTGTCAACTATGCCTTAGAGCTTTTAGTTCTTAAGACGTTTGGTGAAGAAACTTGGGAGAAAATCAAGTAAGTAAAGTAGTATTACTTTTGTTGTATAGGAGTAAATATTTTTTCCAATGGTTTTCTATAGGCATGTCTCTTTTGTTTTAAAGAAATCTTATAAGTTTATTTTAGGCATCATCATAGGGTGGCGTCATCGTGAACGATGATAGCCAGACGGTGGAGAAATGACTCAGCACTTCTACCACTGTCCTTACAAGGAGGCTAATAATTGACAAGGGCCCCCAGAACCTAGCCAATACTGGTCTACTCCCTGTTTATAGTCCCCCAGCCAGACTGCTGGTCTACTCCCTGTTTAAAGTCCCCCGGTCGCTAATAAACTTTGTAAAATAACATAACAATTAAATAAAATTTCTGCAAACGACAGAACACAGGGAATATGACTGTCAGTACCTATACACTAAAAAAATATCCCTTGTGAATATGCTGGGTCCTGGGGACATGGGGAGTGGATCGCTGGATAATATCGAGTACTAAAAGTAGACCTCGGATACCAGCGCTGTCCAAAACTATTTAGATATTAATTATTATTTCATAATTATATTATAATAATAACACTCTTCAGTGGAAGGTAACCAACCACCAAGCGAGGTTAGGTAATGCTCAAAGCATTTTCTACCACCTAACACCCTGAGGGTTTCATTATTCTGTGGTCAAAAACTCAAATTAAAGAGGAAAAATCATGCACTGGGTAATATTCGAACCCATGGTACCTGGATTACTAGACCAGTGCGATAACCATTTGACTACCAGTGCATATTATACGTACATATTTTAAAATTTGGAGAAATAATCTAAATATCTAGAGTACCTACATTTAAGGGAGTACCTACTATATATCTAAATATCTAGAGTACCTACATTTAATATTTTAAATTTTGAATAAAAAATCTAAATATCTAGAGTACCTACTACCTACATTCAATTATTTTCTCAAAATCGTAGGGGACGGTCGGTAAGTCGCTTTTTTTTGTCCGAGACTTTTTTTTGCCATATTTATTTTGTGCTTTTCTGTCCCCAGACATGACGCAGACGTGTCAATGGAGGGCCAGTTCCTCGTCCGGCAGATCTACGATGATGAGATAACCTACAACCTGATAGGAGCTGCGGTGGCGGTCCTAAGTAAGTACTTGGCAATGTTTTTTTTCTCTTTCAATTTTCTTTTTAAAGTTGAGGTCATTCGAGACCTGGTTTTACTCTTTATGCGCTAGAAACGTACATAACAGTTTAAAGTTAAGTTAAAGTTATCATATTTGTGTTAATCACTTTCGTGATATCACAACTACTCAAACTAGATTTACTAAATCTACTCTGAAACCGGGACTTGAACCACCGAGCTCCAGGTTACAAGTCCGCTGCCTTATCGATCAATCTACTGAGGTCGGTCAACTTACATAACAGCTTTGTAATCTACTTATACTAACCTCAAAGTCCTCAAATAAACCAAAAAGCCTGGGTTACTTTCAAAAATACTTAATTCATGTCTGAAATTCAGTAAGGTTGAGACAGCATTGGGTGGCAACCGTCCTTCAATCAAATCCATCGGTCATTAGAAATTTAATATTTCTGATCGATTTATTCATCCATGCCACACACTTAATAGAAAATCAGAATTGAGAATAACCGGTTAGTTTGTTGAATGCCATAGGCAATAACCCCGCCCTTTAGTTAAGACTTATGTTTTTATATATTTTCTATTCTTTTTCATTTTATTGTATATATTGTTTCCATTGTTAAAATAATTATTTGTATGTACATAATATCCATTTATACCTAATAAAGGGTTGTATAATAATAATAATATTAATAATGTTTAATTATTAAAGCAATCCCCCTTTGAAATTTCTTATTTCAGACATTCCTGCTAATACAATCCTGGAACTGTTCGGCAAAACCTTCTTTGAGTTCTGCCAAGATTCTGGATACGACAAGATTCTTCAGGTGTTGGGTGCCACACCCCGTGACTTCTTACAGGTAAAAATAATAATAAAAGTATAATAAAATCATTCATGAATTTTAATCTAATTTTAAAATGTTCGTTTCTAAACTTTTCTTGTGAGTTTAAAGGGAGTATCACATCTAAGACACAGAAATAAGACATTCTGATAAAAGGATGGCGCTTTCCTATTTATTAGCCTTTTAGATGGTTTTTTCTATACATTAAATTGTAAAATATTTATCCTATAAAATACATAAGACTTGTTTGACTGCTGAAGTAAAGGAACTTTTCAGTTTTACCTCGGCAGTATAAACAAGGTTCTATTCTATTCTTTTACATGTCTTCCGGCATTTTCTCTAGAGTCAGATTCCTTTTTGATTTTTCAGAACTTGGACGCCCTACATGACCATCTGGGCACTCTCTACCCTGGCATGAGGGCTCCGTCATTCCGCTGCACGGAAACTGACGATGGAGCCCTTGTGCTTCACTATTATTCCGACAGGCCGGGGCTCGAACACATTGTCATCGGAATCGTCAAAGTAAGTAATAATAATAATAATAATATCGCCTTATTTATACTGCCCGATTAAGACTATTAAAGTCCCATTATTCCAGCAGTAAGCCCAAGACATATTATTATGTGGTAAAAATCCCAAATGGGAGGATAAATAACTTGTCATGTCCCGGCTGGGTTTTGAACCCACGACTTCTGGAATCTCTGGATTCACAGAGTGCCGCCTTTACCACTGAGCTACCAGGACAGACTGGAATTTATACACGATTAATATGAAAACCTGTCAAACCTAATTATTGCATACGAATAGACATCTACATCTTAAATGCAAATCCTCATACCTTTTAATGCAGGTAACCTAGGTTTAAATTCCGGCGGGGTCGGATTTTTAGTTCGCTGCGAGGCTCAATCAATTCTCGTAAAGAAAAATGAGAGCCTTTTGTGATGTGAGCAGCGACCAGTGTAAGGTATTTGGAATTTATTGTACATCTGTTTTTTGGGGGGGCGGGGTTTAATGTTGCTTTCAACTGCATGGTCATAATTATAATGACGGGGGATTTACCCTCCATTCTCTAGAAATTCATAAACAAGCTACTCAAATTAACCTCACTCAGCCTGAGTGTGGCCTGGAAAAGCCAGCATCACAAGTTCTCGAATTTCAATGGTCAAGTCTTAACCTCGCTAGACATTGCTTAACTTCAGAGACAGAATGAGATCTGGTGTATTCAACATGCCATTAACGCTGACTTGTAAAGTATTTGGAAGGGTAATTATGTGCCACGGTGGCACATAATTAAATATGGCAGCCTGCCACCCGTAAAAGAGGTTGGACTATAATAACACAGAGGAAATCATTCACAAACTATAGTAGTTATAACAATTACGCCAGCATCCTTGGCGCAACGGTTGTGACTACTGCCCGTAGTCCAGAGATCCTAAGTTCGATCCCGGTCGGAGCAGATTTTTCACACAGAAAATTCTGTTCCCTCCGTACATGAGGCTGGCACTTCCGCCCTTACCCAGGCTGGGTGAGATTAATGTGTGTAGCTGGTACGATTCCCAGCGAATGGAGGGTGAAACCCCCGTCCTAATCCAGGACGTTAAATAGAATCGTTGGCGTTAGGAAGGTCATCCAGCCGTAAAAATGTGTCAAAACCAACCAACCTCAACCATGAGGTTGAACAACGTCGACCCTGCTCAAGCGGGGGGATAAGACAGAGTAAAAGAAGAAGTAGTTATTTATTTATTTATTATAAACATTGAACGGGAGGACCCTTTGCTAACTATCCTAACTAAATAATTACAATAATGGACCCTAAACCTATATAACAAAACCCAAAAGGGTTGGGTGGAAGAGATTGCCACAGGCAATAACCCCGCCCTTTAGGTAGGACATTATTGTTGTTTTCTTTTTTTTTAACTTATTTATTTTGTCATTTGTTTGTATTTCTTTTTCTTTTCTTAATTTTATACTGTTACTTGTACTTTGTCCTCCTAATAAAGCTTAAAAAAAAAAGAAAAAAAAAAAATGACCTAACACACCTACTAAAAACAGTTATCCTGAACTTGACAATTCCAGACAGTGGCCAGCAAGCTCCACAACACGGAGGTGGAGGTGGAGATCCTGAAGACGAAGGAGGAGTGTGACCACGTCCAGTTCCTCATCACAGAGAAGTCCGCGCCGGAGAGAGTGGAACTACCGCAGATTGAGGAGATTGAAACTTTGTCTTTGGGTAACTTTTCAAAACTTTCCATTATGTGTGGGCATCACTGGATTAAGATGAAGATTGAATCCTTGTCTTTGGGTAACTTTTCAAAACTTTCCATACCGTGTGGGCATCACTGGGTTAATATGAAGATTGAATCCTTGTCTTTGGGTAACTTTTCAAAACTTTGCATAATGTGTGGGCATCACTGGGTTGCAATGAAGATTGAAACTTTGTCTTTGGGTAACTTTGCAAAACTTTCCATAATGTGTGGGCAACTGGGCATCACTGGGTTGAAATAAAGATTGAATCCTTGTCTTTGGGTAACTTTTCAGAACTTTCCATTATGTGTGGGCATCACTGGGTTCAAATGAAGATTGAATCCTTGTCTTTGGGTAACTTTTCAAAACTTTGCATAATGTGTGGGCATCAGTGGGTTGAAATAAAGATTGAATCCTTGTCTTTGGGTAACTTTTCAAAACTTTGCATAATGTGTGGGCATCAGTGGGTTGAAATAAAGATTGAATCCTTGTCTTTGGGTAACTTTTCAAAACTTTGCATAATGTGTGGGCATCAGTGGGTTGAAATAAAGATTGAATCCTTGTCTTTGGGTAACTTTTCAAAACTTTGCATAATGTGTGGGCATCAGTGGGTTGAAATAAAGATTGAATCCTTGTCTTTGGGTAACTTTTGAAAACTTTGCATAATGAGTGGGCATCACTGGGTTGAAATGAAGATTGAATCCTTGTCTTTGGGTAACTTTGCATAATAAGTGGGCATCACTGGGTTAAAATGAAGATTGAATCCTTGTCTTTGGGTAACTTTTCAAAACTTTCCAATTAGTCTAGGTGTCTAGGCATCACGACATTTGGTTAACATTAGTCATCAATATCTACCCCTGGAATCATGGAAAGAGGTAGTTTTAACAAAATCTATGTTGAGATCAATAAGTGGTGGAGTTAGATTTCACATCATATCCACCATGCTGGTTAACTATTAACAGGGAGGAAGTTGACGAGCAGTTTATTTGAAAACCTATTTTAGAGTTAACCTGAAGAGCTATTACTCCTGTTTGAAAGAAATAAACCAGGGACTAGTTCCAGAATTTCAACTGTTAAATTTTGTTTATATAATTTATACAGAAAGTGCGTTACTTGAACAAAATATGACGCTTGAAAGGGAAATTTAAGGATTCTGAGAGTGAATACTGTATTTCTGTATTTTCTGGAATGAGGCCCAGTTACTTTACTGCAAAGTCTACTATTCTTTATGGGTACTTAGTTATGTTTTACACCTCTCAGAGTCTAGACTTTGTTTAGACTATGCGAATAAAGTGATTCTTTAGTCTCATTCCTGCAAGATAAACAGAGTAGTGTATTAATGGGATTTCTTTGTCCCCGCAGAACCCAAGATGTCGCCCGCCACATTCTGCAAGGTGTTCCCATTCCACATCATGTTTGACCGGAACCTCATCATAGAGCAGGTGGGTAGCGCCCTGAGTCGGGTCATCCCTTGCCTGGGCGACATGGCCGCGTGCACACTCACGCACATTCTGGACCCGGTGAGGCCCCATCTGGACTTGACGTTCGAGAATATCCTGGCCCACATCAACACCGTGTATGTGCTGAAGACAAAGTCGGGTAAGGGAATAATACGTAGTACGGGTTGCCTAGTCACTAGCAAACTGAGCATGATTATTTGCCATTTGTGTGTAAAGTTGATTAATTAATGATTATATCTGTACATTTACATAAGTGACTATGCTCTTGTGCTCTAATATTGTTTCTTATGAACTTTATGATAGATAGATAATAAATTATCCAGTACTGTACATTTTTTTTTTTTAAAGATGAGTGTTTCACAGCCGTTTTTATTTCGTAGCCATGAAACAGGAGCTACTGTAGACGCTTGTGGTCTGTGTTGTAGCCTACCCATCCCGTAGTGTGCCTCCCCTCCGATGGGCGAGAAGTGACACAATACTTCCCAATTAGGTGCTGGGTCAACACGAGCGCACCGGAAGGTATCCCTTACAAACAATTGTAACCAAATTAAGAATACAAATTTTTGTCGGCACGGGGGATCGAACCCGGGACCTTCCGCATGGCAAGCGAGTGCTTAACCACTGAGCTAATCGCGCGCTCTATTGTATTATTATTATTATACTATGCTTTATTAGAATATTAGGTAAGACAATAATAATATATACAGTGAAATACAATGAAATTATAAAGAAAAAATTAATAGATTGAACAAAGAAACAAGAACAAAAAAGAGAATAAAGCTAATGTCCTACAGAAAGGGCGGGGTTATTGCCTATGGCAATCTCTTCCACCCAACAACATAGTTAATCTGTCATAATTATATTATGATTTTAGGAAGGTACCTATACACTGCTATGTATAGGTACTCGTATCTAATGACATAAAAAGATAGTTATGAACTTTCTAAAAAGATATTTTTTGATAAGGATAATTATGAACTTTTTACTTTCGGATTGTTTGAGAAAAAAAATAATAATACTATTTAGTGGAAGGTAACCACCAGACAAGGTTAATGCTCAAACCATTTTCTACGACCTAACCCTCAGAGTCTTATTATGTGGTCACAAGCTCAAAATAATGAGGAAAAATTCATGCACTGGGTGGGATTCGAACCAACGGATCCCTACGCTACATGGATTACCAGACTAGCGCGTTAACCACTTGACTAACAGTGACATTAAAAATAATATTCTACATAGAAAACATCGCATTCTTTTCAGCACACACATACCTAAAAGTTATAAGTTAAAAAAGTTATCATATTTATGTTCATCACTTTCGTGATATCACAACTACTCAAACTCGCTTTACTAAATCTACGCTGAAACAGGGACTTGAACCACCGACCTCCAGGTCCACTGCCTTATCGATCAAGCTACTGAGGTCGGTTACACACACATACCTATTAGTATACAAGCAGATATCTCTCATCCTAAATATTTATCTCTGAATGCCTGAGAACTAAAGACGCCTTCTCGTGTCCCCACAGGAATGATGCAAACAGGCGCTGAGGAATGCTACTCCGCCCTCCGCCTCAAAGGTCAGATGCTTTATGTGCCCGAGTCAGACCTCATGATATTCCTCTGCTACCCCAGTGTGGTCAATCTGGACGACCTCACCCGTCGAGGTAAAATGAGACCACTAACAATCTTTTTAAGGTGCCTTTGTATTTCATTTTTCTTTTTGAATAATCACATAACCTCATCTTTCCCTGTTTTCTTTTTTAACAAGTATGAGACGGGTCCTATTTTCTATAGTTTGTACGCTGGGACGGCTTCAAATTAGGGTATGTGTTCCAAATATGACAACAACAACAAAAAAATTGGGACGGACGAGTACAAAAATAAAAAAATAATAGCATTATCTGTGCCCACCGGTGGATCACGTTACAAGGGAAATTGAAAAAAAACGTGACCCACCGGTGGGCACGCCGTCTTATACGTGTTAATAAAAACACAAGGTTTCGAAGGTTTAATTAATGTAGCATAAATTGCTACAGATTTTATTGTAGATTTTTGTTTCTTTACATCGGTTCAAGTAAATTGCTAATTCGTAATTTTGGACGTGTATTTTACAGAACATTAAATTTACCAGGAAACCAATCGGCAACTCACCCAACGTCAATAAGACTGACATACCGGTAAAAATTTAGTCGTTGTGTTATCTACGAATGTCCTGAAATCGAAGTCTCCACAATGCAAATTTGGTATATTGAACGTAGTTCTGCGCATCCGCAGGTATTGATTTGTTCAGAATGATTTTAATTTTGTCTTCAATATCATCATATCATATCACAGTTATCATATTTGTGTTGATCACAATATTGATGTCACAACTACCGAAACTCGCTTTACTAAATGAATGCTTAAAAGTCTTATCGATCAAGCTACTGAGGTCGGTTAGACCAAAATAGACCGACCGCAGTAGCTTGATCGATAAGGCGGCGGACTTGTAACCTTGATGTCGGTGGTTCAAGTCCCGGTTTCAGCGTAGATTTAGTAAAGCGAGTTTGAGTAGTTGTGATATCACGAAAGTGATGAACACAAATATGATAACTCGGTCTATTTTGTCTTCAATACCTTCAACTTCCAGGTCTCTTCATCAGCGACATCCCGCTGCACGACGCCACCCGGGACCTGGTCCTCATGTCGGAGCAGTTCGAGGCGGACTACAAGCTGACGAGGAACCTGGAGTTTCTGACCGACAAACTGCAGCAGACGTACCGGGAGCTGGAGGGGGAGAAGCAGAAAACTGACAGGTGAGTCACTATATTTTAGTATTACATTTAATACTGTTGTTGTTGTTGTTGTATCCAGCTTGGCTACAGCTGGAGGGATGAGTGATGGTCTCCAGCCAACTTTATTTCAAAGTTGGCTCGTCCTGAACCACATATTTCTATGTGTGATCAACCATCATGAGGACTTGGACTTTAATACTAATTAATATTTATGTAAAACACTGCGAATTTCCTTGTAAAAACGAATGTATATTGAACACGTTTTAATGTTAAATTTCTTGTAAAAATGAATGTTTGTAAAGAAAATATAATGACCAAGATGTGCAACGCAAAATCGCATTTTTCAGGCTACTGAGCTTACCTCTCGGCTTCCCGCTTCTGGTGTTGGTTATAAGTTGCACTTCTAAGTACGGAAGTACTTTTATGTATAAAACGTAATCTATAACTCAATTCCTCTTTGTGATTTCTCAATCTCTACTCAACCTACAATTCAATGTGATTCCAACCGGAAAAATCCGGCTGGAATCACAAAAATTATCATTTGATACAACACCTACGTCTATCAATTCAAATCTTATGAAACACAGTTAAGCATCCTTCCAACAGTTTACATACTCCACCCTTGTGTCCAATGCAACTCCTGTTTCCAGACTCCTCTACTCAGTGCTGCCCGCCAGTGTTGCCAATGAGCTGCGTCACAAGCGACCAGTCCCCCCCAAGAGGTATGATAGCGTCACGCTTCTCTTCTCCGGCATAGTGGGGTTCAGCGACTACTGTGCCACCCACACGGATTCCAAGGGCGCCATGAAGATTGTGACCATGTTGAATCAGCTGTATACCACTTTTGACGTTCTCACGGACCCTAAGAAAAATCCGAATGTTTACAAGGTAGGACTTAGTTACAATGTAGGGCATAGTTACAATGTAGGACATACTTACAAGGTAGGAAATAGTTACAATGTAGGACATACTTACAAGGTTGGACAATTGGGCATGCTATTTATACTAATGGACTAAAAAAAAACTCACAGATTTTGTGAGTAGAATTTGAAGCTTCCTGAGTGAAACTTTAAGTAGGGTTTTCCTCTGAAAGATGTGTGGTTTGAGGTCGTTTTTTGAAGGACGTCATTGACCTTCAGAAGAAACTCTGCTAATTTTTTGCAGATTGTACTTACATGTATAAATAAATATGTGCCTTTAAATAACAAGTTCGTATTATTCAACTGTGCTGGCAAAGTATCATATTTTGACCTTTTGGGGCTGGATGTTGTACGTAAAAAAATTTGGTTTAAGGGGGGAACAAATCAGTCCCTCGTGTCCTATTATGCAACATGCAAACTTTTGATTTAATAGAATAGAATAGAATAGAATAGAATATACCTTGTTTATACTGCCGAGGTAAGACTGAAAAGTCCCTTTACTCCAGCAGTAATAGTTTTTGGTTTTAGAAGTTATTTTATTTATATTTTATATCCAGGTGGAGACTGTGGGAGACAAGTACATGGCAGTGAGTGGTCTGCCAGTCTCCTGCCAGGACCATGCCAGGTGTATTGCCCGCCTGGCACTGGATATGATGGAACTCAGCAAGGAGGTCATCGTGGACGGGGTGCCCATTGTAAGTGGAACTCCCTGATTTGTTGATATAGATTTAACAAGCGTTGCATCGATACCTACCGATCTAGGCTGCCATATTAGATAATTCAGTTTCAGTTCTGTATAAATCAGCTTCTTTGGAGATGGTGATTTCATGAGGAAAATCGGCTGTAGATAAACCAGAATGTACTTATATATTTGAAATTAGAATTGCATTACCGCTAAAGCTTATAATTTGTTGAAGTACAAGGGTAAACAATGAAAAGTCATTGTTTACCACTTGAAAAATTTAGTCTAGTAGATACATTTTTTGTGGTTGTTCTTTTTGTATATTTCTTAGCTAACGTTGTCAAACTATGCAGCAACTGATTTTAGTTATTAATTTTTTGGTTTTCTATGGTTCATTTAAGGTACCTCTTTCAATTTTTTTTATGTAATCAGGTAGAAATATTTTATGTGTCCCATTCTGAATACAATATTTCAACGCCTTTTTCATATTTCATACGATTTACTGATTGTTCATGAATAAACTCGACTCTTTCATTCCAGCGAATCACAATAGGCATTCACTCGGGCGAGGTTGTCACAGGTGTCATCGGCCACCGCATGCCCCGCTACTGTCTGTTTGGCAACACTGTCAACCTGACCAGCCGCACGGAAACCACTGGCGCTCCAGGCCGAATCAATGTGTCCGAAACCGCTTACAAGTAAGACTTCGGTCATACGAGTATTTATTAACAAAATTTAGGGCGGAATTAATAGACGTTTTTGTAATACCTCTGTGGCGCTAAGTCACAGATTGCGTACTGCGTAAGATAGGGAAAACCGATGCTTAGCAGTAACTTGTGATAAATAATTTGTCTATTAATTCCGCCCTTAGACTTAAATCTTAATAAGGCATGTGTTTTGTGACATATACCTGAAATACCGTTCAAAATAAATGGAATTTTGAGCATGAAATAACAGTCATCCGTACAGAGTGAGTAGCGAACTCGGCTTGAACACGGGGGTCCTGGATTCGACTCCTCTCTGTTTTTACACAGTACTATTATTAGATGTCTGGGATTATTCATACCTCGTGGTGAAAACCTAATAACTTACGCAATAATATATTTAACGGCTAGTTTTTTATTGGAATAGAATTGATTTTATTTGGAATTCTAGACTTTTGGAAAACTGGTTGAACATAAATATTCTCTGGCCTCAAGGCCTATCACAAATGGTTGTGTAGATATCCATTTAAAAAAAAGCACAGTAAATCTTAAATTTAACGGCTAGTTAATAGTGTTGGGATTAGAAGAGTGTATAAATTTACAATATTCACTCATCTGTTTGAAAATATGACCAGTAAATTGACCACATACAACTGAAACAATTGCTGGAACAAGTGCGAGTAAATTCAGAATTTTAGTAAAGTTATGTAAAAAATGTTCCCACTCAATTTCTCAAGTATCTTTTCATCCCCCTTCCAGACTCCTGTGCAGTCCTGACAACGAGGACCCCCAGTTCCAGCTAGAGTACCGGGGCCCCGTCACAATGAAGGGAAAGTCGGAGCCCATGGAGGTCTGGTTCCTGTCTCGTGGCAAAGAGTACATTGTGTAAACCAAATGGTGGAGGTGCCAAACACCACGGCGCGATCAATGTGTGACGTCATGGCCAAGTTCCGGGGAAAGTTATTGTCCATGTGATGGTCCAAAATTAGACATTCATGTATTTATTATCTTCTAGTTAACTCTCTGTGTCCAATGTTAGAAAATGAAATCTTTTAATTAATATTATTTATAAATATTTTTTGTTTACAATTAGAAATATTTTATGTACCTATACAAACTCTTTTTTAATGTCTCGTCAGTATTTATAAAGTCATTATAAACTTGGGTTTCACACTTTTTTTGCTAAAAACTTGAAACCAGTTATTAATTAACCTTACCCAGCCGAATCACGAATGATTAAACTTTGTAGATAGAGCTCACCAAGACTCAGGTCTGCTGGACGTTGCTCAACTTCAAGAAGTTTGCCTAACTTTAGCAATTTTCAGGCTGATTATAATTACTTGAGTGTTTTTTTTTCCAGCGGGAAGTATATTAACAAATTCAATATTACATTACTTCAAAATTATAAAATATCGGAATTAATAAAAATTTATTCTCTTCATCGGAATCAAAATAAATGGATTTATTTACCTGGATTCTATTATCAACCAATTGAGTAGGTAGCAACTAAATTCATCTCACCCAAGTCTTACTTCATAAATCCCTATATTATCTAATGAACTTTGTTTAGATACCAATAAAAGGACAAAAAAAAAACAATTAAAAAACTTAAATTTTTTAGTTTTTATCTTTGTTTTGTAACATAAGAAATTACTAATAAATATATTCTATTCAAAAATTCAATCCATCTCTATTTTAATCACACAAGCTGAACTTATTGCTTTAGAATTAGGAAACTTAACTTTTCCTGGGGAATACAGGGGACTTTTAGTTTGTTTTGAGAAGTAGGTACAAGCGGGAAAAATCACGTAGGTAGGCATAACACAAAGGTGTATTTTTTCTTCTTCTGACAGTAAAAAATAAAAATTAAAATCTGTTTATGCTGAAAACTGAACGCGAGGTAATCCCTGGTAATGGAATAACAGTAATCCTACCTATGAGGGTAAGGATTAAATTCCTGGATTAAATGCTTAAGAAATTTTAACATATTGTGCTTCTATCATGCACTCGCAATCCTTTTGTAAAAAAGAACTAATTACACAAGGGAAAAAGAGGATGAAATATCTGAGAGCGTAGCAAGAGAGGAAAAAAATGAAAACTGGAAAACTTGTATGTATGTAAAGCACTCTGAAGAATCAAAATCCAATTCAGGTAGTACAAAATAGGGTCTATCATTTTTTTATTGTCACTATGATAAGAACTGATTTCGACATTGAGCCACCAGGAAAACGCGGTATATCATGAAACATTTCAGAACCAGACTAATAACTAATAATGAGAATTGATGTTTTCCTAATAACAAATAAACATAATTATAATACGAGTATGTGCAAATCCCCTATCATCAAAGCCATGCAGGACCAAAATCTGAAATGATTTCAATCATTGGTTCTTTCTTTGCGTCACATAGTGCCGTTACCTAGTGACACACAATCTTTTATGTGAAACTGATAGCAGTGTAGAGACTGTAGAGCTGTAGACGTTAGTAAAAATTATGTGAAAGTGAGCCCTTAGGATGACCCGGTATATCCGTTCCATGAATAAATTACGAACTGAAACAGAAGTAAAATTACACTGGGAATATTTTTTACTAGATAGGGGGACGATGCGCGGAAAGCTAGCACACTTCTGCTAGGAACTACATTAGTAGTCATGCAACGTTGCAATGTTGCAACCCTACTTAAATTCAGTTGTTACTACTTTAGCGTTGTTGTGACAGTTTAGTGGTAATTATCTACCACCTCTCTCTGAGATTCTGAGTAAATCGATACCCGGCAACAGTGTACTTCAAACTCGCGGTAAGTTTTTCCGTAAGCTCAGTTTCTCGTTCACTTGACAACATCGCAATTGCTAATGGTGAGTTTTCCGGGGGAGTGTTCCAGTGCTTTCAGTTTGAGTCAGTATATCGGGGTACCTCCATGGCACGCAATGCTTTCGAATGTCGAGTATTTTCCACCGTAACGTCTGTGCTATTTCTCTTCCTGTGGCGTGTCTGTTCAGGAGTGGATGAGGACAAAGGTAAGTCCTTTAGTTTTTTTTATATATGTAAATTGTTTGGTAATTGAATTTGGTAGTTATCAAACAAACTTGAAATTCATTATAGGTAGGCACTTCCATTTAAAATTGTAAGTTTTTTCATAAATCACATGCATTTCCTTCCTAATTCGCTGATTTAGATATTTTATAGTATTAAATTTGATACACAAATTCAACACTTTGACCACCTAATTGTTACAAGTATTAATCACTTTTAATTACTCTTCATTTGAGAAGATCCACCAAATTACTGAAAAACTCTAAAATAAATAATACTGTCAATTTTGTCGGTATTGGCCAAAAGTGAACAAATAATACGGGTATAGTGTTATTATTTTTAATTTTAAGAGTCATAACTATCTTATCACGTGAATATTCGATAGCCATACAAGTTTCTCAATTTTATAGCAAAATAATAGAATGTTATAAAGCGCATTGCATAATCATTTATGACCGCCTGATTTTCCGGCTCAAATCAGGCAGGAACTGCGTCATAGGATGAGCACAAATAATTATTATTAAATACCTCGATAGCTTTTACTTAAATGATAGGTAGTTACCATCAATGTTTATAGAACCTACATATTATATATTTTACATTTTCTATGAGGGACAGGTATAAAACTATTTTATTTCAATCCAAAATGTGTCTAAAATTAGAATATCTATACAAAACTCTATGTTTCAGAGTGTAAATCAAGTACGTAGATAGGTGGTACCTATTCCTGAAAAAAAAAAATCCAGACATTTGTAATAAATATATTAAATAATTTAAGGTTCAAAGCTTAGAGTCAATTGGATTGCCTTGGACTGTCTTTGCCAACTTGCCTGACAACTGTAAACGGTCATAGCCATATTGTAATTTTTTATACTACAGTTTTTTTGATAGGTATTTAAATCTGTTCTGAGGATCTTTCCTTTAAGAAATTCATAAGGGCTGCGTCCATTATTTAGAGGTATTGCACCCAAAATACTTGCTCTGTGTCTTGTAAAAAAAATCTGAAATATTATTCAAGACTACAAGAAACAATTGACTACATGCAAGGCAAGACATTAAACCTGAAATGCCTGTCAAAGTTTGCTTACATGTAGAAGCTTCAGATTCAAACATTTTCAAAGTTCCCTAATTTTATTTATTTTTGTGAATGTTAATAATATAAAGTACAAACTCTTCTTTATAAATTTCTATTTAAATCTTTCTCATCACGCATATCTTGTATATTTTTCCATTCTGTGTTTCTGATCACCCTTGTTTTTGAAACTTATTGTTTCTTCATTTGGGTTCCTCCCCTTGATGGTAGTTCTAGGGCCTCCCTTACGAGGTAATATTTGACGACTGCCACGCAAGATGTACTGACTGGTACCCCCTCATCTGGTTTCATTCAATACCTGTCTTTTTAAGAGGGAATAATCACGCACTTTATTGTAAAATATTAGATGCCCCAAAAATAAGTAGGTATTGTTTCATTTTGTGAACACAAAAGTCTGTATAATTAAAGTAAACAATGTCTGCGATGATAATTTTACCGCGTTATGAGTAATGATACTGCAGATGGTGGATTAATAAAGTTATTGACTATTGCAAAAGTGAATAAGAAAAATAATATAGACAATGCCATGATTAAAAAATTAAAACCCCTAAAGCAATCAAATCTTCCGTTCAGACCATACGTTATTTATTTTTCGATTTGATTCCTTTGCGAAGTACGAGGAACCGACTAGTAAGTAGATATGAACAAAAATAGAGTAACTCCTGTATTTTTAAACGGACTATCACCCACTCCACACATCACAACCATACCTATTCATAGTTGATGTAGGTATAGGTATTATATTGTAGGTAATTTCTAAAATCTAAATCATATTAGTCCCTCTCAGCATCCGAAAATTCCAGGAAACAGCGGACTCCCTGGCTTGGGAGGCACAGTAGGTATTATTATTCTACCCATGTCAGGTACCGTATGGCGTTACGCACTACCGGTTCTTACCCACCTGATGTCATCACTATACACACTATGGAAACTAATCCTATGAGTTGAAGCTCTAACAGAACTATTATATTTGAATACTGGTACCTGATAATGTTGTTTTAACCTAATCCAATAATCCATGTATGATAGGTTGGGTAAGTTTTACGAAAATGTTAGTAGAACCTTAGAGGAATAGGTTATCATAAACCTACTTCATCGAGATTGATGCTAAAATATTTTTTTACCATCTAACTCCAGAGTGATCTTATTATGTGGTTACATAATTAAAAATGTCAGGAATAATTCAAGCAAACGTAATAAGAATAAATTATGATAGGTGAAGTGTCTCTCGCTGGGAGACGTTAAACAGATACAGTAGGTGCCTGCTTTGTCAGATCAAAAGACAATGACACAAATCATTGGCGCCCTTAACAGAGTTCGCGTTAGGAAGTGCAATTGGCCGTAAAATGGGAAACCACGAAGAAGAGCTTGAACAAAGACGACTCTAAGTAGGTTTGGGAAAAGGCAAAGTGAAAGAAAAAGAATAGGTGAGAATAAGTCAAACACAATACTTTCGATATCCATCGATAACATGGAAGTAAAAGAGCAGAAACATACATTAACCTATAATATTGTGTATCTACATCCTTTACTCTAAAATATAAATAGAACACAAATTAAATTGAGAGCTATGGGTACCTGCCCTACATTTATTAGTATTATCTAAAGGTAAAAGATGAAGTAAGTTCGTTTATGTATGTAAACTCTGAAAGCTAACATGAATCCAAATCCTGCGAGTTACGAAGGGATTAATGATTTTTCTCATTTTGAAGGGTTTCACGTAAGTCTACTGTGCCCACTGCCCATGCTGTATAAAAACACGGTGGAGATAATGTCATAAAGCACAGGCCATAGGAATAAGCATGTCTGATCGATAGAAGAAAAAAACATAGCAACTCAGATAACTTCATTAATATTGTTTTAAATTCATAATTGTTTTCAACAATTTCCTCGCACTTGGTTGGGAATTTGTTAAACAGATATTTTAATTAATCACTCCACCCACAGTTTACAGGATCCACAACATAAAAAAACAATTCTTTCACCAACGTGAGATGTGAAGATTGTGAAGGTATCTATCCAACTCTCCCTCTCTCACAGACACGCAAGAATAGGTAAACCTAGGATCCCACTGAGTGCAACATTTTGTTACGCAACGCTGCGCGACGTTTAGTGTTAAATTTCAAATGCTAAGTTTTGCAAAGTGTTGTGAAGAAAGTGTGGACCATGAAACGTTGCACAGCGTTGCGCAACAAAATGTTGTACTCAGTGGGAACCCGGCAGATCAACCATCACAGCAAAGTTAATCATAACCTCTTTGTCTATTATTTCAGATGCACATCTCCTGCAGCACCAAGGTCTACGCCTTGAGCAGTTCCTCTGGACAGGATCCGGGGATGGGGAGGACTACAACAACCACCTCTACAACGGGGAAATTAACCCCACCCCTCCGGTGGTCATCACGACCATCATTCACACCACCACCATCCACACCACTGTCTTCCCACCCAGTGTGTTCACCACCTCCTCCGCTATGCTGCCGGGCAATGTGAGTCACTTGTAAGGTGGTTGTGGGAGATGTGAGTCATTAGTAAGGTGGTTGTGGGAGGTGTGAGTCACTAGTGAGGTGGTTGTGGGAGGTGTGAGTCACTAGTGAGGTGGTTGTGGGAGGTGTGAGTCACTGGTGAGGTGGTTGTGGGAGGTGTGAGTCACTAGTGAGGTGGTTGTGGGAGGTGTGAGTCACTAGTGAGGTGGTTGTGGGAGGCGTGAGTCAATTGAGAGGTGGTTGTGGGAGGTGTGAGTCAGTTGAGAGGAGGTTCCGTTCATGTCCATCTTTGATGGAAGCCATTGTCCAGAATGTCCAAATAGGAAAGGTGTTTTGCTGCTGTAGAGGATAGATTTCTAGGTTGATGTGATAAACGATTTGATGCCTACACTAGATCGTTCTCACTGAGATGTTTTTATGTTCAGAAAATTACAGGAGATTTGTCCTGTTGCTGAAATGGCTATGAAAGAAATTAGGATCTTCTTTACTAGCCCAGGTTTCAAAGACAAAAATTGCATTCATATGCCTAAAAAAATTATTCGTTCTCTTTTTTTTAATGTGATTTGGTTGTTGTAAGAGACTTTAATATATAGATAAACAACAACTATGTATAATGTTTGATACTCATTAGACAGACACAAGTCTATTGTTTCTACAAAAATTTCTAGAGCTCATGTTTCGTCCAACACATTGCAGGACCCCGACGATTGTTTCGGGGGTCAGGACTGCTACGACATTCATCCGACCCCCACTCTGAGGCCCCCCTCCCAAGGGAACTCCGTCCCCCCCTGGCCTCCCCCCCTCCCTTCCATCCCTGACGAGCGCTATTGGATCGTCACTATTCTCCGGACGCAGGCCGCCCAGTTTTATTTGACACCCGCAGAGCTCGAACCCCGACTGGCTCGCTTGTACAGGATCGCTTTTCACAGGTAATAATAATAATGTCGCCTTATTTATACTACGGGATTAGGACTATTAGGTAACATAATGATAGAAATAATGACCCACATCTACTACACATAACCTCGGTTGATCATCGAATTCTGATTTTTCAAATGTACGCTTGTCTGTTATGTGATACGAAAGACAAGTTAATATAATTTATTGTGATTGAGTCTAAACTCTAAAGGACATTGCTTGTGAAATCTTGGAAGATATTTTAGTTCATATCACTTTCAAGACAAGCGTACATTTGAAAAATCAGGACTCGATGATCAACCGAGGTTATGTAGGACAGTTGGGTAGCTTGAATCTCTTACTAGGTTAAGGTAATTGCAGCAAAGTTGAAATGTCATCAAAGAAATTAAGAAGTATATATTATTATTTTTTCTTTTTTACGAAATACGAAATGTCATATTTTTTTTAAAACATGTTTTTATTTAATAAACTACATTATTATTTCATGTTTTTTCCTATTTACCTGCTGCATTAATATTGCATGCAGGACAGAATTCTAAGCAACCCCTCTTTTAGTTAAATTCTTACGCACGAAAATGTCATCACATAATATATTTCCGTGATGATTTTAACTTTGAAGTCGTTTCCCCCTTCGCAACATTCCAACAAGGCAGAACAAATTCAACGCACAAACAAAGCCTTATGTTTTCATGCCTCGGAATTCTGAGCACACTGTCATCAAACGAGACAGAGAAAGGTCAACGACCGAGACTGATATTTTCAGAAAAGAATTATTAAAATTGACCTCATTTCAAAGTCAGAATGGAATATGATTTTTGCCTTCGACTTGTTTCCTCCCAACCCCGGAAATAGATTTCGATAACAAAGAAAAAACTGTTTCCTCTTTGGCATCGTTCTATGAACAGCCAATTTAATCTAAGGAATAGCATAAGACTCAACTGCCTATTAAATAACGCTGTAAATAGACAATGTAACAAGAAAAATGACAATGTAACAAGAAAAATTCCAAAATAACTAGGTAGAAAAAAAATCGTTATAAAACTTGGGCATAATGGGACTATGTATTTTGTGCTGACATGTTTTGTCTAAATAGTACTTTATCTCAATAAAAAAACTATTTAATTTTTTTTTATTAAAAAAAATACTTATATTCCTTTGCTTGAAGTCTTTTTTCAATCTTTCGAATTCTTTCAATTTCACAATTCCTTTTTCGCAAATCAAAAATAAAATTTCTAATGAAAAATCAATTATTAATAAAATTCAGAATTCTGTAAATGTGTAACCTTACTTTTCTAACAAGCAAGACACATTTCATTAACAGTAACTGTTATTATTATAAATAATAAATGTTATTATTATAAATTTTGAAATTTTAACGAGCAAACAATGTGCTTTCAGAAAAAAGCTGTTGCTTGTAGTCATACATTAAAAGTTCCAAAGTTTCTATACCTACTCACTCCTGATTTTACTCATATCATCAATACATTATCGGTTGCTAAGAGAAACTACTGAAAGGTGGGGTGAGCTCCCATCGTACCAGGATGTACCTTGGAGTTGCTCGTGAAGTCTATTTATTCCCTGACGTGGTTACCAAAAATTGCTAACGTTTGTTTGTCCATCGACAATATTAAAAAGGGTTGTTTAGTTTGAGTTTGTCTGTCGTCAACAAAAGAGTTTTCATCGAAGTTTCATAAAAGGATGAATTTTACCTTTTTAGATTGTGATTGAGATAATATAAGTCTATCTATCTATCTTTTATTAGATTATAGTGGTGCATGTCAACATCTATGGTCATATTGGTCATGCACACCACAAAGAGATAATATAAGTAAATATCAAGTTGTTTGAACTATTAAAAAATAAAAATTATCTGTTCCACCAGATCTCAAGAGCGTCATCTCTTGTAAATATCAAGTTGTTTGAACCTTAAAAAATAAAAATTATCTGTTCCACCAGATCTCAGGAGCGTCATCTCGGTCTCAACGGAAGCAACAACTACTGGAACGCTTCCACCAGTTTGCTCCTCGCCAAGGAGGTCGTCCGCAACCGGTTCAAACGCACCGCTGACGTGGTCGTCCGCGTTCACAACGTGACGTCCAACGGGAGACTGCGTCTGCTTTACTCGGTGCGGGTCGATGGCAAACCAGTGCTGGCGGATGCTGCCGTCAAGGACATGCGTCTGGTGACAGACACTGAGGTGACGGCAGAGCTCGGACATCCGGTGCTGAGCAAGGCTGAGCGTGAGTTGAGACACTTTCAAGGGTGGGGCTCATTATTCTTTCTCAAATGCAAAATACTATCTTACCATTCTTACCTACGTACCTTTTTTATGCTTTATTAAGAGGACAGAGTACAATGATAATAGTATAAAATTAAGAAAAAACAAACAAATGACAAAATAAATAAGTAAAAAAGAAAATAACACTAACGTCCTACCTAAAGGGCGGGGTTATTGCCTGTGGCAATCTCTTCCACCCAACCTTTTGAGCGTCAGTTGAGATAAGGGTGGGGTTCATAACTTTTGCTCAAATGCTACGTACTTTATTGTGTGAGCAGGACGGAAATTAGAAGATGAGTGAGTTTTCATAGATATCACGCAAGTGTGAAAAACAGTACAGTGTAGTCGGGAAATAAATTTTATAAATATTTTGCAATTGTGTTAAAAACCCATGGACCCACACTCGAGAAACAGTAGGTAATGCAGAAGATTTGATACAAAGTTATTTGTTTCACTGCCTTCTACAAAAACGTAAATGTTTCTTGTATTATTTCCAGCTTATCTCAAAGAAGACATCACACCTCTCTTGTCTGGACAATCAAGACATCCAGGAGAGACTTGGTTTCTGATCGGCCTGAGTTTGTTTGCCTTCATCATCCTGTTTGGTATCTGCCTCATCGGATATCTGACACTCAATCGGTGGCAAACCAACCAGAGGAGCACGAATCAGAGACAAGTCTTTGAGCGAGAAATAAGAAGTGGTCGAGGGCTGAGCAACTTTGGATACAAGTCGGAAGTTGAAACAACGGTAAGAGAACTATCCTTGACAGGATTTTTAGTAAACTATAGAAAGTTGAGTAATTTACCAAAACTATTATTTAAATACTTTCCTATTTGTAGGTAATCCATTGGTTTCTGCATTATCAAGTTCCTACTTTTTTAATGTTTAGTAAAAAATACTGCTTTTATAATGTGGTAAATATTTTTTCATTTTACTTGGTGTTATAATTCTAGATTTTTCACGAGGTCGCCCATTCTCTCCAGAACATTATGAGGTTGTTTTTATGGCCGCTTTTGTCAGAAGAACTATGGATATGTATACTAAGTATTACATAATCTGCCTAATCTAATATGTGAAAAACAATCCGACCCAATCAGAGACACTTCTTTTTGAAGTACTATTTCTAATTGAACAAATTCTATTTAAATTCTTTCTTATGCTTGCGATCCTGTTCAGAACGAGATGGAGTCCAGCCGCATAGTTCCCTTGCATAGTCGCAGTTCCCGGGACTCCACCACTACTGGCTCCCAAGCCTCTCTGGTCAAGCCCAGCCCAGCCAAGAGGTCTTCCATTCTCAAACAGGCCACCCCTCACCCCCACCCCCACCCCCGCGCCCATGTACAAAGCCCCAAGTCCTATCTGTCCATGCCCTCCGTCAAGTCCTTTCCTAGGTGAGTTCTGCTATGATGTTTGAGCTGGGGACCTACAAAGCACTATTATGAGAAAACCCGTTATTAGCGAAATAAGCGGGAGCTATGTAGGTGAGCAGCTGTCAGCTGAATACTTAAGTAGCAGAGCTGCAACAGTTATTTTAGTTCCAACAAAACCATTGCAGTTTACTGCATGTCAAATCAAGTGTGGGTAGATAAGATATTGTCTTCTTAAATGACTCAATAAAAAGGAGATCAAATTGCGACGAAACGGAAACTATCATTTTAATCATTAGTGTTTTTGCCAGTAAGATTAGATATACTATGTATGTTAGATATGAAAATAAATACACTTATTCAGAGATGAAAGTAAAACTGAACAGCAGCATTTTTATTTTGTAAGAATCAATTTTGGTGCAAAACTCAGACCAAGAAAACTTACATGAATTGGCCTCTATGAATTGACCGAAATATCGGTCCCAATAATTAAAAATATTAAATTTATCATAATGTATTATGTTTTTTTTTGTTGTTGTTTTTTTTGCATGCATTGTTGGGTATCATGTTTGAATTGAGAAGTAATAATAATACATTGATTTCCTTCCAATTCCAGGGGCGCTGATATGCCCGAACCCCTGTCCCATGTGCTAGAGCCGCAGGATGTACGCCCCTCAGGGGTTCCTACACAACCGCCCCTGACTCGCCACAAGAGTGTAGAGGGGGATCCCGGAGTCATAGGACCCATTGTGTGGGACCTGCATTGCCATCGGGTGAAGAAACTAAGCAGATCAGGTAATAGAATAGAATAGAATATACCTTGTTTATACTGCCGAGGTAAGACTGAAAAGTCCCTTTACTCCCTACTTGTTCAAAACTTGTTAATCTACAACCGAAAATTTAGATTTACCCCTAATTCGTCTTCGTAATGATTCTCCCTATCATTCATGCTGGATAAAACGACTGACTCACTCAACCTATTCATATTCTCACATCATCAATTGAAATCCAATTTATTGAAGATTTGACATCTACAATAAAACTCGACAATAATTGACGCATTAGTATTCTGTAGTCCACGGCCTATTATTATTATTATCTGACCTGCTTGTAGGGTTTCAGTGGAAACTCTATAGCACTGCGACCTATTGAGATGTATTGTAACCAGTGTTAAGGTACTGATTTGAGTTATTCACGACGAGGGTTCTACCCTCTATTCACCGGAATCTTACCATCAACATTAATCTCACACAGCCTGAGTTGGACTGGAATAGTCACAGCGTACTTTGCCTCTTTCAAAGGAAAGTCACAATTTAGGGCCGAATTCTGAAACAGGATTATCTAGTATTTGTTAATCTAAGGCACTATCACTTAACAGCTGATGTAAATGCGCTGTGATTGGTTGAAATTCCCTCCATAGCTGTTTTATAATCTCATCAATTCGAAAAGGGAATGCTGTGAGCATAATGGGGTCTATCCCCGACGATAACAAAATGGACGAGATTTTCTATTACTTGTAAAAACTAAATAAAGAATTAAAAAATCTCATCCTGTTTTATAATTCGGACCTTTGTCTCCAAAAATTTAGTCTATTTCCAAGCCTTGTCTTGCTCCTCCAGACCTCGCCCCTTCCCCCACTCGGGACCTAGATGATGATGATGAGATCCTCTCGGAACCCAACATGAGTGCGGGGGGAATGAGAAAGCGATTCCATGAGCTCCTGGATGATGCCTTCAGTCTGTTTAGCTCCAAGAGCTCCTCGGATGGATCCGAAAGGAACAGTCCTCCGCAGACCAGCCCAACCACGGGAGAGAATCGATCCAAGTCTGCTGTTATCAGGTGAGCGGGAAAGTTGGGTCCATATTGAATTACTTTTGTTATTTTATCCATAAGAAATCTCGCTTGAAATATTTTTATAGACCTAAGTAAGGCTGTCAATAATAATTATTTTCACTTTCGAAGACGCCACCTTATTATTTTTGACCTTTACCTCGAAAGACTATTTACCTTGCACACCATCAATCTTACTTATATGTTGCGATTGTGAAAAATGAATACAGTATACACTGAACAGAAATAACTTACCAGGCACTATTCTACTTCCTCTGCACTAGGCCAGTCTGTGACGAAGTCATCACAGGAGACACCCATCGTCCGCGTACCTCTACTGATCTCATCCCTGTCCGTCCCTCCACCTCTAGTGGCCTAGCTTCTCCCCGCGGTGCCTGGGACACCAACCCTTCCACACCCGGCTCCCGGCCGCACGCCCGTCCACTGAGTGCTGGACCGTTTCATCGGCCTACGCTAGAGCCGGCGATCATCCTTGCTGACGGCAAGCTCAATCCAAACGATCCGGCCGTGCCGTTAATTGAGGCCATCAAAAGGGAGTTGGACCGCTTTCCACCCGTTAGTTCTGCAAGGGAGAGGCGACCCTTGCAGCATCACCCTGATCATAGCTATGCTTAGAGGGGTTCTCGAAGAACTTTTTAGTTGCCTTAATTTTCAAAGATGATAGTTTTACTGTTGAGTACAAACGATTTTAATCATTTGTGAAATGTAACATGCATATTTGTGTCTGTCACAGTGATGTGAATATTTCGGAGTTACGTTTAACATCACTAAATTTATTTTGAGAAGGATTTCTGTTACATAATTAAGTTATCATAAAAAATGTAGTTCTGAGGATAAAGAATATTGTGGAAAATAACAGCTCTAGTTGAAGTTCAAACCCACGATCTTTTGTCTAGAATATGTACTTTTTCTTTTGGGCTTGAACCACTATTACATAAGTTACTAATAAAATCCCTACCAATATTTACGTAATGTGAAGTTATGAACTCTTCTATGTCGCAGTGAACTTCAATTCTAAAATTTTAATTTTAAGCCTACTGTGTGTATTTTTTTTTACCTTTTTCTACCTAAAATACAAAATAAAATGTCCGTCCAAATCGGTCTTGATTGATAGAATCAATTCACCATTACAAAATCTGCCTTTTTACAATATACCTTCAATTGAATTGAGGGTTCTTCTATCTTTCCAGGAATTTTCCGATTTTTCTCTTCTCTGTAACTACATCATACATGATACGTTTATACAACTGTAATTTTTTGGATAAACGGTCCCTTGGAGTAAAAACATCACTATTGGTCACCTCACAGCAGAAATGTAGGTCAGGGTGACTCCAATTTCTCCCTTTCATTACGAATGGCATCTTGAAACGTAACCCACATTCAAACAGCTTAGACACGACAATTATTCCGACTTGTCATTTCAGTACAATGTGCTTTAATTACTGCCGCTATGAGCTATTTTCAAGTATTGTTCCATTATCTTATCTAGCTTGAACCTCTATTATAAACAGTCTCGTGTGGTTTCTTACTTCCTTTGGTTAAATGTGGAATTTACAATACGAAATCAGTTGAGAATGAGCAAAGATAAACACTGCATCAAAAAATTACCGCAACATACGATCGGATGGCTAGAGTAGAGTATCATCGAACAGGTAGAAGACTTGATAGAGTTCAAAATTTCGAATTCAACTGTAGTTAACAATTAGTTATTAGATTAATGTTTTCCTGGTGTTTTTGCTCAACTCATTGAAGCTAATAAGGTTGAGGAGCTGTAGTTTATCTGGCAAATAGAGAATGTAAACTTCGTGATGTCACTTGTATGATCACTGTAGTTGAGAGTGAAATTTATTTAAACTGGGGTTTTTTAAATCAAATTTTAAATAATTACATGGATGAGGAAAAGTATCGGAATATGTGCGACAACAGAAAAGCCTTTATTGACCCAACCCATTGCTCCAGGACTGCTCAGACAATTCATACCGAGAAATAATGAAATACCTATCAGTGATTTGAGACTTTCGAATATTGCATAATTCGAATTTCATGTCAGGAAAGAACACACTTAATTGAACAAGCGTATCGCTATTGATGTGACTATTAGTAACTGACCTACTAGTGTTCACAACAACTAGATTGTTCGCAAGTCAAAAGTCATTGGAAAAGTCAGAAGGTCATGGCGAGAATGATTTAACTGTGAGTTGTTGCATGAGAAGCATCTATGTAGATGACATTAATGTATTCAGTGTAACCAGTGAAGAGGATGGCGTGTAAATGAATGAAGAATGAATC
The DNA here is from genome assembly GCA_024516035.1 of Bactericera cockerelli. NCBI lineage: Eukaryota > Metazoa > Arthropoda > Insecta > Hemiptera > Triozidae > Bactericera > Bactericera cockerelli. The sequence continues at coordinate 24,563,717 of CM044960.1, forward strand.
AATTGTTGTTGAAGAGGAAATTGGGAATGCACGTACTGGTTGTGGGAGTGAAATGAAACGGACACTGTAGAAATGAACATCAAGTGACACGTATGTAAATGATCCAACAAATAGAGAAGAATGATGTTATTAATGGTAGGAGTGTGTTAAGAATGATCAATAAGATAGATAGTAACGGCGGCTTTTGCTGAAAGATTTGGCTATGATGGTTTTCTCATGAGTTTTGGAGCAGTTTAAAAATATATAATTATATTTGTTTGTATTGCATACGACAAGAGAACCATTCACAGACAAAAGAAAGTATACCTATCAAGTTTATTTTACAGGTTGGATGAAAAGTTGGCTCATATTGAAGGTTCCTGAGGTTGAACTTGCCGTTTTCTAGTTACCGATGCTGCAAGGTCTTTCGATACCAAGTTACTATCTAGGTTCAGAATGGTGCTACAATTAGTAATGACTTAAAGATGTTCCTCAAGACAAGACACCTTTTTACGATAACTGAATAATGATTATTGCTACTAACTCAGACTTTTAGGACTTAACTTGGCTCGTACATTGACAAGTTACTTATCAAAAAACTTAAAATTTGAAAAAGGAACAGTTTACCAAAAGTGTGATAATTTAAATTTAAAACCAAAAAAGACAAGAGAAGAAATCTATGGACTGTTAATTCGTTATAATTTCTGTGTTAATTTTTAACTGCACACAAAATTATCAAAATCATATTTACAGAATTATAAATGATACATTACATAGGTAGTTCATGTTTAGATACTTCAATGTTTTTCCTTAATATAATCTGTATTATCTATTATCTACCTACCTACTTACTTGTTTTAAAAACTGTATTAAAAAATCTTTACAATCTCTATTAAAACAATATACATGTACAATACCTAAAGCTATAATTATTATGATTTAAAATTCTCTGTTTAAGAAAGGTCCGACGCCTACTTTGAAACATTTTTTTTTTATAAATACCTATACAATTATGTTATTATGTAGGTATGTATAAAAAAATATGTAGGGTTTATAAAAATAAATAAGTTCTTATAAAAAAATCAAATATTTCATTGATTTGAATGGTTAACATTGATTTGAAAGCCTTGGTTAACAAGGATCAGTCTTATTGACTAAAAAATATTAAATCATAGCATCTCTTTACGTAGCGTCGTAATAATATGACTATTACGAATAAAATGAAATATATCTTTAAGAAATCCATTGTATATGTTGCAATGTGATTAGTAAGTTATATCTTGAAGAAAAAAAAATCATAAAAATAATTCCAAAAAACAAAATGTTACATGTTTGGTGTCAGATTTCATCAAAATATAATCTCAATTATCAAGGATTCAGTTAAAATATTACAAAGAAACAATTTATTTGATACTAATCATTAGAAGCACTAAGATTTAATGCTTTTTGTAAGTCAAATGTAACGAAAGAAGCAAACACATAACTAGATTTCTAAAGTAATATGAACAGTAGAAATAAATATGTTAATTATTATATTTACAAAAATAGTGTCCGTTACCAAACCCTATAAAAATCGACCGCAACAAATGGTAACTATACTTAACTAGTTCAGTAATAGTAGTAATCTATGGCAAGGAAAGGAGTAATAATTGGACTAGAATTCTACACATTATAGAGTCTATACAAATGAAAATTATCCCTAATATGATTTATAAAAGCCAGAACAGACTGTCATCTGGCATGACAATATATCAACAAAAAACGTTACTAACGTCAATAGAACAAGGTGAAAAACAGCGCAGGGAGTGTAAGGACACACCCATACATAACTAAGACACAAGATAAGAATGCGAGAAAAGGATGTTGTTATCGTGTAAAAGTATAAAATGATATGATTAAAATTTAATTATGATGAGGTCTAATTATTAATATTTATGGTTTACCACTTAGAAAATAATTTTTATTACAATCCTGAGTATCTGAACTATAATAACAACAAATTAGATTCCAACCTTATCAAAACCACTGAAAACAATCAAGGATTTCCATCTCTGAAAAATTCCCGCTTCAAATGATGCGAGTTGAATTGTAATTGCGGCCCGTTCCTGACTTGGGCTCGGAATTTGGTTTCTAGCTCTTTGTTCAGCATTTTCTGCTGCTCTGTCAGTTGGTTACCCTCAAGTTTCTTGCTGCCTCCCTCGTAGCGTTTCCGGCGGGCAGGTGGAAGGAGACTTGGGGGAAGCTCATTAGGGAGTTCGTGACCTTCTAGCTTCTTGCTGATCAAGTGCATGGCGACGGCGAACTCGTCGGAATCCAGGTAGCCATCTTGATCGATGTCAGAGAGCTTCCAAACTTTACCTGAGGAAGTCAAACAAAAGCAAGTGATAAGTAAAAAATTAAAACTACTTATTATATTCAGAAACCAAATTACCATTGATTGTGTCTTTGTTGCATCATGAAGTAGTACCTACCGTGGCTGACAGATTAGGTAATTTCTTTCGTTGCAAATTATAATTACTTCTAACTCCTGACATTGTAACACCTGGATCCAATCTTAGTAATTTAATCGCCATTGCAGCAGACTCGTAGCCTGGAGGTCAGTGGTTCGAGTCCACAGCCTAGGGAATAATAATAAGTATAGGTTTGAGGTATAAAATTGTGACAGCAGTCTTTTGATTAAAGTAATAATTATAACCTGTATAACTTCTGTACGTAGATGATCGGTATAAATATAATGTTTGAGTGAATTCTTCTAATAAAAAAACAAATTTTCTTTAATCCTTAAATAAAATAACATTGATTCAATACTAAAATGTAAGTACTTATTGGATAAAATGATCCTATTTCTCACTTTTCCTTCGTAATGATATTTCCTCACTGCAGAAATTGAGATAAGTATTTAAGAAAAGTCAAAACGTGATATTTACCTAAAACTGAGTTTGGAAGTTTTGATTTCATCATTTGACCCTTGGCTACGGTTCCACTGATTTTGCCGTTGTTCGGTGCTAACTTGTTGAAAATCAAGTCGTACTTCTCTTTGGCGACGCACCACTCAGATTCCTCCAAGCTATATTCACTCCTGCGATTACTAAATGGAGTAATCAGGCCTTCAGTGTCTTCAAACGCTCCTCCTTCAACTGAAGTTTCATTTGCTGGTGGAGTTAGATCATCGATTGGTATTAGTCTACCAATATCTTCCGTAAGTGTTTTATCTACAATTTCTATTAGTTTAGGTTTCAAATATTGAAGTTTATTGAAGTCTTGAAGTTCTAGAATTTCTTGCATTTTTCGGATGTCAGGAAAATCGCCCGGGGATATTCGATGTTCTCGTTGTAACTTGGCATATATTAGGTCAATACTCTTTATAAGCTCTTTCTTCTTATTGCCTTTTCCAAACGTGGATGGCATTTCCGCTCTCAACGCGCCAATGATATACGCATGAACTTTAGCAAGTCTTGCTCTTTTAATAACGTCATTTAATTTTCGAACGATGGCGTTTTTCGGAAGTGTTTGTAAGTCTTTGAACAAATCTTGTTCTTCGTCTTCGAAGAGTTTTCTGTTCAAGTCGTATCGGAAAGGTTGGTCCCAGAAGGATCCTACGTATACATGTGCAACTTCTGGCGTCTGCAGTATTTTCCCTAAAATCAAAGAAAAACACAAAATTAATAGATTTTTTCTAGAAATGTACAAGTATAATTTACATCAATAGTAGTTACAATGGGTTACACGCGTGGTAACCTGGGTTTGATCCCCAGAGGTGTAGGATTTTTTCTGCTCTGTACTTGGATGTTCAGGGTCCACTGCAGCAACTAGTGGGGGGATTATTGGCAAAACAAGATAAGGTAGGTATATTAAATTGTAAGAGTTCTATAATTCTTCTCTACCCACATTGTTGTGACATAATAACACTCAAGCTTTGATTCTAAATATTGAATGCCAAATGAGACATAATTGAAGTACACTGAAATGAGACATAATTCAATAAGTTGTCTTGGCTGTGACTAATTCGAGAACCTAGTATTAAATATTAATCTCCATCAAATCGGGTTATTTATCACAGTACATATCAGAAAGGAATACTTACCTAAGGACCACATCAAAGCCCGTATACCCTCATCAGCTGCTGATGATCAATCATATCTGCCTTATTGAGAACAATATGAATTTTGTCGTCATGTCTTCTTAATGCCTCTATGGATCGTCTCAGCTCGTCAGATATGTCTAGTTTGTGTGCGTCAAACAGGATGATGATTCTATCAGCCCTTTCTGCAAACCACTCAATGACCCCGGCGAAGTCATATCCCCGGTCAATCCTTTGCTTGTCTCCCGCTAAGATTCCAGGAGTGTCTATTATAGTGATGTGCTTCAGTACCGATGAGTTCACTTGGGAGCATTGGAATTTGGTGAGAAAATTGTTGCCGAATTTGGCCAAAGTTTTGAATTGATTCTTTGGGTCCACCACAAGGGCATTCCCAGGAATGACACCTTCTCGTTCGTCATATTTCACCACGACGAAACTGTCTGTCGTCGGTTCGGGCCCGATGCGAATCCCTGGAATCAGAAAGCGGAAACGTTCAGGTAAAGTGAGATTAGTATGAATATCAAAATATAAAATCTAGTATGAGAAAAAATATTTTGTAACAATATCGAACATAGAAGTGTCAAAGAGCTTAGATAGGTAGAATGTGTAGTCGATGCATGGAAATGGATTGCTATTTTTGTGTAAATGGTAACCACTTTTTATAAAGTAACAATTTCTATTTTGAGTTTCATCATTATTAAAGAAGTAAGAATAATAAAACACAAATAATGGTTACTTCATACTGTGAGTACCTACATCTATAAATATATTCCACTATGAGCAAAGATGTATGTGTAATTATTTTAAGAACACTGCATTTAGGTCTCCCACTTCGAATGTAATTAAATCTGGGAAATTTAGTAATCCTCGAATTCGTTCTCTTTATTCATCAGACATTGAATTTTACGATAAAGTCATAGTACTTTATACTGTGTAACACGCTATTTGTTAGTGTTTACATCCAATATTGGCATATTTATTTCTGTACGGTTTCCACACTGAATTTCAAGAGTGATGAAGTGTGAAAGACTTGCCTCATTTCCTATGTGTGCTTGTGTAGACCCTCTACTTTCTATGTGAAATATCAAATTCCATCTAAAAATATTTTTGGCTCTCAATCAATCAGTATGAGACTCTGTTTCCAAGACTGCATTTTGAGTGTCAGATGAGAGTTTTATTTGTACGCATTAAACTTGTTTGTATAATTTGAATAAGTAGGTTTCATTACATTTTGGTACAATTTATGTGTTATGGTATGTTTTCTCGAAAGTTCTAGAAGATAAGTCTGTTTAACATTTTGTGGTAAATTTTAGATTTTTCTATAGGGAATCCATTTGGATATTATATCTACATTTTTTTTTTACTTCCAATTTCTTTATCCACCCACTTTCTCTATGGATGTGCAAATAAGAAACGCTAGCCAGACTTTTTCTTTACAAAAAAATCTAGGTTTGAGCTAGAGTATATTTATGTATAGTAATCTTTTCACCAAAAAGTTATGAATGTAAGATTGGTGTCAGTGGCCAACTCAGATGACAACAGTCGTGCAACGTTCAATATGTACTTAATGGTATTGTTCACACTAGAAAACAGAAGCTGTTGATATAGCTGTTCTAAATCAAATTCATGACAATAAAAACAACAATAGCACAAACTCTCATTATATTAAAAATGTGTTTTTTGTAGGTATATATCTTAACCCTTTTTGAAGTCTGACGACGGTAAAATCGGTTTGTTGATTCTGTGTTTAAATGCTAACAGAAACAATATTACAGATTTTCTTCAAGACATTGGCCTCTGATGCCGTCTTCCATAGCCTTATTACCGGTAGTGATAAGTGCAATTCATAAGACGATAAAATTGTGCCAAACCTACCTCTCTAACAATTTTAAGTCCTTCTCGTTATCAGTCAAACAAGACTTGTGGGAACAGTATGATTACTATACAATTTATAATGATTACATTGTACAATTAGGACAGTACACACATACACTACAGTCTAAATCGTACGTATATGGTGCTGAGGATAAATTGAAAATGTATTTCTATAGACACATTATCATTAATGAGATTACCAAGGAGGATAGGACTTGCACTCCAGACAACAAGTTTGGGTTTCAAGTTCTGATCTAACAGTAAAAAAAATAACATCATATGAGAGTTTTTCAAGACGGCAGTCGACCCTTTGGCCAAGAGGCCCCTTAATTTTTTAACTTGTTTATCCAATATTTAAAATCTCTTTGACTCAACTCTAAACTCAACTCATTTAACTAGAAGTCCCTCAGTCAAACAAGTATAAAAGCAGACGTAAATAGATGTGTCGAATATTCTGTCAATATACCCAATACAGGTAGTATGTATAATGTATATGATTACTTTGTACATAAGTAGATATCGCGCCAAACTAGTCATACTCACACCTACGTTGAATATATAGGTAATGTAGACGGTGAGTATAGGTAAAAACAATGTAAGTAATTAGTACAATTAGAGTTCGCAATGAGGAATGACAGGTCCCGCCGGATTCCCAGTGCTAATTCTCATTCTAATTCTCATTAATTGATTCAGCAATGAGGGAACAGTACTCGTCGTTCACCGAGCTGCCACACCTTGACACATTCAAATGAGAAGTGACGTTAGACCGGTGTGAGTGTTATCTAATGTTATCTATACACAAGTACCCACTGAGTACTGATACTCGCGAATATGTGTGTTCAGTGGAATCGTTCCTAGCGTTTGTTTTTGTGAATGAAATCGATTTATTTCTCATGAAGGTTAGGTGGATACCAGTTTATGCAAATTATATTAGAGTAGCGAATAATTTAGTAAATTTGAATCAGAGTACTCATTCAGGTTTATATTGCAAATTCAGAAGTAAAGAAATTATAAGGAATGTAAATATCTTATTTGTTGAGACTTAGGTATCTCACTAAAAATTCTAAAAGACACATTAATGAGTACTTAAAGTACTTAAAAAAGTGCAACATTTTCAAATTTACAGAACAATTAATTATTGTTATTGCGAGCACCCCAGGCTGACTTAGTTGTTCATATTTACCTCATCCAGCCTAATGTAGGCTACAACATCAATTTTCTAATTATTTTTGTTATTTCGAGTAATTTGGATATGTATATGTTCTTTTTCTCTTTTTATGTCTCAGTATTTTTCCACATCCAGATGATGGGTAGGTATGCAATGAAAATATTATTTCGACAGTATGCAACATTACCTACAGCTTCGGGACTTCCGTTATTTTTTCTCCCTCACTCAAAAACTAACAGACAGAAAGGGAAAAATATCAAATTTCAGAGAAGTCAGAGATTTTTGTTTTCCGTATTTTTAAAAGATTAATAATAAAATTATTAAAAACAATTGATTTTTATCAAACAACCTAGACAACTTAACATTAAGTCGAGAAGCTTTTCTTTGGTGGATGTGCCAAACATTCAATATTATAATAGATAAATTTATTGATAAACTTTTAGTAAGTATAGACTGATTGAGGTATGAGTATTGAGTACCTTTACCTACCTATAAAGTTATCATAATTATTTGTGTTAATCACATTCGTGATATCATAACTACTCGCTTTAAATGTATCTACGCTGACACCGGGACTTGAACCAGCGACCTCCAGGGTACAAGTCCACAGCCTTATCGACCAAGCTACTGAGGTAGGGTTACCTACCTATAATAGTTTGTTTCCTTTCTGTTAATTAACAACAACAAAAAACTCCCACGGTCACTCTGGCGATACCGCCTATATCTCGCATACCGCTTAAGATAGAAAGCTGAAACTTTGTAGGTTGTTTTTTTGATAAATTTAAAGCTTATTCTACTCTATACACTTGTTATATATTTATAACTATTTATGAGCTATAACAACTTTTTGTTAATGTTTGACGTTCACTGACCTGGATGGTTAATTTCTTGGCGTCTTTTGCACACGAAGTGTATTTTTGGGGATTTAATTAAAAGCTGATGACCTGTGCAATGATGATTGGTAAGATAGCTGGATGATTAGTAAGATCGCTCAAAGAGATTAATTAACCTGTTAGGTCTCAGGTACTCGGTGTTTGCAGCGGGGAGCAACTCTACATGTCACCTTTCGTGTACGTGGAGGAAATCGGTATAGCTACCTGAGTAACAAAAAAGGTCGGGGAGGAACTTGCTATCGTCCAAAATTATACCTAGACTTGAATTGGAATGAATAATTACTTACTCGTAAATAGGTCTCAAATTATTTCAGTTGTGTATCACCTTCGCACATTTCTTAAAGGATAATAAGAGATAGGTAATAGCTTAATTCAATCAACATTCCGATATGATCTTTCGGCAACTTTGATGTTGTACTGATTAAAAATCCACGTTTGATGTTGAATCGATTTCTTCGAAATAAACGAACTCCCCAATTAATGATGATTTCATGATTCTAGGAACACGTGGAAAAGTGTCACAAGTAGAGGCAATGATTCATTCTAGGGGAGCTAGGGGAGGGAGGGAGAGGGACGAAGGGAGGGATAAAGAGAGAGATCTTGTTGTCTCTGGATGTCACTGTTGGCATATTGCCAGGGTTCTTGTCTCCGGACTGAGAGAGAAATCAGAACTGCCCCTCGTTCCAGAAAACACTCTCACTCTCACAATCCCCAAATATTCTTTTCAACCATCCTCCATTCGCTGGAAACTCATATACCCTACCCATAGTAACATCACCCGGCATGAGTTTGGACGGGAATAGCCATTAAGAGGGTTCGAATTTGAATTCCAACTAATTTTGCATGTTAATTTTTCAGACATTTTTAGTATAAAATTACTTATCTGTTTTCATTAATCCATTCTTATGATGTTATGTCTTAATCAATTTTATGTAAACTCTGGCTTCCCTTCAGATCGAATAAATCTTTCGCCTTTTACAAACAATTTTTTGTAAATTTCGAGCTTTTCCATTCAATTTACTACAATGTACCTATCTGATGTTCTTCTTGCATCAGCGCTTTGTTCCAGAAAGCTTCGCCACTCTCATTATCTCCAAATCTCCTTTTCAACTGCCAAACAACACATCCTGATTGGTTTATTTAAACAAAACTTGACGGTTGAAAGAGAGATATGGAGATTTCGAGAGAGTGGAAATACTTTGTGAAATAAGCCCCAGCGCCACTGAATTATTGAAGCAGACTTGAAATCGTCACATCGGAAATTGAAATGAAATTAAAAATGTGTTTTAATTTTATTTTTGTACATTGCGACGGTTCCACATTATAATATTATTTCCGTATTTTCCGTGTTATTTTATTTCGAGACGCAACGGGTGACGTTCCATATGCTCCAATCTGGGGGCAACGCACCCTCACCAATGTTGCCGGATGTATCCTCTTTAACAATATTCAATTGTTTCTCCTTTTTTACCTGTTTAACAAAAATAAATCTAGGTACGGTTTTGTGCTAAATTTGAGGGTGGAAAAGGAGATTTGTTTATTCTGAGAGTGGCACTGCCTTCTAGAATGAGAGCTCTGGTGTTATCTCCGATACTTTTAAAAAATTGAAACTGAGGAGTTTGTTTACTTTCACATCTGACAACGCTCTTGGATGTTCATTTAAATGATTGTACATTTAAAAAATGAACATTTACATTACATTAAATACATTTTTGCATTTTCATTTAATTTGATGGTTTATAACCGCAGTAATGTCGTAATGTTCGTAAATCTATTATTACGTGGGTAATAAAAACTTAACTTGTGAGAAGTAGGCCACACATTAAAGTAGCATCGATTAGATGGAACAAATAAGTAGCTCTGTCGGCTACAAAAGCTCTTTGTCACTTCGACCTGTAATAGATCTTTTGGGAAATGCCCTTGTACATTAAAAAAGATAGATACTTTTAGGACTAATTTCAGTATCTTTTTTAGGTGTTAGAATCATATTTGAGAGGTGGTTCAGTTAAGTGTGAGAGGCTGCTCCACATTCATAGAGAATGTGTTTTGCTGTCTCTGGGGCCTCTTTACATTAACTGAATTGTGGGTCTTGAGCGATGCCCATCTTGTGTTAGATGGTAGTTGATCTACAATGGTCTGTTAGAAAGCCAGTAAGTATTTGTTATTCCTCTCTGCTGAGACAGAGAGAGCATTAAATTTCTTTTCCTTTGGATGAGTGACTTATGAACATTTTTGTCTGCCTGTGGCCGGCACTTACTAGGGAAGTTCTTCAGAAATACTGCCACTTTCACATACGAGGTCCAACAATAAAGTTCCCGGACGACCCCCATAGCTCCGGCTCTGATGTACATAGCTCAACAAATTTTTGCAGGAATTAACCATAGTTCCTCATGTTTATATTTCATTAACTTTAATTTCTTTCTGATCGGTAGTTTTCAAATAATCAGTCATAATCGAACACCTTGTCAGTGCACTTTGCCGGATTTTTCAAATTAATATGTTGAGTAAAATTTTAGAACAACATGTTAACCTGAAATTTCTCACAAAACTAAACAAAAGTCAATTGGATTTTTTTTTTTAAATGTTAAAAGAAGTGTATGGTGATGAGTGTATGGGTAGGATAACGTTTTATGATTGGTTCAAAAGATTTAAGGAGGGTAGGGAGGACGTCGAAGATGATCAACGATCAGGCCGACCTACCACTTCAAAAACAGATGAGAACGTGAAAAAAATTGGTAAAATCATCCGAAATGATAGGCGACTTAGTGTAAAAATAATAGCAGATATGATAAACATAAATAGAGAGACAGTGAGATAAATTTTACATGAAAAATTAAGAGAAAAGACCCGAGCTCTGGAGTTCCGGTGACTGGGTGCTGCATCAGGACAATGCACCAGCTCATACCGCGCTCTCTATACGACGATTTCTGGCCGACAAGAAAATCACAGTGCTTGAGCATGCACCGTACTCACCGGACTTGGCCCCTTACGACTTTTTTCTATTCCCTAAAATCAAAAGTCAGCTCAAAGGAACCCATTTTGAGTCGATTGAAGTGGTCAAAACAAAAACGGCAGAACTACTGAAGGCAGTTACACTTGACGACCTGCAGCACTGCTTCAACCAGTGGAAAATTTGAATGCAAACATGTGTGGACTCCCAAGGAGAGTATATTGAAGGAAAACACCATTGAAACCCGGTAAGGTAACCTCCAAGCCAATAGGGACGGTCGTCCGGGAACTTTATTGTCGGACCTCGTACTTTGAGAAGCACTTGTACTTTCGTATGGCACCTCTGTACTCTCCGCTCTATGAAGAACGTTTGGTTGAGGTTTTTGGCATCTCCTATCTCTTCTACTCCGTTACCTTCTCACCCTGATGCACTGGAGTTTTTTCTTCTGAACGAGCCTTTTTTTGTCTTTGTTGATGCCCCGTTTTCTTGTTGATTAAGGCCTTATTTGAGCAGCCCTTTGAACAAGTTCCTAGCAGCTCCTGAGAGTTTTATAAGATCTCTTTGTTTTGTAGTTTTTCAATATTTTCTGAGAGATGTTCTTGTTAGTCGCCTTTTACGACAGGAGGAACACTCCGTGGTCTTATTTTTAGCCGAGAGCCACACGGAGCCTAACTAATTACTAGTTATCTTTTTTTTATATTCTTCATTATATCTTCTTATAATTATCTATACATAGTTGATCAATCATTGCAGACGTTAGACTGTCAATTATTGGTGCTGGTATATTTGAAGAATCCCATAGAATTATTTATTGGTCCATTCGTCAGTTAATTAAGAAAGAAAAAAACATGTTTTTTTGTGACGATGCGATGGAAACATACTTCTCCTTGTCTAGACTAGACCATTTCAATGGAGCTCTTGTGCCAAATTTGAGCATACGCCTTGTTCGCAAATTTAACTGACAACAAAAATAATTTTGCTTTGATTTTATCCACAAGGAAAAGAGATTTCTACTGTTGAAATTTCTGTTGCTTTTTAGAGTACTAAAATTTTCAAATTTATTGAAGAATATAAGATACTACTCACCAGGGAAATCTCTCTCCAGAAGATACTTGATGAAGGTGGTTTTGCCTGTCGAGTACTGCCCAATCAGCAGGATCATGGGCTTGGCCTCAAAGTCAGCATTGGTGAGGGTGGGAGAGTGGAACTCATGGAAGTTGTACGCCTGTTCCAGAGGCAGCAGCTTCTTGTTGTAGATGACCTTGAGCCCTTCCACCACATTCTCGAACACCTCGGGGTTCTTGGTTCGATTCTTGCTCAGGAAACTAAACATGGTGACACAGGAGGAAACGAATTTTACGGATTAACTTTCAAAACAAAATAGGATAAAAAAAGGTCATCAAAAGTCAAATTATAATTAGTCGACAGTAAAAAATTATGACTAAGATTGGTTGATGAATTAAGTTGTGTTAATGAGTGTTTTTTTTTTTCTTTGTTTAATTTTTCTTCAGGAATGCATAAACTAATATTCTGACTAAGTTAACAAACCACTCCCGTTTTTTAAGGACGTACAATTGATAGATTTAAAACAAATATTGATGACTGGATAGATTTGTTTTATCATTATGAATTTGACGTCAATATTATGCAACAGGGGAAGTTTTTTATTGGCTTTTCTTTAGAGGATTTTATCAAGAAGAACTTTTGTATTTAGTTTTTAGACATTTCTAAACTTTGACCTGTTATTTTTAAAATTAAAAATCGAATGCATTTACTGTTTTAAAAATGAGATTTACGTTATCTGCACTCGATAAAATGAAGCACTTTATTTTCACTTGCAACAGTTGATACTATAATTATGACTCCTGTTATTGACATTGAGGGTAGGAATCTAATAGTTTATTTTAGGACTTAATAAAATGAATGTATTAGTTTATTTTCAGACAAAAATAAGAACACAATAGTTCAGTTTTCATAGGTAAACGTGGATTTTAGAATAATATTTCGACGTTCTGGCACACTTCTAGCTAAAAATAAAATTTTGCACAGTTAACTGAAAAATTCGCGGTGTTTTTGCACATGACTCAGACCTCACAAGAAACAGTCCCGAGCACCACAGAGCGTTACGCAGACAAACAATAAAACCAAATTGAGTTCAAAACCGTAAAAAAATATGCCTCTTGTTATTTTTACTCGAAAAAAATTGCGGAATCGCCCAACGTAATTTACATCAATTTTTTTTAACGATCAACACTTTGAGAAAATTGAACCGTGCCGATGGTTTTCCAAAGTAGAAATATTCAAATGGAGCTCGAGCATTGTCAGGCGACCTAAATAAATTGTGTTTATATCGTCGGTGTGAAATAGAATCGCGAAGGAGATGATTTGGGCCGGCATGTGTGACGTATGTGCTCTTGCGATGAACTGAACAGGGCTGGTTACGTTTTCGTGAGTGTTTCAGTTGCGATATAAATCAAGACATTAGATCAAACTTTGTACAGAATTTCATCTGATTAGGTTAGTATTGTCACTATGGAATTTCGTTTAATAGGCTTTACCATAGTATTTATTTGCATTCCTAGCTGCCGTTACGCGGTGATTGGCAGGGACTAGGATGGTTTTTTTCGCTTATTATATGAATGGACAGCTTCAATGAACAGTAATTACCTATTACCTTTCTGAAGGAAATCTTTCAACTTGTTCCTCATTGGGTTCCAAAGTCAATTGCAGTACACCATCCAGGGAACTACGAGGGTTCCTCTCTTCAAAAACAGTGCCTTCAAATATAGAACTCAGAGTATCATACATCAATAATTTCGATTTCAATAACTTTTGTTCCAATTTTTTCATTTAAATTGTAATGTCTCGTGCTGAATATTAGAGGGAAATTTGAAAATAAAGATAGGCCAATCCAAAAACTTTAAAAACTCGTTTACATAGGCGACTGTTGTCAATAGCTTTAACTTTTAAATTCGTCTCTTGGCTGGTCACTGGCTATTACAGCGTTCGAACAATCCCAAAAACCAATCTTCCGTCGAGGCACGATATAGAGGTACCGAATGTTAACATCAATATCGAAAAAGGTTGATGACAGAGATAATATCCGACATCAGACAATAACTCCTAGTGTATCTGTGAACTGTGGACCTTACTCAGATTTTAATCAAATCAAGAATCTAATCTGTTGGGGCCCAAAAACTATACAGCCAATGAGCCTATAAAAGGTGCATTATGAACATTGAAGGAGCCTTCAAAGATTTATTGCGTGACAAATAAATAGACAAACTAACTGTCTTTGGATGTCTCAAAAATTCCAACTTTCCTATAATGTTGCAATATTTCATTACTTTAATTAAACATCCGAAGACTTACTGAATTGAAGCAGTTTGACCGAGTTATTACCTAAGCAGACAAGAGAACGTTAGAACAAACAAACAAGCAACGTCATGAATAGATAAGAACTGGTGGGTTCAAATCCAACAGTTTTAAGATTTTTTTAAGTTTTAAGATGTGTAAGTTTCTGATTATATCTTCTTCTTCTTCAGTCAAGCAATTTTCTTTTTTTACTAAGCAATTTTTAAAAGACGTATTCGTCGCAAACGATCGCTCACCCACCACTTCGCGTCGTCGGTAATTTTACCTACTTTAGTATAATTATTTTTTATAATATCATGGGTATTATTATCAGACAAATACGAGCCATGGCTATGGCTACAACTCAGGCGGCATGCTCAGCTGCACAGGATCCTTTCGTTCTTCCCATCTAATATCCGAATGCTTATTGTTTAGATAATAATGTAGTAAAACATTTATTTTAACAATTTTTTTTTTTAATAGAAGTAGAAATCTCTAAAAAGATGTTTAGAAAACGGTCTCACAATGAGGAAATAGGACCAGCAAAGAGCGATAGAATCTTTGAAACGAAGATTAAGAATTTAATCTTACCAACTGAAGAGGAGGCTGTTGCAATTCATTTTGGTGTTGAATTTTTCTGGTCTTCAATCTTCATAATTCCTTAAACTATAAAGATACCTAATTATTAAAATCATTGGAAGTTGTATAGTACTTATTTATAAAATAATTGCTTGGAAGCCTGAAGAAAAATCTTTACACGGTCTATTGAGAAAAATATGCAAAATTCCTGATAGTTTTTTATATAACTAATAATTTACTATACAGATTATGAAAGACGTTGAAGCCACGGTTAAGGAAGTAGTAAAATAAGTAAGGTTATTAAAAATATAATTATAGAATTTATTTACATTCAACACACTCGATGGGCTTACGAGAAAAAAGAATACTACACTATGAACCATGAACAAATGGTACTACTAACGCGGAATCACAAGAACGTTGGAAAGACGCTTAATGGCTTAGGTAATGCATGACAGTTGGTTATTTTTAAACTGGAAAACAAAAAATAAATAAATCTCACACACCACCACGCCAGTAGTAGCAGATACACTCTCCACTAATCACTTGGTTGGTACATAGGTAATTGCAACCAGTCATACTAAAGCCATAGTACAAGTACATACACAACCAACGCACATGGAAAATACTCTGTTACTGACGACTCGATTTGAAAGAGCTCTATTGAAACTTATCAAGTTATCAGTAAAAAAAAAAAGAAGAAGATGTACACAGAGACGACACTTCACAAATAACTAATGTGGTTATAGCAATAACCTCACACCTCAATTGACTACATAATCACGTGATGCAATAAAGGATGTTAATTTTTGATCTTTTCTTTTTTTTTGTTGAAAAGACTTAAATTTTGTTAACAACTTAACAATATAATATAAATAAAAAACACTGCCAATTATGGACACAATACTTCCTCGTGATTGCTTCACATCGTAAACACGTGCCAATTTTGAGATTTTTTATAGAAAATTACTTGTATCTCCAAAACGGCTGAACCGATTTTCTTCAAATTTGTTTTATATGGTAGAATATTGTTTTTTCTACATTCTAAATTCCACAAAAAATTCTGTATCGGCAAGTCATGGTCCTTATTTTTTTACTTTTTTGTCCAAAATTTCGGATTTTCTTAAATATCAGAGTCAAATTATAATTAATTTAAAAATAAATACAAATAACCTATGTAAAACAATAATATGCATATTCTCACAAAATTTCATCGAAATCGGGCTTACCGTTCACGAGATATAAGCGTTTAAGTAAAAAGTTAGTGGTCAGGCGCAGGGTCTCTTTCACCCAGAACCGCTAGTACGAATTCAATGAATTAAAATGGGACCATCTACAGAATGTCTCCTAGATGTGTGCAAAATTTCATCAAAATCGGTCGAGTAGTTTCCGAGATTTGCGCGTTACAAGGAATCGTTTTAACAGACAGACAGACAGACAGACAGACAGACAGACCGACAGACCGACAGACCGACAGACGGACACAAAACCAAATTTACTCAGTAGGTTATGAAACGTCCAGAAATATGAAAAAAATTGAAATCGGAGCAAAAAAATATTTTTTTTTACAAAAACGAACACAATACTTCCGATTTCTAATATTAGAAATTTCTCGGAAGTAATATAGTAAAAATATTTTCAAAACAGTCCCCCTTTTTCTCATCTGGAAGTCCTTGTCTAAGCCCGGTACCTATACAGTGACTCAACACTGCCCATAGTTTATAATACATAATAGATAGGATAGGATATTTTACTTAGTAATTGCTCTCGTTTGCAGGGCGTTCAGTAAAATTAAAAAAATTGATAGGTGGGTGTTTTTTGGGAAAGGGGGAACAGGGAGAGATGTGCGGACCTGGATGTGGGGTCTATAGGATAGGATAATACTATGGTTGACCTATATCACTCCCTGGAAGACGACTGGAGATGTCACAAGGAACAGGTACCGTGTACTGGTAGTCAAGTGGTTAAGGAGCTAGTCTGGTAATCCAGGTAGCGTAGGGATCCGTTGGTTCGAATCCCACCCAGTGCATGATTTTTCTTTATTGATTTGAGTTTCTGACCACATAATAATAACACTCTGATGGTTAGGTGGTAGAATATGCTTTGAGCTTTAACCTCGCCTTTTACCTTCCACTAAAGAGTGTTATTATTATCATTCACTATGGATTATGCGAGTGTGGCCAATCTGGAGTCTAGTGAGGACAAAATTCATCAAATCGAACATTTCTTCTAGGCGAAGACCAATTGGTAAAATAAGTAAAAGTTTGAGAATTTTAAACTTGTTGAAATTGGTTACTGAGTACCATGATCTTTGCCAATATTTTCCTTTCTTTTTTAGATAATGATCAATGAAAGAACAAATTCCTTAGAATAAAAATGATTCAAGGCACTATTGGAAACTTTATAGGGGCGTGGATAGCTTGATCTACATCTACGTTACCAGTGATCCATCCTACAGTGGTAAAGAGTGATTTTTTTCCTTGTAGACATTTTTCCTTCAACATCATTCGAACCAATAATTTTCTCCATCAATACCAGGGCATGTGCAGTTGATTAAAGTATCTTTTTTTTAATTCAAATTATCTTCTAATCATTTTCATAATTAACAATAATTGCTATTTATGTTTATATAAATTATTTATATCCAAGGCAAACTACTTCACCGAATAGCAGAATAATTTTGTAAAGGTAAGTAATATTTTCTTTAGTAGAAGAGAGCCTTAAATGGAGCAGTAGTAACTAACATCGTAATCTCTGAAAAAGGCCTGTCAATATTCTTTGAATATTAATTTTTCTAAAAAATACATAATTTTAACAAGTTCTATATTTATAAAGACATCTAATAACAAGGATTTAAATTAATAACGAGGAGGTTTTTGTTTCCCGAGAGTTTTTTTTTATAACTCCTAGAATACGGGAAAATGTGGACATTGAATTGGTTGATAGAAGTAAGTAAATTTGTATTTTTAAAATCAATTTCAATTATGCATGATAAATAAAATTTATCATACATTATATTATACCAAGGCTATCAAATTCGTTAATATGTTAATATGGTACAATATGTTATATTGTATATTTTGTATAATTGTACAGATGTACAGCCCCCTTCCTCTTTTTACCCCCCTCCCTTTACCGGACCACCCTTAATTAAATTTTATTTAATTAATTGCAATTTCTATGTGTGTATTTATTCTATGTCAATTGTAAATAAAACTTGATTGAACATGTTTAATAATAATAGGTTTGGCCTGAAAATAAAGGCGTACAACAAAAGATATTCTTTAGGGGATTTCTACATGGATCTCCAGTTCAGTATAAATCTCCGTACTCTTGCTTTTCTATCAAGACAAGAATGCCAAGAAAATATTAAATACAATGAATTTTTTGTCAAATTTATTCCATTACAAATGCATACGTAGAGTTAAATGGAAAAGCAGCAAGTTGGCGGATGATTCAGCTGGTAAGTGCAGTCAGTGTGAACATGACCTTTGTCATGTCTGCTTTAGTGCGGATCTTTTATAAATAAATCTTCAAAAATGTTTTTTCTGCTCATGTTGAAAGGCTGCACCGCACACCAAATTATAGTTATCAACCGGGATAACTTATTAAATGAATGATACTATAGTTTTAAGAAACGCTAAACTCTCCAAAAGAAAAAAAAAAATTGTCCTAATTCCCTCATGATTTTTGCCTAATTCCCAGAAGCCTTGGTACTGGAGCAGTTGCTTCCTGGTCATCCTGATCTTCACCATCCTCTGGTCCAGAAGGAAGCTCTACCTTCTCTCTTGGCAACTCCATGGGCCCCTGGCCTTTCCATTGGTGGGGAATATTGAACTTACTTTCCATCCGGACAAAGTTGTCACTATATTGGATGCCATTCTCACTGAGTACGTAATTTGTGAGTGCTTTGTCTTTACATATATTATATCATATTATATTGATTTGGTTTTGCAATAAAAAAATATTGATCCAACAGTGAAAAACTTTCCAAATTTAATATCAATCAAAAGATTTTGATCTAATAATTATGTGCCCACAAATCTAAGAATTAAATGTTACGATCACTCGAACTTTTATAAAAAATGTCATTGTACTAAAATGGCTTTTGACTAGTGACTAGATATACTTTTACATAGAGTAAAATTTTATCGCTATGCATAAAACTTGGGTGGATTTAATTTTAGCTATTTAATTTTTTTGTAGATCACCAAATAAACTGGCTCGGATCTGGCTGGGTTCAGAACTCTACATCATAGTGGGGGACTCAGATGTGGCCGCTGAAGTTAACAAGACAGTGGAGAAACCAAACGTCTACAAGTACTTGGGAGGCCTATACTTAGAAAATGGTAAGAAAAATTGATCAAAAATAACATTTTACTTGTAAAGTCCAACACAATGATCTTAATTATTCTAGCAATTACCTATTGTACATTCCATTTTAACACCCATTAAAAGTATAAATATTATGTACCTATCATTACATTCTGCCTGTTTTTAATGAATTCTGAGCTATTTGTATATAATAACATTAACAATCCTAAATACTTTCAATAAGTTTTTGTTAAAATCGTCATCAAAGCGGAAATCAGTAGCTTGATCGATAAGGCAGTAGACTTGAAACCTGCAGGTTCAAGTCCCGGGTTCAGGGTAGATTTAATTAAGCTAGTTTGATTAGTTGTGATACCACGAAAGTGATTAACACAAAATATGAAAAGATAAAAAAAAAAATCCTCATGATCTGTACATTACTACCAAATGTAAATTTATAGTCATAATTATGCTGGTTATATGAATTTCTTTTGTCTAAGGTTTGTTACAAGCCACTACAAAGAGCTCTTGGAAAAGAGCTAAGAAAATTAGTAATCCTGTCTTTGCACTACACAACCTCAAGTCCTACGTTGAGATATTTCACTCTGAGAGTTTGAAGGCGATGGCGTCTCTTCAGAATATGGCAGATTCCGGAGAAAGCGATTTACCTATTCACGTGTCAGAGCGGTACACATTCCTCACAGCCATCAGAAACATGACTGACTATAGAGAACTGCTAGATTCTGAGATCTCCCTTATAGAACACATGATTGATATGGTATTTATGGTACGTTTCTTTTTAATATTTTAAGATATAACTCTGAAATATTGTGACTGTTCTTTTTGTCGATTTTTCAATTCCTCCAAAAGTTACACTGAGAAAAGGCAGTGAAAGGCTGCCATTTCAAAATAAGGGGGCGTAGTGAAAAAAGTTTGGGAACCCCTGATCTTTTTTTTTTTTTTTTTCAAAGTGCCCCGGAACCGCTTTCGCATTACTTCAGGGCACTTTACATTTACATCCGATTTTGGATTATGGCCCCCGAAACCCGGGGGCCCCCAAATAGGCCAGCTGATATATTATTGATTTTTTTTTTTTTTTGGACAGGCTCATCGTTAGTGTACATTGATCCCCTGAGACAGCTCACGCATCCTTTTTGGCGAAGTGGAAGTGGTGTTATAGGGCCCCAATGAATCCGTATGAAAAAAAAAGACACTTCCAATAAAATTATGGACACAATACTTCCTTGTGATTGTTTCACATTGTAAACACGTGGCAAAATTTCAAATGGCCAATAAAAATACTTTTGTTCGGATTTCTTTTTTTTTTTAAAGAAAAATCAAAAGACCCTGATGAATTTTTCGACGTACAGTTAAAATGAAATAACAGACTTTCAACCAAAGGTCCTAGGAATTCTTTGCAATTATGATTTATTTAGAAATTTACTATGAAGGCCTATCTGAAAAAAATCCTATTATTTTCAGCACTTTCAGAAAAGAGTCGCGATGCCTCTTTACAAGAGCTCTATTATCTATTGGATCGCAGGTTACCGTAAACATGAAAATGAATGCATTAAAAAATTGCAATATTTTACAGAAAACGTTGTAGATCAAAGTAAACTTAACCTACAAAAAGAAATGGCAGGTGCATGCGAAGACTCAAAGAAAACCCAAAAACCGCTCAGTGGGTCTTCGGGTAAGTCTTGTTTTGAAATTCCTTTACTTTTTTACCACACCATGTTTATATTTTGCATTTATTTTCGATGTACTTACACATTACCAACTGCTCATAATTTTTTAAAAAACAGGGCTTTGGCGAAAACTTTTTTTAAAAAGCAAAAAACCCCATTGCAACTTCAGCTTATGTGTTAGTCCATGAGATACCGGACCTACTGAGAAAATATTTAGATCTATTTCCAAAGCAGCCCCTAGAACATTTCTTTGCGTTAAAAGACATTATAGTTGACCTTGCACCCTATCATCAATAAAAATCATAACCTACCCTCAAATTTCATCTCTTATTTCGTCAGGTGGTTTCTATTCAGTGAATAGTTTTATCCGAGGTATAGCGAAAAGTGTCCCAGACGCCCAGTATGAGGAGTATTGCGTCCAGGGTGCCACATTAATTGGCGCGGCGGTGGACACAAGTAAAACCTTGATTATGGTTGTCCTTCTTATGATTGCTATACATCCCCGCGTACAGGATAAGGTAAGTACTTAAAGACAGCCGTTTCGAGCTTAGTATAGAATCTGCAGTATCTGCAAATATGTAATACGTTCTAATTCTACAGTTATCAAACTTTTTGAAATTTATAGTTTTTTTAAGTAGGACATACCTGTTCTTTTAAGGAATATAAAAATGCTTCCAGCCGCAAGACTATCTGAACGGAATGGCAGACTATCTTCAGGGGTACTGGAATGACAATGTATGAGGAATATACGCAAATATATCCTTGGTCAGCATACTTACTTCTTGGCGTATTTTGTTGCAGCTCTACAAGGAGATAATAGAAATTCTGGGCAGTGACGTCAACTTAACCCCCACTTATGAGGACATCAGCAAGATGGACTATTTGGATCGTGTCCTAAAAGAATGCCTCAGAATCTTTCCCTCAGGGCCCGTAATAGCCAAAAAAATTGTTGAAGACTTGACAGTGACTGTTAAAGATGAAAAATATACATTACCAGCAGGTATGTAGAGAAGTAACACCCATTTCTCGTTCATTTGGTTTTCGGAAGTTGGCCCTTTTTCAACGGTAGGTAGTTTTTTTTTGGGGGATTTATTATCATAGGTACATGCCAGTGGGTCATAAGTTACGGTCCAAGGCATGGCCCTGTATTTTTTTTCTAACACTACTGCCATATATTTTTTTAAATCGCCACCATTTCAAAGCGAAAATACTATCGTTCCAGGTTCAATTGTGATGACCCTGATCTACAGTATACACAAAGATCCCACCTACTATTCCGAACCCTCTCGTTTTGACCCCGACCGTTGGTTACCCGACCAAGTCACCAAACGTCCACCCAACTGCTATATTCCATTCAGCTCGGGACCCCGTCGCTGCATTGGATACAAGTACGCGCTCCTTATGGTCAAGATGTTCGTAGCAACCGCTATGAGGACATTCGAGATCCTGCCGAGTGAAAGTTGCTTGCGGATTGAGGACGTGCAAATCTTGATGGCAGGGACACTGCGGCTTGGGGAGAACTGTCGCTTCAGACTCAGACGTAGGGATGGCACGGTGGCACAGTAGAACCCTGTATTATTCAGATTGTTTTAGTTTTATTCCTCATTTATGCCCAGTACTCCACATCATATAATTATGTATATTAAAAATAACTGGGCTTAGTTCAGATTAATTTTTGAATTTTGTAATCATCATAGGGTGGCGTCATCATCAACGCTGGTAGCCAGACGGTTGAGGAATGACTCGGCTACTTCAAATGTCTGTTTCACTACTTTTGGCACACCCTGTAGAAGATTTCATTACGCCAAAATATGACAAATTTGCGTCAGAAATTTATGCACAAATTCAAGCCGTTAAAAGATAAAAATCCGTCCCGGGACTTTTTGTTCACTATGTATGAAGTCCGTCTGGATTTGTTATCATATGTTATTCATTGAGTGCATTATTGGCAATCGCAAATCTTGAATATTATTGTCCAAAAATGTCCCAATAATTGGTTGGATCTAACAATTACTGGTAAATTTATTACCTTAATTTCGTGTCCCTCTCACTGGGAATACAAGGAAATGAAATAGTTGATAGGGCGGCTAAAAACCCGACTTGCCAATTTCCTTTGAAACTCTGCTCACCAGCTGATTTTAAACCTTACATTGACCACAATACCAGAAATAGGTGGTAGTTTATGTGGGGTGATCTATCGATTCCTAATAAATTGAAGTCCATCAGAACAAAAATTGACCCATAGCATTATTTTTAGTAGTAGAGGATGTCGTGTCGAAGAAATAGTCCTTACTATAATGAGAATAAGGTATAATAGGTTCACATACAGTTAACTGTTTACAAAATTGTCTAGAACGTCCTTTTTGCCACTGTGGTGACACCCTATCCCTCTCACACATTGTGACTTGCCCGGACCTTCAGCACCAACGAGTATAGATGACCAGTAGGGAAATGACTCTCTCATAACATTCCTCAAAGCCATCAACATATTCCCCAAATGTAAACTCAAGGATCTGTCACATGGTGAAAGATAGGCTTATGGCACTCATAAAGCGTTGATAAATCGGGAAAAAATAGCAATTTATATCCGAGGCCAACTACTTGACCAATAGAAAAAAATCTTTGCACAATAGATTTGATAAGGCAACTAATATTTTCCTTATTAAAAGAAGGCCTTAAATAGAGCAGTAGTAACTAACATCGTGATCTCTGATAAAGTCCTGCCAATATTTATTGAATATTTATTTTTTAAACAAATTTTAGACTTGTTAAGACATCAAATATTAAGGATTTAAATTAATTAAGAGAAGGTATTTTAGTGCGCTCGAGAAGTTTTTTTTATTACTCCTAGAATACGGCAAAATGTGGACCATGAATTGGACGATAGAAGTAAGTAATCAATTTCTATTATGGCTTGGTTCTGGGAGCTTATTAACCTCCTTATAAAGACAGTGGTAGAAGTGCTGAGTCATTCCTCCTCTGTCTGGCTACCATTGTTCACGATGACGTCACCCTATGATGATGATTATAAATAGAATTTATCAAACATTATATTAAAAGTGTTAAAACATTATAATAATGCCATTGAAATTCACTATAGTTACCTACTTATGTAATGTGTATAAGGATTAGATTGAGTACCTATATAAAAAATTGTGACTTTGAAAAATAAAAATATCTTTTGTAAAAGTTCCGAAAGTGGTATTAAATTAAATTTTATTCTAAAAATTCTTAATTTTTTAGGGTAGCGGGTTCGATCTTCCGTGTCGATAAAAATTTGAATCAATGATTTCAAAAACGTAATGAGTCAGTGAAACTTAACTTTTCAGGAGAGACTAAAAATTTAATATGTTTTCAACAAAAAGGTTTTTTGGGCTGATTGTTTGTGCAAATATTAGACAAGGACTTTATCTAAGATTGTATTTAATCATTAGTCTTAAATTATTTTGATTTGTGGTGCTACGTCCATTTTAATTTTCCCAATCCATGACGTTTTTCAACTCAACAATAAAAACCAAGCCTTTTTGCTATAACAAGAAAAAGATTTCTTTATTTTCATTAAAATCGAAATTATTACAAGGGGGCAAGACTGTTTATGAATCCTAAACCTTGAAATCATTTGGAAAATTGTTGCACATAATATTATCAGACCTTTTTCGAACTTTTAGGTGTTTTTTTAATATCTTAGTATTAAAAAAAAAAAAATTGATTTTTCTTCTGGTATCAAATTAATTTTCACCCAGAAAAAAGTGTGTAATCCTCTCAATAAGAAGTTTTGCTGACGATTAACCCATGAAATAATATCAGACCCGTGACGTTCTTATACTCTATAGATTTGTCTATGGTTAAGGCATAATTTTAACCAAAAAACGCCATAATTATGTAAAACAAACCTGACGTTTTTGAAATCATTGATTAATTTGTATTCTTAATTTGGTTACAATTGTTTGTAAGGGATACCTTCCGGTGCGCTCGTGTTGACACAGCACCTAATTGGGAAGTATTGTGTCACTTCTCACCCATCACAGGGGAGGCTACAACATGGACCACAAGCGTCTACAGTAGCTCTTGTTTTATGGCTACGGAATAAAAACGGCTGTGAAACACTCATCTTTAAAAAAAAAAAAAAAAAAAAAAAAAAAAATGAATATCATTTGTAGGAACACTAATTTAGGTGCACTGGTAGTCAAGTGGTCAAAGCGCTAGTCTGGTTATCCAGGTAGCGTAGGGATCCATTGGTTCAAATCCAACCAGTGCACGAATATTTTCTCATTAATTTGAGTTTGTGACCACATATTAATAAGACTCTGAGGGTTAGGTGGTAGAAAATGCTTTGAGCATCAACCTCGCCTGGTGGTTACCTTCCACTAAAGAGAATATTATTATTATAATATAGCTAATAAGTAATAAAACTAGTACTTCTATGAACTATAAACCTCATACAGATTCTATTATCGCATTTTCAATGTTCAATCAAACATGAAGATATCAAAGCCTTTCATGTGTTATAATTAAAAAGTATCAACCGCCAAGTTTTGATGCCATTTTTCGATTATAACCACAATGCAGCCCCCTTAGCTTTCACAATCGCAAAACTGCAAAACAATTTTGAAGTATCCTGTCTGGATTTATCACGGAAAAGACAGACAGACAAACAAGCAGATAGACAAACACACAACCGAAAACCAAGTCGTTCAATGCAAAAATTAAAACAGAACTTAGCGAGGTCGCTTCGCGCTCCCTCACTGTGTTCGGTTAATAAAATTATACAGGGTCCGCCATTGATTTTAAACCATTTTGAAATGCCTATATTTTGATACTGGAAGTCATATTGAATTTTTCTAATAGCATCTTTCAGTTCTTGCACAATTTTGGTTTTTACCCAAATCAAGAATATAAGAAACTAGCCGTTTGCCCGTGCTTTGCAACGGGACTAAATTTCAAATTTACTAAGGCATGGCCGTACTGCTGGACAGCAATGCCTTTTTGAACTTTTTATAATTTTTCTGGACAAAGCGATAATGGTTTTGGGGGGGTCAATTCTGAGACATTTTTCGCTATCTCTTACCGTTCTGGCTAAACAACTCCGGACAAACAAACAAACATAGGTAGGTAGGTAGTCCTTTTTTCTGTTTTATATAATATAAGAAATCTATGACATCCCAAAAGACATTTCAGTAAACGTAATGCAAAGTATTGCACAGCCCGAGAGAATGTCCAAATTTATGTATTCTACATCAATTTTAATAGTGAATGATGTGATCTTCAAAGCGTGAAATGGAGACTATAACAATAAATGGCATTTTGTTTGCTAGCATTCCATTAAAGAATTATTTACTTTGAAACTTTAGTTGTAAAAATAGAGGCATTTTTAAATGGTTCATAATCAATGGCGAACCCTGTAAAAAGAAGACCAACTCACATTCGACTTTTTTTAGGATAAGAAAAAATTACCTTGATTTTTTTGGCAACCAATTCAACTTGTGTAAGGTCATGGAATATTATAGATTGGCTATTGCCACTAATGGTCGCGTACTTTTTTGCACAAATAGTTGATCCATTCCGGATCAACTGGAGTGCAGGTCGAGCATGCTCTTGTTAGACCAAGTTGATATCTTAAGAGCTATGAACAGATTTGTATCTAGGATAAACTAATAAAATGTTGTGTGTGAGAGAGAAAGATTTTTTTTTTTTTAATTTGGGTTTAATGGTCGCTTTCATCTGCATGGTCATATCACGACGGATGTGTTACCTTCCGTTCGCAGGAAACTCACAAACATGCTACCTACATGAACTTCAGCCAGCCTAGGTTGGGCCGGAATGCCAGCACCATGAAGTCTAAACCTCGCTGGACGTTGCTAAACCTCAATGATCCTACGAGAACGGGTGCATTTAACGTGCCATCGACGCTGGCAGGAAGAAATTTGAATGGGTGAGTAGAAGAACCAGGAATGTCAAAAATCGACTTTTCAGGAAAGCAGAAATAAGATTTGTCTTATTTTTGCTTTCCTGATGCTAATGAGTATAATAAAATTAAATTTTACATTCCTTGTTATTCGACAAGATTCTCACAACTAGGTACTAATACCGCTAGCAAAAGTGGTCAGTGATTTTGTTACATTCCTTGATTTAAATCAGATTTTTTTCCGCTTCCCCCACTTTAAAATCGAAAAAAAATATACTTTTAAGGGGTATTTCTCCTTCATATTCACAAAGATGATAGAAAAGAGTGCATTCTTTCTTATTCTACGAAGAAAAAAAAATCGATTTTTGACATTCCTGGTTCTTCTACTCACCCATTCATTTATTATTTCTCGTTGGTACTCGCTGGAAACTAACTTTCCAAAAGAAACAAAATTTTGTCCCAATTCCCTCCTGCTTGATGTCTCCAGAAGCCTTGGTACTGGAGCAGTTGCTTCCTGGTCATCCTGATCTTCACCATCCTCTGGTCCAGAAGGAAGCTCTACCTTCTCTCTTGGCAACTCCATGGACCCCTGGCATTTCCACTGGTGGGGAATATTGAACTTACTTTGCATCCGGACAAAGTTGTCACTAAATTGGATGCCATTCTCACTGAGTACGTAATTTGTCAGTGCTTCGTGTTTACATATCGCCTCTGATAACACAAAGAGGCGTAAACAACATTTTCGAAATTTTACAGGAGAGCCAAAATGAGTTTTCTTGTGCATAAATTTTCTGTTCACGGTAGGAACATTATCACTGTACCCTTGAATGACCATACGAATTTTTTCTGTTGCCAAATTTGATTATTTAACTGTGACTATCGAATCCTGTTCGTATATTGTCATTATTTTGATCATTTTTGGGATACGCCTGATTTCAATTTTTGTTCTATCTTTTCTTTGGATTATAATTGAATTACGTCTATTTGTGAGAACAAAATATAGCACAAGTAGACTCAATCCCAGCAATAAAACCGATTTCAAAAATTTGTGGTTTACGCCTCTTTGTGTTATTAGAGGCGATATATTATATCATATTATATTGATTTGGTTTTGCACTAAAAAAATATTGATCCAACAGAAGCTCTTTCCAAATTTAATATCAATCAAAAGATTTTGATCTAATAATTGTGTGCCCACAAATCTAAGAATTAAATGTTACGATCACTCGAACTTTTATAAAAAAAATCATTGAACTAAAATGGTTTTTGACTAGTGACTAGATATACTTTTACATAGAGTAAAATTTTATCGCTATGCATAAAACTTGGGTGGATTTAATTTTAGCTATTTAATTTTTTGTAGATCACCAAATAAACTGGCTCGGATCTGGCTGGGTTCAGAACTCTACATCATAGTGGGAGACTCAGCTGTGGCCGCTGAAGTTAACAAGACAGTGGAGAAACCAAACGTCTACAAGTACTTGGGAGGCCTATACCTAGAAAATGGTAAGAAAAATGGATCAAACACCTCGGCCGAGGTGTGAAGAACGCCTATACAAAGAAAGAGACAGCCCGGCAGAGTGTAAGGTTACGGAAAACATAGTTCCCATGCATTTCATGTACTTTCAGCCAGCGAAAAGTGCAACATGAATTTCAAAAATTGCAATTTTTATTGCGGAAATGGACTCTGCGCTGAAAAATAAATTGATTTGACTTTTTGTTTGACTTCCTAGGCCAACGGGAACCCTATTTTCGAGACCCCCCCACAATCGTGAAAGACATGAAAAGATTCATAATTTTGTTTTTTGTTTTTTTTTTTTTTTTCTGTTTTTTTTTTTCATACGGATCCTTTGAGACCCGACTTCGTGTCTTTAACTTGGCACTGAAGATTAAGTGAGGTGTCTAAAGTGATCAAGATATAATGGAGATGAGCCCGGACCAAAAAAATATTCTAAATTATAAGCGGGCGGCCCATTTGGGCGGCCTCGGGTTTTGGGAGCCCAAATCGGGAATCGAAGGATAATACTAATCTTAAGTGGTATCAAATGAAAGATCTTGATGAGCAGATACCAAATTTCTAGATTTTATTCCTTCAACCTGTCCACTGGGTGGCACCTGGTGGCCTTTTCATTTTCTTTGGCGGGTAGGTACCTTCGAATCCTTAGCTTAGTGGTCAGATTTTGGCCAGTATGTATTTTTCGAGATGACCGAGATAATGTTTAAGTATGCAAGTATTAGTTAGTTCATTTTCTGTCCCATTCTTAAGAAGACAACTTTGTCTATTGGTAGCGTGCCCGACCTGCCACCCAGTTAGCACGGGTTCGAATCCTGGCGGGGACGAAAGTTTTAGCTTTATTTTTTTCAATTTAGGCTTAACGTTGTTCTGTTTTTCCGCTCTTATTATTTCATGTTGATGACTACCCTCACGAGGAAAATTGTAGTAGTTGTAGAATCGGGCAATGACCTGTGGCGGCATTATGAGATTGATTTTGGACAATCATGGTTGGATGGAGACTCCCGTGACTACTGCCCGTAGTCCAGAGTTCCCGAGTTCAACTCCCGGCTGGGGCAGACTTTTCGAAGAAAATTCTGTTCCATCCAAACACGTGAGGCTGCCATTTCCGGCCCTACCCAGGCTGGGTGAGGTTAATGTGGGTAGCTGGTACGATTCCCAGCGAATGGAGGTTAAAACCCCCGTCCTAATCCAGGACGTTAAATCAAGTAGAATCGTTGGCGTTAGGAAGGGCATCCAGCCATAAAAAACGTGCTCCACCCTACCAACCTCAACCATGAGGTTGAACAATGCCGACCCCAAAAGCAACATAAGCTAATATGGGATAAAGGCAAGGGAGATATCTATGGTTGGATGGAGATAAAATATGATGAATTAGCTCTCATAATGTCGATGCTAGTCACTAAAAGTTGTGACAAAGTAGTGATCTTGGCCAAGTGGGTAGCATACTAGGCTTGCACGCACGATGACTTGGGTTCGATCCCCATGAGGCCAGTTTTTTTTATCTGTCCATTATGCCCGGGGTACACTCATACCTCGTGAGGTATTGATAAGGGACGTCACCAACGAGTTCTCTCCCGACCCAAATTTTGGTCAGGTAGGTACCGCGAGCTCTCTCCCGCTCATGGTTTTATCAACACCGAATTGTCTCCCGTCGCTTGCATTTTTACCTGAGTTTATACCTACATAGTTTAGGCCTTGCATAAATTTTATAATAAAAACACCTAATAGGCATCATTGATATAGACCTAAGGCATGGCCTTCTATGTATTTACCTAACCCTACTATAAAACCGAGGCATTGCCTTCTATGTATTATCCCTAACCCTACTATATTCCTAAGGCATGGCCTTCTATGTATTTTACCTAACTCTACTATACACTGAAGGCATTGCCTTTAATTAGTTAGAGATTTTAAAGATTTATTTATAAAAGCCGATTCTTATATAAAAATGATAATTTTATAGTTTTCATTTTCTTAAATACCTAATTTAAAAAAGCATGGTCTTACTTCCGGGAGAGATACTCGTGGTGACCCCTGCAACAAGCCGGAGAGAATTCGGGTAAGAATAGGTCAACGGGAGAGAACCCATTACCTCACCTTGATAAGGTGATAATAAATTAATGTCTTTGACATTTGTAAATCCAGGTGTTTTAGTGTCCCTCCTAAGATAAACCTAATCATGTGGTGTATAGAATCAAAAGGTCTTGATGGGCAGATTGCAAATTTATATATTATTTACTCACTTTGGGGACTCAGGGGGCCGAATCGTGGATCCAAATATATATTGACCTTAGAAAAATTAAATACCTACTGCTAAAACTATATCTTTAAAAAAATTGGAATATAAGACAACTTGGTACATTCACATTTTCCCACCTTATTTACTTTTGTTATTTATAAAGTTTCAGTAGTGTATGAACCTATATTTTCGTACAAAAAGAACTGATATCCCCCCAAAAACACCACTTCGTGGTTAAAAAAAGAAGAACGCCCCACTCAATAGAATGATTATAATTAGCTAAAAATAAATGATATCAAATTGAGAACACCTTTACCCCCTCTCTTTTTATTTCTCTGCACTCCTCTCTGAATTTATTCCTCTTATGTTTATCTTTTCTAGGGGTCATCCCAAATTTGATTTCTCTTTAAATTTACTTGTTGAACGGCAATAAAAAATGGCGGTCGCGGTGTAATTTTCTCGATTCAAATCAAATAAGTTCAGAAAAATCATACTCCGACCGCCATTTTTTATTGCCGTTCAACAAGTAAATTTAAAGAGAAATCAAATTTGGGATGACCCCTAGAAAAGATAAAGAAAGATAAACATAAGAGGAATAAATTCAGAGAGGAGTGCAGAGAAATAAAAAGAGAGGGGGTAAAGGTGTTCTCAATTTGATATCATTTATTTTTAGCTAATTATAATCATTCTATTGAGTGGGGCGTTCTTCTTTTTTTAACCACGAAGTGGTGTTTTTGGGGGGATCAAAAATAACATTTTACTTATAAAATTAAACACAATGATACTTATTCTAGCACTTACCTTTATCGTACATTCCATTTTAACACCCATTAAAAGTATAAATATTATGTACCTATCATTACATTCTACTAGTTTTCCATGAATTCTGAGCTCTTTGTATATATAATAACATTAACAATCCTAAATACATTCAATAAGTTTTTGTGAAAATTGTCATCAAAGCGGAAATCAGTAGCTTGATCGATAAGGCAGAAGACTTGAAACCTGCAAGTTCAGCGTAGATTTAAAAAGCTAGTTTGAGTAGTTGTGATACCACGAAAGTGATTAACACATATATTATATGTTAAAGGTAAAAAAAAATCCTCATGTTCTGTACAATACTACCCAATGTAAATTTATTGCAATAATTATGCTAGGACTAACCATATGAATTTCTTTTGTCTGAAGGTTTGTTACAAGCGACTACAAAGAGCTCTTGGAAGAGAGCTAGGAAAATTAGTAATCCTGTCTTTGCGCTACACAACCTCAAGTCCTACGTTGAGATATTTCACTCTGAGAGTTTGAAGGCGATGGCGTCGCTTCAGACGATGGCAGATTCCGGAGAAAGCTATCTACCTATTCACGTGGCAGAGCGTTACACATTCCTCACAGCCATCAGAAACATGTCTGACTATAGAGAACTGCTAGATTCTGAGAGCTCCCTTATTGAACACATGATTGATATGGCATTTATGGTGAGTTTTTTTTTTATTTTTATGCAGTGCGCATGACCACATTTGAAATTGTTACCATGCTTTTAATATTTGAGATAAGATATTGAAATAAAAAGTATTTTGTAGAAAAAATGTGGCAGTTTATTTTAAATGAGTCAATTCTTGACGTATGAAAGATGATGTCCGACAAATGACGTACTTGTCGACTTACATTCTTCGAGACGCTCGCTAAAGTTGTGCATCACGTTCAAAAACATCTCCTCAGGAATCCACGATCCATGGACAAGAGTGTCCATGGATCGTGTGCGTCAAATTTTTCCCGGTCGAGTGATTCCCCGGAATGGTGACGTGCTGTGGCCGCCACGCTCACCCGACCTCACTCCGTGTGATTTTTTTGTATGTGGATATCTAAAGGCCAAAGATTTTTTCGACGAACCTCGTACCCTTGCTGACCTGAAGGACTCTGTCCGCCGTGGAATCGCTCGGATTGCTGACGAAAAGTTGGTGAACGTGATGCACAACTTCAGGGAGCGTCTCGAAGAATGTGTAAGTCGACAAAGACGTCATTTGTCGGATATCATCTCTCATACGTCAAAAATTGACTCATGTAAAATAAACTTCCACATTTTTTCTACAAAATAATTTTTCTTTCAATATCTTAACTCAAATATTAAACGCATGGCAACAATTTCAAATGTGGTCATGCGCACTGCGCCACCCTGTATATTAAGATTTAACTCTGAAATATTGTTTTTGTCGATTTTTCAATATAAGCGTGTCATATGAACAGCTTTGGTGACGGCAAACTTTTGCGTATTGAATCATTTTTGGACCGGAAAATCCCGATATCTGGAAAATGGTATGAGATTTTTTAATTTTGATAATTTTCTAGGCAGCTTGACGATGGTTTAGAGGGGGGGGGGGGGGGTCAACAATCATGAAAGTTTTGCTATCTCTTACCATTTGGGCCATAGTATTGTAAACAGCCAAAATACATAGTTATTCAGCCAGCCGACACGCACAGATTATGCCAAGGATTCGAAGGTGTTCTCGTCAAAGAAAATGAAAAGGCCACTAGGTGCCACACAGTGGACCAAAATCTATATCTATAAAAGAAAGCTGTCTGTGTGTGTGTGTGTAGGTATGTATGTATGTTCTTTACACAAATCCACACCGTTTGACTGAGAAACCTGAAATTTTGCACATAGGTCTGTTTGGATCTGGGAATTCATATGGGCTAGGTTATATCTCCTTAATGTTAAGTTCCAATGATTAAGGATAAAAAATGGATGTGTTACGCAAAAAATATTCACGTTTTTTGACCTAAATGACATTTTTTATCAAAATTTGTCGCGATGACCTATCAACTCAGACCAAGAAAGTTTTAGGTTTGGGCTTTCATTTGACACATCGATCGCGAAATTCTGATGAGCCATTCTTGAGCTACGCCGAGCAAGGACAGAAAATAGATGGGCGACAAAAAATATTCACGTTTTTTTTAAACCTAGATGACAGTTTGTGTGTATGTGTGTGTGTGTATGGGTGTGTGTGTGGGCGTGTGTGTGTGCGTTTGATGAGCTCGCGAAGCGGCGGGTGTTACCCGCTGGTAAATATACAATACAGGGCCCTCCAAAAAATGAGAAACTTGAAATATCTAGAGAAGGACTTTAAACTTTGAGAAAAGCTAAAACATGTGTACCATCATATCGAGGGGGTAACCTTTTCTACTAGGTTTGCATTTATTATCATTACCAGGGGCGGAATCTCAAATGGAACCACCCTATTAGTAATACATTTCTGAAAAGTAGTTTTCATTAAAAGTATTTTAAGACAAGTTTGTCTTAAAATACTTTTAAGACAAGTGTTTGTGGGTGTGATGTTTGTGCGTTGTGTGTTTGCTGGGCTGGCAAAGCCTCGGGTGTAACGCGCTAGTGACAAATAAAATGAATAAATTTGGTTTCAGCTTAATATTAGATTTATAATTAAATTCCCGATTTTGGATTTTGGCCCTCGAAATCCGGGGGCGCCCAAATATTCCAGCTGATTATATTTTTCATTTTTTCTTTTGTGTGAAATAACAGACTTTCAACCAAAGGTCCTAAGATCTTTTTGCAATTATGATTTATCATAAATTTACGATGACGGCCTATCTGACTTAATTCCTTTTATTTTCAGCACTTTCAGAAAAGAATCGCAATGCCTCTTTACAAGAGCTCTGTTATCTATTGGATCGCAGGTTACCTTGAACATGAAAGAGAATGCATTAAAAAATTGAAATGTTTTACAGAAAAAATTGTAGATCAAAGTAAACTTAACCTACAAAAAGAAATGGCAGGTGCATGCGAAGACTCAAAGAAAACCCAAAAACCGCTCAGTAGGTCTTCGGGTAAGTCTTGTTTTGAAAAATCCTTAATTTTTAGCACACCATGTTTATTTTTAGCATTTATTTTCGATGTACATACTCGTACACTTTACCAACTGCTCATTATTTTTTAAAAACGTGCAACCATCCAAGCAACCTCTTCAACTGTGGGAAAAACAGAGCTTTGACGAAAACTTTTTTAAAAAGCAAAATTCCCCATTGCAACTTTGGCTTATGTGTTAGTCCATGAGATACCGGACCTACTCAGAAAATATTTACATCTATTTCCATAAGAGCCCGTAGAACATTTCTTTGCGTTAAAAGCCTAATAGTTAACCTTGCACCCTATCATCAATAACACTCGTAACCCTCAAATTTCATCTCTTATTTCGTCAGGTAGTTACTATTCAGTGAATAGTTTTATATCCGAGGAATAGCGAAAAGTGTCCCAGACGCCCAGTATGAGGAGTATTGCGTCCATGGTGCCACGTTAATTGGGGCGGCGGTAGACACAACCAAAACCTTGATTATGGCTGTCCTTCTTATGATTGCCATACATCCCCGCATACAGGATAAGGTAAGGAATTAAAGACAGCTGTTTGGAGCTTAGTATAGAATCTGCAGTATCTGCAGATGTGTAGTAGGTTCTAATTCTACAGTCATCAAACTTATTGCACTTTAGAGTTTTTTTAAGTAGGACCTACCTATTCTTGGAATCTAAAATGCTTCCAGCCGCAAGACTATCTGAACGGAATGGTAGACTATCTTCAGGGTTACTGGAATGACAATGCATGTGGAATATACGCAAGTGGATCCTTGGTCAGCAGACTTAATTCTTGGAGTATTTTGTTGCAGCTCTACAAGGAGATAATAGAAATTCTGGGCAGTGACGTCAACTTAACCCCCACTTATGAGGACATCAGCAAATTGTACTATTTGGATCGTGTCCTAAAAGAATGCCTGAGAATCTTTCCCTCAGGGCCCATAGTAGCCAAAAAAATTGTCAAAGACGTGACAGTGACGGTTAAAGATGGAACATATACATTACCAGCAGGTATGTAGAGACTAAGTGACACCCATTTCTTCTTCATTTGCTTGGAACAACAGCAAACGCAATTTTTATCCAAGAGCAGTAAGTATTCAGCATGTACACAATAAGTTCTCAAGGCTGAAATTTTCATTTTACAGGTATTTTTACACGACTGAGTGCTCTACATATCCATCAACAGTCATCTTCTAGAAATACTGCAAGACAATTTCACAGGAATGTATAATAAATTATCTTAACTGTCAGGTATATCATCACAGGTACATGCCAGTGGGTCATATTGACCAGCTGCATGCGAGTTACGCTCCGAGGCATGGCCCTATATTTATTTTTCCTAACCCTACTGCCATTTATTTTTTCTAACTCTACACAAAGAGACATTGCCGTACATCATTTCGGGCCGGCACTCGGCGACACAGATAATGGCCACCATTTCTAAGCGACAATATTATCATTCCAGGTTCTATAGCGATGACTCTGATCTACAGCATGCACAAAGATCCCACCTACTATTCCGACCCCTCTCGTTTTGACCCCGACCGTTGGTTGCCCGACCAAGTCTCCAACCGTCCTCCCAACTGCTATATTCCCTTCAGCTCGGGACCCCGTCGCTGCATTGGATACAAGTACGCGCTCCTCATGGTCAAGGTGTTCGTAGCAACCGCTGTGAGGACATTCGAGATCCTGCCGAGTGAAAGCTGTTTGCGTATTGAGGACGTGCAAATCTTGATGGCAGGGACACTGCGGCTTGGGGAGAATTGTCGCTTCAGACTCAGACGTAGGAATGGCACGGTGGCACAGTAGAACCCTGTATTATTCAGACCGTTTTAGTTTTATTACTCTTTCATGCCCAGTACTCAACATCATATTTTGTAATTTGTAAATATTTGGCATCTTTATTAATAAATAATACATAGACAGCATACAAGTAGACACATAGAAATATAGACAGTATGGGTTCAAAATTCTAACTTATGATAAATAAAATACAATAAAGGATTGAAAAAAT
Organism: Bactericera cockerelli; assembly: GCA_024516035.1. Lineage (NCBI taxonomy): Eukaryota > Metazoa > Arthropoda > Insecta > Hemiptera > Triozidae > Bactericera > Bactericera cockerelli. The sequence goes on from CM044960.1 coordinate 24,600,128, forward strand.
ATGAAAAGTAGGACCTATTTATTATTATGTGCCTATAATGTAGATAAAAATGGAATTGCCTTCTACTCACACTAAGAGATTAGAATCTCTTGTTTTGTGAGTAAGGGTTGTGTTATCAGTCTAGAAATGTATAAAAGAATAATTACAATTGAAAAAATAAAAGTAATAATAAAAAGTAACAATTTAATAAAGTAACCATTTCATTGAGATTTACTAAATACGATAGAATTCAAATTCTCATAAGTGTAATAATATTGTTCTATGTTTTTTTTTTCTCTTAATACTTATTTTCAATGTACCTATGTGATTTTGTCTTGAAATCACATCATATTTTAAAAAAAAATAAAAAATGAAAATAAAAAATAATCTTGAAATTAAATAGAAGATCGTTCTTTATGTATTTTCTGAGAGATATAATTGATCACTTTACATTTGATTTAGCGTTTAGAAAAAGGAAATGTTATAAAATTATTAGTCTGGAAAGTCATTTTTGCATAACCAATCCTTGAGCTTTAACTTAAATAGTTTGACTTTTTTTTCTCTTCTGATTTCTTGAGGAATTTTGTCATAAATCCCGACCCCCTTGAACTTGATGGTATTTTGCCCCTTAGATGTATTACACTTAGGTTTTTTAGTTATGTCTTTTTTTCTTAGAGAGTATGGGACTTCTTTATATGTGATTATTTCATTTTTATAAGTGTGAATGTGAGAACAGATATTTTTTGCATACAATTTTTTAAAATCTAGTATTTTTAAATTATGGTAAAGGTCCTTAGTTGGAAACCGTCTTTCTTTTTTGTAAATTAATTTTAAAAGTAAATTTTGTACGGTTTTGAGTTTTATTATAATAGTTTCATCTGCCCTGCCATATGCACAAATGCCGTACTCAAGTGCGGATTGTACGAGCGCGTAATAAACTTCTTTAAGAGTAGGTAGACCTAAGAATTTCGTAGTGAGAGGAAAGGGTAGATGAGCCTCCTTAAGCGTTTAATTAAACAAGTTATGTGGTTTTCCCACCTTAGATGACTGTCAATTTCCAGTCCCAAGTATTTTGCACTATGAACAATTTCAAAGGAGCTACATGAACACGTAATAGGGCAGTTTGGAGACTCGTGAATTTTAAGACTAGTATCTATGGGAAGGGTGGTTTTATTCAAACAAAATGGGAGTATTTTCGTTTTTTTCGACATTCAGGGATAAATTGTGCTCAGAGAACCATTTTTTTAACAATTAGCATGTCTTCTTGAATTGTTTGAAAAACTTCATCCCAGGAGCTTCCTTTGACTAATAATGCAGTGTCATCAGCAAATGATACTAATTTTCCTTTCAAAGCTAATCTGTATATCTCACTAACATATCTATATCTATAAAAGAAAGCTGTCTGTATGTGTGTATGTATGTATGTGTGTATGTATGTTCTTTATACAAATCCACACCGTTTGACCGAGAAACCTGAAATTTTGCACATAGGTCCGCTTGGATCAGGAAATTCTTCTAGGCTAGATTATATCTCCCTGAGGTTAAGCTACAATGAGTAAGGATAAAAATGGATGGGTGACGCAAAAAAAATGCACGTTTTTTGACATAAATGACATTTTTTCTCGAAATTTGTCGCGACGACCTATCAACTCAGAGCGAGAAAGTTTTAGGCAAGGGTTTGAGCTTTCAATTGACATATCGATCGCGAATTTCTGATGAGCCGTTCTTGAGCTACGCCGGGTAAGGTAAAAAAATGGATGGGTAACATGTAAAATATTCACGTTTTTTGACCAAAATGACATTTTTTTCTCGAAATTTGAAGTGACGACCTATCAACTCAGAGCGAGAAAGTTTTAGGCAAGCAAGGGTTTAGGCTTTCATTTGACATATTGATCGCGAAATTCTGATGAGCCATTCTTGAGCTACGCCGGGGAAGGCCAGAAAATAGATGGGCGACAAAAAATATTCAGGTTTTTTTTCAAACCTAAATGACATTTTGTGTGTGTGTGTGTGTGTGTGTGTGGTGTGTGTGTGTGGTGTGTGGTGTGTGTGGTGTGTGTGTGTGTGTGGTGTGTGTGTGGTGTGTGTGTGTATGGTGTGTGTGTGTGTGTGTGTGTGTGTGTGGTGTGTGTGTGTGTGTGTGTGTGTGTGTGTGTGTGTGTGTGTGTGTGTGTGGTGTGTGTGTGGTGGTGTGTGTGTGTGGATGTGTGTGTGTGGATGTGTGTGTGTGGGTGGGTGGGTGGTGTGTGTGTGTGGGTGGGTGTGTGTGTGCGTTGTGTGTGTTTGATGGGCTGGCGAAGCGGCGGGTGTAACCCGCTAGTATATTATAAAGGATAGGGGATAGGACAGTACCTTGGGGTACTGAGAAGGGGTTATTTTGGAGCACTCCGCTTATTTTGGGTTCTAACTTTGGCCTGTTATAACTTTTACTTTGATTAGTATTTTTTGAATTATGATCTTGATCATTATTTGTTTGTGTATCGGTATACCCTAGTAATTTTACTTGCTGTGTCCTATTCTGGAGGTAGTTTTCAAATAATTTAAGTGGGGTACCTGTGATTCCTGTTTTTAATAGAATATGAATTAGCTTTTCGTGGTCAACGGTCTCGAAAGCCCGTGATAAGTCCATTAGAACTGTTGCACATTTTTGTCCCTTATCTAACACTGGGTAAATTTCATCTACAACTTCAAGAATAGCATCATTGGTACTCTTATTTTTACGGAAGCCAAATTGGTATTTACTTAGAATATTATTTTCATCAAGAAAGTTTACTAAGCGCTTCTTTATACAGCGTTCTAAAAATTTTGAAAAAGTTGCGAGAAGGGAAATTGGACGATAATTAGTGACAACGGTAGGACTCCCTTTTTTATGAATTGGACTAATAAGGGAATCTTTGTACAGATCCGGGAAGACACCCTGTTTGATACACAAGTTGTATACATGCGATAAGGGTAGGGAGACGTATTGTTTAATTTTTTTGATTAGATCGACGCTAATGCCATCTATACCGGGAGCTGATCCTCCTTTGAAATTACCAATAATGTTCTCTATTTCTAACGGTTTTATAGTGTTCAGGTAAAAGTTACTTTCGGGAGAAAAGTTCGAATTCATCTGGTAAAAGTTGGGCGTGGAATTGTTTTCACTATTATTGAACGTTTCTTTTTTCACTAAAAAGAAATCAATAAAATAGTTGGCCACTTTCTGTGTCTCTAATTTTGAATCAATCATCTGACCTTCTATACAAATCCTGTTTGGGCCACTATTTTTTTTATTTTTTACGTTGCATGACATCACCCAGTATATTCCATACCTTTTTTTTATCTCCCTCTATATTCGCTTTGTGTATTTCCTCTTTCAAAAAATAGTTCTTAGCTTTTTCTATTAAGGTGGTTAATTTATTTCTGTATTTTTTGTATTTATCTAGCAACAGTTTATTAAAAGGTTGGGTTTTTGAGAGGGCGTGCAGTTTATCTCTTTTTTTAATAGAGCAAATCAGACCTGCTGTTATCCACGGTTTTATTTTATTTTATAAGAATAATTTTAGTATTTTTTTCGATTATTTTTTTAATTTTGTCTGTTAGTGAATTTGCTGCTACATTGGCACACTGACATGTTAAAATATCTTCCCATTTTTCTTCAATAATGCCTGCAGTAAATTGTTCTAAATTAATTTTCTGTATGGGTGTTACATAAGACGGGATCTTATCATTTTTATTTTCTTTAAGTTTAATGCAGAGAACTGTTGAGTAATGGTCCGATGTTGCTGTATGGACCACCATTGCTGAGTAATTTTCGTCTACGTTGGGACCTACAAATATATGATCTAAGCAACTTTGGGATGATTTCCTTGTAATGATATAATTATGTATATTAAAAATAACTGGGCTTAGCTCAAATTAATTTTTGAATTTAGTAATCATCATCATAGGGTGGCGTCATCATCAACGATGGTAGCCAGACAGTGGAAGAATGACTCAGCTACTTCGAATGCCTGTTTCATTACTTTTGGCACACCCTGTAGAAGATTTGATTACGCCAAAATATAGACAAATGTGCGTCAGAAATTTATGCAAAAATTCAAACCGTTAAAAAGATAAAAATTCGTCCCGGGACGTTTTCTTCACTATGTATGAAGTCCGTCTGGATTTGTAATCATATGTTATTCATTGAGTGCATTATTGGCAATCGCAAATCTTGAATATTATTGTCCAAAAATGTCTAAATAATGTTTGGTGAGATCGAAAAATTACTGGTAAATTTATTACCTTACTTTGGTGTCCCTCACACTGGGAATACAAGGAAATGAAATAGTTGATAGGGCGGCTAAAAACCCGACTTGCCAATTTATTCCCTTTGAAACTCTGCTCACCAGCTGATTTTCAGCCTTACATTGATCGCAATACCAGAAACATGTGGCAGTCTAGGTGGGGTGGTCTATCGATTCCTACCAAATTGAAGTCCCTCAGACCGAAAATTAACTCATGACATTTTGGTTATAGAGGATGTCGTGTCGAAGAAATAGGTCTCCTATAGTGAGAATAGGTCATACTATTAGGTTCACACCCAGTTAGTTACTTGTTTACTAAATTGTATAGAACGACCTTCTTGCCACTGTGGTGATACCCTATCCCTCTCATACATTGTGACTTGCCCGGGACCTTCAGCACCAACTAGTATAGATGAGTAGTCTGTCCACCCCTCTGACTATTTTGTTTCGATTATCCCTGTCAACTGGAGTTTTTCCTGCTTGTTGGAAATCCTCTTATGTCATCCCCCTGTATAAGTCCGGAATTAAAACAAACGTAAAACATTGTAGACCTATCGGGAAATTATCAGCCATCCCAAAACTTTTTGAATCCCTAGTATGCGACAAAATTCAACCTACATTATCCACCGTAATCGTCAGTAATCAACATGGTTTCCTCCGAAATAAATCTACGCTTACAAGTTTATTATGCTTTTACCGGGAACTTCACGATTCGGCCCAAATTACCTGAGTAGACCTTTTCCATAGCATGATTCGGCCCCAAAAAAAACACAAAAAAACACAACCCGATTCGGCCATAACCCGATTCGTCCCAAAACACACTATCAAGTTTTGATCCCACACAAAAAATCCCATTTTTATTCCAACAAAAAATCCCTATAAAATAGTATGGAAACATTGTTTTGAACCAGTAACAGTCATCTTTGTTATCACTGTGTGTTTGACAGTAGGGTTAGGTAAAATACATAGAAAGCCATTCCTCAAGAATATAGTAGGGTTAGGTAAAATACATAGAAGGCCATGCCTCAAGAATATAGTAGGGTTAGGTAAAATACATAGAAGGCCATGCCTCAAGAATATAGTAGGGTTAGGTAAAATACATAGAAGGCCATGCCTCAAGAATATAGTAGGGTTAGGTAAAATACATAGAAGGCCATGCCTCAAGAATATAGTAGGGTTAGGTAAAATACATAGAAGGCCATGCCTCAAGAATATAGTAGGGTTAGTTAAAATACATAGAAGGCCATGCATTAAGAATATAGTAGGGTTAGGGATAATACATAGAAGGCCAAAGCCTGATATACAATATACATAGAAGGTAATTTCCTAATTTAATGTTGAATAATAAAAAATCCCTCAATATGTACGGTACTTAGAATGTTGCACTGGGCCGAATCGTGTTGTTTATTTTTTGGTCAAGATAACGTTTTGGGATGAATCGTTCGGTGACTTTTTTTACCTGAAATCGAAAACCTTTTTCATAAACCTTTTTGGGCCGAATCGTAATGCGCCCCCTTTACCAATCCCTTACGTGTATAGTGTATACTAGAAGACAATCACCAAGCCGATTGCATATACACAGATTTTAGCAAGGCGTACGATAAGGTTAATATTAACATCCTCTGTACTAACCTAGAGGCTGTAGGTGTGCTTGATATCCTACTCTCTTGGATACGTACCTATCAAACCGCTCACAAATCGTAGCGTATAATAATGTCTATTCTAGCCCTATCATTGTAAATTCCGGATGTATACAGGGTGGACATATTTCAGGTATCCTCTTCAACCTTTTTATTAACAATCTAGTTCTGAACATACAAAATGTCATCAGCCTCCTTTTTGCTGACGATTTCCGTCTTGCGTCTCGCATAACTGGCGAGAGGGACAGGGCCGTACTTCAGCGCGCTTTGGACACTCTTCACTCTTGGTGCGGGAGAACAGAATGGAACTTAATGTTGGGAAGTGTTTTGTTATGACATATCAGCGGAAAAAACAATACCTTCATGTTTTCCTATGATCTTGGTGGTGTTGAGCTTAAAAGAATCAACGTTGTAAAAGATTTATGAGTCTCTATAGATTCAGATTTTTATTCACCACCCATTATAATAATGTAATTAACAAAGCAATGCGCAACTTGGGATTCTTAATCCGCAATTCCCGAGATTTTTCCTCACCTAAAACAATCAAAGCGCTCTATTGTTCAATAGTCAGACCAACCCTTGAATATGGTCTCCTTTCTATAACTTCCATACTGAAATGATAGAGAAAGTACAAAGGAAATTAGAGACGTAGAGCTCTATTTTCACCTAATCCTCACAAAACTAATATAGGAAATAATAGCCCTTTTAACAGATTCATGAGATTGTCCAACCTCATTACATCGACCCCGTTTGATATGGATTTCTTTTCAACATCATCAGACATCCTAAAAATTAAGCTTTCCGCTAATTTAAATAATAATATTTTTGATCGGTATTGAATGAAAGGTCTCAATGTCCCAATGCTTGATTGAACATTTATAATGCGATAGTTGAATCTGTTTTAGGTTTACAGCTCAGAGAACTACTAGTTATAATACGGATTTATGGACACTTGTCTATTAATATAAAAAGCTAATAAGATAGGTTTGGCCTGAAATTAAAGGCGTACAACGAGAAATATCCTTTAGGTGATTTTTACATCGATCTTCTGTTCAGTATAAATCTCCGTACTCTTGCTTTTCTATCAAGGCAAGAATGCCAAGAAAATATTAAATACAATGAATTTTTTGTCAAATTTATTCCTTATGCAAATGCATAGAGTTAAATGGAAAAGCAGTGGATGATTCAAGTGGTAAGTGCAGTCAGTGTGAACATGACCTATGTCATGTCTGCTTTAGCTCGGATCGTCTAAAAATTAATCTTCAAAAAAAAAAAAAATATGTTAGAGTTATTACCCGGCACAACTTATTAAATGACGGCGGGTAAAATACACTGCCAATTATGGAACAATACTTCCTCAATCCTCATGATTGATTGACATTTCATATGTATACGTGGTATTTTTGAGATTTTATACTAAATCCCTTATATCTCCGAAACTACATAAACCGATCTTCTTCAAATTTATTTTATATGGTAGTATACCGTTTTTCCAACATTCTATATTCTACAAAGAATTCTGTATCGGCAAGTCGTGACCTATTTTTTTACTTTTTTGTCCAAAATTTCGGACTTTCTAAATGTCAAGGCTAAATCAAAATTTATTTAAAAAATAAATATAAAATCGAACTATAAATCACCAAGAACCACTACGGAAGTAAAACCATAACTATAGTTTTAAAAAAGGCTAAACTCTCCAAAAGAAACAAAATTTTGACCTAATTCCCTCCTGCTTAATGTCTCCAGAAGCCTTGGTACTGGAGCAGTTGCTTCCTGGTCATCCTGATCTTCACCATCCTCTGGTCCAGAAGGAAGCTCTACCTTCTCTCTTGGCAACTCCATGGACCCCTGGCATTTCCACTGGTGGGGAATATTGAACTAGCTCTACATCCGGACAAACTTGTCACAAAATTCGATGACATTCTCACTAAGTACGTATTTTGTGAGTGCTATCATATTTATAATGATTTGATGTTGATGAATCATCTCTCGTAATGTCAATACTACTCACTAAAAATTATGACAAAGTAGTGACCTTGGCCAAGTGGGTAGCGTACTAGGCTTGATTGTCCTTTGTTATTGGCAAATCCAGGCCATTAAGTGTCCCTCATGGGTAGCTCCGGGGGCTATTTAGCATTGAAAGATAAATCTAATCAAGTGGAGTATTGAATCAAAAAATCTTGATAGGCTAGTTGCATATTTACATATATTATTTATTGGTTAATTTGGTCCAACGGTTGGTTCTTCTAGCCAACTTGGGCCAATCAAGAATAATCTTATCACGTGGAGTATCAAATCAAAGGTTTTGATGGGCTGATTGCAATATTGTAAATCTTTAAAAAATTGACAAAAAATTTGGAATGAAAGCCAATATTGTGCATTTTACATTTTTCGTACAAAAAGAACTGATATCCAACAAAAACACCACTACATGTTAACAAAAAGAAGAACACCCACTCAAAAGAATGAGTAATAAAGATAAAAATAAAAGATATCACTTTGAGAACACCTTTACCCCCTCGCTTTCTATTTTTCTCTGCACTCCTATCTGCATTTGTTCCTCTTAAGTTATCTTTCTTTATCCTTTCTAGGGGTCTTGATCCCAAACTTGATTTATCTTTATTTACTTGTTGAACGGCAATAAAAACTGGTGGTCGCAGTGTAGTTTTCTCAATTCAATTCAAACAAGTTCAGAAAAAATATACTCCGAACTCTTGTTTTAGTTGCCGTTCAACAAGTAAATTTTAAAGAGAAATCAAGTTTGGGATAACTCATAGATAAATAAAGATAACTTAAGAGGAACCAATGCAGATAGGAGTACAGAGAAATAGAAAGCGAGGGGGTATAGGTGTTCTCATTTTGATATCATTTATTTTTAGCTTTATTACTCATTCTTTTGAGTGGCCGTTTTACTTTTACCGCTATGCATAAAACTTGGCTGGTTTTAACTCTTTTAATGTATTTTATTTTTGTGTAGATCACCAAAAAAACTGGCTCGGATCTGGCTGGGTTCAGAACTCTACATCTTAGTGGGAGATTCAGATGTGGCCGCTAAAGTTAACAAGACAGTGGAGAAACCAAACCTCTACAAGTACTTGGGAGGACTATACTTAGAAAATGGTAAGAAAAATGGATCAAATATAATATTTTACTTTTAAAATTAAACACAATGATACTTGACTTATTCTATCAATTACCTATTGTACAAATGTACATGTCATTTTAATACCCATTAAAAGTATACGTATTAATTAGTTATCATTACATTCTGCCTGTTTTTAATAAATTCTGAGCTCTTTCTATGTATTAACATTAACAATCCTTTTACTTTCAATAATTTTTTGTGAAAATTCTCACCAAAAACGACCTTAGAAGATTGATGGATAAGGCAGAGGACTTGAAACCTGCAGGTTGGTGATACAAGTCCCAGGTTCAGTGCAGATTAAATAAAGCGAGTTTCAGTAGTTGTGATATCACGAAAGTGATTAACACATATAATATGAAGAAAAAAGTCCTCATGAATTATATTCTACACATTGCTACTTCTACGCAATGTAAATTTAGGGTAACAATTATGCTAGGACTACTGACATGAATTTCTTTTGTCTGAAGGTGTGTTACAAGCGACTACGAAAAGCTCCTGGAAAAGAGATTTGAAAATTACTAATCCTGTCTTTGCACTACACAACCTCAAGTCCTACGTTGCGATATTTCACTCTGAGAGTTTGAAGGCGATGGCGTCTCTTCAGACGATGGCAGATTCCGGAGAAAGCGCTCTGCCTGTTCACGTGTCAAAGCGGTACACATTCCTGACAGCTATTAGGAACATGACTGACGTTAGAGAAGAACAACTGCTAGATTCTGAGAGCTCCCTTATTGTCAACATAATTGATATGATATTTGAGGTATGTTTCTTTATTATATTTTACTTCAGAGAAATTTCTAATATTAGAAATCAGAAGTATTGTCTTCGTTTTTGTAAAAAAATAAGTATTTTTTTACTCCAGTATCAATTTTTTTAATAGATCTGTACGTTTTATATCCTCCTTACCAACTTTGGTTAGGTGTCTGTCTATCTGTAGCATGTCGGTCTGTCTGTCTGTTAAAAATATTCCTTGTAACGCGCAAATTTCGGAAACTACTCAACGGATTTCGACGAAATTTTGTAAACATATAGGAGACATTCTGTAGATAGTCCCCATTTAAATTCATCAACTTCGGTTCTGGGTGAAAGAGACCATGCGCCTGACCACTAACTTTTTAGTTTTTCGCTTATATCTCGTAGGTACACCTAATGTTACACCCGGTTTTTGATGAAATTTTGTATGTATATGCATATTATCGTTTTACATAGGCTTTTTATAATTATTTTTTAATAATTTATAATTTAACTCTCATATTAAAGAAACTCCAAAAAAAATTGAGAAAAAAAATGAGGTCTTCAACTTGCCGATACAGAATTTTTTAGAACTTAAAATGTATCAGAAATAATATTCTACCAACTAAAACAAATTTCATGAAAATCGGTAAAGCGTTTTTGGAGATACAAGTGATTTAGTGAAAAACCTCAGAATTGCCACTTGTATACAATGTGAAACAATCAGTAGGAAGTGTCCATAACATAATTGGCATTGTATTTTCCCTTCCAAGGGAAAAGTCTAATGCAATGGCACTCTTTAACCAAAAATCCTAGGAACTACTGTCATTTTTATTATAATTACATTTAATTAACGATGACGGCCTGACTGAAAAAAAAATCATTTCATTTTCAGCACTTTCAGAATAGAATTGCGATGCCTCTTTACAAGAGCTCTATTATCTATTGGATCGCAGGATTCCGTAAACCTGAAAATGAGTGCATTAAAATATTGAAATATTACGTAGAAAAAATGGTAGATAATTGTAAACTTAATCTACAAAAAGAAATGGCAGGTGCATGCGAAGACTCAAAGAATACCAAACAACCACTCAGTACATCTTCGGGTAAGTCCAAGTTATTGACTAATCTTTTCCACGAAACAGAGGTTTTTTTTACCGCATCATAACTTTTTATTTTTTAAATTTATATTTGATGTACCCACACATTAATAGCTAACTACTCATGATTGTTACAAAAACGTGCAACCATCCAAGCAACCTGTGGGAAAAACGGGCAGGAATTAGGCCTCTCTTTTTAAAGCAAAACACCTCATTGCAACTTTGTTTGTATGATAGTCCATTGGAATATATCTGAAAATATTTAGATCTGTTCCCAAAACAGCCTGTAGAACATTTATTCACGTTTAAAGATATAATAGATGACAACAGATGATGAAGGCTTGACAAAGTAATGTATCGCAGATACATTTTGTGTTCCGCTGCCGCTGTGTCAATCAGGGATTTCTTCTAGAATCTAGAAATCTAGATGATATTGATGATAACCCCATGGACGTCATTACTGTCAGGGGTTTTCCTATAATTCGTAGATTGATCTAAGAAATAAAGAATTACGCACGAAAAATAACTTATCCGCCTTTAGAATAAAATGGCATTGAAGTATGCCGACCCCAAGTAGGTTTGGTAAAAGGCAAAGTGAAAGAAGAAGAAGAGAAGAAGATAATGTTTTGAAACCTATCCTCTTATTTCGTCAGGTGGATACTATTCAGTGAATAGTTTTTTCCGAGGAATAGCGAAATGGGTCCCAGACGCCCAATACGAGGAGTATTGCGTCCAGGGTGCCACGTTAATTGGCGGGGCGGTGGACACAAGCAAAACGTTGAATATGGGCGCCCTTCTTATGCTTGCCATACATCCCAGCATACAGGATAAGGTAAGTTATTAGACTTATTAGAGACAGCTGTTTCGAGCTTGGTATGGAATCGGCAGTACCTGCAAATGTGTGGTAGCTTCTAGTTCTACAGTTATCCAACTTTTTGAAAAATGTAGTTTATTTTTCAAAGTATGCCTACTTTGAAATTCGTTTCAGCTGCTTTTCAAAGTAAATTGGTTCCAGCCGCAAGACTATCTGAACGGAATGGCAGACTATCTTCAGAGGTACTGGAATGACAATGCATGAGGAATATACGCAAGTGGATCCTTGGTCAGCAGACTTACTTCTTGGCGTATTTTGTTGCAGCTCTACAAGGAGATAATAGAAATTCTGGGCAGTGACGTCAACTTAACTCCCACTTATGAGGACATCAGCAAGTTGGACTATTTGGATCGTGTCCTAAAAGAATGCCTGAGAATTTTTCCTTCAGGACCCATAGTAGCCAAAAAAGTTCTTGAAGACTTGATAGTGACCGTTAAAGATGGAACATATACATTACCAGCAGGTATGTAGAGACTAAGTAACACCCATTTCTCGTTCATTTGGTTATTGGAAGTTGGCCCTTTTTTCAACGGTAGTTTTTTTGGGGGATTTGTTATCACAATTACATGCCAGTGGGTCATGAGTTACGGTCCAAGGCATGGCCCTATATTTTTCTTTCTAACCCTACTGGCATTCATTTTTTCTAAATCTAAACAGATAATGTCCACCATTTTAAAGCGACAATATTATCGTTCCAGGTTCTTTTGCGATGACTCTGATCTACAAGATGCACAAAGATCCCACCTACTATTCCGACCCCTCTCGTTTTGACCCCGACCGTTGGTTGCCCGACCAAGTCTCCAGCCGTCCTACCAACTGTTACATTCCCTTCAGCTCAGGTCCCCGTCGCTGCACCGGACACAGGTACGCGCTCCTTATGGTCAAGGTGTTCGTAGCAACCGCTGTGAGGACATTCGAGATCCTGCCGAGTGAAAGCTGTTTGCGGATTGAGGACGTCCAGATCTTGATGGCAGGGACACTGCGGTTCGGGGAGAACTGTCGCTTCAGACTCAGACGTAGGGATGGCACGGTGGCACAGTATAACCCTGTATTATTCAGACCGTTTTAGTTTTATTACTCTTTCATGCCCAGTACTCAACATCATATAATTATGTATATTAAAAATAACTGGGCTTAGCTCAAATTAATTTTTGAATTTAGTAATCATCCTCATAGGGTGGCGTCATCATCAACGATAGTAGCCAGACAGTGGAGGAATGACTCAGCTACTTGAAATGCCTGTTTCTTTACTTTTGGCACACCCTGTAGAAGATTTGATTACGCCAAAATATGGACAAAATTGCGTCAGAAATTTATGCAAAAATTCAAACCGTTAAAAAGATAAAAATTCGTCCCGGGACTTTTTGTTCACTATGTATGAAGTCCGGATTTGTAATCATATGTTATTCATTGAGTGTATTATTGGCAATCGCAAATCTTGAATATTATTGTCCAAAAATGTCTAAATAATTGACAATGTTTGGTGAGATCGAAAAATTACTGGTAAATTTAATACCTTACTTTGGTGTCCCTCACACTGGGAATACAAGGAAATGAAATAGTAGATAGGGCGGCTAAAAACCCGACTTGCCAATTCCCTTTGAAACTCTGCTCACCAGCTGATTTTCAGCCTTACATTGATCGCAATACCAGAAACATGTGGCAGTCTATGTGGGGTGGTCTATCGATTCCTACCAAATTGAAGTTCCTCAGACCGAAAATTGACTCATGACATTTTGGTTATAGAGCCATCCCAAAACTTTTTGAATCCCTAGTATGCGACAAAATTCAACCTACATTATCCATCGTAATCGTCAGTAATCAACATGGTTTCCTCCGAAATAAATCTACGCTTACAATTTTATTATGCCTTTACCAATCCCTTACGTGTATACTAGAAGACAATCACCAAGCCGATTGCATATACACAGATTTTAGCAAGGCGTACGATAAGGTTAATATTAACATCCTCTGTACTGATAATATTAACATCCTCTGAGGCTGTAGGTGTGCTTGATATCCTACTCTCTTGGATACGTACTTACCTATCAAACCGCTCACAAATCGTAGCGTATAATAATGCCTATTCTAGCCCTATCATTGTAAACTCCGATTGTATACAGGGTGGACATATTTCAGGTATCCTCTTCAACGTTTTTCTTATCGATCTAGTTCTCAAAATACAAAATGTCATCAGCCTCCTTTTTGCTGACGATTTCCGTCTTGCGTCTCGCATAACTGGCGAGAGGGACAGGGCCGTACTTCAGCGCGCTTTGGACACTCTTCACTCTTGGTGCGGGGAGAACAGAATGGAACTTAATGTTGGGAAGTGTTTTGTTATGACATATCAGCGGAAAAACAATCCCTTCATGTTTTCCTATAATCTTGGTGGTGTTGAGCTTAAAAGAATCAACGTTGTAAAAGATTTAGGAGTCTCTTTAGATCCAGACCTTAAATTCACCACCCATTATAATAATGTAATTAACAAAGCAATGCGCAACTTGGGATTCTTAATCCGCGATTCCCGAGATTTTTCCTCACCTAAAACAATTAAAGCGCTCTATTGTTCAATAGTCAGACCAACCCTTGAATATTGCTCTCCTTTATGGTCTCCTTTCTATAACATCCATACTGAAATGATAGAGAAAGTACAAAGGAAATTAGAGACGTAGAGCTCTATTTTCACCTACTCCTCACACAACTAATATAGGAAATAATTGCCCTTTTAACAGATTCATGAGATTGTCCAACCTCATTACATCGCCCCGTGGATTTCTTTTCAACATCATCAGACCTAAAAATTAAGCTTTCCGCTCTGTCCACCTTGCACCAGACCTAGGAGTGTTCTTTTTTTCTTTTCTTTTTATTATTATTAAGTACTTTCAACTTTTAATTTTAATTTAATTTCATTTTTTTTTTCTTTTTCTAAATGTCTCTTGTTATTGATATTTTTTAAATTGTATTTTTCATAGGGTCTCAAATTGTATAATGGGTAGTTCCCGTCAGTTTACCAAATAAATAAATAGTCAGGAAATGACTCTCTCATAACATTCCTCAAAGCCATCAACATATACTCCCCAAATATAAACTCAAGGATCCGGAGCATGTTGAAAGACAGACTTTTTGCATTGTTAAAGCGTTGATAAATCGGAAAAAATAGCAATTCATATCCGAGGCCAACTACTTGACCAAAAGATAAAAAAAAATCTTTGCAGAATAGATTTGATAAGGTAACTAATATTTTCGTTATTTAAAGAAGGCCCTAAATGGAGCAGTAGTAACTAACATCCTGATCTCTGATGAGGTCCTGCCAATATTCATTGAATAGTTATTTTTTATAGAAATTAAAGAATTTAAACAAAAATTTTACTTATTAGGACATCAAATATTAAGGATATAAATTAATCAAGAGAAGGTATTTTAGTGCGCCCGAGAAGTTTTATTTATTACTCCTAGAATACGGCAAAATGTGGACAATGAGTTGGACGATAGAAGTAAGTAATCAATTTCTATTATGTATAATAAATAGAATTTATCAAACATTATAGTAAAAGTGTTAAAACATTATACCAATGCCATTGAAATTCACTATATTTACCTACTTATGTAATGTGTATTAGGATTAGAGTAAGCTTATAGAAAATTGTGACTTTGAAAATAAAAATATCATTTGTAAATGTTCCGAATGTGGTATTAAATTTAATTTTATTCTAAAATAATGTAATGTTTATGGGTATTATGAAAACGATGAAAAATTCAACGTAATATCGTTTGTAGGACCACTAATTCATATGCACTGGTAGTCAAGTGGTCAAAGCGCTAGTCTGGTAATCCAGGTACCGTAGGGATCCGTTGGTTCGAATCCAACCCAGTGCACGAATTTTTTCTCATTAATTTGAGTTCGTGACCACATAAAAATAAGACTCTGAGGGTTAGGTTGTAGAAAATGCTTTAAGCATTAACCTCGCCTGGTGGTTACCTTCCACTAAAGAGTATTATTATTATAATTTAGCTAATAAGTAATATTGCTAGTAGTTCTGTGAATTATAAACCTCACAAAGATTCTGTTATCACATTTTAAATGTTCAATCAAACATGAAGATATCAAAGCCTTTTATGTGTTTTAATTAAAAATATCAACCGCCAAGTTTTGGGGCCATTTTTCGATTTTAACCAGAATGCGGTCCCGTTAGCTTTCACAATCGCAAAACTTCACTACTGAAATCAAATATCATTTTACAAATATCAACTCTACAAATTTTCAAGAGCATAACTTTTTTAATAAAACTATGCGACACCAAGTGACTTAAATCGGCCCAAAAATGATAGGTGATAATTTTAAGACCCCAATAAACATGTATATTAAACTTGAACAATTTTGAAGTATCTGGTCTGGAGTTATCACGGAAGAGACATACAGACAAAAACCAAATCGTCCAATGCAAAAGTTAAAACAGAACCTCACTTAGCGAGGTCGCTTCGCGCTCCCTCACTGCGTCGGTTAATTATACACTATACAGGGCCCTCCATTGATTATGAACCATTATGAAATGCCTATATTTTCGAAACTAGCGCTTCTCATTTTTGAAAATTTTCTTTTATTGGATAATATTAAACAGAATGCCATTTTTTGTTATACTCATCATTCACGTTTTGAAGATCACATCATGGAGATGTTGGAATAAATGCAGAGTGCATGAATACAAAGCTCCAACGTCATTTCAAGTTATGCATTGCGTTTATCAACATGTATTCTGAGATAGCATTCATTTTTAGGTCGAATAACATCTTTCAGTTCTTGCACATTTTTTGTTTTTACCCAAATCAAGAATATAAGAAATCTATGACATCCCCAAACACATTTCAGTAAACGTAATGTACAGTATTGCATAGCCCGAGTGAATGTCTGAATTCATGTATTCTACATCAATTTTAATAGTGATTGATGTGATCTTCAAAGCGTGAAATGGTGAGTATACCAAAAAATTGCATTTTGTTTGCTAGCATTCCATTAAAGAATAATTCACTTTGAAACTTTAGTTGTGAAAATATTGGCATTTTTATATTTTTAAATAGTTCATAATCAATGGCGGACCCTGTAAAAAGAAGACAAACTCACATTTGACTTTTTTATGATAAGAAAAAATTACCTTGATTTTTTTGATAACCAATTCAATTTTTGCAAGGTCATGGTCTATTATAGATTCGCTATTGCCACTAATGGTCGCCTACTTTTTGCACTAATAGTCTGTGACAGATATAATCTCTACTCTCATAAACCCCGAAACACACCACTTCCTGGTTACAAAAGGAAGAACGCCCCGCTCAAAAAAATGGTACAATTTGATAAAAATAATGATATAAAATTTAAAACACTTTAACTTCCTTTACTCGTTCTATTTCTCTGCTCTCTGGATTTATTCGTCTTATGTCATCTATTTATCTCCTTTCTTGTTTTTTTTAAGTTACTTGTTTATTTATTTATTTATTTATTTATTTATTTATTTATTATTACACGGGACCAGCCCAAGATACAAGTGACAATGTACAACAAATAACAGTTTACAAATAAATATTTTGAAATAAGGAGGTATCAAAAATCAAAAATGATACAGTAATAAAGAATATAAAATTGATAAAAATATTATATCTTAAATGAAACATTAGAATTCATTGCCAAGCCGCATCATACGATTGATGGGAGCGTAGTAAAGGTAATTCTTATCACAGATATCAATAAAGTAAGTTTTACTAGTTCTTAGCCTGCGGTTACAATCAAAACGTATTGTCTCAAGTAGCCTGGGACAGTCGATTTGCCCTTCAACCAATTTGGTAATGAATTTCAGGTCACAATTCTTCCTTCTAACAAATAAAGGATCTAAATCACACATTTCCTGCTTAAAACGATACTTAAAAATAGATAGAAATTTATTTTGGACTCTTTCAATAGTGTGAACGTGTATACCATAATGTGGGGACCATACATTACAGGCATACTCCAGTGTAGAGCGGATCAGGGCTTTGTAAAGAAGAAGAAAAGCTTCATTAGACAGCCCCTTAGAGTTTCTCGCGACATATCCTAGTAAGCGATGGCAACGCAAAGACAATTTACTGATTTGCTGTACAAAAGATAACCCTCTATCAAAAATAATCCCCAAATCTTTAATTTCATTTACCAAAGGCAAAGGAAGAGAATTGAGGTTATACTGGAAACCCATCGAAGAAGAGGAACGAGAAAATTCCATAACAGCACACTTGTGATGAGAGAGCTCTAAACCATTTGTGTGCAACCAATCATAAAATCTCTGAATATCCGATTGTAGTAAAAGGCAGTCACTTTGATGAGTAATAGACTTGTAAAGTTTAACATCATCGGCGAACATTAAGACTGATGAGTTTCTGGATAAAGTCAGGCAAATCATTAAAAAATAGGCTAAACAGCAAAGGTCCGGAATGACTTCCCTGACCTACACCTGAAAGAACAGCTATTGGCGAAGAGATGTACCCACCAACCTTAACTTGCTGAGATCTACCACTCAGACAGTTGGATAACCAACTGAGAAAACTAACACCAAAACCGTAAGACCTGAGTTTGTTAATAAGAAAACAACTATCCACGCGATCAAAAGCCTTGGCCACGTCGGTGTAGACAGAGTGGACGGGATGGCCTTTGTCAAAAGAGTTAAGGATATCCTGCTGGTAAGAGAGCAGGTTGGTTACAGTTGATCTCTTAGCAGCGAAACCGTGTTGAACATCAGAAATAAAATTTTTGCAAGCAAACGCCATCTTACGAGAAATTAACATATCAAGCAGTTTTGGTATTGCAGATTGGATACATACTCCCCTGTAATTTGTAACATTGCAACGGTCTCCAGACTTAAATATAGGTATAACATAGCTACTCTTCCAGGAGGTGGGAAACACACCCGTAGCCAACGATTTATTATAAATCTGGCACAATGGAAATGATAAGATAGAAGCACATTGCTTCAGAATAAATGGTGGGATATTATCCGGACCAGATGAGAACTTACTCGGAAGAGAAGATAAAGCTTTGAAGACCTCATACTCTGAAAAACTGCATGAATTAAAATCAACCAAATCTGCAGACGTATAAGAGGGAGGAGGTAAAACAGACTCCTTGTAAACTGTAGAAAATGACTCTGCAAATAATTCAGCTGTTTCCCTCAGAGTAGAAGAATTTTTCTCGTTCAGAAACATAGCTTTAGGAAAGCCATTGGTTTTCCGAGTTTCCTCCGAAAATTTCCAAAAGTACCTGGGATTAGATTTTATTTGACGATTAACATTATTAATGTAAGAGGCATAACATTGAGAGCTAAGATATTTACATTGAGCGCGAAGTGCTGAGAAGTGCTCATAATCACATTGTCTTTTGGTCACTTTGAACTTTAGGTGAGCCTTCTTTTTTTCAAATGTCAGACGCCTTAACTCGCTCGAGAACCAAGAGGGAAACGAACTAGGGCGAATAACCTTTAATGGGGTTGACTGTCTAATACCTGTCAATAAAATATGGTTAAGATTAGTAACACATAAATTTACATCATTATTGCATAGAACAGTGGACCAATCAACACTTAATAAAAACGATTTTAGTGCGATTACGTTGCACTTTGCGTAATCATAAAGTTCAATACTTTCAGACAGAAAAACAGTAGGTTTCTTGTAAGGGACATTGAAACAGAAAGCGTTGTGATGGAAATTGTTGGGTAACAGGTTATCATTAGCTACAAATGTTACAATGTCGGTATTATCAGAAAATAAAAGATCTAAGTATACCCCATGGTCATTAGGTAAACAATTTAGTTGAAACAAAGAAAGACCATTGAATGACTCGCATACATGAATAGAAGTCCTATCACCGATAGGACACTCAACCACCATTCCAACATCTTCATCTGTTTTCCACACTGCTGACCTCAAGTTGTAGTCACCCAGAAGAATAAGTTGAGCCTCAGGGAATCGAACCCTGAGATCTTCAACTACAGAACAATGTTCGACATATACATCAAGGTGAGAGGATGGGGGTATATATGTACTACCTAACACATAAGTTTCGTTCGAACACTCAACAATAACAAATACATGGTCATAAGACAATTGAGGGGTACTTATTGACACAAGCCTAGATTTCAAACATTTCTTCACCAAGATCATAACACCGCCTCCCCTTGTCTTCCCTGATATAATGAAATTTCTATCACAACGATAGATGTCATAATGAAAAAAATTGACTTCTTCAGCAGAAAAATCATCTGTCAACCAAGTCTCGGTTAAAAAGACAATGTCAAGATCGCATAACTCAAGATTACGCTTTAAAATGTCGAGTTTTGTCCGGAGCCCTCCTACGTTGTGGTAGTAGCATGCTATTTCGTTTTTGGGGCAACCCTGTTCCTGGTGTTTTTTGGCGAGAAAGCAGGAGCAGCTGGAGATTTCCCACCAACACTCGAGCCACTACTACCAGTAACTGATGTTTTCACAGGCACTGACTTAGTTGTAGTTGAAGGGTTTACAACGGGAGCCTTGGTTTTGGTGGAAGAACCAACACCAATAGGAGTGGAGTCATCAGTTGCAGGCACGTGCTCAGCATCAGGAGCTTCGGAGTCAAACACCTCAAGGACATGAGTCTTGAGAAGCTTTCCACCAAAATGTTTAACATAGGATCCCTCAGGCCATGCCTCAACTCTCCATATCAGCGGCTTCTGAGATTCAGGCACCACCACATGGAAAGAGGCATAAGAGGAATGCTTCGTTCTCAACTTGGAACACTTCACAGCAGACAGATCAGGAACATTAGACAGCAGGTTTTCCGCCAGTCTCCTTGCAGAAGTGGATGGATCGATACGGGTCACAAATGTTTGACAGTATCTAACAGTAGGAACAGATGAGATATCTGTTTTTCTGGACCCAACTAATGGGAAAGACTCGTTGGATTTGTGTCTCCTTCTTGAAACACCACCTCCAGAGATTGTCGGGGACCCAGTGACGACTGCACCGTCATCCTGAGCAGCACTGCGGGACACATCAGCAAACGAACGTTTCGGAACACCAGAAACGGCTTCAAAGCGAGAGAGCTTGTCATTGAGTAACTTTATAAGTTGCTCTTGCTCGAGCACTCTCTTCTCTAGTTGAACCACATATTTTTCATAGTGCCCCATCTCTAAGACCTGGCCCTGGACCCCCTCAGCACAGGTACCGTTGGTAGAATAACTCATAGTAGTAATATACGTATAGTGATAATATAGATAATATTACTAGAGATAAGATGTGTGAGGTTTGAGGTAAACTGAATGTAGGTATCAATTCAGGTAGGTAGATAATATCTTGGTAAGTTCAACCAAGTGGTTAGGGTCCAAAGTCCAATTTTGTGATACTGCTACAAAACCGAAGGTAGATAACAGAGATGTATAGGTATACAAAATACACAAGTATAGAGATAGTCAACACAATACACTCGTAAAACTTTTCTTTAAAAAAAAATATTTACGTCAAAACGATCAAACTTGAAGAAACGAGGTAATGATAGTAAAAAAATAGATTTTTTTTTAACTTAATGAAATGTCAACATAAAATTTTGCGATACATAGAAATAATAAAAATTAAAATAAATAGTGAACACAATTTTAACATAGATCCACTCACTCAAATCGCAACGCAGTTCTGTCAAACATGTTGTTGAACGGCAATAAAAAAACTGGCGGTCGCGATATAATTTTCTCGATTGAATTAAAACTACACAGTAAAGAAAAATCATACGGTACCGTGGTTACTACACACATTAACCTCACCCAGCTTAGGTTGGGCTGGACTGCCAGCATCAGGAAGAAAATGAAAATGCCACCAGGACCGGATGAAACAATAATAAAGACTTCAAGTCTCCGAACTTTTTGGTCTGGTATCATTATCAGTCTAAATTGATCTGTTTAGACATCTCACTTATCCTTATAAACTAATTTAAATAATAATATTTTTGATCGGTATTGAATGAAAGGTCTCAATGTCCCAATTATTATTAAACAGATTCAATCAAGTTTTATTTACAAAATATAGTACCTATATACAATTTACAAGATACAAAGTTGAAATTATTAAACAAAACTTGATCAAGGGCGGTGCTAATGCCTACTTTTGTAGTGCTAATGCTAATGCCTCCAATGCTCGATTGAACATTTGTAATGCGATAGTTGAATCTGTGTTAGGTTTACAGTTAAATAATAATAATGATAATGCTTTTTCTTTGTGTTATTATGTCACAATTTTAGTGGGTAGCGCGGAATCATAGGACTTTACCACTTTAATTTACAATATCTTGTATTATTTTTTTGCCTAAGATTCTGCCACTGGTCGCTGCTTCACATTAAAGCAGCTACTCATTTTTCCTCACGAGGTATGAGTGGACCCCGAACATCCAAGTACAGAGCAGAAAAAATCCTCCCCCGCTGGGAATCGAACCCAGGTCACCATGTGTGCAATGCCTAGCGCGCTAACTCGCTCTGCCACAGTGACTACTGCTTGATCAAACATTTATAATGCGATAGTTCAATCTGTGTGAGGTTTACAGTTCACAGAACTACTAGTTATAATACGGATTTATGGACACTTGTCTAATAATTTAAGAAGCTAATAAGATAGGTTTGGCCTGAAATTAAAGGCGTACAACAAGAAATATTCTTAAGGTGATTTCTACATGGATCTTCTGTTCAGTATAGATCTCCGTACTCTTGCTTTTCTATCAAGACAAGAATGCCAAGAAAATATAAAATACAATGAATTTTATGTCAAATTTATTCCCTATGCAAATGCATAGAGTTAAATGGAAAAGCAGTGGATGATTCAGCTGGTAAGTGCAGTCAGTGTGAACCTTGCCAGCCTCCGTGGCGTAACGGTTGTGACTACTGCCCGTAGTCCAGAGATCCTGAGTTCGATTCCCGGTTGGAGCAGACTTTTCGCACAGAAAATTCTGTTCCCTCCGAACATGTGAGGCTGGCAATTCCGGCCCTACCCAGGCTGGGTGAGGTTAATGTGGGTAGCTGGTACGATTCCCAGCGAATGGAGGGTAAAACCCCCGTCCTGTCTACCTCAAGTCAGGACGTTAAAACCAAATAGAATCAATGGACATGAAAGGAGCCTAGACATTGAATCTGGGCGTCCATATAATCCTCTCATCACCGTGACTTAGGTATCAATACCTAACTCACGGACACGGAATTATTATTATACCTATATCATGTCTGCTTTAGCTCGGATCCTTTATAAATATATCTTTTTAAAAAAAAATCTGCTCATGTTGAAAGGGCCCACACCTATTAGAGTTATTAGCCGGGACAACTTATTAAATGACGGAGGGTAAAATACACTGCCAATTATGGAACAATACTTCCTCATGATTGATTCACATTTTATATGTATAGGTACGTGGTATTTTTGAGATTTTATACTAAATCCCTTATATCTCCGAAACTACATAAACCGATTTTCTTCAAATTTGTTTTATATGGTAGTATACCGTTTTTCCAACATTCTATATTCTACAAAGAATTCTGTATCGGCAAGTCGTGGCCTATTTTTTACTTTTTTGTCCAAAATTTCGGACTTTCTAAATGTCAGGGCTAAATCAAAATTTATTTAAAAAATAAATATAAAATCGAACTATAAATCACCAAGAACCACTACGGAAGTAAAACCATAACTATAGTTTTAAAAAAGGCTAAACTCTCCAAAAGAAACAAAATTTTGACCTAATTCCCTCCTGCTTAATGTCTCCAGAAGCCTTGGTACTGGAGCAGTTGCTTCCTGGTCATCCTGATCTTCACCATCCTCTGGTCCAGAAGGAAGCTCTACCTTCTCTCTTGGCAACTCCATGGGCCCCTGGCCTTTCCATTGGTGGGGAATATTGAACTAGCTCTACATCCGGACAAACTTGTCACAAAATTCGATGACATTCTCACTAAGTACGTATTTTGTGAGTGCTATCATATTTATATTGATTTGATGTTGATGAATTAGCTCTCGTAGTGTCAATGCTACTCACTAAAAATTGTGACAAAGTAGTGACCTTAGCCAAGTGGGTAGCGTACTAGGCTTGTATGTACTTTGTCATTGGCAAATCCAGGCCATTGGGTGTCCCTCATGGGAAGCTCCGGGGGCTATTTAACATTGAAAGATAAATCTAATCATGTAGAGTATTGAATCAAAAGATCTTGATAGGCTAGTTTCATATTTACATATATTATTTATTGGTTAATTTGGTCCAACGGTTGGTTCTTTTGGCCAACTTTGGCCAATCAAGAATAATATTATAACGTGGGGTATCAAATCAAAGGTCTTGATGTGCTGATTGCAAAATTGTAAATCTTTAAAAAATTGACAAAATTTTTGGAATGAAAGCCAACATTGTACATTTTACATTTTTCGTTCAGAAATAAGTGATATCCAACAAAAACACCACTACGTGTTTATAAAAAAGGAAGTATAAAAGGAATAATGAACGGCAATAAAAACTGGTGGTCGCAGTGTAGTTTTATCGATTCAATTCAAACAAGTTCAGAAAAAATATACTCCGAACTCCTGTTTTAATTGCCGTTCAACAAGTAAATTTAAAGAGAAATCAAGTTTGGGATGACCCATAGATAAATAAAGATAACTTAAGAGGAACAAATGCAGATAGGAGTACAGAGAAATAGAAAGCGAAGTGGTAAAGATGTTCTCAATTTGATATCATTTATTTTTAGCTTTATTACTCTTTCTTTTGAGTGGGCGTTTTACTTTTACCGCTATGCATAAAACTTGGCTTTTATTTTTGTGTAGATCACCAAATAAACTGGCTCGGATCTGGCTGGGTTCAGAACTCTACATCTTAGTGGGAGACTCAGATGTGGCCGCTGAAGTTAACAAGACAGTGGAGAAACCAAACGTCTACAAGTACTTGGGAGGCTTATACTTAGAAAATGGTAAGAAAATTTAATCAATTATAATATTTTACTTTTAAAATTAAACACAATGATACTTGTCTTATTCTAGCAATTACCTATTGTACAAATGTATATACAATATAAATGCCATTTTAATACCCATTAAAAGAATACGTATATTATGTAGTTATCATTACATTCTGCCTGTTTTCAATGAATTTTGAGCTCTTTCTATGTATTAATATTAACAATCCTTTTACTTTCAATAAGTTTTTGTGAAAATTCTCATCAAAAACGACCTCAGAAGCTTGATGGATAAGGCAGTGGACTTGAAAACTGCAGGTCGGTGATACAATTCCCGGGTTCAGTGTAGATTAAATAAAGCGAGTTTTAGTAGTTGTAATATCACAAAAGTGTCTAACACAAATGATATAATTATTATGAAGAAAAAAGTCCTCATGAAATATAGTCTACACATTGCTACTACTACTCAATGAAAATTTAGGATAACAATTATGCTAGGACTACTGATATGAATTTCTTTTGTCTGAAGGTGTGTTACAAGCGACTACGAAAAGCTCCTGGAAAAGAGCTTTGAAAATTACTAATCCTGTCTTTGCACTACACAACCTCAAGTCCTACGTTGAGATATTTCACTCTGAGAGTTTGAAGGCGATGACGTCTCTTCAGAAGATGGCAGATTCCGGAGAAAGCGCTCTACCTGTTCACGTGTCAAAGCGGTACACATTCCTGACAGCCATTAGGAACATGACTGACGTTAAAGAAGAACAACTGCTAGATTCTGAGAGCTCCCTTATTGTCAACATAATTGATATGATATTTGAGGTATGTTTCTTTATTATATTTTACTTCCTAGAAATTTCCAATATTAGAAATCGGAAGTATTGTGTGCGTTTTTGTAAAAAAATAAATATTTTTTTTTTTTACTCCGGTTTCAATTTTTTTCATATATCTGTACGTTTTATATCCTCCTTAGCAACTTTGATTCTGTGTCTGTCTATCTGTCTCATGTCGGTCTGTCTGTCTGTTAAAAATATTCCTTGTAACGCGCAAATTTCGGAAACTACTGAACGGATTTCGACGAAATTTTGTAAACATATAGGAGACATTCTGTATATAGTCCCCATTTAAATTCATCAACTTCGGTTCTGGGTGAAAGAGACCATGCGCCTGACCACTAACTTTTTAGTTTTTCGCTTCTATCTCGAAGGTACACCTAATGGTACACCCGGTTTTTGATGAAATTTTGTATGTATATGCATATTATCGTTTTACATAGGCTTTTTATATTTATTTTTTAATAATTTATAATTTAACCTTTTACGGTCCAGTGCATGTCCCACATGCAACCATAGAAACGCTGCTAAACTCCAGTAGAAAATTCACTAGAACAGTCCTTAAGGTCCAGTGCATGTCCCACATGCATTGTTTTGTTCGTTCATCAGGTCGAGTTGTTTCGGAAAGAAACGAAGCGCTACGGTCCAGTAGATTTTTTCTTTCAAATTACAGACCTCGTATACATGGTGTTTGAAGACGACCCAAACTTTTGACTTTCTAAAAAGAACAATAGATCCCCAATTAGCGATATGGGAACTAAAAATGGGTAAATAATTAGGTATAAAACACTGTTAAAAAAAGGTAGGTAGTGGAAGTACAAAGAGACAATGTGTTGAAGAGGGTCGTGAAATCAATGCTAACAACGCCACCCTGTATCACACATCATCCTTCTTTGTCTAACTCATGTCAACAAGTGTGCTAGAAAGAGACAGAGATATAGGTACTTTGCAGAGGTATCTTTGACCCTCAAATAAACATATAAAGAAAATAAATTACTTACCACAAAGTAAATTTTGAATTTGCTTTGCTTCTTTTTCACCTATAAAACTATACAGTTTTCTTTTAGACATTTTTATCACAGAAATAAAGACGATAGAACAGGTACTACACTGAACCAAGATTCCGCAGGTTGCACTGATAATAATGTTTCTTTACACAGCCGGCTTACATTTTAGACACTTTTGACTTGTTTGGAAATATTCTACGGAATATCACGAATCGACTAGAATAAATCTGATAGGCTGATAATTAAAGG
Source organism: Bactericera cockerelli (assembly GCA_024516035.1). Classification (NCBI taxonomy): domain Eukaryota; kingdom Metazoa; phylum Arthropoda; class Insecta; order Hemiptera; family Triozidae; genus Bactericera; species Bactericera cockerelli. The sequence goes on from CM044960.1 coordinate 24,626,908, forward strand.
AAAATATAAAATGAAATCGAATAAAGTGGAGGGAAATCTTGCATGTGGGACATGCCCTGGACCGTAAGAGCGTTATTAATAGTTGCATGTGGGACATGCACTAGACCTTAAGGACCTACCTAATGAATATTTTACTGGAGTGTTACAGCGCGTCTGAGGTTGCATGTGGGACATGCACTGGACCGTATGGGCAGTTCCAATAACTGGAGTGCAAAAGGTTAACTCTGATATTTAAGAAACTCCAAGAAAATTGAGAAAAAAAATGAGGTCTTCAACTTGCCGATACAGAATTTTTTAGAACTTAAAATCTATCAAAAATAATATTCTACCATCTAAAACAAATTTCATGAAAATCGGTGAAGCGTTTTTGGAGATACAAGTGATTTAGTAAAAAAAAAACCTCAGAATTGCCACGTGTATACAATGTGAAACAATCAGTAGGAAGTATTGTATCCATAATTGGCATTGTATTTTCCTTTCCTAGGGAAAAGTCTAATGCAATGGCACTCTTTAACCAAAAATCCTAGGAACTACTGTCATTTTTATTATAATTACATTTAATTAACGATGACAGCCTGACTGAAAAAAAAAATCATTTTATTTTCAGCACTTTCAGAATAGAATTGCGATGCCTCTTTACAAGAGCTCTATTATCTATTGGATCGCAGGATTGCGTAAACCTGAAAATGAGTGCATTAAAATATTGAAATATTATCTAGAAAAAATGGTATATCATAGTAAACTTAATCTACAAAAAGAAATGGCAAGTGCATGCGAAGACTCCAAGAATATCAAAAAACCACTCAGTAGATCTTCGGGTAAGTCCAAGTCATTGACTAATCTTTTCCACGTAACAGAGGTTATTTTAGCGCATCATACCTTTTTATTTTAAAAATTTATTTTCGATGTACACACACATTAATAACTGCCCATGATTTTTTCAAAAACGTGCAACCATCCAAACAACCTGTGGAAAAAACGGGCAGAACTTAGGCCTCTTTTTTAAAGAAAAACACCTCATTGCAACTTTGTCTCTATGATAGTCCATTAGAATAGATCTGAAAATATTTAGATCTGTTCTCGAAACAGCCTGTAGAACATTTCTTCATGTTTCAAGACATAATAGTTGACACCTGTACAGACTACAGATAATGAAGGCGTGACAAAGTAATGTATCGCAGATACGTTTTGTCTTCCGATGCCGCTGCATCAATCAGAGATTTTGTCCAGAATCTAGATGATATTGATGATAACCCCATGAACGTCATTACTATCAGGGGTTTTCCTGGAATTCGTAGATTGACCTAAGAAAAATAACTAATCCGCCTTTAGAATAAAATGGCATTGAAGATAATGTTTTAAAACCTATCCTCTTATTTCGTCAGGTGGATACTATTCAGTGAATAGTTTTTTCCGAGGAATAGCGAAATGGGTCCCAGACGCCCAATACGAGGAATTATGCGTCCAGGGCGCCACATTAATTGGAGGGGCGGTGGATACAAGCAAAACGTTGAATATGGGCGCCCTTCTTATGCTTGCCATACATCCCCGCATACAGGATAAGGTAAGTTATTAGACTTATTAGGGACAGCTGTTTCGAGCTTGGTATATGTAGAATGTGCAGTACTTGCAAATGTGTGGTAGCTTCTAGCTCTACAGTTATCCAACTATTTGAAATTTTTAGTTTATTTTTCAAAGTATACCTACCTGTTCTGTCAAAGAATATAAAAATGGTTCCAGCCGCAAGACTATATGAACGGAATGGCAGACTATCTCCCGGGTTACTGGAATGACAATGCATGAGGAATATGCGCAAGTAGATCCTTGGTCAGCAGACTTACTCCTTGGTGTATTTTGTTGCAGCTGTACAAGGAGATAATAGAAATTCTGGGCAGTGACGTCAACTTAACTCCCACTTATGAGGACATCAGCAAATTGGACTATTTGGATCGTGTCCTAAAAGAATGCCTGAGAATTTTTCCTTCATCACCCATAGTAGCCAAAAAAGTTCTTAAAGACTTGACAGTGACTGTTAAAGATGGAACATATACATTACCAGCAGGTATGTAGAGACTAAGTAACACCCATTTCTCGTTCATTTGGTTATTGGAACTTGGCCCTTTTTTCAACGGTAGTTTTTTTGGGGGATTTATTATCACAGCTACATGCCACTGGGTCATAATGACCAGCTGCACCCGAGTTATGGTCCACAGCATGGCCCTATATTTTTTTTCTAACCCTACTGACATTTATTTTTTTAACTCTGCACAGATAATGCCCACCATTTCAAAGCGACAATACTATCGTTCCAGGTTCTTTTGCGATGACTCTGATCTACAGTATGCACAAAGATCCGACCTACTATTCCGACCCCTCTCGTTTTGACCCCGACCGTTGGTTGCCCGACCAAGTCTCCAGCCGTCCTCCCAACTGCTATATTCCCTTCAGCTCAGGTCCCCGTCGCTGCACCGGACATAGGTACGCGCTCCTTATGGTCAAGGTGTTCGTAGCAACCGCTGTGAGGACATTCGAGATCCTGCCGAGTGAAAGCTGCTTGCGGGTTGAGGACGTCCAGATCTTGATGGCAGGGACACTGCGGTTCGGGGAGAACTGTCGCTTCAGACTCAGACGTAGGGATGGCACGGTGGCACAGTAGAACCCTGTATTATTCAGATTTTAACTGATGCTGGTCTAAAATTATTTCCAATTTTGCGCATTTTAAGATTTTTAAGGTCTTTTATCAGCTATTTACTTAATATTACACTATTATCATTGGTTTGTTATTTTAGTTTTTTAAGATTTAATGCATAGTTATTTAAGAAAAAAATTTAAAAAGCACCTAAAAATTGTTTTTCAGTCTTTGTCACGGGAATAAATTGTATACAGGGTACAGGGTATTTAGATGTTTACTGTATAGATGCACATATTAAGGTAGTTTCTATTCCAGAGGGTTTTCGCCTTCGTTCATAGTCGAAACTTGTAACAAAACTACAATTTTACCAGTATCTACACATGTAATATAGATATAATGTATATAGGCGTCATAGGGTTTTTGGACCGTGTTACACAAACTTACCATGGTAAAATTACTCAGAAGTCAAAGAAAGGAAAAATGAGAAAAAATGTATCTCACAAATCTATGTACGTGTTGACAAATGCGCCTTCAAATTGAAAATAATTTAGTATCCATAGCACATTGCATAGTTGTATATATTGTGCGGGGCAATAGTGTTATTGTATTTTTGCTAATTGGGGATTGGTGATAAATTTGTACTTCGATGAGTTTTCTTTTTCTTCAAATCAGTTTCTAGTTCTATCCCAGTTTTTCCACCTATGTAATTTAATCGAATCTTATGAAAGGTATGATCTGAAATAATTCATGTTCATGAGGTACCCAAACCTAAATTAATATCAGAGCTGTTGGAACAAGACTAAGAGGAACAAGAAAACAATTCAACACAACAGAAGATGGAGGAGCTAGTATATTATGAATTAAGTATATTTGAGAGAAAAAAAAGAAATAGTTCAATGTAAAAAAAAAAAAAGTAAAACTGTTCACACTGAATTCTAACATTACAGAGATAATAACGGATCATTTTTCAAAATAGCAACTGTCTATTTCATTGCTGTCAGTGGGTTAGCGGCCCACTAGCCTTGCACGCACGGTCACCTTGGTTCAGTCCCCAGAGGCGCAGAAATTTTGTGCTCTGTTCTTGGATGTCCGGGGTCCACTCATACCTCGTGAGGAAAAATGAGTAAAGCCCAGTGGAGGCATTACCAGAGTACTTTTAAAGATTAATGTAAAATAAATTGGAAAAGTAAAGGATGCTCTTAGTAACTCTGCGCTACCCACAAAAATTGTGAACAGGCCTTGTGCTTCACCACAAAGAAACATACTTTAACTTTAATAATTTTATTTTCCGTATTGTTATACCTACAATCTACAATTCTACATTGTATAGGTTGGTATTATTATGATTTACATGACTTCGGCTTAAGAAATTCTCTGTCTAACAAGATAAAGAAACCTTTTAAAAAAATTGATGGATTTTCATAGTCTGCTGATTTCGATATTTTAATTTTACTCTACTTTCGTTATTTATTTACAGATTCATTCTTATAATCTCCTTTTTCAGTACCGAGTCCTTTCACAGTTGAAACACGTAAAATTATCAAAATGGAGTTTTCCTAACAATACCACATTGGGCACACTTCAACCAACGACTCACGGGCCTTATTCTTATTATTTTTGACAAAGAGAACTTTCTTTGTCTCGCACATCCGGCCCACAAGTTCGAGATCATAGGTCCCTTATCTTCCTCGAAGCTGAGGGGAGAAGGAGAGAGAGAGGGGGGTCATTCAGATCCCTGATGACAGGGATGCAGTAACCCGGATAGACTCGGATGCAATAAACAAAGATGACGAAACTGCACACCGGGACGATGTTGCAACAGCACTCTTGTGCACTTCCCTCTCGGGGATGCAACTTCTCAAGATGTTGAGCAATCTTGTGATTATCTCGGGCATTAACCACGTGTCCTGTTTCCTGTTGCACGTGGGAGGTGGCTCGGGAAAGTAGGCATGACATTATTAATTTCACTTTGTTCTAAAAAAAAAAAAAAAGATACCACCATGTAAAAAAGATACCAACATTAAGAATAACAACTATGTAGAAGTAGTAACTAGTAGTTCTGTGAACTGTAAACCTCACCCAGATTCAACTATCGCATTATAAAAATGTTCAATCAAGCATGAGGACATCGAGACCTTTCATTTAATACCCGACCCGATAGGTTTTAATTGAAAAATATCAACCGGCCCTTTTTTTGGCCCTTTTTCGTTTTTTTTTTCCGCAGTGCGACCCCCTTACCTTTCACAAAATTTCTCTACTGAACTCAAATATATTTTCTCAACGACCCTACAAAATTTCAAGAGCCTTACTTTATTAAATAAAAATAGAACATGTTTTTCAATTTTCACCAAAATGGCCCCCATTTGATCCCGAGTGGCCTAATTCGGCGCAAAAATAGGTAAAATTCTAGGACCCTAATGAACATGTATACAAAAATTTATGAATTTTGAAGGACCGTGTGGGGAGTTGTCGCGGAACAGACAAACACACAAACAGACAGACAAACGAAAGCCAAATCGTCTAGTATGCAAATTAAAACAGAACCTCACTTAGTGAGGTCACTTCGCTTCCTCACTGTGTTCAGTTAATAATGCCTCGTTTGGAGGCGCTTTTTAAGGTTTTTTTTTTTTTTACTTGAAATAAAGAAATGATGATTAACTCACCTGAAATATTTCAAATAAGTCAATTCTAAAAAATATTTATTTATTTGAAAAATGTAGGTACGTTCTAACTAGGTTCTATTAATTTTATCTAAAATCAGCCACGGTTTCCCTGTGCTAAAAATTCTCACCAGCTCAGGACTACACCACCGACTTCATTGTAACTTATGTCAAAATGAAATGGTATGAAATCATTTAATTTCAAATAAACTACATATATTATGAACAACAGAGCCACCAATTTCAAAGATCCCCATCTTCCAGAAATAGAAAAGTTTCTCCTCATCTCCTTATCAGAAGAATGAAATCACTCGTATCAGCATTATCCAGGGTTTAGTGACTTCCCTTCGCTAGAACCCCTTTCTTTTAATTTTACGAGACCCAGAACTTCTGGGGCGACACGTTTTTGATTTCGGGAATTGCCCAATATCCATTCTTCGTATGTTCCGTCCACATCCCTCTCCTTACCTCTTGACGTTGCGTAAGATGATCTTACGGGCACGAATTTACTACGTTTCATTCATGTTTATAACTTCCTAGATAATATTATGATCCTAGGGAAAGTTAAACTTAGCAAAGGCTACTTACACAAATCATGTACTTAGGATATTGTTTTATGTTAAAGTCATAAGTACGTCTAGTAAAAAGTAAAAAATAAAATATGTAGTACCTTTTATTTATCTAATTAAACACAATAAATAATTTTACAGTTAACAATATTGATGTGATAAGGTAAACTGTAAAATCTTTGTGCAGCAATGGCAAATTCAGCATTTAATGAAGTTAGGATTGAGCCTGAAATGAGAGAAGAAAGTTTAAATGCCCCTGGATGATACGGTGACTTTAAAGCAATTGGCGTCTGGGAATCTGGGAGGGTGGCGTTTTTTGATAACCGCATTGTAAATGCTGACGCTCCCTTCTATGATATCACAGCTTTTTGATAACTTCCCATCAGTACTCAGCACGCCACAGAAAAGCACAGAAAGTATGATACTGCCGCTCAAGATTGAAGAGGTTCTTTTGTATGTAGTGTAGAAGGAGTCTTCCCCAGAGAATATGAGACATATTTAAGAAGGATGGCAACTATTTTGAGTGTCAAGTGGAATAAGGCGTTTTCATCAGTCTTAGCATGGGTGAAGACTCAGGAGCAATATTCAATCATTAGAGCAACTTTGCTTAGGCTCAGAGGAACAAGAAAGAGAGTGATGGCCTTTCCTTATGAAGATAGTGCGGGAATGCCCATATTTTATTTTATTGAATTTTTTATGTATTATTAGGCATTTATAAATAAATTTATTTTATAAATGTTTTCTCTGGTATTGAAAAAAAATTGCATGAGATTTTAAGCGATGGGTTTTATATTTTAATAATAATAAATAAAAAAAAACATTAATTGTAGTACTTGTAATGAAGTAAATAATTTACTAGGTATTTTATACTAGCATTCCTTGCATGATTTCAAAATGTAAAATACTTAATAGACGTATGCACTCCTGCAGAGACTAAAAATGTTTTGAACGCCAGCAAAATAATAATATACATAGAGGTGGCGTAATCTGAGAGCCACATCAAACGCAATTAAATAACCTACGCATTGAAAGTGCTGATAGATCCTTAAGTGTATATTCGCTCCAGGATAGTTTTACCTTCTTTCCATGATCGTTGATAGTTAGAATAGAAACCAAACACATTTTTATCGGTCATTTTAATCTTGGAAATGACATCGCCCAACACCTAACTTTAACCATCAAAAGTAATACCCGGAAGTTTAACAGTTTCTGGATGAATCGAAATTTGATCTTCAATTTAGGTAATAATTATTTAAATAAGGTAGCACCCATCTGTCGCTTCTACTAGCTAGCATACTTCTTACTTAACATAGAAAAATCATTCGATATTAAGGTAGCTGTTTTCGGATAATTATCTAAATATTGAATCTCCATCCGAAAATTCTATTAACCACATGGCGATGGCGGTTGAAAATGAGAAAAATAATAATTTTGAACTGCGCACCGAATGACCGTCATTGGTCTGACCAAATGGATGTAGTTGTAGATGAATAGTGCAGCGCACTTCAGCAATAACATCATAACCAGTAACACCAACACCACTATTGTTATAGAAAAGCACTAATAATTAATATCTAGGAACTTCAAATTGTTTTCCTATTGTTGTAGTTCCTTAATTTATAATTTGTCAAAAAAGACTGTCGTTACGAAAACAAAAGTCAATTTAGGGTAAATCATACAATTTTTGACAGTACGACAGTTATTGACACTTCAATGGATATTTACCTATGCCTCAAATAAGAGATGTACCTATTCCATAGTTTTTGCTTTGAAATCATTGTGAGCATTGAAAACAGCTCCTCTAAACCTAGCAAATGCAAATCTATCAAAAACATCATTTTAGAAAAAATCGTTCCAGAAAACACTCTCAAACTCGAAATTCCCAAATCTCCCTTTTGACAGTCAAGTTTCGTTCAAATAACCAAATACTGAGTGTGATATTCACTCAATTAACCCAATAAATTTGTAGTTGAAAGGGAGATTTGGGCATTATGAGAGAGAAAGCTTTCTGAAACGAGACTTGGTTTTTTGATTTTTCACTCCAGAAGTGCTCATATGCTCTTTGATAGAAAAACAATGTACACTATTATTCTATTTTAAAATTTTGATTCTGCAAAGAATTCTTAATTTTGCAAACTACAAAAACTTTGCACTCTGTCGAGTGAATTCAATATTTTACAGGAGAAAATGCGTCAGTCCAGCATAATTTTTATATAAGACATTTCATATTGATTTCCCGCCAACGCGCCAAAAGTTAGAAACTTTTTTTCTTTCTTATTCGTTATTAATTTCTTCACGTTCGTACTTGTAAGTAGTGGATATAAAAGTGTTTTATTTTAGCAAACTGGTTTCTATTAAATTTATTTGTTTCTAAATATACAGGGTGAATAGCATATTATGGTTTAATTCTCCTTAGACTTGGGTCATGTAATTCTGGTCAGTTTTAATTCAAATACAAATGGGCAGTAGTTAGACAGTTTGATTAATAACGTCAAGACCTTCAATCACAACCGACGCGACGTTGACTTTTGTGAGAAATTGTCTTCTTCAAATCTGCCTGCCGAACCAAGATCACCAATATTGTCATCAAACATACATTTGGTGGGAAATGATCTTTTGAATATATCACAAAGATCTACTTGCCGAACCAAGATTACTAAGAATATCATAGTGAACCTAAAATTGTCACCAAGACAAAATATGAAAATGAGAACGGGTCTGAAGCGTTAAGTCCGCTAGTTACACCTTGTATTCTGGTTTTTTATTATCTCGATAGTGTCTGGCCCGTGCTCAGCATCAAGCTGTAATATAATCTGACCTTCATAATCAAACCGCAGTGGACACAACATCAACATCGCCAACTGGTTCTGGGTTTTACTACAACCTACTCGTTTGGACCTGTCCTACTACGCTCAGTCCAGAGATTGTCCGATGGAACGTCTCCAAAGTACGAATTCGAGTCTCCAACGCACAAGAAAGACTAGTATAATTTCTTGTTCGGACATGAGATTTTGTTTGGATTTGGCTGGGTTTAATGCAGAATCAAGTTTGAACGCGTCTTGGCAGTTGAGTTTGGTTCTTGGGTGAAGGCCTTGTGGCGCCACTAATATATAAAATAGAATTTCCATTTCTTTAGTTGCTGTTTTTCTCAAAAGAGATTCAGTTTTAATTAGTAAACCTCTCAATCTCTTAGGAACAACTTTGGTTTTATTTTATAAAAACCAACAGGTAATTACTTCTGTATATTGTGTTTAGTTTTTTCATTATTTTCAACAGGATAGGTTTTTGAATTGGCTTGTATTAATAAAGATAGTCTGGAAATGCTGGAACACAATTATTGGACTACATTATTTAGGTTGATGGATTATTTTTCATCATATAACCGAATGTGAAAATGTGTTCAGGAATTGATCATAATGATCATGTTTCTTGTATTCATGTTAGTTAAACATAGTTAAGGAGTAATCTAAAAATGTAAGGGCAGGATCGATGTTATCTCGCTAGGGGACGCGGACGTTAAACAGATACCAATACGATACCAGCCATGTTAATAAAATTGACAGGCCAAAAGAGATTAACATAACTATTTGGTGTACCAAAATGGGTTGACAATAGAAAGGTCATCCAGCCGTTAAATGTGGAAGTAAGGGTGCCAACCAGCTCAACCATGAGAAAGAGGTTGAACAATGCTGACCCGAAGTACTTTTCGAAAAAGCAAACTGAAAGAAGAAGGAAGCCATAATGGACGTTCTTCTGAGCAAAGCTTTGTGCCATTTGATTCTGGCCAAAGCTTCAATAAATTTCAAGGAAACAGTCATTTGATTAAATATTACATTTTAAAACACTCTTGCACACTTCAAAATTAATTCCCCAATACCAAGGTAAGTAAAGGAAAAGATTCGTACGATATTTATTTTAAATAATATATATATTTAAATTATTTTGAATAAAATAAAAATTTACCTATATTTATTTCATTACATAAATATATCCACTGGTACACCATTTAGGAACAAGATCCAAAAATAAAGTAAATGAAGTGCATTTTTATGAAAACCGGACGGGAAATGCAGATCACCTTTCATAACTTTCGTTGAACTTAGAATAAATGAAATTCTACTTCATGTACAAGTAGTCAGTCACTACTTCTATGTGTGAGTCTTGAAGTTTGAGGACACGTTCCTACCAATTTCACAGAAATGAGCATAGCTCATATATTATCTACAATATGTACAATGTACATATATTATTTCTATTTCAGAATGTAACATTTTAGCTTTCTGTCCGCAATAAATTTTGAGTTGTAATTTATATATTTATATATTTTTTTCAGTTATAACACAGACAACAAAATTTAAACAGTTAGTTCTTTCATTTGACATGGATTCACCAACACCCTGGTATTCTTCGGAGAACAAAAACAAAGTCATTCATCAAGTATGTGACCATCAAAGGATCAGAGCCATGCCCCTGAAATCATTTTTCAGTTGCAGTGATTGTCTAGAGGTAAATACATTTTGGGATTATGTTCAGTCAAAATATTATTTTTTGGCGCTCGTATTTTTAGGATTGCTTACTTTACTTGCACTTTGGAGTTTACAAAGAAGGTGTAATAACAGTCGCACTGTTTCAGAAAAAGACGAAGAAATCATTGCCGAAAGAGTTCTAAATCTGTTAAAGAAACGCACTTGTAGTGATCTATCATGTGATAAATTATGTCAATCTCAAATCAGAGAAGCATTATTTGACCGCATATTAAAACGAACAAGTGAGGAAATGAAAGTCAATGCGAAACGTAAAGATAGTGATACAAAGATACAAAGTTTAAATAAATATAAAGATAATGATACATTCAAAAATATAGCATGCAGATTTTTTACAAAAGGAAAAGAAACAAATAATGAACATGATAAAGTCCAAAATGAAAATAAAGAAGAAACAACTAATGTTTTTTCATGCATTAAACATTGTCCGAATATAAATAATAATGACCATCAGTTGGAAAGCACAAAAAATTTCCATGATATCAAGACATGTAGGAAATTGACAAAAGATATTGTTATAAAGATTTCAAACATAGAAGAAAAATTAAAAAGTATTAGTTTAAAAATTGAGTCAATGGACGACGAAGAAGAATATGACAAATGTAATCTTCAATGGGTGGGAGAAAACTGTGGGTTACAAATGCAGAAAATTCTGAAAATTTTCGATGATAATTTAAATTGTTTCGATGAAAAGATACAAGAATCTATAAAAAAAGCGGATAAGATCAACCGAAACAATCATGAAGAAATTTTAAAGAATAATAAAATCGTTCATATTATTGAAAAGGATAAAGAAATAATGAATTATGAAGATGAATGTTATGAACCTGAACCATTAGTTAAAAATATATCTGCCAATAATTCTCAAAGGGAAATGAGTGAGATTCTTAGAAAGGACGTCGGAGAAAGCCGAGACACTATTTCTAATGAAATAGGATGTGATAATATTCAATCATGTCAAGATTTAAATGAAATTGACTTATCAAAATCGTTATTGGAGAAAATATCAAGTTCTCTAGAAAGTATCAATGAAAATCTTGATGTTGTTGGTAAAAAATTAGAATCAGATGCAGATCATTTTTCATCTCAAACTAAAGATAACGAGCTAGAAAGATGCAAGACGATTAGAGAATTAGAAAAAGATTTTGAGAGAGACTTGAAAAGCTTATTTAAGAAATACTTGAGAGATGACAAAAAATGCACTAAAAATAAAGCAAGCATGGAATTGATTAATGTAATACAAGAAAATCACGAAACTAAAATTTGCAAGGAAAGTATCATGAAAATAGTTCAACTCACTAAAGAATTAGAAAATTGGCTAACTGAAAGAAATAAAATAGAGAAATACTGTAAATGCAAAGATCTGTCTCTAATATATGAAAATTGCATGCATCAAAGGGAAAACGGTACTAAAGGTAAGTCGAAAAGTTGGAATGATGAAAAATCTGAGTCTAAAGTCAAGTTAGAAAATGAACTCAATGAAAAAATTCGAAGGCGATTATCTAAAGAAGCATATGCAGTGTTTCAACCTCAATTGAACACTAAAAATGAACAGAAAAATACTGTAAGTAATTTAAATAATAAAAGCATACTCGAGTCTAAAACTCAAGTCTCACCGCATGACTTGGCAAATGACAAACAAAAATTTAGCAAAGAAAAAATACAGAAAGAATTGAAAAAGAATATTGAAAGTCAATTAAATCAAAAACAACAGGAAGAGCAAGTAACAGATATTAAAAATGAAATAATTGCAGACTTTGAAAGACAAAAGAGTGGCAGCCAATTTTTGAAATTAAAATCAGATATAGATATATTATTGCAGAATATAAAAAACAAAAGTAAGTCTCGCATGAATAGTGAAGTGAAAGAAAATAATAATGTAAGAAACAATCATAAATTAGAAATGATAAATGAACTTACAGCAAAATTTGAAAAACAAGTAAGTGAAAAGACAAATAGCAAGTCAAATGTATTAATGAGCAATAAAAACAATGAGCAAGACCAAAATGTCGATAAAATTAAACTCGAATTAAAAAAAGAAATTAAGAAACGGTTGCTTGATGATAGTAGTAAGTCCCTTGTTGAAATAAAAAAAGATTTAGCTGAAGAAATAAGTGAAAGATTGAAAGATGGAAAGGGAAGTTTAAAAGATCAAATTCAAAAAGAAATGATAAAAGACGTTTTCCAGCGCATTGACGATGATAGTAAAATGAAACACCAAATAACATCTGATGTATTGAAAGAAATTGAAAAAATAGAAAAAAAAGAAGAAGCAGAAATTTTCAAAAAAGAAATTGAAATTGAAATTGTAGAAGAGATTGAAAATCAAATGAATAATGAAAATTTCGATATCAAAGAGAAAATAAAAGTTGAAATAATGAATGAAATTCTAAATCAAATCAATGATAACAAAGACCCGGTAAAACGAAAGAAAAGAATTAAGAAACTTGTTGATAAATTTGCTGATCTTCTATCAAAATTACGAAAAAAGAAAATACTACAAGAAAATAATTCATCCCAAATTATATCTTCATCACAAATCATACTTGAAACGGAAGAAATATGTCAACAAGGAGTAGAAACAAATATCAATGGCAAAGAAAAAAAATAAAATGAGCCAAATAATGAGAAAACCAGTACCTATAATTTATAATAGAAAATACTTATAATAATTACATGGAATAACATCGCTTTCAACTGCATGGTTGTGCCGGAATGCTAGCATCACGAAGTCTTCACCTCGCTGGACGTTGCTTAACCTCGATGATCCTAGGAGAACTGGTGCATTCAACGCGCCATCAACGCTCCTTCATGGAACTTCTAAATACTAACCAGCAGATTTTCTCTTCTAAATTATTATTGTTGATTGTTGGTTTTCGCAATTACCAAACTCATCAAAAAAAAAAAAAAAAGATTCTGGACCGATTTTTCGCCAGTCATGAAAAGCTTTAAAGTTTAAACAAATTCACCTGGGAAAAAAGCGAATTCGGCTTGATTGGTTTTTAATTCGTAGTTCGTGATTTTCTTGTTTAAAATTTTGAGCCGCGTGGTTTTTTGAGTGGGTTTAGGATAATTAGTCTAGACTTCTTTGTTGCATATTAGTCTAATAGTATTTGTTATGAAATATTAATTAAATATTTCTATCTTTGCCCAACGTTAAATATCGATTACTTCTGAATCAGTGGTGAATTCCATAATGGATTTTTTTATTTCAAACGTTATTTTTGTTTTATCTTCATTATCTTATTTTCATTGACTTCAAGTTTGATCGACTCAATACACATAGGTGATATAGGTACCTACAAAGTTATCTGAGGTAATCCCTGCTTGTCATCTCTAAATAAGAAGACCAAGAAAAAGAAAGAGAAGTAGAAAAGAAGATTATCATGTGTATGTTCGGAAGTTGTTAAAGACGGACAGAATAAAATCTCTTACACATGATTTCGAAAACACTTTTTTAATAATAATAAATATAGTTGGACTTATTTCTGTTTATAGTATCTACATTTTTTATTTTTAATGAATATAAATAACATTACCTTCAATTTGTTACTACTTATGCCGGTACTCCACTGAGTGCAACATTTTGTTCCGCAACGTTTTGTAATATTTTGTCTCGAAACCAGCCTCCCTGGCGTAACGATTGTGACTACTGCCCTGTACTCTAGAGATCCCGAGTTCGATCCCTGGTTGGAGCAGACTTTTCCAAGAAAATTCTGTTCCTTCCAAACACGTGAGGCTGGCAATTCCGGCCCTAATACCCAGGCTGTGTGAGGTTAATATGGGAAGCTGGTACGATTCCCAGCGAATTGAGGGTTAAACCCCCGTCCTGATCAGGACGTTAAAACCAAATAGAATCGTTGGCATTAGGAAGGGCATCCAGCCATAAAAAATGTGCTCCACCCTACCAACTTCAACCATGAGGTTGAACAATATCGACACCAATAGAAACATAAGCTAATATATGATAATGGCAAGGGAGATATTTTTTCTTATGAGAAGTACAATTAACAGCTGAACAATTAACAAGAGTTTTTCGTGGTTTTGCCTCTTATAAACTGATGTAAGCTAATCTCCGACTCTGCTTGCCAAATAGGTAATTCGTCTGTTCGGTCATTATAGTTTCGCGAAATTAAATCCACATCCACCGGGTTGCGAACTTTGTACATTCAAAATCGCGTGGTCTTTCAATTTTTTTTTGTTCACAATAATTAGTTCGTTTTCGTGAACTTTTAAATAGTAATTTGGTGTTTTGGATTTTCGGTCATGTGATGTGGAGTATAATACGCTGAAGTTCTCTAATGCTCCAACTCTACAATTATATCCATATTATCCATTAAGAAGCAAAGTCTTGAGTTCAGGACGAGTACAGGCATTAGTTAATTCAGGTCTTTGAGTTTGTCTATTGGACCGCTTTCATGGACATGGGCACATAGTATAGTTTTTATACATCCTATAAATATGATCAAATTTCATGTAGAAAGGTACCCAATTTTTTTTTTTTTTTTTTTTTTTTTTTTTTTTTCCAGACATATACCATACTTTTACTCGTAGACTAAGAAATTTTAAGTCTTGTTTAAACCGAAAGAAAACCAGATGAGCTACCTAGTAATCATGCTTGATGTTGGTTCGTGCCAGTAAAACTTGCCCAAAAGGGAAAATAAATATGGCATTGGTCGAAGAACTCTGTAATTATACAAATTTGTACATGTCATTGTAGAGGGGCCGATAATAATTATACTTTTAATGTGATGGTAGGTTAGGTAAGAAATCTATAGAAAATAAAATTATATCTATAATTATGTCATTAGAGTTCTTGTGCCACACCAGAGGCACGTTATAGATGTCAGTGATCCTCAGTTGAAATACTCATTTAAAAAAAAAAATCGTTTTTTTCCTTTTCTTGGAATCCTTTTTTGCGAATATGTTCAGTACTTTTTTGCGAAAAATAAATGTATAGTAATTACTATTCAGTGAAGATTATATTTATCAGTTCTCAAGAAACAGGTAATACACTGAAGTTTAGCAACATCCAGCATGGTCAAAACATGGATTGGTTTCTGTCTTACTTTTGAATTCACGTGTGGTTCAGATTGCAATCCTTTTTCTACTGGTATTCTTTTTGAGTATTGAGTATTTTTCCTTGGTGAAATACGGGAAAATGGCTATTTATTAAGAGCATAATAATTATTATTGTTCTGATAATAGCTTTTTTGTATTAAGTGCTGAAAATCAACAGACCTTGTCTTTCGAACAGTTCTTGCTTTGAAACCCCCAGTTAAAAAAAATAATCTCATATTTGTTTGTATCGGATTTTAGAAATAATGTTCCTCTTCGCCATCTGGCTAGGTAGAGTTGATAGCTTAGCAGCGAATGGATGGTAAAAAACCCATGTTATGGTGAGACGTTGCTAGTTGAAAACGACATGAAATGCCAATGTAATATGATGATAATAACGCCTTATTTATTATGTCCGACTAGGACTTCCATCATTCCAGTAGTAATGTCAAATGGGAAGATATCTTGCTATGGCACGGTTGGGTTTCGAGCCCGCGACCTCTGCATAAAGATTGGTTGAGTTACTCACTTCAAACCATCAAGTTACCTTTGTAATGGTAATTCCTACTAATTTGGAGAACCAAAAGCCAAAACCTACCTCTACCAATCCCTGTCCTTGGCGATCCAGAGAGGGAATGCATCCAGTATTCTTGGGACTTTTCCTCCCAATCCCTCTCTGGACTACATCTACCAACTTTAATATGTTTGTTGTTTCATAAATAAAGCTATATTCCTACTAACTATCTACCAAGAATTTTCTACAATTTTTAATGAAATACCAGCCACGAGTGTAAAACCTTGCGGCGGCAAAGTACCGTGCTTGAGCTAATAGAAGATTTTTCTTAGCTCTATCAGTAGAATGCGACTATTGAGTGTGTTGAATTTTTATTATCTGACAGAAAACTCGGTCTTTTCTCTGAGAACCTAAAATACGGTTCCAGTTAACCTGAAAATCTATGCAAAAGAAGAACTATATGCATTTTTTTCATAAATTAAAATTGATGATTGTTATAGACATTTATTTTATATACAAATTCGTACAAATCAATAATTTAACTTTAAGTATTAAGCTTTTACAAACATGATAAAACCTGATTTTTAAAAAGGTCACGATCATGCATAAAAATAAATAATTTGAAGTCAAAGATATACAAATGTACAGAAGTGTATACGAACAATATTAACTCATTAAGAATATTATTAACATTGACCGCTAAATTATTGTTCTTTTAAGATAGGTCGGATGATGTAGCATTGTCAATGTGTAATTTAATGTATCTGACTTGGTGTTTGTGTCTACCAAGTTTCAAATACGTAGAAATAAGCAATATAAATTCGTATACACCCCTGAATTTGAATCTCAATATATTTATAATCACTCATTAAACTTGAAATAATATAATAGAGACTAGTATTTTATTTTTATATCTATTGCTCTTTTTATTTGAGAAATAGAGAAAATTTGCTTCAGTTTTTTAAGCTGGGTGATTCAATGATCCTTAGACGAAGAATTGTTAGAATATTACATCATTTTCGCTATTTCTCATTTTTACCCTAAATAATAACTTAAAAAGAATCATGAGTAATTCCAACAAACAAAAATTGATAATGTACAAAAGATTGGATCATAAAGAACTTGAGACATTTAATTTTTAGAAAAAAACAGTCAGTTTTTTTAAAGTATGCAACTTGCAAGACGGAAGAAAATTGCGACAAAAAACCCATAGACACATAGAACTACCTTTCAAATAAATAGTTGATTCAAAATAACTCGTATTTATTTTATATCTAATGATAGAATAGCTTGTTAAAGTAGGCTGAGAATTATGATTTATTTCTCACTTTTAAAAAAATCGTATATTATGAAAAATAGACAGAAAATACTCGTTTCTTCTTAAAATCTGGTGGCTATAAAAAAATGAGCAAAGCTAACACCTAATTTTATGGGTCTTATTATAAAGTAGTTTTTCCTTGTCAGTTGGTATGAATCTTAGTTTAATGCCTATAACTAAAATAGGATTTTATGTAAATTTCTATAATTTTATTATTTATTGGTTTCGAATATTGTCTACAAATGTTGCTAATGATGACTACTTCAGTTTTCTGTTGGTTCTCATCAATTCTGCTAGAAGTAGGGCGTCGATCACAGGACCTCACGTTCTGAAGTCAAAGCTGTCCTCTGCGTGGAACTTTGATAGAGATGAAGGCGTCCGGTTGACTTGGAGAAAGTTTTGTGGGGTCTTCTTGTTTTTCATGAAATCTGTAACAAAAGAAAATCGAAAGACAATAAGTAAATTGTTTTATTCAGTTGAAACAAATCTTCAAAATTATTAATATCAGAACACTTTCCTCCGCACGGTTAAAGGTATGCTTATAATAATGCTGAAATCTAAAATAATATACATTATATAATGTGTGAATTCCAATACTGTAAAGACAATAAATTATATTGTGCACATCTGAAAGTATCGTCAATTCCAAAATGATGAGTCATGGATGAAACTTTCAACATAATATCAACTCTGAATTTTCGCGCCAATGCTTGTGGCCCAGAAAGAGACATAGGAGAAAGAAAGAATTTGCCTTCATAATAGAAGACCTAGACGGAAGATAGGTATATAGTCCAAGGTTGCGAAATGAATAACTCAGTATAGAAGAGTAGTTTCCCGCACTTTTACTTTCAGAGCACAATCAGCACAGGTATTCAAAATTCATAAGAATGCTAGCAAACATCATAGTGAGAATGTAGAGGCTGTTGCAATATTTCTGTGAATAGCATATGCGCTTGTAAACAAAATAATATCCATCAAGGATATTCTGCCAGGTGTCTTACAGAAAAGAACTGGCAAGATCAGTGCAGGACATAGATATCAGTATCAGTAAAATCAAAATAGAATAGTTGAATACCACATGGAAAAAAAATGTAGAAACATTGGGAGTGCTCAACAAATTGGTCAAATTTATTATTAAAATGGTCATCAAATGCCTAAAGAAATAGTGATTTAAGGAAAATTTCTTCCAATAAGGCAATAGCAAGAGAAGGAAGAAAAGTAAGATCAATGCAAAATAACATTATTCTAAGGATATGGTCAGAGTTCTTAGTTTCATGCTCATTTAGCAAACAAATAAGGGTTGGGTGGAAGAGATTGCCATAGGCAATAACCCCGCCCTTTAGTTAGGACATATGTATATATTTTATTTATTTTTTCTTGTTTATATTATTAATACTGTCAATTTTATATTTAATTTTTACCATTGTTTGTCTGTATATATGTTCTGCTAATAAAGAGTTTCTAAATAAATAAAATAAAACAAATGAGAATTCCTGCCCAATTTTGGTTCTATAAAATTTCTGCACGGATATTAAAAGGCATTTTTTAGCTCATGTTTTTAATAGAGTCGGTGAAGTATCCTTGAAGAATGAGATGTCGATCACTATTCAAGTTTTAATTTAAGTCGATTCCTTTTTCATGAATTTATTCAACAGAATCACCAAATACGGCACTGACTTGGTCTAAAAATAAACTTTGGTCCTTTCAGTAGGTTCTACGCATTATAAACGAGAGGGAAAACACACTTTTAGCGCCGAAATTGTTTTCGTCTTCTACTGCTATTGGTTTATAAAAAAAAAAATGATAATTACCAATACGAACACAATCTGCCAGAGGTGCGCGGGGATGAATAATGTATAAATAACCAACACACCAGAATCTAACTGGCGACCTTGTTTGAAGATATTAGAGAGTGGTTTGTTGATTAGTTTTATACGTTTTAGTGGCATATATATTTTTTAAAATCCCGCCAATTTTTTATTCACGACTGACAACTACAATTTTTGGTTCTAAATTGTATTTTAATTTGTTCTGAAATCATCCAAGGCTGTTTTGGTGTTTTTTCCCTCTTTTGATTTCTTTCTCGAATGTCTCTCCTCATTCCAAGTGGAATATGGGTGTTTGACAAATGTGATTAACTTTTATTAGTTCTTGTCGTTGGGCTTTATTGCTTACTAAAAGTTTCATTACATCTATCAAGATTGGATTAACAGATAAGGTGTCACAGAAAAATTTGGATAGGCCTACCTTCGATTTTTTTAGAGTGGTTGGTAGATACGTGAATTTTTCGTCCCGTGTATTTACACATGTCATGGTTATGCAAATGACACATCGGTGAGCAAGTAATCAATTTACAGTCAAGTACATCATTAGTATCATTACTATGCTCATTTCCTATTTTGAAACTTATCGTGTCTTCCATTGATAACACTCAAGGGTAGAATTTAGTTAGGTACCTAATATAGAACCATAAATACAACAACAAAAAATTGAACCCAATGATCTTTAAATACTTACAGGAATTGAAAAAGGAAGGAAGAAGAAAATTAAGGAAGAACATAATTATAAATGTGTCTCACGACCCCTAAACACCCCAACAACAATATTGCGTGGGATCCTTCCTTCTCTTGGGGTTTCTGAGGTCAGCGTGGACCATCCTGACTATAGGGTTGATATTTTATTGAGGAAGTGATGGATATCAAAGGAAAAAGTTCGTTACAAAATATCATAATTCAATGATGAAGGTATAGATAAACGATTTCACACCTGGATAGTTTCGTTGATGATGATTAGAAGAGGGTGGGGTGTTTTTTCTACAATTTACAAATGAGAAGCATGGTAAAAGAAGTTCTGCACACTACTTACTATTAAACTTTCAAGTTGAAAGAAAAATAATTACATTATAATTAGAAAGAGAATGATCTCAATAAATTAAAGTTCAAAATATATTTATCATGAAAGCAGTAGAGTTAAAACTCTTTTATTTATAGTCTCGCCAATACTTCGGAGAAAAGGCACAAAAAAATTAACAGTAGCCATTCAATAAACTTTAACATCAAAACTGCTTTTCTCCAATAATAATTAAAACATCAAAAACTCAACTTGTCAAAAATTGAAAATCAAGTGTCTCCTTGAATATAATAAATATTAATGGTTATTGAGTATTGAGAATGCTATATCATTAATGATACCAAAAGAATAAGAAGTGGAAGAACATAGGATATATTAATTTGAATTATTAGATCTATTTTATGATTGTGAAGCAAAAACATATTTAATAGGAACTGAAATGTTTAAAAATGTTTGGTCTTAAAAATAACGGTTAAGAATTTTGGAATTTAATTTTTTAATCATACCTACTGTCGAACAAAATGTTGCGTGTGAAAGTAAAATGATTTATTAGGTCTTATTGATTGATGTTATTATTGCACCTGGAGTTGACAGTGTATCTCACAACGGTTAGTATGTTTTATATTTTTTGTTTTTCTCTGTTTGTTTGATTTCTAATTTGAACGTGACGAGTCTGAATTGAATTGAACGCCAAGAAACAATAATTAGCAGTACAAACAAATCATAAATATTCCAGAACAGACTGAAATCCAAAAGAAGATAATAGAATATACAATTTAACCTCAAATCAAAACTAATTAATGATTAAGCTTAAAAAATCTCAAATAGTCCAAGAATCCTAAAAGAAGTGAATAAATAAGACTTCAAAAAAGAGAAAGAGGTACGTTAGAATATAAAAAGGACAAAGGAATGAAACAAACAAGAATAAACATGTTAAAACCAATTGTGTAGAAGAAAAAACAAATAATCGTATTCAACAAAATAGAATCCAGTGTCCTTGAAAGAGAAAAAAAACTCCTCAAGAGAGACTCTGAAGTCGCAAATTGAAACGATGTGATTGGCTCGAGAGTCAACCCACCTGAAGAGATTGGAAACATTTGCAGTGATTGGTTTGTATTCGCACAGGTGTGCGAGAAACCTATACAAATAATACAAGACTCAGCTACCAGGTACCAAAACTGGTTTCTTCAACGTCTAAAAAAACTATTAAAAGTTGATATTGTAGCGAGGCAAAGCTATATAAAATTAAAATTTAGCACATGCCAAACCTCGCAGCTTCTGTGCAAGAACTATGAGAGACAACGCGTTCGCAAAGCTCAACACAGTGAAGGATTCCTAAACTTTAGCATAGTAGGTAGAATTATGAGGTGTGAGGAAAAAGTACAATTAAAATATGTAGGCGTTAAAATCCTGAAATAGATTTTTTATTTTCAAGATGACTGTCGACATTCAAGGAGTTTAAAAAGCCGTGAACAACTTTTCTTAGTGGGCAATGAAATTGGGGCGAAATAACTCCCGCATCTGAACATTACTACGTTAAAACACAAATTTATTATAATACAGATCGGAAATTCTCTTGATCTGTAGTTGCCCACCACATTCAATTAAAAATATCGGCGGCAACATAGTTGGGTAGAGAAGACGTGTGCTTTGGTGCAGTAATACAAGATTTATTGGAATAAATAATAAAGAGTTTTACCATTGAGTCATCTCAGAATGAGTCATCGTGCATAAAAAACAGACTAGACACTGCTAAATTTCTGTTGGCGGGAAGTTAGCAGCATGATGCAAAATCTGCTGAACTTCCAGAATCATATATTATATATATAGTGAAAACAGTGTTCGATCGCAAAGAAATTTCCAAATAAAGGACAATTTGATATTATGAAGTGTGAATTAGTAGCAACGACTTGATAGCAAGGATTTTTCCCGTCTGAGAAACCCATGTTTTTCGATAGTGTTGATTGTAAGATATAGAATTTTCTCATATTTTATTCAGATTGTAGTAAGGTACCTACTTTGAGTACATGGGTAGTTGAAGACCATATTTGCTCAATCCAATATAAATTTATTGTTGAGAGTAGAAAATTGATTCAAGGAAGTCTCCGACAACGCGTTTTGGAGAACTATTTTATCATGGATTCATGAACATAGATTTATTTCATAATAATGTATATTTATAGGACAAATAAAACGTTACTTTATTTGTCTTATGAAACATATATAATAGATTTTTTGAATGTTTTTCATTTTCAATACTAGAGAAAAATGACTGAAACAGCAGCTGAAATTTTAGAGCTTGTTGCATACACTAAGATTTTCAGGGACGCCATAGGTATCCAATATGATTTTTCTCTACTCAAAAATAACGAACTTATTTTGAATTCAACTGTCAGAGTGTTTCATTTTTTAGAAGAACTGTCCAGACTGTAATTAATTATTTCCTTTTGTTCGTTGCTTATAATAGGTACGTACTAATAGCAATAAACTAATATTTATTTATTTATATGTATTATATTTCATTGAAATTCAATTATGTAAATTTTTAGAATAATGTATACTTTTTAGAGAAAATGAGAAACAATACTTAAGTTGGGTCCTCATTTCGTCAGATATAAAATTTTATCAAAATGCAAGTTATGACCTCTAAATAAATATTTTTAAAGTAATTTGTAAATGAACTGAATGATTTCTCAAGAAAATTACCAACTAGACTATAAAAAAATAATATAGAAAGGGTACTCACCAGTTATTAGGGTTTGCTTGTTATTGCTGGCGGAAGACTTGATTAAATTTCTAATGGCATCACATTTATTGCTAAATTCGTTGTTGATATTGACTAGATTGTTGTTCATAATATTGCAGTTTTCTTGACTACACAAACTGCTATCATTTGAGATGGAATTGTCACTGGTAGAGGAAAAACTGCACTTGTCGAAATCACTACTGCAATTGCTAGAACTGGAAAATTCTTGACTAAAATATTCTTCACATACATTCATGGCTTGATTTTCTTTTTCGCCAACTATTTCATATTGTTTGAGGAAATTGTTCACTAGCTTCTGGCTGGTTAGTTGGTTTTCAAAAAATAATTTGTCCGTTAGTTTTTTGTTTGGTCTCCCAAACAGATTTCTCTTGGTGCTGGATTTTGTTTTATTTAAACAGCCACTTCTCATGTTAATGTATTTGGAAATGATCGATTCGGATTCGATAATAATATTGTTGTTGTTCAACATTTTGTTTATCATTGTACTATTAAATTAGATTAGAAGCAAAGTTCAGTAAATGCAATTATTGTTATTTAAATATTCAACACAAGTATAATAACACAAAATAAATAAAAATAGTTCATTAATTTTTTAATAATATTTAGTATTCTTTTAAATAATTTAAAATAAAAGATATTTGTTGAAATATTAAAAAGGAGTAATAACGAAAATGAAGCACTGTACGAAATATCGTATTTTGAAAACTTTGGAAATATTAAATAACGAAGCACAAAATAGTTTTAACAACTGGTTTCTTCAGAGACTAAAATAGAATTGATTTTGAATTGGTAAAATGAACATTCAAACAGAGGAGACTGAAGAAGTTGATGGTAACCGTTGGAGTTAGGGTAGGGTAGATTCTGTTGCTGCTGTTAGAAGCTAGAATCTTGCAATTCATATTTTAACGGACATTTCTAAGGCGCATGCGTGAAATATAGATATGCATTTTTGTAACCGACTTGATTGCTTCTGCTATCTGGTGTTCAATAATAGAAGTTCATCTCTGCATTATTTTTTTTTTTTTTTTTTTTTTCATTTTAGACATGGTGTAATGGTACGAGTATGTACAATAGAATAGGTTATACAATTCCAGATTATTCAGATCTAGGTTTTTTTATGATTAATTTCAGAGTTGAGTATCAGTTCCATTTCTATCAAGGGAAAGGGTGATAGACTTTAAATTTTTAAAGGTTCATTTACTATAATAATGTTCTTTGTTGATACATTTCATCACGTCCAACAAGTAGCCAAGCAAAGAAGTGCTTCTCAAAAAGTCTAAATAATGTTACTTACTAATTTGTCCACATGTGGCTTTGCAAACAGCAATTGGAATCTTCTACAAGACCTACTAGTCATTATAGAATTTTCTCTCAATCACGACCTAAAATTAATCACTTGCCACAAGATCCATTTATTTTAGCCTCATATTTCATACTAAGATATACATATTTCATACTGTTATTAGTAAAGGTTGAAACTTCAAACAGTAATACCTACAAGTCGTATGAAACACAGGAAGACAAAATCATCAACTAATCTATCATCAAACATCTAAACAAGTTAATGTGCTTAAATGTCCCAGTAAAAAGCGACATTGAGCAATAATATTGTTTCTTGTCTTTCTTACTTTTTTCTTCGGTAAATAAGAGAAAGAATAGCGAAGATACCCGTATCTCAGTATCCCTTTGATCTGTCACCGCCGCGTACCAGATGTAATGCCCTCAGCGGCGCAACATCTGAAGAAAGTAATTGCAACATTACAAAACAAACATCTTATCTTATGAGATTTCCGCGAGTAAATTGGTTTTAATTCTCTTTATCCCTGTTTGGATCGGAGAGATTTAAATCTGGACTGATTGCGGTTGACAGGTAGGTGCTCTCTGTATTCGAGGAGAGAAGAAGCTTTAATCCTCAGTCAAATGAACGAGTATGAGTACTCTCAGGCCAATAAGTCTAGCAAGTACATAGGTTTTTATATTATAAAATTATACATATTTCCATGGTAGATTAGATAATTATGTTACAATTAGAAAAAAATTGTGTGATTGCGGATACCAATAAGAGTAGATTTACAAAACAAGCACAATTTAGATTCCTAAAAATAAAAATAAAAAAGTCGAAAAGTCCTTTGATATATCCTATTGATTTAATTAGCAAAGATCATCTTTTACTTTGTACATATAAATTAGCCTAGATAATTATGTATGAACCCAATGAAACACAATAGTTCTTAAAAAATCATTTTGAAATTCAAAAATGAACGAAGAAAAACGAATCCATAGTTCATGATAACCACCTATACGAGTAAAGCTTTATTACCTCTAGTCTAATACTCCAATAGCTCAGAGCAATATGGTCAATTTTCAAGTGACCACAAATAGTTCACATATTTTTTTGGAACTTTGCAATTCGCATACTTTGGATTAATTAAAACCGCATTGCAATTTTTATCGCTGTTTTGGATTGCAAATATTTTTCTCTATAAATTTAATATGGACATCCAAAATCTCCCTTCGTTCACCTATATAGATATAATTATCATGTGAGCTTTAGTATTTTAAGGAACCCATTAAAGCAAAAATTGACGTTTTAACGGTCATATTCTATGTGAAATATGCTTCGAGACAGATCATTTCATGAGAAAATGGTACCTACCTAGGGTAATTAAAAATTATCCATCTGATAAACAGTGTATCTTAATGTTACATTTGAAACCATTCCGGTCCTCAACGAATACACAGAGGTCGTTAAATAATATCTGATCTTCAAAACATTAGACACAGTTCTGAGTGACCTGGAGATCGTAAAATTCTTACGTTAACGCTTTAAAATTTTCAACAAGATGATGGAGTATTAAATGCAATTAAAAACCCATGCAAAGATTATCAAAAAGATATTAAACATGGGAAAATGTAAGAGAAATTCATGTTTTGCATACAAACAATAAAGAAAGCCCTGCATGGACATGGGGATGACAACATATTCAGATAAAATAATGAACATCTTGGAAGAAAATACATTACGTGATGAATAGAAAATTGCAATCTTCTGAGCCCAGGATTATAAGACTGACGTTGACAAAGTCGAGGCTCAAGAAGGATGTGGAGGAAGGATTAAGCTGAGAAGGTTAACAATGCATGCATCAACACTTCTGCAGAGTGACAAATTAGACCCTCGCTCCCACTACCAGAGGTGAGAGGTGACATTCCATCACTAGCAATGGTGTTATGAATGGGGTTTTTACAATCTTACATGGGTCATTACAATGAACGTGCTATACAGGGTTCACATACACACCAGGGTTGTTGAAAAATAAGGAATCAACTGTATGAAGATAATAAATACTATCTATCATTACTATATTAGAAAAAGTCCATACGAGTTAGAGATATCTAATCAATTTTGGAACGTTTGGCTTTATTCAAACATTCATAATGTTGTAGTATGTATATTGTATATACACGAATTCGGTATATTCGGTAAATACGAATTCGGTATTATTATCTATTTACGTACAAAAGTATTATTTATAGGCACATATTATTTTAATGAAAATTAGGAACGATTCTAACTATATGAAATAATGGAAAGGGTCTCATTCTAAATGGACAGATACCTATTCTTGCAATAGACTAAACTTAAAAATTATTCAATACCAAGGGGTGTAAAACTAAACATGCAGACTTGAAGAAAACTCCCTAAAGTCTATTTCTTTATCCTGTATACATTATTTTGATCACAAAGATCATTGTTCGGTTCACTTTTTAAATGTCTTTCATTTTTCTAATTATTCTCAGTTCTGAAAATTACAACTAACATTACTCTTGTCATTCTTCTTCAACGCCTTCTTTTCTGAATTCGGTTAGGTTTTTTCGGTTAAAAATAGATCTTTTAATCCCATCTAAAACTTTTTGATAATCAGTGGCTGTAAAAAGGGAACTCCCACGCAAAACAAAAAGACGATGCTTAATATTTTAATATACTTCAGCAGTCTTAAGTGGACATTAGTGAGCAGAAGCTTTTTCTATTGTTAAAAAGAATTTCAAAATGTCAAAGAAAGTGAATTTTGAAAACCGTAATGTGAAAAACGGTTAAATCCACTATCACTACGCGTATTAAGCCCTGAAACTAGCTTTAGTTTTACATCATACACCTTAAGAAGTGTTTTAGCTGGGATTAGAATTTTAAAATTGACAATGACTTTATTGTTCCAACTAGTCCAGAGTCCCTGAAAACTGTTGGTGGAGTAATCATATGATCTGATTATTACAATTTATAGTAACTATCATCCTTAATGGAAATGACAACTTCTTTGCATTAGTATCTATTGGAAATAATATTTGTGAACCAGGTTCCACAATTTCTTTTTCATAATTTATTTATCTCATAATCTTGTCACCCCTTTTCCAAGTATTATGTAGTATTAATTTAAAAAGCACAATTTCCAGGTAGTTATATGTACATTGTACATAGTATACGAGTATGTGAATATAATAGGTGCTCAATGTGTCCTCTGCAGTAAAAACATAATTAAAAATAACTTTTATGGAAAAACAAAAATGCAATAAAAGAAACAACTGCAGATTTCAAGCACTCATGTTTCATTAACTAGTTAATGGTAGATAACTAATGAACACACACATGTTGTAATAATTAAATATTTACGACCTTAGATGGCACAAAATGTGTTCCTGAGCAGTTGGGAATTGGATGTCCACCTAGTGACAATCTAGGGAATAAAAGTTTTATTGAGAACAGCTGATACACTAAAACAGTCACTTAATTAGAGGGTTATGAATTTTAGACGCTATATTATGTCATGTTTTTAATATACCTAACATGCATTACATTTTGTATCAATTGGAGAATCCAAACCGAAAAAGGACGTACATTTACATCCCTAAATACCTATTATGTATAATTGTATATGTTTATGCAAACCCAAGCACATCCAAGCTTTAGTCAATCGACTATCTATGTTGTAAGATAAATCTGCTGTAGGGGTCACTCATGAATTATCGACGCAAACCGTCGAGGATGATAATGATCTGATTGTAAAAAATGGTGAAAAGCTCTTATATGTTTGGAATTAGGAGCTTTTTCGTTAAAAATGTTTTCTAGTGTCTGAATTTTTGTCACCTATCTCTGATAACAATCAACCAAGAGGCATGTGCGAACTACGTACAATATACGTACACTTCAAATTTGTATTCATATCTCTATAGCGTCAATTTCACATAGTGCCTTTTTTTTTTTTTTTTTAAGTGGGGTTTAACGTCGCTTTCAACTGCCATGGTCATATCACGACGGGGGTTTTACCCTCCATTCGCAGGAAACTCACAAACCTGCTACTCACATTGACCTCACCCAGCCTGAGTGGGGCCGGGAAAAGCCAGCGTCACGAGAATTAGAATTTGAATGGTCACCCATCCAAGTCTTAACCTCGCTGGATGTCGCTTAACTTCGGTGTTCTGAAGGGAACCGGTGTATTCAACATGCCATCGACGCTGGCTACATAGTGCCTTAATCTCTGAAACTAATTGAACTCCAATAAAACGTTGAACACGATAGGTGATGTTTTATTCATTAACTTTTCATTCAGGCCCAGCCCGATGCCGAACATGACAAAAGAACTCAATAAAAACAGAATATTATCAATAAAAAAATCACACCGAACGAACAGCTGAGCACAAAATTAATAAAAACAAATCATCTTCATAACCCTTCCATGATCTCTGAGGATTTTCAAATTAAAGAGTTAAAAAAGAAAGAAAAAAAAACTAAATCTGATAAAGCTGCGATCTGCAGATGAAAATTCCGGGATGCAGAAGCTGTGACGTGTCTTGGAAAATCATAAAGTTGATGACTTTATGGACTGTGTCCAATTATTTTGGCAGCTACAATGAAAGGCTCGGTGAAAACAACCCTTTCATATCTGGAGAAACAATCAAAACCTTGGAGCGACTCCGAGATTTTCTTGTGCTGACGAGTTGCACAAAGCTTCAGCAGCTTAAATAAAATAAAAATCTAAGACAAACATTTGTCGATTTCTTCGCTAAAATATTTTTTTTTGGGACAAAACAAATTGTTAGATTTAGGCTTAATCTTATAACAAATAAGTTTCAATTATTAATTGATTTGGTGGATTTCCTGTTGTTCAAGACTTATTAATAAGAAAAATGTACTGAACGTTTGGACACAAAATTATTCATAGGAGATAATTATGCAATTGGAACAAATGGATTTTATGCTACCTATAGGTATTTTGTGTGGAAAAGTGGTGAGTCCAAGAAATAGATAGGTAGGTGGGGACTGGTGATTGAGAAGATTCATTATCAAAAGTATTTCTCAGCTAATTATAAGAAACAATTATGCTTATACCAGCCTCCGTGTAGTGACGGTTGAGTTTGATCACCGGTTGGCGCAGACTTATCGAAGGAAATTCTGTTCCTTCCAAACACGTGAGGCTGAAAATTCAGGCTGAGTGAGGTTAATGCGGGTAGCTGGTACGATTCCCAGCGAATGGAGGGTAAAACCTCCGTATTGACTATCTATCTTAATCAGGACGTTAAAACCAAATAGAATTAACTGTTCACAATAGATCTAATTAGGTCGCAGTGTAAATTGTAAGGGTTTCACTGAACACCCTGCAACTAGGTCAGATGATAATAATAATAAAAGCTTATTTGGCAGGAATCTTATTTCTCTCAGAAGTATTTCACTTACTTCGTGTAATTTTTTCCAACAAACCTACTGCCTTCGAGGAAGCAGGTTCTTAACCCATCCGTGAAAAGAGACAAAATTGGGAAAACTGTTGTCACCCCATCATCCAAATGATTATTTTGATAGAAAAAACTCCAACTTTATTATCTATGACGAAATTTTCTATTTTTGATGTTCTCGAGAATAAACTAATTAGCTATTCAAAAACGTTCAGAATTATTTTAATTTAATTTTTATGCAAAATCGACAGAGCAAGGTTTCTTTTTTTACATACAGGTGGGTTTGTAGTTTTAGGTAATTAAAAGTAATGGTCTAGGAGAGATATAAGCTACTGTTCTGTAAACTCATTAAAAGATGTTATTATTCAAAATTAAGAGATGAGATTTTTTCAAACATAGAGATAGAGAGAGACCTGTTTACTTCAAAAATTTCAATACTTAGGTGTGTTTTACGTTGGAAAATCCATAGACAGACTAATAAAACACCCAAATCTTTCAGTCGACTTAGTATTTTTTTACATATTTAAAGCTAAGCTCGTCTACTGCACTGCGGCTAGAGTTTTAGGTGTACTGCTATTGTTAGAATTCCAGTCAGACTTGAGGGTATTTTTCAAATCACACCAATAATTTATACAACTACTTATAAGTACTTAGCATCTAGTTAAGTGGTTAGAGCATAATGACAGTAAAAATAATATGTTTTGAATTCATTATAGAACATCAATCCTGTTTCACATTTCACAGTCAGCACATTTGTATTTACCTGTAGTTGGAAACAATTTTCTAGTTGCACGTCAAAATGCATAATCATACCCTGACACATGAATGCAGGAATCGCATTCTTTAGTGTTGAGAAAAAAGATAAAATATGAAGAATAATAAAAGTAAAATGCCGCTGGCCACCTAGGAGCACAGATAATTGACGGAAATGCTGAATGCAAGCAGCAGCGGCATCTACTCTCTGGTTAGAAATGTTAATCAAAATAGAAGAGATTGCATGCACCCAAGAAAGAATCACTATTTACTTATTTAATAGTTGAAATGAGAAAAAAATTGGTTTTCTACCTACATCAAACAGAAGCTGGAAGCGGGTAATGACAGCAGTAGTAATCATGTATTCACAGAGAAATGGAAATGCTATGAAAATACAAGAAATTATTTTAATAACAGAAATATGTTACCTCCCTGGAGGAAACCGCAAGCTTAGTCACGAGATGCTGGGTAAATCAGTAGTGGGAAGTAGTGATTATAAACAGAGGTAATGACTCTGAGTTAGCTCCGTCTATTAGAGCTATTAGAAGAACTACCTGTTTCTGCCAGATAAGTGGTGTGTTGTGGGTAAATCTTAAAGGTAAATAGACTAAATAGTGTTTGAATGGACAAGCTGTGTTAATTACTACATGTCACACAATTTCATACATAGATGATAAAATATTATAAAAATATCATTTTTTTTTTTTTTGTTGAAGGGAAAAATACTTTAAGACACAGTCATCTGACTTGGTGTAGGATTTCCAACCAAATAACCCACATTGTCATAAGAGTAACGACTGAACGAAAAATACATTACTATCAATATAATGTTAAGGGTCATTAATGTCTATGTAGGGTTTCACCAGTTTCAAGTATACATGTAAATAAATAAATAACTGAGATCCTCAAAGAATTTAACTATAATGATATTCCTTGTTTAGGACAGAATAATAAGCGTTAGCGACGGCTCATAGGTACATACAAACGGAACACTTAAGGCATACATAAAACACCGTGAACAGAAGGGAAATACCTAATATCTACCATTTCCTACAGTACCTACCTAATACCTCAACGGTGCATGGAATCACAGGAACATTTCCCAGCATTGTTCAAATCTCTCGTACAGTTCATAGTCCCATCAAGGAAAATCAACTACCGACAATTCTTGAAGTGCTTAAAAACAGAATGAACTCAAAAAACCTCTTCCGCATTATTTAAATCTCGGCGGACCCAGCCAAGTGCAACGAGGCGAATATTTAACGATCCGTCTACCGGCTATAGGGACGTTCCGCTCCCGTCTGTCTGGTCTTGAACTTCAGATTTCTAGACCTTAACAATACGTTTGATGATTTTAAATTTATTATAATAAGCATCAAGCAAATCTGACATTGTCCAAAGAATCCAATAAAAACGACGGTAACATCCATCATATTGACTATAACCTGGAAAACACATAGCCGAAATGTATATTGTGTACAGACTCGTTCACATGATAATTTAGTATCAAGAAATTTCAAAAATGCCCCGGAAACGTGAATTTTTTTCTTTCCGAAAGCTCAAGTCCTAAGTTATGAGGTTGATTCAAAGGCAAAGTATTTCTGACCAACTAATATGAACGAAAACGTACTTGTAGTAAAAAACCTTAACTATACTGTCGTATAAAAAGCTATGAAGTACCCTCATGTCCCTCATAAACATTGCTCTAAACGGGGTATTTTCAGCTCAAAATAATGAGGCCCATTTGTCCCATCGTATGCTCCAAAACAGAGTAACATAATAAGTACCTTCTCAAAATCGATTTTCAATAGCACATGCCATAGTTCACAATAGTCATCATGTTCAATTGGAACGAGTAATTCGGGGCGTGTACCAACCCATTTGAACTGTGAAGAGGTAGATAACACGAGTTCGAACAATAGTCTTTGACATAAAATTGTTATCTGCAAAAACTAGACAAACGTCACCGACTCAAACCTAACAATTATAAGAGGATGACGTAATTATCGCCTATGTTAGCCTTCAATAAATAAAAAAGAAGTTCAGCTGCTGTCCAAAAAATATACGGGTACGCAGGGTCGAAGTTATGAAAACTTGTAACTCACAGTTTCTAACACGGTGTAGGCGTCTATCAGCATATTTTGTTGTTTTGAGAATGGATTAGATAGGCTTATTAAACGTATACAAAATGACAATTAATTATTGAAAGATACATTTTTTGGGTGTTTCCGATGAATTTTCTTTCCTGACACTTTTTTGTTTATTTATTTTTATATATATGTGGGCACGAAGAAAAAACTTATAGTAAAAAAAGCAAATAAATGTTATCGATCGATCGCCAGTTACATGCCTTAGGTTCCACATGAATCAAAAATCTGAATAATCAATTATCTTTCTTCGGTTTGATACATGTTTAGTGTATACCTTTACTATTCATTATTAATTTATCTTGAGTTATTTTCATGTTCGTGTTTTTCGATAGGATCTACTATCTTACGGTCACAAACCAACCGGTAGAGATATTACCTATATTTTTTAACTAAGACCTATAAAATCTATCTACCAGTGCAATAATGATATTGAGAAAATCAAATAAATTTAACACGTCCCCCCTCTAATCGCCCTGGACTCATTATTATCATGACCTCACAATTTACAGAATTACACACTCCGTGTTCTATCTACCTCCCCGTCCCCTGGTTCAAAGCCCGTGCCCGGTGCTGGTAGATCCTTATCCTGCCAAACCCCTCGACAGGAGACCATCCAAGTTTTTGTCCAATTAATATCGAACCGAGGACTCCGGATAATGACACGTTTGCGTGACCTGTCACCTGATGATGCTTTGCGATAGTGAACTTCAAGTGTCAGAAGAGTGTCACGTCACTTTATTTTATTCATATCGTATCTATTTTTGAAGGAAACAACATGGTTTTTTTTTTTCGGTAAATGCTGTTTGTCAAATAAACCTGCTTTCTGTTTTATAATTTTTGTGTCCTAATCAATTGAACATAATTATTCTATCAACATTTACGAGGTTGTCCCGAAGTTCGTATAAAGTGTTCGCACGCTGAAGCAAAGTGGGGCAATTTGGCTATTCCCTTCTACACATCAACAATTCTCATGTGCGTTCGATCGCTTACATAAAAACTGAATCGTCCGTACCTGTGAAGTGACCTCTCTCTAACACTCGTCGGCATGGAACTTCTCATTCTATTTCAAAACAGCGCGTCATCACAATTTCCTCGTAAAACTCGGCAAGAATGGCAAGAAATTTTTACATGATCTACAACCAGTTATGGAATGATGTTTTCAAGGAACAACAGTCCACAAGTGTGAAAAGATTCGTGAGCAGAAAGTCTCGAAGAGACCTCGTCAGGACGTCCTTCACTTCAGCAATTCTAAATGTGAAAGATCGATCCTGGCCTGCTGGACCGTCGTTACAAGTCAGACAGGTGTCTGAAAGCTTCCTTTGAGCAAATACAACTATTTGCGCGAAGGCGGATCCACACGACAATGCCGCCTTCAACCATCTCGTGTGCGTGATTGGCGCCAATCGATCATAGGACTGAAACCCTATCACCGATTTGCACTTAAATTCTTTTATTCCCACTTCGCACTTCTAACAATGTGAAAGAATTCGATCCATGTTCCTGCAGACCGTAGTTTAAAATCAAATCAGTGTCTGAAGAGCTTTCTTTGAGCAAAACAACTATTTGGCGCGAGAGGGGCGGTGGATCCTCCACCACGACAATGCCCCCGCTCACACCCTCTCGTTGTGCGTGAGTTTCTGGCTGCCAATTCGATCATAGCGACTGAACACCCCCCTTATTCACCGGATTTGGCACCCTGTGACTTCTTTTTATTCCCA
This sequence comes from Bactericera cockerelli, assembly GCA_024516035.1. Lineage (NCBI taxonomy): Eukaryota > Metazoa > Arthropoda > Insecta > Hemiptera > Triozidae > Bactericera > Bactericera cockerelli. Next base: position 24,661,164 of record CM044960.1, read on the forward strand.
AAAACAAAATTGGTGCTTCGGGGCGGCATTTGGGGGACGTTGAGGCCATTAAAGCAGCAACGACGAGTCAGCTGAAGAGACTTCAAACTGAGGACTTTCAAGGAGCCTTCAAACAGTGGAAACGGCGTTGGCAGAAGTGCATTGTGTCCCAGGGAGAGTACTTTGAAGGAGACAAAATTGAATTACCCGATTAATTGTAATATAAAATTTTTATTTCATTTTTATACGAACTTTCGGGACAGACCTCGTATAATATATCGGCCCTTGTTTTGTGTCCACTATCATGCTACAATCAATATTATTGTATCTACATAAAGTACTTATGTCACTTCTAAAATAATTGTCTCATGTATATAGTATTTATAAATTCTTCCGGACAATGAAGTTGTTTTTCTTTTTTTTTTTAAATATGTAACTAATATCCTGGAGTCCGATATAAAAATGTTCGTTACAATACACAACCCACGTAAACATTGTGAACAATTACTTGAAAAATTAAAAATCTGAAAAGAAAACTCAACTGTTGCTTCTTGAAAGTTATTAAGTGAAGTTCCGGCATGCTGTACATTCTGTACAATGTACAGCATACTTTCGAATACTTCCATTACAATTCAAGCCATACCAAGCGGACCAAGCCTTAACGAACTCTGGCGACCAAACGGCTGAAAAAATATTCATTAAAAATTATTATTCACATTCGAAATTAAAATTAATGATGTAAACATACCAAATAGTTGTAACCGAAAGGATTTCAGAAATCAAAATCATGCTTCAAGGAGCTCTGCGGGGCAGTCTACTGCAGATCCTTCATGAATATTTATAACAAATTTAGTAATGGAACTGATTTGAAATGGTAAGTGATGAGCATCCGGCTCCGATTGGTATGGTAAGTAAAAGTGAATGCTCCTGGTAGAAATAAAAATAACAATGATAGTAGGAATCATGATTTTTATAGTAGAGGAAAGAAAAGATGATGTTAAAGTAATAAGGTTATTAAGAACAGTTTAGGTATAATGAAACATCATGAGGTATAACATTAATTTGGCTATCCAGAGGAAACGCATGCATCCAGCATTTTCGGGACTTTTCCACCCAATCCTTCACCGGACTACAACTACCAACTGTAATGTGATTGTTTTTGTTTTGAAAAAAAAAAAAAAAAATGAAAATTGAAATAATACTAATAACATTTATGTCAATAATAATGATATTCAAGAAAGAACTGAAGAAAACGATGATGATAATGATGATGGTAATGAGGATGACTATAATATTGCATTGTGTAGTCGCACTACTAATAACAAGTATAGGTATCCTACTGATAATAACCAACACAAGCTTCTATCAAACCCGATGGACAGGCAGAAGTCAGCGATTCCTGAAAGACGTTGTGTTGTTGCTTTTTATTTTCCGCGGTCTGTTGATTTTGCTTGCTATATTATTTTGTGTTAAGTAACCGACCGACGCTCGTTTCTGTGATTTGAATAAATTTTCATAGGATTTTCTACCAAGTTAGATAGTCTATGCTAGGGTTCCTCTTTGTAAGGTCTCTGAACTCGTGGTATGCTTGTAATGAAGTTGTATGGAGGTAATAGGGGAAAACCAAACCCTAATCAGTCCAGCTCAACTGGTAGTTATGCATAAAAATTTACAACACTGAAGCAAAACGCCATTGAGCATGAATATGATATGGATTGGTAATTTAACGTCGCTTTCAACTGCACTGGTCATATCACGACGGGTTTTACCCTCCATTCGCAGGAAACTCACAAACTGCTACTCACATTGACCTCACCCAGCCTGAAAAGCCAGCGTCACGAGAAGTAATTTACTTTCAAATGCATTCAAAATTAATATGGCAGACAGTACAAAAGAGAAAAGTTTGATTTGTTAACTAGCAAAAAATAATAAAAATAATTGAAATTCTCATAAACAATTATGAATAATATAGAAAGATTTTTCCAAATACAATAACAAGGTAATCCAATTGATAAATAATTTATTCTTCATAATTATATTTCATTCAATAATCTTGTGTGCAATAATTTATGTAGGCAAGTAGGTAAAGCCCAATTAATTCGCGGTAGGTGCGAAATTGGCTTAACAACCTTTTTCAGAAATCGGCAACCATCACGTGGTAGCAATATTTGTCACGGGGTTTATGGATTGTAATCTGCATACATAATAAAAATACCCTTTGATTTACAGCTAGATGAAGAAAGCAAATAGTAAAATCATACAGGTATGTAATTTATCACAAATTAATACATTGGAATAAATACCTGACGTTATTTAATACTTTTGAACGTGTGCCATACCATACATAAGGTTTTATTCTAAATTCTTGCCAAAGAGATTATAATAATTAATTTTAATGAAGATTTTTTTCAAATGATTTTCTCTACACATGGCACGTATAACCTGCTTTCAAGTTAAACTTATTATTTGCGCCTCTTATTTCATAATTATATTTCTAAAATTTGCAAAAACCGTAAGAGCATAGGAATTGTGTTCATTAAAGTCAGATGCATGCAAACATTGTACTTATAATTTGGTTTTTTTTTTTTTTCATTATATTCAACTGTTTTTGTCATAAAAGATATTATTTAATTGCATAATCCCCATGGATAATTATGTGTAGATACATAGTTTGACAGTTTGACCATAAAACTATATCTTTATTGGTCCTCAGAATGTTTTCTGGGTTTGATTGAATAACAAACTTCCGGATGTGTGGAAAATAGAATATCTTAACCTATACAGTTTTAACCTTTTTCCTTTTTTCGAACCTCAGTGGAATTATAACCCGTAGTAATGAGTAATAAATGCTATAAACAAGGGGACAACTCTACTTTTTTTACAATTTTACAGCTTCTATGTCCGATCCACATAGAAAGGTGGGCAATTTTCTCCCAACACATCTTGAAAGAAATCTTGGACTCTAATCCCAATTCTGCCTGCAGCCTCTCTCAACCTCTCCTCTGTGGGTCACATCTGCGGTTTTCCAGAAACCCCAGACCGTAGGCTAGAAAGGGGGAGGCTCCTTGGTCCAGGTGTTGGGGAGAGCCAAAGTTCATCAGTCATCCTTGACTAATCAACTCTCCCTCTATTCTGAAGCTGCAACCATTAGGTAAATTAATGTTATGTAGATCATGAGTGTTATTAGGTTAGGGTTTTGTTTTTAGCGTGTGCGGGGCTAATAGAGTGCCATGTGGTATAACAGGAAACAGACGCGTAGGAGGGTTTTAATTTTGTCCAATTCAAATGACACGGTTCTTCTATCTGGACAGATCCCATTCAGATTATCGCATTTTGGATTACATTCTGTTTGACTCATTTTGGCAAAGCTAAAATAAAGTCATACCAACTAGTATGCTTTCTTCAGGTCTAGATTCTTAATTAACACTGAACTCTAATGCAATGTCACTAGGAGTTCTTATTTTGTCAAGAAATTGGTTATACATTTAAAGAAGTAACAAATTACAAATTGTAATGAAATGTGTCTGGGCCCTACGTATTAAGATTCAAGTTTTTTTTTTTTTAAGCATTTTTTATTTCTTTTCATTACTACTAACTGGTGAACATTATTATTTGACTAAATTTAATGTCATCAATAAAAAAAAGTCTGACTGGGTGACTATAAACACGGAGTAGACCAGCATTGGCTTGGTTCTGGGTGCCATTGTCAATTATTAGCATCCGTGTAAAGGCAGTGGTAGAATTCCACTACTGTCTAGCTACAATCGTTCACGATGACGCCACCCTATGATATGATGAATCAATAAAAGGGTTTGAATTTTTGATATTCGACACTGTTTTTGGTAATGCGGTAAAATTACCTTTTACACACCAGTCCATTATTTTTATTAATTTTCTAGATTACAAAATTCTGATCATCTGACACCCCCACCCCATTACTTCACAACTCTGCCGGAGGGATTAAAACCCGCGGACTCGATAAAAAAAAAATAGCCACCCTTTTGTATTGAAGATGATAATCACTTTGAAGATGGATTGCCTGGTACTCGTTGTGACTCTCAAAACATAATAGAATTATTATTATTTGATACCTACGTGTGTAATAATTTTGATTCTGTTTTCCTCAGAAATATACATACGTAAGCTCATTTGTAACATCGATAATAAACAATAACAATGCGTAAATTTGTTAATATTAAAATCTAAAATCAAGATATAAAGAACGTAGAAATTCTTGTTTTCTGCAAGAAATCCTAAATAGGTACCAAGCAGTAAGATTTTGTCAAATTTATTTCCAAAGATAAATGATCTAAAATCTAAAACACAATAATACCAATCTAACGGTGAGTAATAATTGACTAGAATATCACTCACGATTTTTAAGAGTAAAAAGAAAAAAAGTTATTAGAAGGAGAGTAAAAAATGGAACAAAAAAAGAAGCCAACATAATACCTATCTCAAAAATCTAATTCCAGTTGAAAACATTCAACAACATTGGTAGAGAGAAGACATTGATTATTTTTTATTACCCACATAAAATTTTATTACAAAAACTGTTTTGAGAAAAACCCTTTCGATTAAAATCTTTAAAGAAAATCTCGATGATTCGCGGACATACAAAAGAAATTTAAGATCTGATTTTCACAAATTGATACAAATAGGTAAAGGGTGAAATTACAACACAATACCATCTTTTATTGTGACATAATAGAAATCGTACGCTATTGCTCCAGTTTTGATTGGAAAGAAATCAAATTGGGTATAAAATTTGATGTGAACCCTTTTCTCTGGGAACGTTTTCTGGTAGTTTTCACCATAACAATTTAGTCAGGAGAATCAGACACATACACAATGATCATCCGGCCAACTAATATCACCTATTCCTACATTTAAGAGTCAGGGGTTACAACGGGTCTATTACCGTGTGCGTATACCTACTAGATATATGTACATACATTACAGTTATGACATTTCATAGAACTTTTATGATTAGTTAGGTTTAGGTAAAGTTACAAATCGAAATACATACTTCAATATTTCAATCATCTACAAATTATGTAATGTTTGTTGAGTATAATAGTTGAATGCGCCAAAGTAAAAATGAGTGCAAGGGTTTTTTTTTTTTGTTTTTTTTTTTTGGAAGTGTACAAATTTAAAGAGTAATAATATCCATTGATCTACACGTAGCCCTTATGATGCAATTTCTACAACACTGGACGATGATTCCATTATTTCCAATGATGAAATCAAATGAAAAATCCATAGCTTTCCAATCAATTAGAGATTATCAAACAAAAAGATATCCCACTTGGAATTGAAAATATATTCAACTATCTGGATTTCGCCTAGGAATAATACTTATATCCTGTGGAGTGAAGTCTGAGGGAAGTTCGTATCGATATCAAGAAATCAGATAAAGTTGGATACCCACATGGGTTATTAAATCTTAAGAAGAAGCAACGCGCGATTTTTTCAAATGTAGTTTTTCAGTTGTCTTGAAAATGCCTACAGGAGTAGGCGAAACATGTCGACTCTGTGAACTTTTATACTTGTTTCCTTAATAATTATAACTGTTCATATTTCAAATTTCTGTCGAGTGAAGACAAGTGTTTTTCTTCTTTTTCTCAATTATGACGTTACTTGACAAAGTATCCCTCCTGCAAAAATATAAATAAATCCAACATGGTTTATTATTCAATAATCATAATACTGATGTTTTAGAAATGAAAAAATTATGCTGGTCAGCAAGAAATTATGGTTATTCAACAGAATTTTGTCACACAAAAGATTATCCAATCCAGAACTACGTACATTTTACATCACTGTGATAAGTGCGATGTAGGATCTTTTACTATAGGTAATAATAATAATAAGATTTTATTATACATGGATATAGTTTCATCAAAATAAATTTATTATCTAGGTATTTATACAAAATAATATTTTTTTTCTTCAAAATTAGGCATTTCAAATTTCCAAACAAAATAGAGCTTCATGACGAAATTGTTAATTCCTTAATCTTCTGGATGTAGTCACATATTAAATACACAAGTATATTGATAGTAAAAGTTGGAATCTAGGACTTAGAATTACGAAATCGCAAACCTCACATTAAATTACAGAACCTTGCATTTTATTATATGGATGAATGTGTGGCTATATGTACAAAGTAACCACTTCAAAAGTAATATGCAATTTGAGGTGAGATTGCACTAAGCCAAACACTTTTTTAAGAGCTAGATACATAGCAGCAGTTTGTTCCAAACTCTTGAAACTACTATTAATCACTCTTGATATCCAGACGTAAACTCATCAAATTTTCATCAACGATAATGATAAACTCAGTCGATTATGGAACAATAGAGAGTGCTCTACCAATTTGTTTCACAAAACTATTACAAACATTGTACCAAGCATCAGTCCGCGCGTGCAGCCTGCAGCAGACAATGACGAAACAAATTTGAAAAAAAGTATAGAAGACAATTTAGAAGACAAAACAAAGGAGACTTTCAAGTGATCTCATAAAGTTCGAAAAAAAAGAAGAAAGAAAAATGATATTGCTGACAAGTCCAGAGAGTCTCCATGGGGAGTCCTCTATTCGATATCCAAAATGAGGATCATTTTTCTTCGCTATCATTACCCTTTTGTTCTCCACTTTCCAGTTTACAAATGTCTTCATACAGATCTGTTTTGTTTGCGTTTCGACTCGTCATCGTTTAGGCAAAGTGTTCTGTCCAACAATTGAAAATATTCTCTGTCGGCGGAAAATTTTCCGAGTGCGTTTCAAAGCACTATCTCACTTTTTGCTCTTTTTAATGACTCTTGAAGTTGTAGAGTTCATAATCTGATCTGTTTAATCTTCCTTAATTTTATTATTCTTTACTCTTTTGTACCATTACAACACCTAAAATTTCATGTTATTATGAAAGTTGTTTTTAAGTCATAGCTTTTGGTACTTATCACTGTGATTAAAAATTTATCATCAAATTAGGTATGGTAACCTGTGACCTTGGTGCCCAGATCTAAAAGGTAAACACACTTTATTCAATTAAAAAAAAAAAAACTTTTTGTGTAAAAGAGAGCTTATACTTACAAAGATACTTACATATTCCATATTGCTTTCAACTTTCAATAATAATGATAATTGTTATTATGATAACCAAACGGCAACATCCTCAAATGATCGCCTATTTAAAAGAACAATATTTCCTGTGGTGGAGTACATACTAACTAACAGCCTGATGAAGCACTGATTTGTTTATGTATAAATATTTAATCTGTCCAGAAGCTACTATGCACTTGGGCATTAATAAGTTACCTCTCTGAGGGAAAGTAATAAAAAGAAAAATGATACCTCACGTGCGCTCTCTAATAGATTCACCATTTTCAATTGAAAAACAAAATGCCACCTTTGATTTTCATCAACAATGAAAAATCATATTCAATAAAAAATGATCATTCTGAGAGGGGTCTGTCACTGAGCTGGTTGTTATCTTCTTGTTTACGAGGCTTTTTGTCAACACTCTTCCTCTCCTTCCGTTTGGCTGAATGGGTGCCAGCTAGTTTTCCGTACTTTATGTGACAGCTAGTCATTCTGTTTCCTATTTTCAACAGTAATTTGTTTTGGAAATTGTTTCAAATAAAAGAAAAAAATCAAAGACCCTTGAAAATATGTTTCATCTAATAAAATGCCCAAACAAATCGGGTTTGGTAAAATATTGAAAGACCAAGATAGGTCGTGACAAATATTCATGAAATTAGATCTAGATAAAAAATGCTTCATAAAATAATGAAGCATTTTTTAAAATGTCTAGACTTTTCTTAGTTGATACCATATCATGAAGAAAAAAATGGATTTTGTACTAGTTAGGTACATACACACTACACAGTCAATCTACTTTTAAGGTTATAATGAACATGACATTTTTAAATACCTAGTATTAATATTAAAAATGGGCAAGGCAAATTTATAATAACTACCTCTATTAATTCTATAGGTGATATCTGAATCATACACTTATATTTATTTCTATAAATATATACAGATATATTTATATCTATTACACTCGTATGATTGTATTAGCTGGCCATCAAATAAATCAGACATGTACCGAGTACTCATAAGATAAAAAGTCATTTAAAAATACTGTTCATTATAATTCAGCAAAAGCAATAATTATTTTATTCTATTAACTTTCATGCAAATTTTAAAATACCCAAGTTCAAGAGGAGTTGATTGATGTCTAAGCTGTACGCAATGTGACTTTAATGAAACACCATCAGACCATCTATGAGACGATGCACTTCCACATGGCAATATCTGTCTGCATTTGCATTGGATGAAGACACAAATATAGCTTCATTTGTATGCAGCACTCAACGAGTTGCAAGGAGAAAGATTTTTACGAGAGATAGCTATCTAGTAGTAAAAGAACCATTTTTAGATGAGCACAGAAAGATAACGGACCGAGATTGTTGAACCTGTTTATGCTGCTGACAATATTGGCAACACTCAGAGCGACTAATTTACATTTTGCAGTTTTGCAGTTTACTACCTCCGCTCAGTAATTTCGTCTTTCTGTAAGAGATGAAAGTGTTGTAAATACCTGCATGAGTGTCTCATGAAGTTATATTTCTGCCTTATCTACCCGGAGTTAGTGTTTTATATGTACTCAAATTGTGTTTTTGTTCCTTACAGTGTCACTGAAAATCTTTGTGCTATTGTGCTTCTTTGATGACTTTTGAGACGGGTTACCTACTCGAAAATAATACATATTTGAACCATGTACTTTTCTTGCCATTTAGTATACCTCAAAAATCACAAGAATAAAACGACATAGAAAACCGTATAATGAACAACAAACAAAGTCTCAATATTGTAAAATCAAATTCATGTCAGATTAGGTGAGCCATAAATATGCCTAAGAAAGCCTATAATTACCCTGAAACTAACCATATTATGCCACCAAGTCACCACATGTAACGCGCTACCCACTCATTAGCCGCTAATAATTACAGGTATCCACTCCCTCGCGAGGTAGGGTTGATCAGCTGTTCTGTGGAGAACCATGGTTTGGAAAGTGCACCAATGCCTGGCAGCTGATACAAATTATATCCTCAAAGAAACCACACTCATGGAATGTATAGCTCCATATAAAATGCATTGAAGTCGTCTAATGTCACAATTATTGTGGTGGTTCAACCCTTTCACGGTGTGTCAAGGTTCACCTCGGAAGGATTAAACGTCGAGTTTCCGGAGATTAGAGTTTCACAACTGCACTTAGTGGGCAGAGAGCATTCAAAGGATTAAAGATTGTGGTTTGAAATGAGAATTTTTACTGTCAGCTCGTTTTACGACCGATTTGTTCTGAGGATTGTAGATTTATAGAATGTTATAGGTCATATTTTGGGTTATTCTATCAGAGTTCAGAAATACTTATAAATTGTTTTTATTATTTGATAGGACGTGCCTTGCAGCTAAAGCTATGATACGTACCTGCTTCGTTAAAAATTCCTAGAGTTTCAGAGTTTCCTAGATAAAACCCATAATATGTGACAGTCCATGTTGTCAGTCCAGTACCAGGGAAACTCCAGTATTGATAGGTCCCGAAAAAAGAAGCCAGATTAGCGTATTGAGAATAAGCGCGGAATTAATAGGCAACATCAATAACTTAAGTCGTTGGTAAGTGTCGATTTTCCCTTTCTTACACAGTACGCAATCCGTGACTTAGCGCCACAGAGGTATTACAAAAACGTCTATTAATTCCGCCCTAAGTCTCATTTCTGATTGTGGATTTTTACCAATCGAGCTTAAAACACGACCACCTAAAGCAATGAATTTCACCTAATTCTAAATAAATAAAATTTACAAATATGTAACCATTATATCGAACTGGGTATCTATAAGTTCTTTCCAGAATAGGTAAATTAAAAACATTCACAAAAAAGAACCTATTTTGACCTTAATCATACACCATTACGCAAACACATTGTTCCATTGCGCCAACACGTTGAACCTCTTTTTATTTGGGAAGCATTCACATCAATGTTATAGTCATGCTAAATGCCCATCATTACCTAAAATAGTGTATACACCGCCCTGTGGAGAAAAGATTTATTGGAGTAGAAAGGTACAAATAAGTACCTGCCTCAAATTACACTCATTTGATCATAAAATAGTGATATATCTACAAGGTCCCAAAACTTCAAGATCTTGTGACCCAAGTTTTCGGATCAACGAAAATTTTCAATCTCTGTTTACATCCAAAATGAATAATGATTGCTGCTCACTGATCAAGTTGGAGAGATAACCAAATAAACAAAATCCTTGTTTACCGGGTGATCTTTCATACAGAAATCGTGGTTTTTCAATAATGTAACGAATATTTAAAAGTACCTTCTGGATTTATAGTTATTATGTAAATAAAATTTGACCCCTCGTGTTTGTATACTACCTATTAAGTCCTTAATCATTTTCCACATCTCACTCGGGGACGTTCAACGGTTAAGGCCGAAATAAAATAAAACAAATCAGTGGTACCCTTGGCTTTTGGAAGAGCATCCAGCCGTAAAATGTGGAAGTAGGAAAACCAAAACCAACTAACCTCAACCATGAGGAAGAGGTTGACAAATATCAACCCCAATTGTGTTTGTTAAAAGACAAAGTGAAAGAAGAAGAATATTACTATAAACATATTGAAAAAGCTATAGATTCTATAGAGGATTTACGTAGAAAGGTCAATGAAAAAAAAACTTACCAATTTTGGCTAACTTTATTTATACATATTTAGGTACATTAGATTGTATTCTCCTCATAAATAATGAATAAGTCCTGATAAAGCCTTCTCATATAGTATGCATTATTATGTTACCTATAGTTTAATTAATATCCCAAAGCACAATATTAGTATTATTACTGGGTGAACTCCCGATCTTTAACACAATATTTTCACGAAGAACATTGTGGTGTAACATTTACGTTTTGAACTTTGAGATATTTATATTAAAATACCCAGCTAGATATAAATGGAAAAAGGCCTCGTTTAGTGTTGTGTTTATTTCTCCATTCCAGTGGTCCATCCTGAATCTCTACACTACAAGCACACGTGTTCTCTACATTTCCAGCGAGATGAAAGATGAGACATCTCACACCAGATCCTTATCTTGAGCATCGTGAAAAGAAAGACAAGCTAGAAGCTTGTTCGGGCTCGTATTTCAGAAAAGGTTTCACGAGGTTTCAAATTTGGAACATTGGACGAAAAGATTTGGGTCCACTGAGCAAAACTTGTGTTTGGTTGATTTCACAGATGAAACGAGCAAACGTTCAAATTGACGGCCATTTCAGAAACGCATTTTTTGATGCCTTTAAATTTTAAAATATGTGTCATTTTTTATCTGCTGATTTAATTCTTATGATAGTACCATTTCAAAAAGTCATGATCCATTTCAAAAAGTCATAAGAATTAAATCAGCAAGAAAATAGCAGATTTTATCAAACTTAATAAGATAAAGGCATCAAAATATTCGCCTCGCATTTAGTATGGGTAATTTTAATATTCAAACAGGAAAACAATCTGCAGACCTACTTTTAAACCTTTTAACCTTTGAGCCTTGTTCAACAAATGTTATGTCTTTTTTCTACACATAAATGCACACGCAAAACTATAAATCCTATGAATTTAATGCAAATAAATGCCAATTTAATGAATATTAATGCTCACACAATGTTCTACAAGCCTTTGAACACATTGAACATAAATTATTCAAAACAGAAGAAAGAGAGGGGTTTGTAATGATATTTTAATTCTATAAATAAACCTCCATTAATCAAGGTGTCACCTTTCTGCAGGATCAATAATTAAAACATCACATCCTGCAAGGAATATGATTCCTGCATGCCCCTCACTGTTGTTCACACCAGGATGAGTTAGAACAAAGGATAGGAACAAATGATAAATATTTACAAGAATGAATACAAACATTGGACTAGTTAGTCCTTGCTGGTGCGTATGTCATATCAGGTAAGCAGCAATATGTTGTAACCTGAAATGTCCAAAGCAAAGTTTTGAAATGACTAAAATCAAACAAACAAAAAAATTAAATTGTATATTGAACATTACTTCAATTCCACAATTCCTATGTACTCAAAAACATGATATTGGTGGATGTGACAAAACTACTTTTGCACCGTATCAAAAGTAGTTACCATATCACCGTTCGCTTGGGTGCAGGGCTGCTGTGAGTGATGTGGTATAAAAATTCAATTTTGCTGGGGTCTAAACAAATACCCCTAATAACTATTTATCAGACTACTAGGTATAATAAATTCTTTCAGCATTCAAAACATAGTAAATAGAGGATGTGACAGTAACACTTCTGTACAAATAACAATCCAGATAGTGGCCGCAGTGTAAAGACCTACAAGAATCATAGGTACTATAGTCATATTAACTTTTATTGAACTTTTTTTAATAGAAAATTAACATTAATTTTTGCGTACTGGGTAGGTACTACCTACCTATTTTTGCGTTCAAGGTAGATACAATAGTGGCTGTGACAAAATTCTTTAATAATTTAGAATGGTCTGAATTAATTTTTATAGAGAAAAAAGAACTTTCCATAGGTAATTTTACTGTTGACTTTTCTTGGCTAGAATGTTATTTCCCATATTATCATTAGTGTGCTCATGTAGTATTGACTGAAGAGGTAGATACGTCACAAGTGAGCATACCCCAAATTTGAATATTTTCAAATAAAAGACTCAACAAGAGTAATGATTACAATCTTCGCGTTTGATTTATCTTACGATCTAACCCAAACAAAAGTACTACAGGAAAATAAACCAAACCCTTTTCCCGATTTTCAAAGAAAGTCCCTTCGATAATTTTCCTTCTTTTCTATTTGTCCACATCTGATATGTTTGTGTATTCTAGTGTGCACTGCCGTCAGAGTGATTGTTTTTACTCGCGTGTGTGCAGTGTGCACTGATTTCTTGATTCCAGATCTTGATTTTGTTTATTTTAGCCCACGGCGGCTTTTGATGAACAAAAAATATTGCAGCAAGAAATCAGGCACCTCTACCTACTTCGAGTTTACATACAATATATTGTACTTTTCACGTATAAAAATATAATAATAAAATTATCATATATTATTTTATTCAATTCTAATTTTTCTTTACATATCCACTTTTGTACTACACAATTCTTGTTAAAGATCATAAATGAAAGAAAATATGTTATTTTTTTTTTTTTTTTGTTATATTTGTATTTTTTCTAAGGCTTTTATAGTTGCATCTAGACAATTTTCAATTATAATGTTGAATTAAACAATACATGGATTGTGTTATTGTAATTATTTTATCATATTAATAAAATTAGTTATATCTTCAAAAAGCTGTATTAATCATGAAAATTCGTCATTAGTTTTGGAAGGAAGAATCTCTTTTGGAGTACTTAATTCAGAAATAAAAACAGCATTACGTCGTTAGTAACAACAAAACATGTACACTCTGCACCGGAAGTGCACAGAGCCACCCATTCCATCCATGTTTCCAAAGCTTGGACCAGATGCAGGCTGCCTCTAACATAAAACATCGTACAAAGCATTTATTGACTCATTGGATTCGAACAAAAGACTAGAGGATTGCATCTCGAAGCACATCATAACTTTGATTTTATACATAATTGACTAGACTCAGTGATCACCGAAAACTATTCGATATGGTCTGGGCTAACATATTGGCATGTTGCGTTTTCAGAGATTTCTCTTCACTCCTCATTGAAACATGTCAACAAGCAGACAAGATCATAAGTTTCAATACTTTATGAACAAATTGTTCACTCGAGTGCACGGTTTCCGATTTGTTTTTCTTTTAAAATCTTTTTTTACTATTATGATTTTCCAAAAGAGGGTCGTAGACGGGACGGGTCTCTTTTTTTTACTACAAGCCAGAAAGGTAATAGCTATCCTCTTAAGTTGTAAATTGTGTGTGTACCACCAACATTGAAAAGTCAAAGAATAGAAAATCAAGATTGTTGATCCTTCATGAAAGAGTAAGTATTTAGTTCATTGTCAAATCAGTTGCAAAATGATGTAAAATTGTAATATCCAGAAGTAATTTTGATTTGCTATTTAATAAGATATTAAGATGAATTTTTCACCATGCCTGGGTTTTGTACAATGCAAATAAATAATTTCCCATTTTCCTCTATCCATCGAAACAAGGAACAATTCATGGTAACCCATATAAGTGTAAACCATAGATTGTTCTTAGTATCATTAATGACTTCTGAGTAACTAATAATTATTATTTTCATTATTAAAGTTTGTTTGCATGGAAATCTAATAATCAACTGTTTTGTCATAAGTATATTTTTATCCTCATAATGTGCAAGTTAATCATATTTGTGTTAATCACTTTTGTGATATCACAACTATTCAAACTCGCCTTCCTAAATCTACGCTAAAAAAGGGACTTGAACCACCGACCTCTAGGTTACAAGTCCGCCGCCTTATCGATGAAGCAACCGAGGTTGGTTCATAATTTGTAAAAAAATAAATGTATGATTTAAAAAATAGTACAGCTCTCTATTCTTTGCTTTTCTTCATCCCAGGAGCATCCCCATTGTCATCTGAATGTAAATTAATATCAAATGTTACGATATTTTCACTGCGAAGCCCCCTCTCATTTTCACTCTTCAAGGTGTCACGTATTTTAAATATCTCATTAACTTCAATAAAAGAGCGCATTACATTTCAAGTGTTAGATGTGGCTCATCTGGACAAGTACTGGCAACATAAAGACACCGTGTTTATTACTGCCTCCATCAGTGGTGCGGCTCCCTAGGTCGAAACTAGGTTTTTTGAGAATTTTGTAGTTGAAATTAATGGGAAATATTAACAAATAAACGCTATAAATTTGGAACTGTAAAGTCAATAATTAATAATACAGTTTCTATTTCCCACAGCGCAAATATTTTATTTACTACGTCTGAAGATCAATTTTATCACTATTACATACCTAGTGTATAGCAGTTTTCACTTTTACTAGCTAGTAAACTAATTAGTCAAGCTATCGCAAAACCGAAGCACCTCCTCTTCGGCACTGTATTTCGAGTGTCAAACAAATGCCCAGATTATACACACATGCTGTGGATTTTTCACTGTCAAAACTCACTTTTTTAATAAAACAATTCGTGTACACTGAATAGTTTTTTTTTTTTTTTCTTTTCAAAAAATCAATTTGTAGTTTTAACATGTATTTTTTGCCACGTATCACTTTTTTATACCTACCTACTTTGAAATCATGAAATCAAATACACAAAAGTGCATATTTTTTTGCATTGAATGTATTTTGCATTGGGTCATAAATTTACATATCACTTATTGTTCTGTCGCCGCAAACGCGATAAGTGCTGGCGATAATTTGACATGGTGTTTTTTATTGAATAAATCAGAATTTTGTATGCACAAATGAATATCTCAAATGGACAACTGTATCAAATTAGGCATAAGAATTTACATTTTTTAAAATACTTCAGTCGGACATTTGCACATTGAGATTTTTGGGGTGAATTTTTGTTTTTTCTTCTTCTTCATGGATTACATTAATTTGTGGTTTTGTATACTCGTACAATACATTTTATATACGAGTAGAATGGCATAGTAAGTAGGTAATGTCTCGTCTACAGCACTGTTTCCTTCATTATATGCTTTTTTCATAATTTGTATTTTGCTATATCCCTTTGAATAGTGAAGAATTACAAATATTTGGAAACATCCAGGAATATCATGTTTCTTAACACAACCGAAAAGTATTTCTATACAATGTCTTTAATTAAGGAAGAAGGACATTTTTGTTTTATCTTTTTGATCTAAATTTTGCACACACTTCAACATTGTGTCTAGTTAGATATGATGAAGGATAGAGGTTCTTTTGACAGCGTGAAATGAGAAATTCTAAGACCTAAAATAACATACATGTCAAAAACGTCAAATTATTGCCACATTTTTCTATTTTGTAACCGTTGCGTCGCAAAAGATAAGACGACTGAGCCTCTTAACTGGTTTGAGAGTAAATTTGCTTTAGTTTTAGATATGTAGCAGTAAGAAACAGTGAAATATCTTGCAAAAAATATTTAAAAAAGAACAAATCATTTTAAGTACAGGGTGGCGCAGTGCGTATGACCACATTTGAAATTGTTACCATGCGTTTAATAATAGAGTTAAGATATTGAAATAAAAAGTATTTAGTTAAAAAAATGTGGAAATTTATTTTACATGAGTCAGTTTTTCACGTATGAAAGATGATGTTCGACAAATGACGTCCTTGTCGAGTTACACATTCTTCGAGACGCTCGCTAAAGCATCACGTTCACCAACATCTCCTCAGGAATCCGAGCGATTTCACTGCGTATAGAGTCCTTCAGGTCAGCAAGGGTATGAGCAAAGGTACATAAACACTCTTTTCACTCTTGTCCATGGATCGTGGATTCCCGAGGATATGTTGGTGCACGTGATGCACAGCTTTAGCGAGCGTCTCGAGTGAATGTGTAACTCGACAAGGACGTCATTTGACGGACATCATCTTTCAAGCGTGAAAAACTGACTCATTTAAAATAAACTTCCACATTTTTTCAACAAAATACATTTTATTTCAATATCTTAACTCTATTATTAAACGCATGGTAACAATTTCAAATGTGGTCATGCGCAATGCGCCACCCTATATAATATACTCTCCTTTCCCTATTGGAATCAAAATGAGGTGTTGGTTGGATACATCCACCAAAAATTCAGAAATGTAAAATTAACATTAAAGTTTAAGGCTACACCCGAGTAACTTGCTCTACTAAACACAATGACGCATTGTCATACATTGTTTTGGGCCTGTATTCGGCGCCACCGAAATTTTACACCCATGTAGCAATAGATCTTTGTAGTATTTCTATAGCTATCACTCATCAGAACTTTCAACTTCATCTTTCAACAAAACCTTTAACCTTCAGAATTTGAACGGTGAAAAATGTTAATATTTTCCACAATACTTGTGATACTTGTAGGTATAACAAAAATTCAAGTATAGGTAGCTAGTACATTTTAGTATCTAATCTGACAGGACAAAAACAGTTACAGCTTCTGAATTCGAGTATCTTGACATGTTTGACAGTTTCATAGTTTACATTATTAATCTTACACTAAGTCTCGAAACATTCTTCAATTTTTTAAGCACGTTGAATCTTTTGGTGATTGTCAAGCTAAAGGATATTCAAAATGAAGAATAATTTTCCTCTACTCAACACAAAAAGTTTACTACCAACACCTATTCAAATCAAAAGTCATGGAAAGAGAAAGGAAATAATTGAACTGAATAGGTTTAGCATGATATTCAACATTGATATGGCCTAGCATTTCATTGGACATGTTCTACACATGTATAAAATTTTGTAAAGCTCATATCAACTCATATGTTTTTTACAACTCGAACACAAAAATACAAGGTGGGTTCATTGGCTATTATCTTAATCCCTATTATAGGAAATTAATACCACAAAGCGAAAAATTAATCCAAATTGAATTCAATATAAAAATGTCACATTGCTCACTCGGAGTTGGTGTAAGCTCATTTTTACTTGAACTTAAATAGAAACTTCAATTCAATGATTTAATTAGTTTTCAAGTGAAATTTTAACAATGAATTCCAAAAATTGCCAGTTTCACTTGAGACACGAAATGTCGAACCTCCGATAATGACTCATTACTTATAATAATAAGCATTCATGTTTCTTCACGATGCGATGTATGTTTGAAGTGGGATGATATAGATATTAAATGATAGAACCGAATCACAGTCAGGATTCGAACTCAAGTCTCTGGCAATCTGACTCAACATGATGCCCACTGAGTTACTTGAGGTTCTAAGTTATTATGTTAAAAATTGTAACTTTCAGATTATTTATGTGACTAATTTTATATCTAACAATCACATGCTATGCTACATAGTTAAATAAAGGTTTCTATATATTTAGAACAAAGCTCCCAAGAAAAAAGAAGGAAGTAAAAACAAACAATAATAAAAATATTGAATTTCATGTTCAAAATCAAGCAGTACAATAGAGCGAGCAAAACCACCGAATAATAAAAAGTGTATTTTACATCATACCAGGGCAAGCTGCTGAGGTTAAGCAAAATGTAGAAATATATACATAAATACCTATGTATGTATATAATTATAATATTATTTAAAAATTAAAATACATAACCTTATGATAGTTGTTGTAAATACACGTCACAACCTCATAAAATTTGTCCATTACAATTTCAACATCCCAGGGCCCACAGTACCATAAGATCTAAATTAATTTGAATTAAAATACAAATATAGAGAGACTTTGAAATTTGAATTTCGGCTTGGTCCTTTCAAGTGTCATGTCAAAGTTTTGTTCAATATCTTCAGGCATAAAAATAATAAAAATCAATCGTGTCAGCTTTGATTACTGAACGCTACGTAAATATAAGCCCCATCATTCAACCGTAATCCAGAACACATTCTTCATCAACAGGTTACACGGAAAAAGTTGAGATGTGTTCAAAGTTGAAGCATTCAAAACAATAGAGATGGATTTCATGGTATTTACTAAAATCATTTCAGAAAAAACGTTGGAACAACATGATACCACATTATGAACAGTAGCTGGATAACATGCTCAAGAATTTCTCACCCATTTGATCAAACACATTATAACACCTTTTCTGTTGCTGATGTATATGATTTGATACCTTTATAGCCGGTATAAATAGTTGTTGAGAGCATGCATTATTTGGAAGCTTGGTATCCAGACACGTTTCACAGCTTCATTGTGAGACTTCATGCTATGATAAGCGAAGATTCCTCTCTTGAAGTTATCATTACAGTTCGGTGTTTCTGTTTGATTATAGTTCTAATGCATCAACTGAGGTGTGAAAAGGTTTGAGAGACCTAAGATGCATTATTATTATGATTATACTGAGCATACTATGTACATTCTTTGTTTCAACATCCTTGTTCCGAGACTACTGGCTTTTTTTATACTTCTCCTAGGTTTTACTGGTTTATGGCATATTGTGTTTGTTTGGATAATAGCCCCTAGTTTTATGTCTTTTTATTTTGTGCTTCTTGGGTTTAGCCAAGCTTCTTGAATTACCCAAGCAATGTGTTAACTAAAGAATAGATAGAGTCTACCTCGTGAAGTGTATGGTCCTTCACATTCTTCAATTTGATACAAGTTGTTGGTTGATCAGCAGATAGTATGTTCAGTATCCTAAGCAATGGACACCGAACATCAGTAAACTTGCTGCCACATTTTATGACATAAGTATGAGATATATTTCGTCTTACTTACCAACAAAAGAAATCACTGATTTAAAATATAGGTAGTAATATACTCAAGCTACATAATATACGTATACATAGGTATAAATAACATCTCCTGACCCATTGTAGGGTCAATGTTTCCTTTTTATAGCTATAGATTGTAACTTGGTTATACTCAGAATAGCTCAATTTATTCTAATTTGATCAAATTTCATAACTTTCGATCCCTGGATTTGTACTCAACTCTCTATTGATAAAGCTAGTTCCTCTACATTATTAATATAATATGTATATACAAATACAAAATAACATACCTATATTTTACCCGGACAAATATAAAATCTTATTATTAATAATTATTATTCTTCTGGTACAAATAATTAAGTTGTCAATGTCTGACTGCCGTTTCTTCGTTCACATTTTGCTTAAGGCATTGATTTTTTTTATATCATTATTAATTTCTGCAATCTGTCTTGTTATCTTTGAAATCTGGTTAGACTCGTTTTCACAATATAGACACCACTAATAAATTTAATCAATTCATGTCGCTGCAGTTCTTATTCCATCATTCGCGACACCCTATGTCTCAGCTGCCAGACCAAGAGATATAAATAATATTAAGATTGAAAGTTTCTTGTCAGTATATTTGTCATTTAGAGAGAAAGTCTGGATTCGCTAGGTCAAATTGTTCAGGCTTTGACAAGGAAAGGTTTCAATCTAACTGAACCTTGCGTGAGGAACTCTGTTCTAAATATTATTATATAATAATAATTATAATGTATTTTTTACTGTGGAAAAATTACAAAATTTGTAAGTACACAACGTCAGTCTTATTCTACCTTAACTACTTACATATATCTTAATTACTACTTATTATTTGAAATTTATTTTTAGTATCACAAGTTTTAGTATCACAAGTATTATTTTACTAGATCTCTGATTCACTAATTCATATTTTGTAAACATTACCCACGAACAAATTGTAAATTAATTGAAAGATTATTAAGAGTTAAATTTTAATGTCAAAAAATAACACTAACCTCATATATGATATTTTATGAAAGAAATACCATAGGAAAAGTCAGTATTCGGTAGAACAGTAAACTATCTATTATCTATTATGATTATAATAGATAAATCTACTATAATAATTGTAGATACCTCTTACATAATAATTATTAGCAGAAGGTTAGAGAGCTGAATTGTAATAAAAGTGACCCTGCTAAACCAAACATTCGACTAGGACATCTGTGGACACGCGCCCCGGCGGGGCGGGATTACCCTCACCCGATTTTCCTTGTAATAATACGAATAATAATAGGTTCACAAAAAAGAAATTATTTATGATTGACATTCGACAAAGGCTGCGGTCGATTGCAGAAGTAATTATGGGATTATTATAGATTATCGTACAATTGTTTGTTAGTCATTTCATTACATACCCTATTGTACAATTGTTTGTTCTACATACATTTAATTACATAGGTATTACATACATGGCTTAACAGGAATACAATGGGATTGGAGTATATAGAACTGCTAATTATAAGCAAAGCTTCTGAGAGCACGAGTATGATGCTTTGACAATGAGTATTGCATTACGTCAAGAACGAAACCAGGACATTTATTTTGACCCTCGACCATTTTGGTGTTCAACAAATCAACATACGAGTTACTTCGAACTTTGACCAGTTTAGAAAGCAGAGATGAGCTCTTGTTATATTTCTAATGGCCTTTTTAAAAGAGTTAAGCAACTAAAATTTAACATAACAACTTTACTAAGTAAATATTCCAACGGTCATTCCGATCATACCAAGGCTGGGTGAGGCTAATTTAAATGCCTGGAATAACTCACCATAAAATTGAGGATGAAATTCACTTCATGTTATTAACATAGTAATTGAAATCAACGTTGAAAAACAAAAACAAGAATCTTTCAGAAACCAATGCAAATTTGCACATCTTCGCCCACATGCAGAAAGTCTGAACTGCCATTCTCACTTAGACCTCGCATATTCTACACCACTCAGCCCAAACCCACAGGAAGTACTTGAACACTTCGCATTCATCTCACTCAATAAATTCAATAATTTCTCAAGTGCCCGAACAGACGAATTCTAATAATACTCAAGTCCTCATTGGAAAGAAATGTGAAGTGTTGCTAACTCTCCAATCAGACAGTGGGTGTTAAGTCTCAGCTTCGTGATGAGGTCAATTAAGGTGAAGACTTTGATCCTTAAAACGTAAACGTGAGTCCTGATGATACTGAAATTTTGACGTTTAGTTTCCGTTTTGAAAAATGACTGAATTTTATTGTAAATAAGAAGATAACAATAAAATTATAAACATCTATATTTCTATGTGTTATGATTAATTAACCGATAATATCTTGATTGGTAAGAATGATAAGGCGGTGGACTTGTAACCTGTAGGTTGGTGGTTCAAATGCCGGATTCAGCGTTGATTTATTAAAGCGAGTTTAAGTTATTGTGATATCATGAAAGTGATGAACACAAATATGATAACTTATTGGTGGATGTGCCATTGTGCCTACTTCACCGTAGGCAAATCCACCAATAATATAATCATAACACTTAGAAATATGTAATCGCTCTTATAATTTCTATGCATACTTCAAATTTTGTATTTCTCATATCCACCACGGTCCACAGATAAATCAGTTCTCATTATTGATTCGCTGCCAAAACTAGAGAATCCTTTACACGCTTTTCATCACATCTACAGTCAAGCTTTTCTCCTGTAAACCGTATTAATTATGCATTATACTCAGAAAATTTTAATATTAAATTTTTATTAGGTTGTTGATACATATTATTATTTACAATCAGTATACATACCATACACCTATTATAGATTTATTAATGAGGCACACTTTTAATTGTAATTGTATCCCTACTACTCCCACAAACCAGCATTGGTGCCATGTTTCATTCAGTGGGATTCTATCAGAGGCAATTCTAAAGGAAGAGCGGAGCATGAAACGTTGCGAAACACTTTGCAACATTGCGAGATAAAATGTTGCATCCAGTGGGATCCCGACCCAATACGATTATTATATTGTGTCTGAACCACCCTGTATTTCTGCCTGTGAACCTACACAAGGGTTCAGGTGCAGTATGGGACATCATGCGATACTAACCCAACATATCCCTATTGCGGATTCCTTCCTGCTTCCTGAATACTCCTGCTATACCAGAACTCAACAATAGTCCAGGATATACGCTTCAACAGCGTAACTGCCCCCACCACTCGAAGGGATACCTTACTAGTACCAGCCTATGATATGTGATAGCCCTTATGATACATCCTTCCGTGGAAAGTATCAAGAGTTTATGATATAATTTTCATGTATCAGTATCAGAACCGATATTGTAAGGCTGCATTCGGTTACAATCGATGAACTTTCATAGTTGTTCTTGTTTCCTCTAGGTCTCAGTAATAATAAGTAATATAATGTATAATTAGCTAATAGGCAAAAGTAGGTATATAATAATTATTAAGAACAATAATTTGTCAAATAGAAACACTAATAATTGTACTTGGATCTTTCTTCATTCGACGTGGCTTTTATGAGAACAAGTTTTCCTCCATGGGCCAGCTGGATATTTGAATCATGCCCAAAGGTATTTTTTAGGCATGATTCAAATTATTTTACACTGTTCTGAGCAACTATAATGATACCCAGGAAAATACCAAATTTGAAAAGAAAACAGGTTGGGCTATAATTTTACGTGTACTAAAATGCAATAAAAATTACAAAACATTGACCATTACGGTACATAAAAAAAATATCCCCATTTACATACATGATCTTTATAAAATGTATAATACGGACATCGAATTCCGCCATGGGCCACTGCTCACACATGGGACAAAAGATATCACCATACGGGACAAAATTGAAAAGTCAACTATAAATCATAAGAAAAAAAACCAAAAAATGAAGACATCAAAAGCTGTTCGCAGCTAATCTGCATATAACAAGAGAGAAAGACAATACCCGGGCCAAGGTAGCACTCGAATATTTATGACCTCATACTGCACGAGTCTTCCGCTGAAGAACCTGATGTCCTCAATAGACAAATCCAATAAATCGTACATTGTCATCTGTTCCTGAATAAACAGGAATAATTAAATGAACATTATGCATCATCTAGCTTTCAACAGGCGTCGTATAAACAAAACACTCGAGCCCCCCAAAACAAACCCCTCTTGAACTTGAGTCATGGTTGACTGGAAAACAAAACCTTTCTGGACAATAACCCGTCGCGTCCACTCACTCAGCACCTTTTCCTGGGCGCACAATGGAATTTTGGCTGCACCAAGACCAGCTGCATGGCATGGCGAATCATAAATCATATTTTTCATATTCACAAAAATCTCGCCATGCTATTAGACAAACCTGTATGAAATTTTAGCTGCCCAGCGGGGCCAGAACCCCTTTGGAGAAATTGTCCTTGTAGCATAAAAGAGTTGAACCATTCGTCATAGTCCTCTGTGTTTGTTGACAATACTTAGTTAATTAAGTCACTAAAGTGATATAAATTACTAAAAAAAAAGTATCATTTGTGTCTTCACTAGAAAGGGGTAGAGGGGACAGTACCTACTGGTTGTTTTCTATTGTGCTAGATTTCAAGTTTGTTTTCTTCTAACAAAAGAAAGGAAAGGGGGGATTGATTTATCCATGGTCAATATTATATCTTCTGATTCTGCTGTTTCCTCTGGATAGAAAGAGCGACATTATAAGTAATATTAGCTTTTTCTTTCTCAGGACTTCCCTGGGAATATTAGTAATTTACTTACTTTTCAGTAATAGTGTTATTTTACAAGAACAAGGTGATTCAAACCCAAAATAATATTGAGCACCTCCTTCTTTAATCCTAAGTCCAGAAGTTAACGAATGATTATGTTTTGCGCCTATAACTGATTTTAAAAATCCGGATCACTCAAATTCGTAACATACGCCTTCTAAACAGTATAATTCTTTAATATTTTGCTTCAAATTATTATTATTATTACCGATAAATTTCTAATATTAGAAATCGGAAATTTTTTTTTTGACTTACATAAAAGATAGGGTCTAAACGAAATTTGTTTAGTTATTTAATAACTAAGCTTGTACCGCGACTTTTTGACAAAGTTTGACTTGTCTCCATTTAAAACTCTAAGCAAAACCAATACCCAACTTCCTAAGCTTCAGCATACCAAAAGCTCTTATTATCACAAATCTATGTATTTCCAAAATTATATGAAAGAGAAAACATTGTGCTACTCTTGCCTGATGACGTCATATCCTCATTACTCTCCAGCGTGTGTGGCCACTTGAAGCAACAATGAAAGGGATGGTGGCGATAATTATACACAAACTACCCCCTTCTCCACCATTTGCAGGCAATTCCATTCGTTCCAAACTTCGACCTTTGCATTAGTTTCAAGCCTTCTTCAAAAATGTCTTAATTACGGTCCATTCAAACTGGAGACTATGCAGAACGACAATACAATAGCCAGAAGCGACGCGTGGCGATTTACACCTGAGTCATGATGCTCTCCATAAAAAGATATTTACTAACACTAATGATAGATACATATACTGATAAAAGAGAGGAAATTGAGATAAAAAAGTATTTCCAACAATAATAAAATCATGCACTTTTAAATATTCAAATGACAGTTTCAAAACTCTGCAAATACATAGTATTTGTGTACTAAGTATTTGCATGTATTATGTATTTACACATGTACTATGTATTTACACAAATATTATGTACGTAGTATTTGTGTACTTAATATTTCAAATTAGGATATCTTTTCCCCTAAGTATTTATGAATCCCCCGAAATCGTACTTTTTATGCAATTTGATGTACAAACTCTTATTATAAAAATATTACAAAAAATCTTAATGCATTCTTAGATTCATTGGTTCGATGTAACACATTTCTTTCAATCTGCTGACCAATGTATGTGTGTCTCCGTTGAAGGTCTGTATTAGAAGCTCAATACATATATCAATGATCTGCTTCTTACTGACAGCTTTAAGGACCCCATCGACCGTGTTTATTACCTATTCATATAATTATCACATTTCTTGTATAGCTACATTATTCTGATCAGTATGTTCCTATTTCAATTTCATAAGTGAGTTTTAAGATACGTTCCTCGTTTTCTCTATCATTTAGTATTACATTCAAATCATTAAGAAGAGGCTTGGTCCTATTAGAACCATGTTGTGACTGATCTTCATTTCATTTATAGGAGATACTTTAATGTTCCTATTGTGCTTTCTCAAAACAGCTCCTAGAGAGTTTGATTTTAAATCAGTGTTTACATGCCAAGCTTTGTAGTATAGAGGTTCTGACTTGGCCGTTTGTGATCTAAATAGCTAGTCTGCTGATAAACACTTTCTTTCGATCAACATATACAAAATAATCAGAACTTCCTCAGCGAGTGAGGAAATGACATTTGGAGTCCTAGCTCTAGTTATTGGAAAGGTCTTCCTGATCTTGATTCAATCATTAGTACTATCTATTATTTATTAGTTAGATACAGAAACATTTAGTAATTCCTTGGATGACATTGGTTTCATTAAATCAGTGAGTTGTTTGAATATTTCTTAAATGTCCGTTTTTAATAGAAGAGGAAGAATTATGATGTCTTTGATTTATTTCATTTGGTATATTTTTTAGCAGTTATGCTTTGGTTTTCAGGGCTAGGTGACTCAGCGGCAATCTTACTTTGGTTCCAATTGATGGAAGCGTGCTGAGCCGACATGAAAGCCATTTGGTTCTAACTTTGCTCAGAAGTGTTGAGATCTTTGAAGAAGATAATGTTTAAATGAAAAACATCTTTAAATTATGAACACCTAAATATTACCTATCGCTAAAAATATAATTAATTATTACTTTCCACACTGCCGGCTAATGCAAACTAACTCAACAATCTCAATATTGAAGCTTTCAAGTCATTCATTTTCAAGATATTATCAAAATCAGACTTGAAAATTTATTAATGTTTAGCTTTAAACATATTTCTGAGAATGTCATATTTAAAAAAAAAACTTACATTTCTCTAAGAGTGTCCTAAGAAAAATTGATATGAATATTATTGGTCCGTGAAATGTTCCTTTTAAAGAGCAAAATTTCTGCAAAAGTTTTATAAATACTATCTAAGAGGACATATTTTAACATGAGTTAACATTATCTGATCTATATTGCAACAGAGATGCACTAAGAGGAATAAACATTATGCTACCAGATGGTCAGATCTGATGCCCATGAAAATCATCAGCCATAACAAGGTTACTATCAGAGATCTACAAAAACACGAGCTAATGAAATGTATGTACTCCAATGAATGGACGAGGTGCATAAATATTTATTACTATGCTGGTACATCTATTAGATTATATGACCGTAAATTATCATGTATTTCATTAATGTACATATAAAAGGGATGATGCCCGATCCATATGCTGATAGTGAACTCGAGCAACTACCCACTCATCTGGAAAGTTACAAACTGGAAGATTTGTTGCTGATGTAGAACAAATGAGGAAAAAGTGGTTGATATCGAACTTGATCATGAACCTTGTACAAATGGTCTGGAGAGTAGACAGTCTTTAGATTTTGTTTTCCCCTAAAAAACATTGTTCCACGAGACGAGACTTGCTTTTGGGTCTTCTAGTCACCTTCAGTAATAATTTAGATATAACCTATTCAATAAAATTAACACTTGAAGAGGAAGCTCACAAACATGTGTATTATCCTGTTGTCTATTTGTTTATGGCTCTTGTGTCATGGTGGTGGAAGGGACGCTTGATCAATACATAGAAAAAACCTCTGAAGCCCAAGACACACTGCAATGTATGTTGTAATGTAAAGTGTTAGAGTAGTTTTGCCTAAAATGTGCACATAATAAAAAAAAAAACATTTAAAATTCACGCCTGAAGAAGAAAAATGGCTATCTCGTGTTTGAAATGTTGCAGAGCCATTAGCAAACGGTTCATGGTTCTAACAAATCAAGATTCGCGGACAGAATGAGTAATGACAGGGAATGTGTTCCTCTGCATTAATTTAACAAATGAGCAGTTTGTAGTTCTAGACGAGATTGATGTTGGAATAAAACTAACAAAAGAGTTGAAAAAGTTCATATCATGAGCGAGAATCAAAGGTCAAGAGAACACCTTCGTGTCCCCCATCACAATTTGTTTTCTTGATCTAAAGAAGAAAAAGTGCGCAGTCATCTATCTAATGTCAGAATTTGCATGGAGCACACGATCTCCAAATTGAATCTTTGGAATTAATGATCGGATTAGTAACCCTATGGACGAGGTGATTGTAGTATTTTATATGTAGATAGAATAACAATGAAACAAGCAGTTGGATCGTTCACTATTCCTCCAGCAGTTATCCCAATGTATGAGCCGAAGTATACTTATAAAACTACAGTAAGTACCCAATATGATTTGGGTGTCATCATGTTACAAATAGTTTTTGTTACATTTATAAATTTCTCAGATATCCACTAAAAACATTAGATTGATAACTTAAAAGTACGAGAGTGTGCTTCTACCCTAATTGAGCTAACTAATATTTCATGACATCAAAAGTTGGGTGTCTCTTTTTTCATTGGTGAATCAAACAAATTCAGAGTGTGCTTATGTTTACATTGCAATTAAATGGGTTATTATTTCTTTTGGTGTAACTGTACACATTTCTCTCGTCCTCTTTGTAAGGACATTTTCAGTGCAACCTCTCGGCAAAGTATAATTACTCGGGAATTTCATGAAACTTTTTGTCACTTGACGAGTTGCATTCGAGATGCAAAAAAACAAACCGAAACAAATTGCAATCACGTGTTAGACATTGCATATCTCAATAATTGCACACTGCAAGAGCGTTTGGCACCAGAGCAGGATAAAAAAAACACCCATTTTTATGCGCTAACTACTACCTTGGGCAATTGAGAACTTAATAACAGTTGAACTTCCAAAATGATAGTTCATTAAAAACGTTCAGTATTTTAGTTAGCGATTCTGCAATTCAGTAGCTGGAAGTACCTTGCAAAAATAACGGATATTTAGTGCAGATACTTATTACAAAATAAAATGCAGTAACTTTGCATACCAAACTTTATACAGTGTGAAGGTAGCTAATACTTATAGAGACTGTCTGTGGCAATGCTTTTATTATAAATTTATCTTAATTATAGCTAAATCAGCATGTGGTTCAGTTTCTAAATAATATCAAAGTTTGTAAAAATATTAATAGGGTATGAAATTTACCGACCTTGTTATTCTGATTCTTAATTTTATGCTCTTCTTTCAACTGACTATCGGCCAAGTATTCATTTAATACTAATCGGTTACCTACCACCTAAAATATTTGTATTATTATTTATTTGTTTACATATTAGGATTTTAAAAGAAATCTCCAAAATATCTAGTCTATAAGAAAGTATCTTGCTGCAGAAAAGAGCCATCTTCTAAACGTATCTCTTAAAAGTTATGTTAACAAGACATCACCTTCCAAACCTGACAATATCTGGCGTGTTCTTCTCTCTAGGAATGTGCCCACAATCGGCGCCAGCTTTCTGGTACTGTCAAATCCTTTACAAAAATATAGATATTCAACAAAAAAATCACCTTAAAAATTCTGGCGTCTGGTCGGTAAGTGCTGTCTTTTTTCACCATGTGATATATGATGTCAATTTAATTGACCCAGCAGGTCGCCTCCCATGGTGCTTCTGAATCGATTGCAGGACCAGAAACAAAGGACCCAACAGACGACACTTTTCAAATTGGAACATTTGGATAATAGAGATGGGGATAAGACTGGAGATACTAAAAGGATTTGTTTGTGATATTTTGACTTTTTAGTACCCATCTCTTATGTTATTTGGTTGATATAGTACTTCCCCGATTATTTTCCTTATTTTGTGTCTCCTGTCTCTTAAAACTTGGTACTGGATTTCTGAAACTCTTAGGCGGGTCGTACACTGAAGAAACGCGTTTCACGAAACGCATTTCTTGAAACGTGAAATTTGGATTTCACAAAACCGATAGATTGAAATACACAGAGGCGCGTACACTGGGTTACAAGAAACTACAGTTTCTAGAAATGCATGAAACAAGTTTCGTTGAAACCGAAATATTTGGTTTCGTGTGATTCAGTTTCGTGTGATTTCTCGGTGATAAATTAATTAATCAGTATTTAATAGACCGTAGAGGTTATTATTATTTAGTTGTTTTACTTCCGAGAAATTTCTAATATTAGAAATCGGAAGTATTGAGTGCGTTTTGGTAAAAAAAAATATTTTTTGGCTCCGATTTCAATTTTTTTCATATTTCTGGACGTTTCATAACCTCCTGAGCAAATTTGGTTTTGTGTCCGTCTGTCGGTCCGTCGGTCTGTTAAAACGATTCCTTGTAACGCTCAAATCTCGGTAACTACTCGACGGATTTTGGTGAAATTTTGCACACATCTAGGAGACATTCTGTAGATGGTCCCATTTTAAATTCATCGAATTCGTACAAGCGGTTCTGGGTGAAAGAGACCATGCGCCTGACTACTAACTTTTTACTTAAACTCTTCTATCTCGTGAACGGTACACCCGATTTTGATGAAATTTTGTATGTATATGCATATTATCATTTTACATCGGCTGTTTATATTTATTTTTTAATTAACTATCATTTGACTCTGATATTTAAGAAAATCCGAAATTTTGGACAAAAAAGTAAAAAAATAAAGACCACAATTTGCCGATACAGAATTTTTTGTAGAATTTAGAATGTAGAAAAAACGATATTCTACCATATAAAATAAATTTCAAGAAGATCGGTTCAAATCACGAGGAAGTACCTATTGTGTCCACAATTGGCAGTGTTTTTTTTTCTACTCACAACAAATGGACTTTCAAGTGAATCTGGTAGAGACTGTAGAAAAGTATCCCTGCCTATATAATTAGAAGTTGAAAGAATATTCTAACAGGGATTTTGTCCAATGTAAATGGGAGATGGTGGCGCAAGAAGTGAACAGTAGAGGTTAGTATTTTTCAAAGGTTTCTTATTTATTTATTTTTCATGTAGGTAGACAATATCATCTTCATCGGATGACATGACGAACGAAACTGAACTAAAAAAGTTTCACCAATGTGCGCGGTCTAGTGAAATCCGTTTCGGGAAATTCGTTGCATGAAATGCGTTTCATGAAACGCGTTTCTTCAGTGTACGACCTGCCTTAGAAGTAGAAGAAAAATCTTCAATACTTCATTCGAAAAAAGAAAAATCTAACGCCGCGCCGTACAATTTTATAATATTCGTAGTTAGGCAAAATGTTCACACTCTATGAGACGTGTACTAATAAATAATGTACTTGAAGAAATCAAGTTTGAAATCTACTTTATTATACCTGTTGGGTTAATTTATTGAATTTACTGGATCAGCCATCTAACTACCATTTGATGTACGAGTATTATACAATCTAATATCATTAGATAGTTTTGTAGAATAAAACTAGTATTCATTTATATATAAAAAAAGATTACCTTTTCTCTTAGAGAAAAAAATCGATTGAAATTAAATTTCCAGATCTGCATATCATTTCCCGAGATTGTTTTAAATAATCTCACTTGAGTCAACTTACTATATTATCTAGCAATCATCATTTCAGGAGGCCGCTACTAACAGTAGTGCACAGCCAAGACGTTGGAATACAGTTCAACAGAAATAACCCCTGAGAAGACAAACTTCAAAAGACTTACATTACTTTCGTCGCGAATAGAAATGTTGACAACCAGGATCACAGGGGTGGTTGCAGCAGGGGAGGTCAGAGCACAACCAAGAACCGAACAAGAACAAAAAGTATAACAATAAATAACAAAATATACCGACCCTTTGAAGAATTTATCGTAGTTTTTGATTGAGGAAGTCTTTTGAATGAACCTAACTTGTACAAAACTTTCAAAAGCAAAACTACGCAACCCATGTAGGAACTGTAGGAGTCGATACTGACACAATAGTCTCATATTAAAACATCTAATATCACTTTGGTCAAACTGGTAATTATACCAAAATCCCATTAAATCGAACAAGAAAGCGATACCTTCACAAAAAGGGTGCGTCACTTTTTTTACCCTTCTAGTTGAATTAGTTTTGTCAACCTATAAATTTCGATGATCTAATGTCAGGTATTAATAATTGATGAAATTTAATTTGTTTTGTTCGAATTAAAAATTGACTTCAAAAGAAATTAAAAATGGACTTCTCGTTTAATTTGTCTAGTCTCGTAAATCCACAATTAAATTTATGATAGACCTCTTATTAGTAAGAACATTAATACTTTTAGAAACAAAGAAGTTGTCTCTCTTGAAGTGTTGAAGTGATGTATATGAACATGGTCTTAGGATGGTGGATTAAAGGATAAGTAAATAGACTAGACAATATCTATACCATTGCTACAGCATAGGCTGTCCTTAAATTGAATTTCTAGCATATTATCAACTATGAATATTTGAATAATTATAAATAGAAAAAGACTTAAGAAATTGTCTATACCTAGCTTTTTCCCCATTCTAAAAAAATACACACTTCTAGGGGAAATTTTCTTTCAAATTAAGGTATTGGTAGAAAAGAGATAGTGCATTCATTCCATGTTATTCTGAAAAAAAAAAAAAAAAATCTTTTCCTAGGAAATCGTAACATTCCCGATTCATCTACTCGTCCTTTCAATTAGAAACTCACTAAACCAGGCATGCTGAACCTATTACTATCGTTGCAGTCAAATCCATCTTTGCTTCCAGTCATAGGATTAAAGGAAGGGTTAATAAAATCTCCGGGATTATAATGTCAGGGCTAAAGCCGGTAATGGAATCTCCTGTATTTTATCGTCCACAGGGTAGGCGGCACTATTACCATAATCATAAAGAATACTCTACTAGACAACTTAGATGAGCAAGACAATCGTCTGGAAAATAAGGGACACTTAATGTCGTCAATATAAAAGTCATTAGAGATAAGGGTGAAATAATTTATTTCCAATAGCATATTACTAATCCCCTAGAAACCCATAAAGATAGTCTTTACAGCTGCTTTTATAAGCCGCCCCGCTTTGATTATACCTCCTTGCATAATTTCTGTTAGCTTTGGCTTCTTCTCTGTAAAAGAGGTGTAGACTGTAGGTACATAGTCAGTGCGCATTTGCACAGGTTTATTTTAAAATCATAAATGAATTGAATGATGAAGACATTTTTATATCAGATCTGACAAACATGAAAATGGTTTTTTACTATGTCTCTGTTCCACGTTTGGTCACTGTTCCACAGGTAGGTATGTTAAAACAGTTATTGGTGAATATTTTGTAAATGATTAAAACTCCTGCAAATCCTTATAATATTGAGATTTTCTAATTCTATTCAGAAACTCAAAAATTAGTATTGAATTTTAAGTCTTCCAGGTACATAACTATAATCGGATGTTTGAAAATTATAGCTTTATAAATGATGGTATATAAAATATGAAGACAGTCCACAGGCAAAATGAGTGCGAGCTTCAATTGACCACACAAGTACAGTGGAGTTGTCAAAATCAGAAAGAACTTCATTGGCCATACTGGAGTTGATATATGGACTGTCAATGCGTCAATCAAAGAGGAAATACCACCTAACGAGATGAGGCTGAAAGTTACATTTTTTGATATTGTTGGATTTGTTTTGCACCATGTTCATATTTGATTTTTTTCACTAGTTGTTTAAAAGTGAGTAGTGAGGCTGCCTGATGAAAGCCAATATATGTTGTACACTTGTATAAGTACTTCACTGGTTTGGTTGTGTCTGTGTTCACTGTGTTGGGTCTTCATATAAGTCAGTGGTGTAGGTTATAAAGGGGTTCTTTTATCACATGCAAATGACCAGAGCGTTGATACCATCATTATGAAAGGAGTAGGGCATCCCTCTATTTCTATGATATGGAACTCTAGATTCATTATTTATTCAGTGTTGTATGGTTATTTTTCCCCTTGTGGAAACTGTGGGCACTCGATAATTATTCCTTCACAAAAGGCGTAAAGCACTTTGCGCTCAGAAAACTTTAAACTCAATAACTTGGAATACATATTTTTATCAGACTGTCCCAGCAGTATGTTTTAAGTTTTCTCTGCTAATTTTAGGCATTTTCCGCGATAAAGACATATACATTATACATACCTTAAAGCCGGGTGGGATAAGACTTTCCACCAACCACAGTGCTCCAGTGGATCCTTACCCGCTTTGAGCTAGTACAACCATCTCGACCCAGCTGGCTGTTAGGTAAATTGGGGTTTTGCTGATTCACTTTTTGCGATCTGGTTTCTATTTCTAGTCCATCAAAATTCTACCAGAGAGGAATACAAGTTCAGATGCTACGTCGTCACCACTGATGAG